>OX104059.1:28642475-28812894 GCA_944474145.2 Dicrocoelium dendriticum | reverse complement strand
ACTATGTGATCAGATCGCGCCATGCACGCCGATCAACCGCCTTCGATTCCCATGAACTGCAATCAAGATTAGAACGTGAGAGGCTCACTTTGATCATGTCCTGGTAACGTAACTTTGGTTTCCCCACATGCCGCTTCCCAATACTCAGCTGACCATATAATAGTTGTTTCGGTATCCGCGTCGAATCCATACGGCTCACATGACCGAGCCACCTCAGGTGTCTCAGCAAAAGTATGCAGTCCACTGCATACATCCCACTTCGGCGCAACACTTCCGTGTCTGCAACTCTGTCGCCCCATCCGATGCGCAAAATTCGTCGCAAACACTGCTGATGGAACCGCTCGAGATATCGCACATCCCGCCGGTACATCGTCCACGTTTCACTGCCGTATAGAAGAACGGACAGCACCATGGATTTGTACACCATCAGCTTCGTGCCAATGCTAAGCTGATGGTTGTTCCACACTCGGTACTCAAGCTTCCCGAATGCCGCCGCTGCCTTCGACACGCGAATACGCAGCTCACTGTGTAGCTGCTGATCAGTCGACATCACACTCCCAAGGTAGCAGAAGCGGGAGGTGGTTTCCAATACTTCAGCACCAATGCTGATTCGCGGCAATATTGAAGATTGCACCTCCGGTGAAGGCTGAAAGAGACAGACAGTTTTGCTTGTGTTGATGGTGAGCCCGAATTTGGCCGCTGTCGAAGCCAGAGCACTAGTCATGTGCTGCAACTCATCCGCGCTGTGTGAAAACAACGCACAGTCGTCAGCAAACAGCAACATACGGATAGTTGTCTCACAGACTAGAGTTCTCGCACCGAAACGACGGATGTTCAGCAACCCACCATCAATACGGTGCTCCACACGAACACCGTAAGCACAAGCGCATCAAAAGCACAAGACAACATTGCATGAAGATAGATATTAAACAGGGCAGGAGCTAAGACACAGCCTTGCTTCACACCAGAGACAACTGCAAAGTCATCCGAGGTCTCTCCACTCAGCTGCACCCTCGCTCGCATACCACTGTGCAGACATTCAATTAAACTTACAAACTTACGCGGGCAACCAAACTTACCCAACACCAGCCACAATGCCTCGCGGTTCACCGTATCAAATGCCTTGGTGAAATCAACAAAAAGCGAGTACAATGGCTGGTGTCGTTCTCTGCACTTCTCTGCAACTGACGAGCCGCAAACACCATATCTATAGTGCTGCGACCCGAACGGAATCCACACTGCTCTTCCGCCACGTTAGGTTCCACAATCTGACTGACGAGGCGGTTGAGCAGGATTCGGGCAATCACCTTGCCCACACAACTCAGCAAGTTGATGCCACGATAATTCGTGCAACATTGCTTGCTACCTTTGCCCTTGTACAGTGGTAGCACAAGGGCATCCTTCAACGCAGCAGGCACATCCTCCACAATCCATACGCGTTGCACCAAGTGGTGCAGCCCAGTTACCAAAGCGGGTCCGCCACTTCTCAATTCTTTAGGCGAGATCCCGTCGGACCCAACATACTTGCCGTTTCGTAGCTGGGCAAGTGCTCTCTGCGTCTCATCCAGTGTCGGCGTGTCCGCCAGACTCGCCTTCACATCGTGCTGCTTCAGACCGTTCAATGTAGACCAGTCGATCTCTGAACGGTTGTTCAAGAGACAGTCAAAGTGTTTCTGCCAAATCTGCATATGGTCTGCAGTCTGCGTGCAGGTAGCGCCTGAGCTTCCTCAAGCAGCGTCCTCAGTGGCTCCAACCTCTGTCCATACCCCTCCTTCAAATAGTCAAAGAATTCCTTGTGTTGTCGGCGTTCGGCGTAGCCTTCTCTCCGTCCACCATGCATTATTTTGCGACGGAGCTCTCGGGTCAGTCGCTGTCGAACTTTGCGAAACTGACTATCCTTCCCCAAGTCACTGGGGTCTGCCACATTTGCAGCAAATGCTGCATTATTCTTCGACACCAGTGCATGGAACCGCTCTTCGAGTTTATCACGGCCACAAGGAACGTGCACCCAGTCCCCTGCAGCAACGACCGGCTGTCTCCTGGAGCCAGTATGGACGAAGTAGTGGGTAATAGACAGGTAGGCACCTTGTCAACATGCACATCAAGCGCAGTCACACCGGGGATATCAAGCAACAGCCAATCACTTGAAACGACAAGATAAAATAAAATAAATCGGATAATGCATACAGATACAAAGACCTAATTCTTCAATAAAATGGCGTATAAAATATTGATTACGAACAAATCCGCGATAAGTTCAAGAGGTCAGAAATTATATTTTACGGAAATGCCACAAACGCAAAAATGTTATCGAAATTAACTACAATTGGCTTAAGCGACGTGTGCAAGTTTATAGAAGAGAGTACAGGTAGACATTTATATGAGAAAGAAAAGCATTAGGACAAAATTGCAAACCCACCACCTGAAATAAAGAGACTTAGCATGCAAGCACGCGGTTAGTAAATCGAATGCAGCGTACCTACAAACGCTGCGCCGGTTCTGCCTACGTTCTCTGCAGGACCCGTCGTCGCTTCGGTAGTGGTCCCGAGTGGCCTCGCTCATGGCTCACTAGACCTGCCTGACTCAGGCACTCGCGACCGCATGTGCTACAGCACCATGCGCTCGATGTCGATGGAGTACAACCCATTGTTGCTTGCCGCTTCCACACTTGCCGCTTCTTCTCTGCATGTATGAGGTCTTTCTCCCGCACTTCGGCAACTGCCTTCGTGATCAGATCGCGCCATGCACGCCGATCAACCGCCTTTGATTCCCATGACCTGCAATCAAGATTAGAACGTGAGAGGCTCACTTTGATCATGTCCTGGTAACGTAACTTTGGTTTCCCCACATGCCGCTTCCCAATACTCAGCTGACCATATAATAGTTGTTTCGGTATCCGCGTCGAATCCATACGGCTCACATGACCGAGCCACCTCAGGTCTCAGCAAAAGTATGCAGTCAACTGCATACATTCCACTTCGACGCAACACTTCCGTGTCCGCAACTCTGTCGCCCCATCCGATGCGCAGAATCCGTCGCAAACACTGTTGATGGAACCGCTCGAGATATCGCACATCCCGCCGGTACATCGTCCACGTTTCACTGCCGTATAGAAGAACGGACAGCACCATGGATTTGTACACCATCAGCTTCGTGCCAATGGTAAGCTGATGGTTGTTCCACACTCGGTACTCTAGCTTCCCGAATGCCGCCGCTGCCTTCGAGACGCGGATACGCAGCTCACTGTGTAGCTGCTGATCAGTCGACATCACACTCCCAAGGTAGCAGAAGCGGGAGGTGGTTTCCAATACTTCAGCACCAATGCTGATTCGCGGCAATATTGAAGATTGCACCTCCGGTGAAGGCTGAAAGAGACAGACAGTTTTGCTTGTGTTGATGGTGAGCCCGAATTTGGCCGCTGTCGAAGCCAGAGCACTAGTCATGTGCTGCAACTCATCCGCGCTGTGTGCAAACAACGCACAGTCGTCAGCAAACAGCAACATACGGATAGTTGTCTCACAGACTAGAGTTCTCGCACCGAAACGACGGATGTTCAGCAACCCACCATCAATACGGTGCTCCACACGAACACCGTAAGCACAAGCGGCATCAAAAGCACAAGACATCATTGCATGAAGATAGATATTAAACAGGGCAGGAGCTAAGACACAGCCTTGCTTCACACCAGAGACAACTGCAAAGTCATCCGAGGTCTGTCCACTCAGCTGCACCCTCGCTCGCATACCACTGTGCAGACATTCAATTAAACTTACAAACTTACGCGGGCAACCAAACTTACCCAACACCAGCCACAATGCCTCGCGGTTCACCGTATCAAATGCCTTGGTGAAATCAACAAAAAGCGAGTACAACGGCTGGTGTCGTTCTCTGCACTTCTGCAACTGACGAGCCGCAAACACCATATCTATAGTGCTGCGACCCGAACGGAATCCACACTGCTCTTCCGCCACGTTAGGTTCCACAATCTGACTGACGAGGCGGTTGAGCAGGATTCGGGCAATCACCTTGCCCACACAACTCAGCAAGTTGATGCCACGATAATTCGTGCAACATTGCTTGCTACCTTTGCCCTTGTACAGTGGTAGCACAAGGGCATCCTTCAGCTCATGAGGCACCTCCTCAATCCACACGCGTTGCACCAAGTGGTGCAGCGCAGTCACCAACGCAGGTCCACCCGTTTTTCAATACATCAGGCGAGATCCCGTCGGCCCCGGTACACTTGCCGTTTCTCAGCTGAGCAAGTGCTCTCTGCATCACATCCAGCGTCGTCGTGTCGGCCAGACTGGCCTCCACATCGTGCTGCTTCAGACCGTTCAATGTAGACCAGTCGATCTCGGAATGGTTGTTCAAGAGACAGTCAAAGTGTTTCTGCCAGATCAGCATAGGGTCTGCAGTCTGCGTGCAGGTAGCGCCTGAGCTTTCCTCAAGCAGCGTCCTCAGTGGCTCCAACCTCTGTCCATACCCCTCCTTCAAATAGTCAAAGAATTCCTTGTGTTGTCGGCGTTCGGCGTAGCCTTCTCCGTCCACCATGCATTATTTTGCGACGGAGCTCTCGGGTCAGTCGCTGTCGAACTTTGCGAAACTGACTATCCTTCCCCAAGTCACTGGGGTCTGCCACATTTGCAGCAAATGCTGCATTATTCTTCGACACCAGTGCATGGAACCGCTCTTCGAGCTTAACACGGCCACAAGGAACGTGCACCCCGTCCCCTTCAGCAACAACCAACTGTCTCCTGGAGTCAGTATGGACGAAGTAGTGGGTAATAGACAGGTAGGCACCTTGTCAACATGCACATCAAGCGCAGTCACACCGGCGATCTCAAGCAACAGCCAATAACTTAAAACGGCAAGATGAACTGAAATAAGTCGGATAACTCATACAGATATGGCGGCGTAACTCTTCAATAAATGGGTGTATAAAAAATTGATTACGAACAAATCCGCGATAAGTTCAAGAGGTCGAAAAACATGTTATACGGAATTGCCACAAACGCGAAAATGTTATCGAAATTAACTGCAATTGGCTTAAGCGACGTGCACAAGTTTATAGGAGAGAGTACAGGCAGACATTTATATGAGAAAGAAAAGCATTAGGACAAAATTGCAAACCCACCACCTGAAATAAAGAGACTTAGCATGCAAGCACGCGGTTAGTAAATCGAATGCAGCGTGCCTACAAACGCTGCGCCGGTTCTGCCTACGTTCTCTGCAGGACCCGTCGTCGCTTCGGTAGTGGTCCCGAGTGCCTCGCTCATGGCTCACTAGGCCTGCCTGACTCAGGCACTCGCGACCGCATGTGCTACAGCACCATGCGCTCGATGTCGATGGAGTACAACTCATCGGTGCTTGCCGCTTCCGCAATTGCCGCTTCTTCTCTGCATGCATGAGGTCTTTCTCCCGCACTTCGGCAACTGCCTTCGTGATTAGATCGCGCCATGCACGCCGATCAACCGCCTTCGATTCCCATGACTGCAATCAAGATTAGAACGTGAGAGGCTCACTTTGATCATGTCCTGGTAACGTAACTTTGGTTTCCCCACATGCCGCTTCCCAATACTCAGCTGACCATATAATAGTTGTTTCGGTATCCGCGTCGAATCCATACGGCTCACATGACCGAGCCACCTCAGGTGTCTCAGCAAAAGTATGCAGTCCACTGCATACATCCCACTTCGGCGCAACACTTCCGTGTCTGCAACTCTGTCGCCCCAACCGATGCGCAAAATTCGTCGCAAACACTGCTGATGGAACCGCTCGAGATATCGCACATCCCGACGGTACATCGTCCACGTTTCACTGCCGTATAGAAGAACGGACAGCACCATGGATTTGTACACCATCAGCTTCGTGCCAATGTAAGCTGATGGTTGTTCCACACTCGGTACTCTAGCTTCCCGAATGCCGCTGCTGCCTTCGACCCACGGATACGCAGCTCACTGTGTAGCTGCTGATCAGTCGACATCACACTCCCAAGGTAGCAGAAGCGGGAGGTGGTTTCCAATACTTCAGCACCAATGCTGATTCGCGGCAATATTGAAGATTGCACCTCCGGTGAAGGCTGAAAGAGACAGACAGTTTTGCTTGTGTTGATGGTGAGCCCGAATTTGGCCGCTGTCGAAGCCAGAGCACTAGTCATGTGCTGCAACTCATCCGCGCTGTGTGAAAACAACGCACAGTCGTCAGCAAACAGCAACATACGGATAGTTGTCTCACAGACTAGAGTTCTCGCACCGAAACGACGGATGTTCAGCAACCCACCATCAATACGGTGCTCCACACGAACACCGTAAGCACAAGCCGCATCAAAAGCACAAGACAACATTGCATGAAGATAGATATTAAACAGGGCAGGAGCTAAGACACAGCCTTGCTTCACACCAGAGACAACTGCAAAGTCATCCGAGGTCTCTCCACTCAGCTGCACCCTCGCTCGCATACCACTGTGCAGACATTCAATTAAACTTACAAACTTACGCGGGCAACCAAACTTACCCAACACCAGCCACAATGCCTCGCGGTTCACCGTATCAAATGCCTTGGTGAAATCAACAAAAAGCGAGTACAATGGCTGGTGTCGTTCTCTGCACTTCTCTTGCAACTGACGAGCCGCAAACACCATATCTATAGTGCTGCGACCCGAACGGAATCCACACTGCTCTTCCGCCACGTTAGGTTCCACAATCTGACTGACGAGGCGGTTGAGCAGGATTCGGGCAATCACCTTGCCCACACAACTCAGCAAGTTGATGCCACGATAATTCGTGCAACATTGCTTGCTACCTTTGCCCTTGTACAGTGGTAGCACAAGGGCATCCTTCAGCTCAGCAGGCACCTCCTCCTCAATCCACACGCGTTGCACCAAGTGGTGCAGCGCAGTCAACAACGCGGGTCCACCGTGTTTCAATACTTCAGGCGGGATCCCGTCGGCTCCGGCACACTTGCCGTTTCGCAGCTGAGCAAGTGCTCTCTGCGTCTCATCCAGTGTCGGCGTGTCCGCCAGACTCGCCTTCACATCGTGCTGCTTCAGGCCGTTCAATGTAGGCCAGTCGATCTCTGAACGGTTGTTCAAGAGACAGTCAAAGTGTTTCCGCCAGATCTGCATTATGTCTGCAGTCTGCGTGCAGGTAGCGCCTGAGCTTTCCTCAAGCAGCGTCCTCAGTGGCTTCACTGTGGTCAGCCACAGGACGCCTGCGTTCACAGAGGGATCATGGGGGGCTTGCGCTGCACCACCCACAGCTCCAACCACACACTCGATATCCAGTCTAAACCCGAAGGAATAAGATCAGGAGGCATGTGGATGAGAGCCACGTTTCAGCAACGGAGCCGGCCCACATTCCTTCACAGGTAAACACAAACAGGCTGTATTTGGGAAATCAAGCGCAGACAAGGTGGTGGCTGGACGGTAGTCCGCTCCACACTGAGTGCATGGAACCACTCTTCGAGCCTAGCACGATCAAAAGAGCCGTGCACCCCGACCTCTTCAACAACGACCAACTGTCTCCTAGAGCCAGTATGGACGATGTAGTGGGTAATAGACAGGTAGCCACCTTTTCAACATGTACATCAAGCGCAACCAAACGGGGGATATCAAGCAACAGCCTATCACGTGAAAGAAAGCTAACAAAGGAAATAAATCGAGTAATGCATAAGAGAACATGACAAAAGTTTAAATTAATGAGCATATGAATGAAGTTGTATACAAAGGATCCGTGACCAGTTCACGAGGTCAGAAAATATATTTTACGGAAATGCCACAAGCACAAAAAGGTTAACGAAATTAACTACAATTGGCTTTAACGACGTGTGAAACTTTATAGAAGGGTGTACAGGTAGACATTTATATGAGAATTAAAAGCATTAGGACCAAATTGAGAACCGACCACTTGAATTAAATAGACTTAGCATGCGAGCACGCGGTTAGGAAAGCGAATGCAGCGTACCTACAAACGCTGTGCCGGTTCTGCCTACGTTCTCTGCAGGACCCGTCGTTGCTTCGGTAGTAGTCATGAGTGGCCTCGCTCATGGCTCACTAAGCCTGCCTGACTCAGGCACTCGCGACCGCATGTTCTACAGCACCATGCGCTCGATGTCGATGGAGTACAACGCATCGTTACTTGCCGCTTCTTCTCCGCATGCATGAGGGCTTTCTCCCGCACTTCGGCAACTGCTTTCGTGATCAGATCGCGCCATGCACGCCGATCAACCGCCTTCGATTCGAATGAGCTGCAACCAAGATTAGAACGTGAGAGGCTCACTTTAATCATGTCCTGGTAACGTAACTTTGGTTTTCCCACATGCCGCTTCCCAATACTCAGCCGGCCGCACAAGAGTTGTTTCGGTATTCGCGTCGAATCCATACGGTTCACATGACCGAGCCATCTCAGGTGTCGCAGTAAAAGTATGCCGTCCACTGCATACATTCCACTTCGGCGCAACACTTCCGTGTCCGCAACTCTGGCGCCCCAACCGATGCGCTAAATCCATCGCAAACACTGCTGATGGAAAAGCTCGATATGTCGCACATCCCGGCGGTACATCGTCCACGTTTCACTGCCGTATAGAAGAACGGATAGCACCATGGATATGTACACCATCCGCTTTATGCCAACGCTAAGCTGATGGTTGTTCCACACTCGGTACTCAAGCTTACCGAATGCCGCCGCTGCCTTCGGCACGCGGATACGCAACTCAACGTGCAGCTGCTGATCAGTCGACATCACACTCCCAAGGTAGCTGAAGCGGGAGGTGGTTTCTAATACTTCAGCACCAATGCTGATTCGCGGCAATATTGAAGATTGCACCTCCGATGAAGGCTGAAAGGGACAGACAGTTTTGCTTGTGTTGATGGTGAGCCGAAATTTCGCCGCTGCCGAAGCCAGAGCACTGGTCATGTGCTGCAAATCATTCGCGCTGTGTGAAAACAACGCACAGTCGTCAGCAAACAATGACATACGTATAGTTGTCTCACAGACTAGAGTTCTCGCACCGAAACGACGGATATTCAACAACCCACCATCAATACGGTGCTCCACACGAACACCGTAAGCACAAGCGGCATCAAGAGCACGAGGCATCATTGAATGAAGATATATATTAAACAGGGCAGGAGCTAAGACACAGCATTGCTTCACACCAGTGACAACTGCAAAGTCATCCAAGGTCTCTCCCCTCAGCTGCACCCTCACTCGCATACCACTGTGCAGACATTCAATTAAACTTACAAAATTACGCGGGCAACCAAACTTACCCAACACCAACCCCAATGCCTGGCGGTTCACCGTATCAAATGCCTTGGTGAAATCAACAAAAAGCGAGTGCAATGGCTGGTGTCATTCTCTGCACTTCTCTTGCAACTGACGAGCCGCAAACACCATATCTATAGTGCTGCGACACGAACGGAATCCACACTGCTCTTCCGCCACGTTAGGTTCCACAACCTGACTGATGAGGCGGTTGAGCAGGATTCCGGCAATCACTTTGCCCACACAACTCAGCAAGTTGATGCCATGGTAATTCGTGCAACATTGCTTGCTCCCTTTACCCTTGTACAGTGGTAGTACAAGGGCATCCTTCAGCTCTGGAGGCACCTCCTGCTCAATCCATGCACGTTGCACCAAGTGATGCAACGCAGTCAACGACGTGGGTCCGCCGTGTTCCAATACTTCAGGCGGGATCCCGTCGGCCCCGGCACATTTGCCGTTTCGCAGCTGAGCAAGTGTTGTCTGCGTCCCATCCAGTGTCGGCATGTCCGCCAGACTCGTCTTCACATCGTGCTGCTTCAGGCCGTTCAATGTAGGCCAGTCGATCTCTGAACGGTTGTTCAAGAGACAGTCGAAGTGTTTCCGCCAGATCTGCATTTTGCCTGCAGTCTGTGTGCAGATAGCCCCTGAACTACCATCGATCAGCGTCCTCAACGGTTCCAATCTCGGTCCATACACCGCGTTCAAGGAGTTAAAGAATTCCTTGTGTTGGCGGCGTTCGGCGTAGCATTCCATCTGCTTTGCCTTCTCCGTCCACCATGCATTTTTAATGCGACGGAGCTCTCGGGTCAGTCGCCTTCGAAGTTTGCGAAACTGACTACTCTTCCCCAAGTCACTGGGGTCTGCCACGTGTGCAGCAAATGCTGCATTCTTCTCTGACACCAATGCGCCAATCGTCACATTGTTGTCATCAAACCAATCAGGCCGCTTACAGTTTGCGCGCCCGATGGTCTCCTCGGCAGCAGCTGTCACCTGGTCGCGAATGTGGTGCCACAGGTCGCCCACTATGTCCATGCAGTCCACATCACCACACAGGAGTGCAGCCATCGCTATTTCCAGCTCAGTACGTTTCGCCACAGTACCGAGGGAGAGAATGTTAAATTTACGCCGATTCACGGCGGGAGTGCAATACATAGATTTACGAAAATATATGTACAGTTTGGTCCGCACCAATTTGTGATCAGTGTCATACTCAGCTCCACGCAGTACAGGTGTCATGCGCAGTTCATGCAAAACACGCTGACGTACGATGACATAGTCGAGCAGGTGAGCTTGACCACTCCATGGGTGCGTCCAAGTTAGTAAATCGCTCGCACTCAGTGCAAACCCACTGTTCGTGAGTGTCAGGCCGTGAGTGGCACACAGTGAGAGCAGCCTGTCACCCTTCGCATTCGCCGAACCAATGCCATGCGCAACGGTAACCTCTGCCCACACCGATGTATCACGCCCAGCGCGCGTTGACATCACCTAGCAGAAATACTCGGTCGCTCCTCGGCACAGACCGTATCACGGAGGATAGCTGAGTGTAGAATTGATCACGCGTGTCCTTAGTATAACACATGGTCCGACCGTAGGTATTTATAAAAGCGGCAAACTTACCTCTTCCGAGTCGTAGGCGAACAGTTATCAGTCGCGCGCCGATGCCCGTTGGTTCACCCACCAACAGGCCATGAAGACGATCGGATATGGCAAATCCGATCCCATGTCCACGTGGTGCTGAGGCGGCGTTGTCCACCCAGTAGAATGTGTAGCCAGCACCTGCTTCATGCAACTTACCTTGTTCAGCGAGCCGAGTTTCACTGAGCGCCGCAATATCGATGTTGTAGCGCGCCAGTTGCATCGCGACCAGTGTAGTGCGTCGCTCCGGGCGCTCGCTGGAGTTCCGGTCCAGTAGTGTGCGCACGTTCCAGAACCCGATGCTGAGTGCTTTGCGCACAGGCAATCGCACGCGAGATGGTCGTTGTGCTTCGCAGGTTTGCTTGAGAGACTCAACCCGGAGCCTTTGGCTCAATAGCCTGACCCACAAGGCAGTGAGGAACAGATCCAGCTCGGGAATGTGATTGCAGCGACTGATTGGAATCTGCTTGACGGTCGTCACCCGCAGCCTTTGAGGTTCTGGAACGATTTAAATATGCTTCGCGACCGTAATAGGATACACCTGCGACCACGGCCAGACGCAGGTTTGATTTGGCTGGTTTGCAACAATTTGACCCGGGGATGCCTGGCTTGAGGCGGGCAGTAGCAAGCCATTGAACACCCGGAGGTGCCCCCCACCGTCAGAGACAATGTGTGACGCTCGTGCTCTACGCCAATCGAGCTGTGATCTTATAACCCGTAGACCTGTTGTCTCCCATGGCTAAGTTTTACGGGAAGAGGGCCATCGACCACCTACCAACCTCCGAAGAGGATGGATTAGAATACTGCCAGGGCATCTACTCCTGACAGGAGAACGACTCGGGTCGTTAGCCAAAGCCTTCGATTAAATGTACACCCGAAAGGCAGCGGGTCCAGCACATGGTCAGTTCAGTGACTCATGCGGATTGGTGTCCTGGATCATAGCAGGGAGAAGGGCGAAAACTAACCCATCCAGCGGTCGCCACGAGGAGGCGTCCAGGATGTGAGCAACTGGCACAACAGTAGCAGCAGTGGGTAAATCATCTGTCCAGATCTAGCCACCACCAGCCTCAGCGCAACATAGGCTCTCCTGCTATATATATATTGTTGGCGGCATCCGGTTTCGGATGTGCCTGTCACTGTGGCCAGACACAGGACGCCTGCGCCTACAGAGGGACCATGGATGGCTTGCGCCGCACCACCCACAGCTCCAACCACATACCCCATATCCAGTGTAAACCCGAAGGAATAAGACCGGGAGGCATGCGGATGGGAACCACGTTTCATCAACGGAGCCGGCCCACACTCCTTCACAGGCAAACACAAGCACGCTGTATTTGGGGAATCAAGCGCACACAAGACGGTGGCTGGACCGTAGTCCTCTACACACTGAGTGCATGGAACCGCACTTTGAGCCAAGCACGGCCACAAGAACCGTGCACCCCGTCCCCTCCAGCAACGACCAACTGTCTCCTGGAGCCAGTATGAACGATGTAGTGGGTAATGGACAGGTAGGCACCTTGTCAACATGCACCTCCAGCATAACCACACCGGGGATATCAAACAACAGCCATTCACTTTAAACGACAAGCTGAAATAAAATAAATCCACTAATGCATACAAATACGGTGGCATAACTCTTCGCTAAATTACCATATGAAGTAATTTGGTTAGCAACAAATCCGTGATAAGTAAGAAATGTCCACAAGTTACTTAAAATGCTACAAACGCAACAAGATTACGGAAGATAAGCGCAATTAGTGTAGGCAACGTGGCCAGTTAATAGAACATTATTCAGGGAGGCAGAACAAACCAAATAAAGTGGAATGAAATTCATCCAGGTTAAAAAGACCTAGTTTAAGTGTAAGTTGGTTTAGCCCAACTGTGGTGAAGAAGCATCAAGAATGCAACATCAGCCTCGGCATGGAGCACATATATATATATATATATATATATATATATCTGCTATCAACGGTTCATAAGATAGACATTGAGCCATTCAAAATATAGGTTTAAATAGATACTAGAATATGTACAACGATGGCAAAAGCTAACGACGCATCAATGAGTACTGCTTTTTGTCATTTTACACGCGTCGTTATTTGAGATTTCTCTTTTTATGAAGTTATTGCTTTTGTAACCCTGAGTTTCCGCAGGCTTTCGTGCATGCTTTCCATTGCAATCGGTTTTGTACCATTGTTCCGATTGTGGTAACTCATCGGCATTCTTCATTTTTCGGTCCTAACCGGGAAGGCGTACCGGACCAGTATTTGTTAGACAGGATGTGAGCGATTTAATGCTTTGATGTCAGGTGATCAGCTGGCCACTTCGCGGCCTATTCCAATGCGGCCCTGTACGTACAAATAGGGCGCGGCGTGACAATCGCTCGTCAGGCATGCGCAGGACATGGCCAAGCCATCTTAACTGACGCAACAGAACAAGCCCATGGTGCAGGAGATTCGTTTTGCCAAAGACGCGTTGTCTGATAGAATCATTGCGCACCCTATGTTGCCACCATACACGGGCGATCCTCCGCAGACAGCCGTTGTCGAAGGTCGAAAGCATACGCATGTCATCCACTCGAAGCGGCCAAGCTTCGCATCCATACAAAAGTATCGAGTGAACTCAAGCAGTGTAAACCCTACCTTTTAGCAAAAGCGAGATGTCACGACAACTCCACAGGTGTTTCAAAGTAACAAGAGCCGAGCGAGCCTTCGCGATGCGGAGAGACACCTCTTCTCCAGTAATTCCGTCGGTGGAGCTACTGCTCCCAAGATGGACCAAACTATCCACCCGCTCAAGCGAAATCTTATAGCTGGTGAGCTGAGGAAGAGCAGTTTGCCAATCCTGTGTGAGAACATGCTGCGCGGTTTCGTATATGTATGCTGTTCATCGGCGTACAGATTCTGGCGTGGGATGAGTGCTTCCAAACTGTTGCGGGCCCGTCAAAAATTCCCGCAAAAAACGCGCCAGTAACTCCGGAATAATGGCTGTGGGAAGCAGAGTCCAATTTCTCCCCACAACGCAGCAGTGTTCAGCCACTCCGAGGCGCGTCCCAACTGCGAACCTTTTGACGATGGTCATTTGCAAACTACCACCTCTGCGTGGTGACTTTTTCCCCTAACTTAATAACCCATATCACTGGCTGTGATCGCCCTTTGTCGGTCGTAAAAGAGCCTACAGAGGACCACTTGTCTTTTCTTTCTCTTCGCCTCAGTTGGGAGTCGGTCGGGTCGCGTGATTGCGTGTGAATCGTTAGCCGGCCAGCCTTCGCGTCTAAGTCATTAGCGCGCGTCTATCGTACCCCCTCTCGTGTGCGTCCGTTTCCGAGGCCTCAGCGTCTATACGAACAAGTGCGGCTAAGATCGTTCCCACGCTCGTTCAATTTTCCGTCTCACCGGCTAAGCTAGCGTCATCGTAGGCGTGCTCCAACCGTGCGAGCGACAATCTTGTCACGCAATTACCTCAAGAGGCGGCGTTCCCTCAATTATAACACAAACAATAACATACCGGTAACACAAAGGGGAAAGAAAGATGGTCCAACAACTTTTCAATAAGCATACAGTCTGTAAAAGCGTGACTTATTGATCCTTTTGGATTTGATATTCGGAGTTTGCAGCATAATGCGTCAGAAAAGTTAGCGCAGGGATAACGGGCTTGTGGCGCACATTATGAGTGAGAACTCACATGCGTGTGATGTGGACCCATG
Source organism: Dicrocoelium dendriticum (assembly GCA_944474145.2). Taxonomy (NCBI): domain Eukaryota; kingdom Metazoa; phylum Platyhelminthes; class Trematoda; order Plagiorchiida; family Dicrocoeliidae; genus Dicrocoelium; species Dicrocoelium dendriticum. Next base: position 28,798,290 of record OX104059.1, on the reverse strand, counting down.
AATCCTCATTCCCTTTTTCGAGCCGATGTGCTTCGAGTTTTGTGCAATACGTGTTTATCAGTATCCGTGAAGATTAGTTACTGCCTAGAAATTCAGCTTCTCAGTCCTGTGCTAATGGGACTTTGCCTCATCAGTGAGTATGTTGAAATGAACGCTCATGGTCCCGCCTGAAACAATTTGGGCAGCGGAACCACACTTGTTTCCTGAAACGGCGATCAATACTGTGATGGGAGGATAGGCTATGCGGCAGTGGCTAGTCTTTAGGCGGCATAGCTTTCCAAGACTCCTTTCTCAAAACGTCACATTTCATAGTTGCAAGGCCTAATTGTAAGGAATGTCTATTTTGCTAAGATAGCTTGTTAGAAGGTAACTTTCAGTCTACAACAGCGGTACTAATAACACTTTTGTAATTAGCTACGATAACACCAAGTACCTATTGCCCACTCCTTGTTCAGGCCAGTCACGCCTGTCCAAGCGCCACCACAATTCTACCGCAGTAGCCCGTTAATGAGACACTGCGGTTTCTATTTTGCACGCCTGTCTCAGTTCCAACCGGCCCGACACACCGTATGTACCGCTCGGCGAACTTGCTCTTTGGCGTGTCGTAGGTTAACTCCAACGCAACCATCCGCGCCTGGTCCAACGTTTTCACGATGGCCGACACTGCCAAGTACCCATGTATCCACATGTATGAATACGGTCGTTCTACACCCATGTGAATGGGTGAGACATTTTAAGCTGGACCAACGTCTACTATTGCAGAGTTGGCAATTTAGTGCGCTGTACCTCACACCCCTAGGAGTGACTGTTTTCCCGCATTAACGGAGTATAGGGACCAGGCTTTGCGGATGTGTTTTTGCTTTTTCACCAACTTATCTGTCACCGTTCTTTTACATTTACCAACTTTTTCTTGGTTCTGCAATTTCTCTTATCACGATTTTCCTCACGTGCGCTCATTGGGTTACCCTTTCTGCTTGACAGCGTTTTGTTCTTTTTGTATCTGAAAGCTTGCATAGATTTTTTTCTAGTTTATATGCATTGACTGCAATTTCCCATGGTCCACCTGCAGTTTGTACTTTGACACATTGAACCAAACTTTCATTCCGTTTAGACGTATTGCTACAAGCTGATGATTTGGTTCTCAGCTCAAAATTTATGTATCAATTGTTGCGGTTGTCTCTGAATCGAAGGGCGTCTCGCACTTAACCATGAACACCTCTATGTGCAATTCTCTACATGCGAACTTGGAATTTGTTACTCCTGTCCCTTCACATTTTCTGAGCAGGTTCAGTACCAGATAGCGCGAGTCAGATATTCTGTGCCTAATATAGCCTACAAGGCACGTGCATTCACAGAGAGAGAGAGAATTGTGCAATTAAAATCCTACTCTTATTATCCAGCAGCGCTACAACGTAAGCTGTGACATCACGAGATAATAGGATAGAACAACTATAGCAACCATACAGCAGTCCGTCACTAAACTCTACCCTGAACTATCGGGAGCGAAATTTTTTGATTGCGAAGACTGAAGCATAACTTGATACCTTTGTATATTCTGATTCATGGAGTGTTTATTGCCGTATTCACACATAACCATTGCAACACCGTCCCACTTAAAACATTCGCAGTAAAACTCTACCGTGGTTATACCACGGTGCATTGGTTCGTAGAAGACCACGTGCGGATTTAGTTAATTGTGGATCAGAAAACGTCTAAGGGGTAAAATAGCAAGACTGCGCGCAATGTAAGTAGCCCACAGTGTTTACGGTGTACTCAAAGCGTACCAGTTCTTTCCACCTACGCGCAAATCACGAACATGTAAGACAAATGAATTGCTAGAAACACAGATAGAAATGGGAAAGCGTGATATTGTCTATACATACATAGGATTTGTGGCATATACAGACGCAGTTTCTCACTTGATGACAAATATATCTAATATAATTATTAGAATGTAGACCACTATTACACAGGGTGCCAAGGTTGGATCCAGCACGCTGCTCCGTTGCACGGTATCCAGACATTCTTCGTTAGCTAGCGGCATCATAACGATGTCGCTCTTTTGACAAATAGCAGGACTAGTGTACACAACATAACAAAACATGCGTCCTGCTATTTTGTTCGTACCTTTTCCTCAACTATCGTGAACGATTCCCGACAGTTGCCAGACCGTTACGGTAACGCTGTTAGCGTGAGTGCACCACGCCCGATATAAAAAGTTTGTAATCCTCTCAACTATGCCTGCTACGAGCTAAGCTACCGAATGGTCGAAAGCACGCATGTATACTTGGGCCGATTAATGAAGAGGGTTAACTATTGTTAAAACATTCCCTAATGCTTCACAAGTTAGTTAAAATTCCCAAGTTCGAATTCGTGCACAACTGCATGGACCCAACTTAGAAGTTGGAGGCAGCGAATCGACGAACCTGACAGGTTTAACTCTGCCACCATCTCTTTAAGTGCTTACAAATGCATATTGTGGACAAGAAACAGACCATATTATAAAAACACTTGGATCATTTTATGCAGCTCTGCGTAGTAAACCATAATCCGTAAACTTTGTTCGTTCCTGTAGGGAGATTCACCGTGGACCCTTGGATTAAGACCACGGGGTCTCAAAACACTGCTGTAATAGGGTGCCATGAAGTGAAAAATGATTGAAGGGAAAGCACATAGTCGAAGGGGATCTTTTTAAGCTACCAGGTTACTACCTCATACTAACCACAAAATGTAGCCGCGGGACCTGATGATCTTCCTCCAGCCATCTTCAAATTCGGGGGACCTGCTCTTGTGGATGATTTACACGAGTTACTAGTCAAACTGTGTGAGCAGGAAGCTGTCCCAACCGATTGGAGCCGTTCCGTCATAGTCCCAATTTTCAAAGGAGGCTTACGATCGGAATGCGGCAACCATAGAGTAATCAGTCTGATCTCCATCGCCTCCAAATTGCTTGCCTCTGTCATTCTTCACAGACTGACTCGCAGTAGTGAAAGCCAGATTCGTGAAGAGCAAGCTGAATTTCGTCGGGTTCGTGGCTGGATTGATCACGTCTTCACTTTGTGTCAGTTGTTGGAGCACCGCCACATATATTCGCGGCCCACCGTTGTCGTGTTCCTCGATATCAAAGGTGCATTCGACTCGGAGGATAGACAAGCACTTTGGGACTGTCTGCTCAGAAAAGGTGTACCTGAGAAATATGTAAATATTATCCGAACACTATATGCGCGTAGCTCGGGCAGAGTGAGGGCTTACGGCAAGTTGTCGTCGCCCTTTAATACCTCCAGCGGCGTGAGACAAGGATGCCCGCTGTCACCTTTCCTCTTCAACTTCGCTGTTGACGAAGTGATGGAAATCGCGTTCACAGGACACGACTTTGAACGTGTGGATCTGCTCCCAGGAGAACGACTTCTTGACTTGGAGTATGCTGATGATATTGCCCTAATCTGTGACAGCTCACAAATGTGCCAAGCGGTACTGGACAGATTAGCACTAGCTGTCCGTCACTTCGGGCTTGGCTTTGCACCATCGAAGTGCAAAGCGTTCCTCAAGATTGGTCTGAACCGCCTCCTACGCTGACCGTTGGTGGGGATCAGCTAGAAAACGTTCAAAAATTCAACCACCTGAGAAGTTGTATCAGCGCCCGTGGGATTGAGGATGAGATCACGAATCGTATAGCAAAAGCGCGTGGCGCTTTTGCTAACCTTCTCCACTTACGGCGGCGGCGCGACATCACTCTCACCCTGAAGGGTATAGTGTACAATGCAGCGGTACGTTCGACCCTACTGTACGGTTGTGAAACCTGGCCGCTTGAAGCAGCGGACCTGAAGAGGCTAGTTACGTTCGACCACCGGTGCCTTCGTAATTTATCTCACATCTGGTGGGAACACCGTGTGAGTATTGAGCGTGTTCGACGCCTTGTTTGCGGCACAGGAAATGGGTCTGAACCGCTCAGCACCGTTATTTCCCGCACCAGACTTCGATGGCTCGGCCACGTGTTACGCATGCCATCCCATCGACTCCCGCGACGTGCGTTGTTTGCGCTCGGGGGGTGTGGATGGAAGAAGAGGAGGGGTGGCCAAGCGATGACTTGGTCGAGAGGAATGAAGGCCCTCACTTCTGAGCTGGCCCCAATTGGAGCGTCTCGGCTCCCTGGTTGGGGTCCGAAAGACGTTGAACACGTTTGGTTGGACACACTTGCTGACCTGGCTACGAGCCGACCTCAGTGGCGTTCGAGCTGTGAGTTTCTTTGTCCCTCCCCATCCCTCTTAGCCTCCTCCTCCAACCACGATCTCATTATTTAGCTTTATTTAATTTCGCATAGTTTTTTTGTTGCACAGTAGCCGACTGGTAGCTTACCGGAACGATGCCCATCCGTTACCGGTAGCTCAGCCAGCTTGCACCAGTTGCTTTTTTCTCCTTTTTTCTGTGTATTGCGGCACAGTAGCTGAGGTGTTCCCCACCTCTAGGTAACGTGTATGGTGATGATGATGAACCACAAAATGTTGGAATGCGTTTGAGTCCTAATTGGTTCGCGTTTGGGATGGTAGGGGTTTGGGACGGTAGGAGTAGTATAGGCATATGTTTACAGTTGCTTATCGTGATTCGAAAACCATTAATTAGGGACACCTTAGCGAAGTAGTTGAGGCGCCTTCGGTTTTCAACGCGGAAATAGCTCAGCTCATCACAAGCGAGGCTGCTTGGGCAATAGCTCGGGCTCCGTAGAGTACATTATTCGCACAAATTCTGCGCACTAAAGTTGTCGTGCCCAAAAAGCAGTTGGAAACCCATTGAGAGTTGCCAGCGTAGAGCATGGTCCCACCTTCCACTCTCCAAATGATCGCATTTGTCGGAAAGGTGCTGCACTTTGAATGGTGGGATGTGTTTGGCTCATTTGCTCTGCTCAGCTGCACACTATTAGCATGGTGCATTCCAGCGGATTCCCTCGTAAAACAAGTGGACAGTGTTGAGCCAACGCCCAACACGCATTTCCACATCATAAAATGCTTAAAATGTAGTCCGGAGGTTTCCAGGATGAAAACTCGAGAATTTAACATATGCATCTATCTAGCTCATCACTCTTCCTTCCTACAACATAAGAAGACGATAAAATAGTAACCCTAAAATATTTCGAGATACCCAAATTTATTTACAATATAAGCAGAGGGAGTGAGCTGTAGTTTCACACCATCAAACGACTAAACGTTCAGTCTAAACGTTAGTCATTTAAGTGAGACTCTGGATGTACCGGTAGAGGGCAGTTGTTTATGAAAGAGAGGGACGTAGTTTGCTACGACGACGCTTACGCAGCAGCCATCCACCGCGTAACTGCACATGTCCTGTCCTCCCTAACATTGCTCAGTCAGAATACCACTAGTTTAATGTAATGAAACATAGATATTTATCGTCCAATTATTTCAGCTATAATCTCTAATCATGATAAAGAAACAAGTTTGAAACGTCATTAATACACTTTCAACAATGTAGTTTTAGAGCCAATTTATCTCCCTTGTATATTGATGAGGAAGTTTATTAGCTGAACTTGAGCTTGTGAACTGCTAAATGTACTATACGTGTCTGTGGTGTTAATTGTCACGTGTCCTTGAATTACAGGCCATTTCTGGATGTGCAGACAGATCTAGCACTGCACACCCAATAAGCTGAGCACACAAACCACCATACACTCTTTTGAAGTTTGCAGGACTGCAAAGCAAAATAGAAGAGACAACAGGATTATATATGGGGACAAGCAGTGCCTGTATTCGGAATCATATTAACCATTATCCAGAGCGGAGGTGAGTTACCTCTCTTGTTGTTCATTTGTTATAGTCTGTCAATTTTAATTTTCTGAGCTATGTCTGACGTTAACCGCCATTCAGGGGTGAGTTCATTTGCTCATCGCTAAACTGTTTTGGAGTCAACATTCCAAAGATGCACTCAGAAACCCGAAATGGAAATTAATTCAGTGCAATCAAGTCGCGTTTTAGCCATGGCTATCAGACTTAAATTGCGTATGCAGTATGCCTGAAAACAGGTATGTCTACTTGTCCCAACGCCGCTCTCAGAAGTCAGTCATGTTGATTTCGGACTTTTGATGAGCCTTTGGATTCCTCTAAAGAACTCAAGTCACTCTGAAGAAGCACACCCAAGTCACACACTCGACAGATGAGTACTGGTTTACATATGTCGTGAGTTTGTAAGAGCAGGTGCTCTGAAGTTTATGCACGGTTCATTGGGTTTGATTGCGTTGAAGTGCTGTAGACTTCTGATTTGCGCACTTATGTACCGCATCAAAATCAAGTGGAAGGGTTGCCGATCAGTATTGGTATTATTCCTTTATCTTACTCTGATATCGTCAGCAAAAGTATGAGGGAACATTGATTCGTGTGGTCATTATGTGTATTACAAACATACTTGACTCTATGTCAGATCCCTGCGTCAAGCGTCATACATTGGAGAGCATCGAACTCTGACTGAAATCATCATTGAAGAAAATTGGTTATCCAAGTAAATAGAAGTGCATGAATTTCCAACGACGGGGGCTTGGAATGAAGGTTTTGATTATCTAGACGGGAGAACCTTTTCGAAAAATCCAGGGGTATCAACTCAACATCCTCTCCAGCGTCGGCTGCCTCAGTACAACTACATACCCTTTGTGTATTGGGGTGATTATTCCAGTCTTCTTTATAGCAAGAAACTGGTTCTGACCTAAGCAGCATTGGAGTAACAAACGAAGGTTCCACTTGTTTTCTGGTTTCGGTTCAAAGTGTGTTTGAACCATCGGTAAATACTGCAGGACAGAACTCCACTTATGTGATACAGTTTTAACGGTCAATGAGAGGTAGCCGTGTCTTGGCGGAAGGGGAGAAAAGACAAGAAGCTCGCATGACTTTCATGTGTGAGGTCGTGTAGAACACAAAATGTAGCAGCCGAGACGTGTTGTGTTATCAGATGGATTGCCCTGATGCACTAGCTGAAACTGAATTAAAGCGAATTAAAGCTAAGTGGGCTAGTATCCTCAACTTTGAAGGGAAGACTTACTTTACATGGACTTAACGGTTAGAAAGGTGTTTATAAATAGTCCGTTGTCAATAAAGACAAATCACTCAGGCTAACATCATCATTATATCGCTTGGCTTGAAATACGCCTGAGTCATTTAGGACTTAGATTGTCTTTAAGGATAACCTAGGTTATCTTAAGCATTGGAGCACTATATGAACTATGGACTTCTTAGAGCTCGTTACTTTTCACCTTATAACACACAATGTGGTTTATTCTCCAAATCTCCAAACAGCCTAACGTGCATTAGAGCTCGTGCACTGCTGACTTCCAACCCAATATCTGACAACTAGACTAATAGGCCGCACAGGCAACACACTCGATAACAACGGTGAAAGGCTGTTGCTTCAAAAACACCAAGCAACTAATTTATTCTATGGGCTTACCACCAATGAATAGGTTAAGACAAACCTTTTCAAGCTTCAAAAAGGCAGCTGGTTCCATGCTGGGCTTTTATTTGTCTAGGAGCATGTTTGCGCGTACTCTCTTTGCGTCCGTAACACGTTTTAACCCAACCAACCTGGGTGCGTGCTATTGGATCCTGGATAACGCGTTTGGTTGCATTAAGCAAGGGATTTCCCAGTGCCATATGTGCGCTTTGCTCATTATGAAACATCAGGGACCATTAGAGCGAAAGAACTAATTCAAATAGCCCGTAATAAGCTTTTCTAACCTATGCTCTTCTTGTACTAGAAGGAACGCAACGTTCTTCCATGGTCTGGCAAACACAGTGCCAATGATGGCTAGTCTCCGCAGGCCCACAAGATTCAGCAGAGTTCCTTAAATACGACCACTGAGAGTAGCAAAGCAGTGACCTAGAAATTTATGCAACAGGAAATTGGGGAAAACAGATCACCTGCATTTTATCAATTGTATGGAAAGCTATACAAAGAAGGAAAAGGCTTTCGGTTCTTATCCAAAGCAGTAAGATTGTGCTCTACAAAAAGCATACAGTTCCTTTTCCTAAAACACAGTGATCTGTGAATTTTGAAAAAATCCCGTTCTGGATGCAGACTTTGAGCATAACTGGGTGTGGGTATTAGAAGACTCCCCTTACGAGACTTGTTATGTGAGACTAAGTGAATGGTAAGATAATTTTCGGTGTTATAAATACGATCTTATTCAGTAGTACCTGTTTCCGCCAATCCATGGGATTCGGGAGCATTAGGTACTGTAACAGAATATATCACCGTCAAGAGCATGCCAACAAAATATATATGTTTACTGAACTTTTCCCGCGTGTCGGTGTCCTGTTGAAGAAAAATGCACCGAGCCTCCTTCGGTTTTATCTCGCCTTAGTAGCGTGTTGTGAATTAGTTGGTAGCCCCCTCTCTGTTGGGTGGAAATTATCAACGGCTTCACAATAGATTATTTTTGTTGGTACAACGGGGATGAGCAAGAATACAACCTATCCCTCTATTGGAGGCGACAAAATTCTCATGGAAAGGTTGAGTTATGCGCTTCTACTCTGATTCAATCAACAGCGTGGCTGAACTTGGAGATAAGCACAATGGTTGTAAACAAATTAAGAGGCAGTAACAACCCAAACACAAACAATGGCACTACCAAATCAAAACAGCCACAACAATAAACCTCTTGGTGAGACAGGCAACAAGCCTGACTTCAGAACGACAGTGGCATAATGTGACAGAACCACAATGCACCACAATGCACCAGTTGTTTATCACACAATTGCAACGGGTGTTTGGTGAGTGCTGAAGAGGAATGAGGCCAATTTTCCGACAGCATTCCTCAGGCAGGTCAAAGATTCCCTGGATCAGAGAGCAAGAGTTTGACTGGTAAATGTGCTCGTTCGAATAACAGAATGTAAACAAGCATGGTGTAAGGCCGAGTTTGCTCGATTCAAAATTAATAATGTTCAGCCGGAGTAAAAGGTCAAATGCTTGTAAGACATGAGGTGTCAGAAGTCATACACTGGCTGGATACTAACAGCAACATACAACTGGTTCAAGGGAAGACAGTGGAAACACGAGGAGGACGAAGCGGTGGATGCAGTGCAATGGCAGTTGGACCGAGAAGAACAATAGTAACAGTGATACAATGATTATAATAACATAATACACATTGTAGGGAACCGTGATTGGGGCATTTATACATATTCCACGTCGACAGCACTTTCGGACCATATCAAGCTGCACTGCCGAACGTGAAGGGAGTGCCTTCGAGGCCTCATTTTTGGGCCATCCAAATTTGGTGGTATCGAAAATCCGCTGTGTTTTCCTTTGATAATGCGTTCAACTGAAGGTGAGGTCAGGTACACAAGACTTTTTCGGGGCCTAGAGATACCTAGAAGACTTACAATCCCCCAGTACACACAAATTTAAAGGTAAACTTGCGGCCCAGCATTGTGCAGACCGATGGAACACATAGTCTAGAGGCATCCCGCCAGGAGATTTTTGTTACTGTATATCAACATGCGTGTGTTGGTGCAGCTCTACTTAGCAGGATGCGCAGGTCTGAATCCGACAAAGCAGACTGACAGGCGTCGGTCTCAATGGATGAAATATCGAGGCTCAAGAGAGCAACTAAGTTACGACATACTGGCTCGGTGGGATGAATCAACCGACTTAGATGCACTGTTATAATCGACACACATGGTCCAAGCAATTAGTTAGGGACAAGTGTATTTCGGGCCCTGTGCATTGTCTTCTGACTAAATTTGCATGATAATTCCGCAACGGAGACCAAAATCGATTTACATTCGTCTTGCTTGTGGTTTGAAGAGTAAAGACTTGCTACAGAAATGCCTGTGTGATGCGTGGGTTTTATTCAAACGGAAATCTAACTATGAAGGTGATGAGTTTGGTCTACAAAAGCATTTGTAATTTCAGTTAGAAATATTAGGGAAACAAGTTTCGCAAGGTAAGTGAGTTAAATCTTAGCTAAAGCAGTTAAATTTTCCACCAAAGGCGTTGAATCACTTGTTCCATTAATTTTAGGACTCAATACTGGTGCGTGTGGAACGATTCCCTGCCACGTTATAATTAAATCCTAACAATTTATCATCGAGGCAGATTAGTGCACATAATTTAACGTTGCGCACCTTAATGGAAGGTTCGGATAGTCTAACTGACCCTGCTATCCATCTGTCGTGCATTGTGAACGCAACTGCCAAACGGTAATCCTTGTGAATCTGGGACTACAAGGATCCATTTAATATAATAATACTTTTTTCTGTAAACAACTAGGTTGATTTTCTTTATGCTTCCGTAGGATGTTAGGTTAGATGCTGTACTTTTAAACGCCATTTCCCTGTAAGCTATGCAATTCTCATTAAATGATTTCATTAGTTCTGCATTTTCATAAGTGTTTAACTTACGGGAGCAAATACCTATTTTATAATTCACGTAGGCCTAAGTGCTTATTGATTACTGTGACAATGCGAAAGCCTTGCGCAATCAGCAGCGTGTAGAATTTGCGCACAAAGTTTACCAAAAGACCTCGGCATACGTGGCCTCATAGGTTGACTGCTCCCGACAGCCTCTTTCACTTCGGTATGCGTTTACATTCCACAGGCGCACATTTGGCCGCAAGGTCACCAGTTTCTTCACTTTACTTTCGTTCTAGTCTGAAACATCGCAATCGGCTTTTTGACGTTATTTGGAGATTTCGCCATTTTGTGCCAGGGTCATCATAAGGTTCTAGTTGTTTGTCTTTAGATGTTTTGCACCGTTTTGGTGGTATACAGAGAGTTGACCACAACTCACTATAGGATTAACAAGTGAACGATACGTTCGATCATGCGTCCTATTGATACAGCCATTTCTTACTACTTATTTATTTGGAGCTTCAGTCAGCTGATGAATTTCCAGGAAAAGATCCTTCCCAACCTCCTTCTTTCACTTCGGTCCATTTTTGTTGCCCTGTTGTTCCTCACCAGTAAATCACTTCTTTGTAGATGATAGGAACGAGCAAACTCCCGATTCCTAATTCATCCAAACACGCCCATAATTCTTCGCTCTGGGCATATGAACTTTGAATTCCCAGTGTAGCTCACAGGTTTCTGACCTTGCTATTCGTTTTCATCCCCGTATTTGAATATTGCTCGACACGTTGTGTTGATATTTCTGTTGCTTCCATCCAATGTGAGTCGCTCAGACAGAATCTGTATGTATGGTTAGGTGAAAACTCTCTGAAAACGTGCATTGACCACAGCTCAGTGGGGCAGACAGAGCTGATTCCAATGCCCCTCTAGTGCGCACTTACAAGGGCTGGTAGTATTGGTATAGCCGCATCTCCCTGCAAATCAGTAGGCTGTTTCTCTAAGTCAATCTTGCGTTCTGCTGCACAAAAGGTGTGCAATTTGGTGACGGATACTCACCCGTTTTTACTGGGCTTTCTTTGGGACTCCAGACACAGAAATGCTGCTTTCGCTTTGTTTCCACATCTGGACTCCTACTTCATAAACTTATGGTTTGTCGAAAGTCCTTGCAAATGGTCCAAGCTGTTCGACTTTGTTGTCGTCCACCGAAGCTTCCTTGACGCATTGGTTTTGTTGTGATCACCTCATGCAGCATCGTTTCACTAGTTTATCCGGAAGACAAGTGCCTTGGGTCTACCTCCAACAGCATATAATGGATACAGAGAGCAACACTTGACATTAAGCCATCGTCTGTTCGAAATGACGAAGCACCTACCATTTGGTTCTCCCTCAACAAACGTAGTTGACTGTAAAATCATAATATTGTAGGTGAAATGCACATAGTGTTAGCTTGCTTCTCCATCTTTAGCAGATTTGATCTATCCAACAGGTTTTTGATCAGTTTCTATGTGAATTTGCTATTCTAGTATGGCCATCGTTTGTCCAACACCTGCGCAACCCGGAGTGGCTGCATTCCGATAGTAGTCGAATACGGCAGATGTACTCAAGTACTTCAAGTTTATGTTTCAAGACCGCTCCTATTCCGATGTCCTTGATAGCAGTACCTATAGTAAACAATTCTATGGTAATCGGCAATTTACGGATCAGCTTCCAATCTATGCTTTCCGCTGAATGCGCTTTAACACCTACTACATGTATTGTCTGCAGGTAAAGATCCAATCTCGTCTCAGCCGCTCGCGCAGTAGTGATGCCAATTTGTCGAATTCTTTGGACAATGTTCCATACTATGCAGCCATAGAATACTTCATACTTATTGGGCTGTGGTGCAATGAATTAGGAATATATCCTCAGGCGTTGTCTACCTTTACTAATGCCTCAAACCCTGTTATTCACCAGGGTAACGGAGGCTCTTCAAACCGGACAGCTTCGGCTCGTTTACACTTATGCCGTCCACTGACTTAGTGACAAGCTAAGCTTGTGATGACTGCAGTGATCGTACACGATTGCTTTTACACCAAGAGATTCTTCCTTTATGTGGTCACGTTCTCTACGCAAATCGTTAGAAACAGTATCAAGGACTACAGGTGGACGGGGCTTCAGACGACCGGAGTCTCTTTAAGCTGGTATTCCTCTTTACTGACCACAAAGGTTCTCTTTTCCCCGTCCTTTTATTAGATTACCGATAGATGATATCCCGAGCTTAAATCCAAAATCATGAATCTTCTCTACCACAGCAAACGATCGAAGGTTTAAGCAACGCGTGGCTGTGGGATTAGTTGAATCAATAATGCACTTAGGTTGTTCAATTTCACACAGAAGCGGTAATTTCGCCGAGGTTCTTCATCGAAATACTTGGTGATTGAGGTCAACTAAGTGCCTGTCCGGTCAAATTCACTTTTTACATCCGCTGAGCTTACTTTTTCGCCTCGTGCTTTATGCAAATTAACCTTCTACACGGTTAATGTGGCCGGTATGAATATTTCATCGGAGCGCCTGTGTGCTCCATATATGCGCAATACATACCGGACACCGATATCTGCAAAGTACAGGCGGTATCGATTGAAGAACGGTCCAATGAAAGGACTCGCGCGCGACACACCAGCAACGGTGAGTAACGAATTATCTCTACTGCAGCAAACAAGTGACATAGAGCCGTAGTCCGACATCAGCATCATTCACTTCATAATCTAGGCACTATGCGTCCATGATGTTCTGAAGCGCGTCGAATGCAGTGATGAAGGTTTAACTTGATTTAGGTCCACAGATGACAAGTAGGTGCTGCGCCGTGTTATTTATAAGCGCATAACAATTATCGTTAGTGACTGGATTCTACTGCAGTACCTATGGCGGAAGAGAGAAAGTGAGACATCTTAATTTATCGAGAACATTTTCACGGTCTAATTCAGCTCAGCCACCGGCTAAATCACCTCTATATACAGCGCAGAAATTGTGCATTTTTAAATTATAAGGAAGGACTGGTGGCAGCTGGTGGATACGGAGGGTGTAAAGCCTATGGCTGGGAACTGTTGCTACCAAAGTTACGGTTTCCCCAGAGGACACGACGTACTTTTGGTCCCTCTTGGAATGCTAAACTCGTGGTGAACTGGTATTTCGCGTTAGCTACTCCAGAATATTCACATATCGGTCTGTTCGTTTCGTATCCTTTTGGTCTTCTATCCACAGGGCAGTAACTGGAGTGTCCGTACCACCAACATCATCATCATCATCATCATCATCATCATCATCATCATCATCATCATCATCATCATCATCATCATCATCATCATCATCATCATCATCATCATCATCATCATCATCATCATCATCATCATCATCATCATCATCATCATCATCATCATCATCATCATCATCATCATCATCATCATCATCATCATCATCATCATCATCATCATCATCATCATCATCATCATCATCATCATCATCATCATCATCATCATCATCATCATCATCATCATCATCATCATCATCATCATCATCATCATCATCATCATCATCATCATCATCATCATCATCATCATCATCATCATCATCATCATCATCATCATCATCATCATCATCATCATCATCATCATCATCATCATCATCATCATCATCATCATCATCATCATCATCATCATCAATACATGTTAGCTGAGGTTGCGAAAAACACCTCAGCCAATGTTCCGCAATGCAAAAAGATAAGAGAATAACAAAATTACACTAAAAGTTGCATAAATTGTACAGCAAAAATATTATGGTAAGTATTATATTATGAGTTCTGCATAAGATCGGGATTGGAGGGGGAACCTAAGGAGGGTGATGGACAAATAAACTCACAACACCAACGTCAATGGGGCCGGCTCTTCGCCATAGCAGCAAGTGTGTCCAACCAAACGTGTTCATTGTACTTAGGACCCTAGCCAGGCAGTCGGGATCCACCAACCGACGCCAGTTTTGAAGTGTAGGTTTTCATTCCTCTCAACCAAGTCATCACTTGACCTCGCCTCTTTCTACTCTTTCAACCGCAAGCCCCGAGCACAAACAACGCGCGTTGCGTGAGTCGGTGTGCTGGCATGCGCAACACCTCGAGACTTTGCTATACGGTCCGTAATCTCATCTTCGATCCCACGGGCACTAATATAGCTGCCCAAGTACTTGAATTCCTGAACGAGTTCTAGCTGATCACCACCAAGAGTCAGCGTAGTGATGGGTCCCTGCCAATCTTGGAGAAGAACTTTGCATTTCGATGGAGCAAAGCATAGCCCAAAACAATAGACAGCCAGTGCTAATTGGTCTAGTACTGCTTTGCGTGTTTAGGGGCTGTCACAGATTACTGCAGTATTGTCCGCATACTCCAAGGAAATAAGTCGCTCACCAATAAGTAGCTCCACACCTTCTAGGTCGTATCCAGCAAATGCTGTTTCCATGACTTCGTCAAGTGCATAGATAGGAAAGGTGACAACGGCCAACGTTTTCTCACACTGCTGGTGATACTGAAGTTTGTCATGAACCCTCACTCTTTGGTTCAAATTGCATAGTTAAATAACAATTCACTCTGTCCGAAGTATCAGCGTATAACACTTTAATAATGTTTACGTATTTATCGGGCACACATTTTTCAGCAGATAGTCCTAACGAACACATCGATCGACTGAATCAAAGACAACTTTTATGTCAAGAAACACAACAGTGGGCCGCCAATAAACACGGCGGTGCTCCAACAATTGACGCAAGGTAAAGATGAGGTCGATGCAGCCCACATCTCGACGAGACCCGGCTTGCTCTTCACGGATCAGGATTTCACGATTGTCGGTCAGTCCGTGAAGAATGACAGACACAAGTAATTTAGAGGTAATTGTGATCCCTCTATGATTGCTGCTTTCCAAACGGGAGCCTCCCATGAAAGTTTGCACAGTGATGGAGCTGATCCAGTCTGTGGGGACAGTCTCCTGCTCCCAAACTTTAACTAGCAACTCGTGTAAATCATCTACTAGAGCACGTCCCCCGAATTAGAAGAGAGCTGGGGGAATTTTATCTGAGCTGTGGCCACATTCCTTTTCAACAGTGATTTAAGGAGACAGCTGAGGAAGGAGGGCGCTCATTGCCCGTTAAGGGAAGCGATAACCCAGATTAGTTAAACTACCTTGCAAAGTGTTCGGTCCAAAGCTCCAAGCCTTTTAACAAACTGTGCATATACTGTCCACTCTCGGCGCGTAATGTCTCGTTAACACCAGGTCTCCGTATCAGACGGAATAACTTACGATGTTTACCAACCATGACGGCTGTTTCTATCTCCAAGGCACGATGAAACCACCAGGCTTCGCGAACTTTCTTCAGGTTAGCACGCAGTTTTGTCCTGATATTTTTACGAGACTCAATGTATTCGCTTCCAGACGGAATACGTCGGCGAGCATCTATAAGTTCCAGAGACTCTACAGAGACCCAGTGTCTTGATGGGCAATTTGATTTACCCCAAGAAGACATGCCTGTTGATAGTAACGTTTGACGAATATCCGACCAGTGATGTTCGACGGTGGTCCGTAGGCTCTTACTCAGCCCGGATGTCAGCGTACTTTGAGACACATTTGGAACCCCTGGTTTCGCCAGCTGGTTTTTGTCAATCAGTTCTCATTGACGTTGCGGACGTCCACGGAAACGCAGCCGGAGGTCGGCGCAAACAAGCGCGTGGACTGAGTCCACGCTCGTACACTAAAGCGAACGATAGTTTTGAACACAGCCTCTCCAGCGTTAACTGATCGCGATATGATCGATTTACCTCCATGGTTTGTCCGAGACTGATAAGCGCCAAGTCACGCTTCTGCGGGTGTTGTGTTGAAAAATAGTGCCCGTGAGAAATGGACGAGCATCTTCACACAGCTGTAGCAATCGCGCACCGTCATCATTATGGGAGCCTATACCATGTTGGCCGCCCAGATGAAGCTCATCAGAGGACAATTTTCTGACTTGGGTGTTTAGATTGTCAGCCAACACCACAGTATCGGTCCTACTTCTGTAACGAAGGAGGTTGTTAAGTTGTTGATAGAAATCATATTTCACCGAATCAGTGCTACGGTTTTTGGAGGCGTAATCCGCAGACAAACAGGCACCGCTTCTTCGCGCGCAACTTCTTGGCATGGAACGAACCAGCTAATCTAACGGCGCACACCCGACTGTTGACTGTGATCCAATCAATCAGAGAACCTTCAGCCCGGGGACTCAAAACAATGCCGACACCATCTTGACCGGCATTTGGAGCTGCATTGTCGCCAGGCTGGCGCAATGAGAATGTATTGCCAGTGTCACATGTGTGGGATCGCAGAGTAAGCATGGAGCTCGAATCTTGTAGGCGGGTTTCTGATAAGCTGCAAATGTCGATCGATAGGCTCTCTAGTTTGCGGGCAAGTGCTGTCTGTTGGCTAATCTGTAGGAAATTGCGCACCTTGAGACATGCCAGTCTTAGCGAGACTCGAGGACTCCAAATGGAAACGGATGAACTGACGTTGTCCACTTGGTTGAACATGGACTTGTCGACTGGATTAGAGCGACGCCCTGAGACTCTGTGTGAGCTGAAACTAGAAGCCAAGCGACTATTCAAGCTAGGTGGGGGAGGGCCAAGTTGGAAATTGGGGGGATAAAATTAAAGTTGGGGCGCGAAGCTGAGGATACAAAAGCGCAAGAAGGGGATCGAAAGACGGGAATGCCTGAGCAGTAGCATTCAAATCCCAATCTAGCCTGCTCGATGCAGCAGATAGGGCGCTTTTGATTATCCTCTGCGACAACTAGAGCATCAAGAAATTGTTAGAAGAAAGGTTCGTGTCCATGTACTTTAGCCCAACTTACGAGAGCTGCTGCACCCAGTTTCTCTGAGCGGAGTTCAGATGTTGAAAATACTCGCGATTGTTGAGGGAAAAGTATTGCGTAGATGACCTACCGTCAGCAGTTGTTTTTTGAGTGTGCTCCATTTCTGACAACGACTGATTCGACATTCTTCGGAAAAGCTCGCAAAGACAAGTATATTCATCCCTGCTCCAAATCCACCTGTAAGGAACAGCTGTGCCCATTGGCGGTATGCTGGCTGATACCCTTTGCTCAGCAGCGCCGCTTTAGTGACAATGCAATTCAACTTGACCAGACTGTCCCTCGGTGTATCTGAAGAGACTCTGCACTGTGTAAATGTTTGCAGATTGCTCTTGGCTTCGACAATCACCATCATCACGTTGTCGAATCTATCTCAAATGCTGCACAAGTTCTGTCCCTGAAACGTTAACAGTCGGAAGATCTCCATCCTTCTGCTTGAGTAAGTTGCAATGTAGAGAACGAAAGCTGTGCAGTTTGGTTGCCCATTGAAAACCTGAACATTTATGGCGCATGTCGCCTTATATTCATTCCACCAACACAAGTCTATATGTGAAATTCCGGTGCTTCCTGCCCAAAAACAGTGAACCACACTACCCTTTTCGACCTTATTTGAGCTTAGCAGGTAGTGATAGCAGGCCACGAACCCGGAACCACTGTGAAGTGAGTAGGGTAATTTAATCCTCTTGCCACCGCTTCAGTGCGAATCACGGTTCATGTTGTGGTTGTACATCACCATCAAAGCACACAATAGATACTTCAACGTGACCCTTTAACCAGTCATTAACCGTTTTATCAAGCGTTACCTGGAGTGACCCGGTGGCTAAGGGAGTAGTGGCCCTAACCCCCATTCCTATGGTCCCGGGTTAGAGGCGTCCTATCTGTACCTGGTTAGATCAAACAAGATTGTAACGTATAATAGGGCGCACTGTTTTCTGGCTGGCAACACCCAATTCCCATACGTTTCAGTAACGGCGTTGGAGATTGAATTGGCCAAGATGTGATGCAGAGCGCCTCACGGTTCATATTGAGCTTATGGGTCGCAATCCGTGAACACACAGAGTACTTCAAAAGTGCCCTCATACTCATTTGTAGGCTTTCTCTGTAGCTCCTCTGGGATCCACTTTTTACGTCCACTGCTGTAGAACTTTAATTACTCTTTTGTTGCACACAGTCATATGTGGTACTTCAGTCTACACAATGTGGCAGGCAGTGGTAATGTTTACTTCTTCGTTCGTCTGCGAGCAATTTGTCTGTTCTTGAAAAACTACCCACTAGTAGCTCACTAGATTAATAGAGTCAACGGATACACTCACGAACTCACGTAGCTAAGGCACACTTTGGTGTGTGGGCAGGAGTTTAGTGACAGAGGTGTTGAGAGCAGCAACCAGAAAGACTTGATCACTGATCAGCTAGGCGTCGTTTAGAAAAGAATCGCAACTCCTACAATACATGCATTTTTACCACCCGTGTCAGCAAACCGAATATGGAGACACTGGTGTTGGGCAGGGTCCAATACATAATGGTCATCCGGATTATCATTCGAAGTGAGTAATTACGTAACAAAACCACATTTCAGGAATTCTGTAGCCCCAGCCTGCTTAGTGAGTTCTTATGACTGCATTCGCTCGTTTTCAACAGTGCTCGGACTACATCGAAGTTGTTATCTCATTAACTTCCCTTATACTAAGTTGTTTACTCGGTTTGTGGCAGACTACGTGGCCAGTTCCAATTGCTCATTGTTCAACAAGCTATTTGCAGATAGCAGAACCATATGGAAACACAACTCTTATCAGGTGGTTGTAGCGGGTTCACGTTACTATCGGGTGATGGTGATAATGGTACGAGGATCAATATCGTTCTAGTAGTTTCAATGACCTGATATGAACTTGAAAATCGATAAATGGCTTAATTATACATAGGCACAACACGAGTTGTAACACTAAGTGCAGTAGTTTCATTCTCTCGCGCGCATGTATGCCGCCTTATCTCTTCAACCAACTCTGATGTTTCCAATGAGTTTGTGTTAATTTTTAATGTAACCGTGAACTTGACCGTGTACTTTCCTTCCATTCGGAATTGCCAGCAACTGAGGAGTGTGAAGTAGATGGACTAAATAAGCTGAAAGCCTTTTATACGTAAGGACAAATAGAAAACTACTATGCTCAGGCGGGATCGTCCTTGAGTAAGTAGTTCCCTCTTTTACAGCTTTTCTAATCTTCACCATCACTCTTAAAATATAGAGTCGTTCTCTGCCGAGATAAAGTTATGATACGCATATACAATGCACCCAAACACGAATTTCGAATTTACCGACGTAAGATATACACCAAGTAACGAAGTATACTCCCAGTGGTGGCGGCGATCTCTCTAAGGACTGTTGTTTGGATTCTCGAGTTGCCTAAGTCTTGAGCGGATTCCTGAGGTAAAAAGCAGTGAACAGGCGATATAGCCAAGGTTGACGGCATCCGATTCAGGATTTGCTTGTCACTGCGACCTTCATAGGACAGCCACAGGACGTCTGTGAGCATAGCGGGACCATGGATGGCTTGCTCTGCACCACCCACAGCTCCAAACACACACCCCATATCCAGTGTAAACCCGAAGGAATAAGACCCGGAGGCATGTGGATGGGAGCCACGTTTTTTCATACACTCCTTCAACATACACAGCAACAGCATTCCTGTCTATATAATTGAGGAATCATGCGTACCAGACGTACATATGGAGGTGGCTGAGCCACAGACCATTCTACAATGAATGCATGCAACCACTTTTAAGCTTATCACGGTATAGAGGACGGTGCACCCCGTCTCCCATAGCAACGATTAGCACTCTCCTGGAATCAGGAATCAAGGCGAATGTGTTAGCTTGGTATGCACCGTGTTAACCTTCACATCAAGCGCAGTCACACCCGGGATATCTGGGATCAGCCAACAACTGAGCTACAAGAAACTCAACACGTAGGTACACATACAGACCAATTACGACGAAGATGTAACACACGTAACGCATCAATAACCTTGCTGGGCTGGGTCAGTAAACCGAATGGAAGTGGACGCAGCATATGTACGAACATCTGAATGACTCCCATTTATTATATAAATTTCTGGAAGAGAAGCTTTTCAAGGGAACAGATGTTTTCTATTAATTCCTCCTCAGGCTTACACGATAAGGTACGTTAGGATAAGATTTGCTGTACTCGTCCGTATAACAGAGAATCAATTGACTAGTTAAGCTGTGATTATGATGCCCATCATCTAGTCACCTGACTGAAGTCAGGTGGTCTTTCAGAGTGCAGTCATTTTCTTCCCGTGTGATGGTCGGCCACGGGAGCTGTAGTGGCTGTACCAAATTCTTCTGAACACACAAGTCGCAGCTTGATAGCCGTATGTATGCTATTTCCACACTGGCGAGCAGGCTTGCTCGAACTGGATGACTATGCATAGACCGTATTCTGTAGGGAATCAGGAATGCATTTTGTTTGTTGACCTGAGGATCGGAGTTGATTAGGTGGTTTGCAGTTGAGCTGTTACTTGTCTTGTTTGCATGATTGATGACGTAACTTGAGAGACGTTTTTTGATTCCTTTATGTAAACGCCTGGTAGTGCGTCCAATGTACCTAACCCCACATGGGCAGGTGAATCAGTAGCGTAAGTTTGCTTGAAACTAATCAGGCACTCGATCTTTATACACAGGACGTAGTAAAGGGATGCTCATGAAAGGCACTTAAGATAGCTGTGCTATTGATGGTGCGCTAACCAATCGACTCGTCGCTTTTTGGATGCTGTCCCCCCCCCCCCCCCGTGGCAACGCTGGAGGCTTACCGTGCCCGCATGGCCAAAGCACTCGCTACTGCATGTGCAACAGCACCATACACTTGAAGTCGATTGGGTAGGCTCAAACAGCGTCTGTCGGTTCCATAACCGAAGTTTCACTCCTGTATGTAACAACGCTTTCTCCTGTAAAGGAGCAGCCTCCCTGTTGATATGCTTGCTATTAGGGACGACCCACTGCATTGCATCCTAACACCTGAAAACAACATCAGTTCGTTACAAACTCACTTGCATCATGTCCTGGTAACGTAAATTCAGTTTTTTCACATGCCGCTTCCCTGTGCTAAGCTGTCCATATAAAAGCTGCTTGGGTATCCGCGTCGAATCCATGCGAATGATTTGCCCCGGCCGCCTCAGGCTCCGCAGCAGTAGTATGCAGTCCGCTGCATACATGCCACTGCTGCGCAGCATCTGCGTGTCCTTGGCTCTATCGAACTATAATATAAGCATAAACCATCGTAAAAAAATCGCTGAAACTGCTCCAAATATCTGACTTCCTTCCAGTACAGCATGCAGCTTCCACCATTGTATAGAAGGACCTGCAGCAACATCGACTTGTATACCGTCCGCTTCGTGCCAAGGATCAGCTGCTAATTGATCCACAACCGATTTTCCAGGTTTCCACATGTAGCAACCGCCTTCGGTACGCGCAAGCGTAGATCGCTTATCATCTGCAGACCTGTAGACATTAGGCTGCCTAGGTAGAAACATCTTGAAGTGGTTTCCAAAACTTCGTTGCCAATGTGGATTTGCAGCAGGCCCACGGATTCCACTCATGGTTTGCGCTGAAAAATGACAAACAGTCCTGCTTGTTTTGATAGTTAGCCCGAATTTGGCTGTTCTCAAACTGGTCGACGAAGGCAAATCTTAAAACTCATCCATACAGTGTTAAAACAACTTACAGTTGTCTGCTAACGGAGACTAACGGATGGTTTCCTCACACACCAGGGTTCTTGTCTCGAATCGACGGATTTTCAGCAACCCACCACCAATACGCTGCTCCACACAGGCACTGTAATCACAAGCAGCGTCAAAACAATAAGAAATGATTGCATACAGGTAAATACTTTACAGAACAGGGTCTAAGACACAGCTTTGCTTCAAATCAGATACAACAGCAAACTCACCCGAGGTTTGTCCACAGAGCTGAACCGTCGAACGCAGACCACTATGAAGACATACAATTACACTTATAAACTTACTCGGTTAACCGAACATACCCAACACCAGGCACACTATCTCGCGGTTCACCGTATAAAATGCTTTGGTGAAGTCGACAAACAACGAGCACAATGGCTAGCGTTGCTCTCTGCATTTCTTCCGCAATTGACGAGAGGCAACACCATAGCTATGGTGCTGCGGCCCGAGCGGAATCCGCATTACACTTCCTCCACTTTCGGTTTGTGGACCTGAGTGAAGAGGCGGTTGAGCAGGATTAGTGCTCACACCTTCCTGACTTAACTCAGCAAGTGGATACTACGATAATTCGTGGCACATTGTTTTCTCCCTTTACCCGTGTACGGGCATCCTTCAGGTCAGCCATCACTTCCTCTTCAATCAATACGCATTGCGCCAAGTAGTGCATCGCATTTACCAACGCGGGTCCGTCATGTTTTATCACTACTGGCGGTATTCCTTTGGAAACGTTGCACTTGCCGTTTTGCAGCTGCGCAAATCCTTTCTGCGTCCCATCCAGTGTCCGTGCGTCCGCCACACTTCTTCCTCGTACTTTGTTTCAGCACGTGCAACGTGGGCCAGTCAATCTCTGAACTGTTGTCCAAGAGGCAAGTAAAGTGCATTTTCCAGATCTTCATTCTTTCTACAGTCTGTTTGCAAGTCGTGCCTGAAATAGGATCGAGCGGCGTTCTCATCGGCTGCGGAGTAGGACCATACACAGCTTTCAAGGAGTCAAAGAATTCCTGATGTTGGCGGCTTTCAGCGTAGCATTCTAGCTGCTTCGTCTACTCCATCCAACTTTTATTCATGATGCGACAGAGCTGTCGTATCAATCGCCTTTAAAGTTTCATAACATGACTGTCATTGTCTATGTGGGCACAGTCATCAACATGCGCAGCGAACGCTGCATTTTTCGTCGACTGCAATACTCTAACAGTCGCAGTGTTGTCAAAATACCAATCGGTCTGCTTACCGTTTGCGAGCCCGATTGCTTATTTGCTTGCAGCAGTCACCTATTCACGGATGTGGTGTCATAGGTCACTAACTGTGTCCACAGATACAACATTCCTTAGACGAGTAGCACTCTCTTTTTTCAGTTCCAACTTCTTCGCATTAGTAGGGAAAGAACGTTAAATTTTCTCCGAGTCACGGCATGTGAACAGTAAAAGGATTTAGGAGAATATACGATATACGTACACTTTGGTCCGCATCAACCTGTGATCAGTGCCACAATCAACTCCAGGCAGTACACATGTTATGCGCACTTCACTCATGTCACGTTGGCGTTGGTCGAGCAGGTGAGCGTGACCACTCCGTGGGTATCTTAATAGCCTTATCGCTCGCACCCACTACATCCCAGATGTTTGTGATCGTCTGGCTGTGATTGCACACAGTGAGAGTAGCCGGTCACCGTCCCCATTGGCTGTGCCAATAGCGTACGGACCGAATAGGTCTGTCCATACCGCGATATCACTTCCAAAGTGCGCATTGAAATCACCAAGAAGGATTAGCCGATCGCCCGTGGGCACTGCCCGTATCACGGAGGACAACTGAGTGTAGCATTGATTCCTCGGCTTTTCAGGATACTATATGGTGGGTCGATAGGCGCTAATAAAAATGGTAAATTCACCAGTTCCAAATCGTAGGCAAAAGCTCATCGTTCGTGCACTGTTCCACCAAGTGTCCACTTGGGCGGTTGGATAGTACCAATGCGTCCCCACGTTCACGTGGTGCTGTCGTGGCTTTCCCCACCCAGTTGAAAGTGTAACGAGCACCAGCCTCAAGCAGCTAATGTTAGTCAGAGGCCCTCGGCTCACTCAGTGCGGCAGCGTCAATGATGTATCACGCGGAATCCATCGCGACCAGTGTTATGCGTCACTCTGGACGTCCACTCCTGTTTTGGTCGGGCAGTGTGCGCACGTTTCAGCCCCTGGGTTGGGTAGTTTTGCTCAGCGGCTTACGACTGCTTTAGCAGACAGTTGTTAATGTGGTGGCCTGTGTTGGGACGATTGGCTGCTTAGGTTAAATAATGCAGGGAGGAATATGTGCGGAGGAAAAAGAAAGAATGGAGACTTCAGAGTTACCTTGTTTTTGCGTACATCTCCCGTTGTATGCAACTGATAGGGCAACCCTTTTCCATATGATACTGTGTGACGGCCGATGCAGCATGCGATAATTATTATTGGCGTGATTCATGGTTGGGTGTTGGACTGGAATCTGAAAGTAACCAGCGAAACAGAGAAAAGCAACTGCCTCCCATATCTAGACGCGTTGATGTGCCGAAGAGCAGATAGGTCCATGAAAAGAGATGTTTACCGAAAAACGACTTGGTCAGGGCAGTGCTTGCACTTTACCAGCTTCTCCCCAATGCGGTACAAGCGGACCTTAGTCAAGACGCTATTCAACCGTGCAAGGAAAATATGCACTACCGACAGTTTAGACGATGAGATAAACTCGCTCAAGGATACGTCGTTGCTAAACGGCTATCCAAGTAGATTCATCGACAAACGTAGTCAGGCGAGGGTGCCGGAACAGAAGGTTTCGACGGTGTCTAAAAAGTAGGTCTACATCGAGCTACCATTTAAGGGAGATTTTGCCAATATGAGGACAAGGAAGCGCATAACTTCCGCAGTCCAGAGGACTTATTATGCTGCCGAAACTGTCCTTATCAACCGGGCTAATCGAATACCTGTTATCCCAATGACGGAAAGACAACCTATTGGCGCCAACTCACATTGTATTTACCAAGTAGTTATAGTTGTGCTATACACTACATCGGCCGTACCAATAGATCGTTGAACTCCAGAATAAGGGAACATGTACTTAAATAGTTGCAACGTCAAATCACCCAGTCGTCGGTTGCTCATACCATCTGTTCACGTAAACTACCTGTTTAATCCATAGGTAGCCATTTACTGGCCACCTGTCACCAGTTTGATCCGGCCAAAATGTTTACAATAGTGTTATGCTAACGCCCGTTTCCTACGTTTTGCAGAGGCAGTCGTGATCAGCCGTATCAAACACGCACTCTGTGTGCAGAAACAGTTGTTCGTAAGCCAACGGCTGCCCTGGGCGCAGGGGTGTCACTCCTGCCGCATACACTGTTCTAAATTGTTCCGTACTCATCCTACCTGTCGTTTTATATATTTTCATTTTTTTGTGTTGGCACTGAAGAGACAATACGAAATGTTGACATCTGCCAGTGTTCGTCTTCTTACGGCATTACTGTTAAAGTGTCCACATCTGACAAGAGAACGACGGATCCTCAGCCGTAGCCTTGATAAAATGCTCCTCCAAAAGGTAGCGGGCCTTGCACCATGAGTTAGTGAACCTACTCTTGCGGAATGATGTGTCCTACCTCTTAGCTTGGAGAAGGGTGTAACCTAACACCCAGCCAGGAGTCGACAACAGGAAACATCCAGGAAGGAGGTTACGATAAAACACGGGCAGCAGTGGGTTCACCATCACAAGCGTCAGCGCGTCATTGTGTCTCTCGGGACATGGGCATAGAAGTGATATAATTGACTTAGGAGTACTTAGTACTTATTACTTAGACCAGTGATAGTAGAAAATGCTTTAAGCTGGCACTGGTTTTATAAGTTCAGTCACGCACTTGGAGTTGTTGATGGTAAACGTGCGCAAACAGCATCGGCATCCACACTGCCGAAATAAAACACCTAATGCTTTACGACGACCTGTGGGATCTTCGGGCTGAATCATTGGGTGCAGTCTCGGACTTAGGTACTTACATCATATCGAGTACAACTGCTATGTAAAAGTGAACCTGACTTACCTGTATGATGGGAAGCTTGTTTGAAATAGGAACTGCTGTGTTACATACTTCCAGCCCTCAATTACATGTCTGACTGTACTGTTGCTCCTCCTCCCATCAGAGGGGTACTTGTTCCTTCTGGTATTACCCATCGCGGTTCGAACAGCAATCCGGTAGATTGAAAATATCCATGATGTGGTTTGACTTCATTAGATAGACACCAGACATACTGGCATACTTTTGACTAAAACTCCGTTCTGCTAGGATTTGAGGGATATGCATCCCAGTGTGTTTTTCGAATATCTAATAACTGTCCGATTGCATGCTACCACGACGAATCAATTTAGAAATTGTCCAAAGTTCCATTACCTCTTAATACACCAGGCCCCCAAACAGGAAGTTCTGCACTAATATGCATTACAGCACGCTGCCAATAAACTGGATTGGGTTTTACCCTACATTTTTCTGTTCCTGGGTGAAACTGAGGTATAAGACGATGTGAAATGCGCAGCTGCACCTCCCTATGCGGAGAAAGCCTTTGGGTAGTCAAGATGGAGACATTGTAGTTACAAGTAATTAATTATTTAATCTTCGGGAAAAACAGAGGGAAGAATTGGCAAAAGAATCCAACAGACAACATCAGTGGTTACCTAGTGACTGGCTTAAGGTATAATAGATCTTAACTTTTAAATCACTCTCTAAGTATGTGTTCACTTGTATCCGAAGGACAGAAATGCCTAGTTAGGTATAACATGCGAAGTCAATAGAGCGTTTCTTAAGTACCAAAGTAACTCTTTCTATATCATGGAGATTCCTAGCTTCTATTTCTTTGCTTTCCACGTTATAAACAAAATATATTCTATGTATAAATGACCAGGCGGTGTACTAATTCACTGACTATCCCAGGAGAGTCTTCCCACATATGTTGCCTTCTCAATCAGTGTGCACTTTTCCATCAAGCGGAAAAACAGATTTATTATGACAATACCACAGAACGGCTGTCAAACCCAATGGTTACTGTGGTGTCAAAAGACAACAGAAAATAGCAGTACGTGTACCGGTACTCAACCAGGGGTAACAGACTCAAAACACTGAATAATCACTTTTAGCTATCCGCATTTTACACAAACAATGAGCAGTGAAGTGCTGGTTTCAACCAGCCAAGAAAAGGTGAGTAAAGACATCGTGATTTATCGGCCCCAAAAATCACTTCTCCTTTAGAAGGACCCAGTCACTCGGGCTGGTATCGGTCAGCAGGCTTCAAAGGTCTGGTAGACCGGCGAAGCCAACTTAGCGGCAGCTGTGATTCGGCTTGGTGTTCACACATACGTGTTTTATTAATTACGCCCAAAAATAGGAGCTTCTGTGCCCATCTGCCGACATACCCAGACACGCCGAATTACCAACTGTCCAATAGCGCAAATTGCTTTGCCGAACGTGTCGGCAGGAGTGAGATGGGACACAGAGACTAGACTGTGACTACGATCGCGGAACACACCAAGGAACCGAGCAGTTAGGCTGTGAGAACTAAGTGTTATCCAAACAGCGAGGCCGCACTGGACATGTCCCGCTTCGAGCGATTGGTAGCCGGGTTTCACGCAGGTGAAAAAGCCAGCAAAATGGATGTCTGTGAAATGTCTAGTGGCTCGTTGTTCTTGCAATTGTGAAGAATAGCCTGGCCCTATGCAACGACCGATGGGCGTCGGTCGCTACTGCCATACATGGCAAAATACAATCGCGACAAAAGCTGTTATAGCATAAGGACTGGATTCTAGCAAAGCCGGCAGCTTTCATTAGGAAGCGTTCGCTGCTAAGCAGTATCATACTGCCAGAAGTGCTTTCTTAAGTTACAGTCTTGTTCGTTTTACCGTTTCGATCTCGTGTGTGCTACAAATGAAATTTTACCCTTCATGCGTACATAAAAGAGAATCCTTGATTTGACTTGACAATGATGTTAGATTTCAGTCTGCACCATTAGACAGCAAACCAATTTAGTAATGAGTGCAACTATTGCCCTCACATTCAGAAAATTGCCCGTTGTGCAGATTGATCATGTCTTCGATGGTGTTTCTCGTGTGCAATCGAGAATACACATTTTTTCATTTGATTATTATTTAGATGAAATGTGTAAAATGTCTGTAAACGTCAACTAATTGGGTGTTCGAATTACCCTCCGTCGTTTTGGCTGCAGAGCAGCATTCGCCGGATGGTGTTGGTGAGCACTTTCTGCAATGTCTCCATCGAAATCGGACTACATTCTGTTACAGTGTTCTCTTTCAGTTCTTCCAGGCTATTGGGTTTTGCTCTATAAACTCTACGGTTCGAGTATTCCCGTAGGAAATAATTCATAGGATTCAGATCCAGTGACCGCGCAGGCCACTCTATTGATCCTCCGCGACCGACCAACGTCCAACAAAAGTCTGGTTCAGCTAGGCATGAACCGATTGCGCTGAATGTGCAGGTGCGCTATCCTACTGCCACCAAACATTATTCGGTCACAAATCCGACTGTAGCTGCGGAGTGACGCTGGTCTGCAACATTTCCATGACCAAAGATGCTAAGAAACGTCAGATCTTAGTACTGATAAACAACAACCTACCAGATAAACTCCTGAAAATGAAAAGACATTTCATATATCACGTGTAAATAGTAAAGAAATGGATAAATGTATATTCTCGATTGCCCATGTGAAACATCATCGAATACATGATCAATTTGCACAACGAGCAATTGTCTGAATGAGAGGGCAATAGTTGCATTCATTACTAAATCAGTTTGTTGTATGATGGTGCCGCTGGTGCGTCGGGGCAGACTGAAATCTAACCTAATTGTCAAGTCAAGTCGAGGATTCTGCGCTGCTACCACTGTAGATTGAAGTGCTGATGATACCGTGCTTTCAAATCTTGGGGACGTGCATGTCGTTAAGATCGCTGAAAGAGTGTTGGTGACAATTAAGCTCAACTCATGGCATCAACTTACAACGCCTTTAGGCGAACGCCGTCCGCACCCGCGGAGCTGTATTCGTTCAAGGACATTAGACGCTTCAATACAGCTACGGTTGTGAAAGATATATGCTTAAGGCCTGATTGCCTCATGAAGTGGGCAGCCATGGTGTGGGGTGATTGCACACCTTGCAAGGTAACGTCAACTAATTGTCCAAGCACGTTGACCGCCTATTTGTGCCGTTTGCGCCAACCCGCATGATGTGTGCAGAGCAGGAATTCCACGCTTAACGCGGCGAAGTTTGTTTACGTGGCTGTATAGCAGCTCGAAACTGGAATAAATACATCAGCTAATAAACAACACGTTTACTGGTATCCGTTTCACTAAAGAAGACGAGAGCAGTTGTCAGCTACCATACTTGGATATTCTATTAAAAAAGACATGCTGCTGGACAATTGGAGACAACAGTTTATCAGTTAGTGACGAATACAGACCAAATCCTGAATTGTCGCAGCAATCATCCAACAGTTTACTTGCGCAGTTGCGTAACAACTCTATTTAAAAGAGCTCAGAAACATTGCAGCACCCCACAGCTTAGGAAAGCGGAAGAAGATCATCTGTTCGAAATGTTTACACGGAATGGGTATCCCAGGAATTTCATTCTATGTTGTTTAACATCAATAAAACGACCGACGCTTGAACATACAACAGAAATGGATAAAATGACAATCATTCTACCATACATCAACGGCGTCTCTGAGATGGCGGCGAGACTGCTACTACCTTTTGGAATCTGAGTTGCTCACTAGCCGACAGAAACTATCCGAGACAAGCTCTTCAATGGTATGGACCGGCATGACAAAGAACAAACAAGTGGTGTGCTTTACAAAATCCACTGCAAAATTGTAACAAATATTATGTGGGTCAGACAGGAAGAAAGCTCGGCAATAAGCTTCATGAGCATTGCCTAGCCATCCGCCTACATGACCAGAACTCCGTGATGTCGGTAGATATGGACGTCGAGAATCATCAATCTTATTTAGAGAATGTCAGGATCGTAGGCAGGGAAAAGTCGAAAAGAACGCCAGTTCATCGAGCCTTGGTACTCAGGGAAGAACTCAAGCAACAGATACTTAAATATAGACAATGTCTATGAAGCACTGAGAGTCAAACCAATATTCCGCCCCAGATCAACAGGAAAAAGGAAGGTCATTAATGCGGACTATAGCCAACAGTACGCAAGAGCTGACCACACGGTCAACTCAAGTGGACCAAACGAGTCCTGATGTTCGAAACAAGCGATCAACGAGAGGATTGTCCTGTTCTTCGAGCCGGGCATTTCGGTTGCAGACGTTTCGTTACCAAACTAGGTAACATCTTCAGTGCGGCTATTCAATCCTGATTCGCGGTCTCGCAAACCAATGTCAGATCCGAGTGACTATTGATTGTTGCCTGCTTCGAATGTCAGCTTTCGATCTGTTCACGTGAATCGGTCTAGTGGGCACCTCTTCACCTTGTCGATCTGGTGCCTAATGCTGCCTCAACCTGCAGCGCTTCATAGACACCCTCCAACTCCAGGTGTTTGTTGATTGAGTTCCTGCCAGAATGCCAGGCCTCGAGGAACTCACGCGCTCTGTGGTTTCTTGCTCTTCTAACTATTTCAACGTTCTCCAGATCGAACTGATGGTTCTCGGCATCCATGTGTACTGCCATTAAGGATTTCTCATCATGGCGGCGGATGGCCAGACTAGGTACATGCAGTCTTGTGCCAAGTTTTCTTCCAGTCTGGCCTACATAGTACTTGTCACAGTTCTTGCAGGAAATTTTGTAAACTACACCCGATGTATCTTTCATAGTGAGTCTGTCCTTCACCTTAAAAAGTTTACTTCGTATGGTTTCCGTTGCTTTGTGTTCAACAGTTATCCCTTGAGTCATTAGAAGCCTCGCTGCCATTTCAGAAATCCCATGGATGTAAGGTAGAATAATCGCTCTTCTTTCTGTTGCACGTGAGGATGTGGGTTGTGACTGGCTCTTCGACATCACGCAGAGTAGAATAAAGCTTTTAGGGTACGAATTTCTCTGAAACACGCTAAATAGGTCGTCTTCCTCCGCCTTCCTCAGTTGCGGCGTGCTACAAGGTGTATGGGCACGTTTGAAAAGCGTCCTCACGCAACTTCGCTTGTACATGGTCGGATGGTTACTGCGATAGTTTAAGATCTGATCGGTGTGGGTCGCTTTCCGATAAACTGTTGTTTCCAGTGACCCAGAAGCATGTCTTCTCACGAGCACGTCCAAAAATGGCAACTGATCATTGTTCTCTTCCTCTTTGGTGAAATGGATGCCGGAAAATATATTGTTGATTAGTTGATGTGTTTCTTGTAGTCTAGGGCGTTTGAAGATGACAAAAGTATCGTCTACGTAACGTACCCAAACTTTGGGCTCCACTTTTGGCAATGCCTTTTGTTCCAAGCTTTGCATCACTGCTTCCGCTACCAGTCCAGAGATTGGCGATCCCATTGGCGTACGCGTTAGCTGTTTGTACATTTGACCATTGAAAGTGAAATGTGTGGTGAGACAGAAGTCAAGCAACTCCAACATTTGTGTGGCTTCAATTCGGTTGCTGGTATTTACCGCTTCTTGTTGTTCAAGCAGAGTCGTCATTGTTTGCCTCGCCAGCGCCGTGTCAATTGATGTGAACAAAGCTGTAACGTCAAAAGAGACCATTATCTCGTCTTTTTCTACTGTTATTCCCTTAAGTTTTTCACGGAATTGTTCTACTGACTGGATTGAGTGCTCTGAGCCTGCGATTAGGTGTTTCAACCGTTTCCAAATTTCCTTAGACAGCTTGTAATTTGGTGCCCCGGGTAATGACACGATAGGGCGAAATGGTACCCAATTTTGTGTACTTTAGGTAGGCCGTAGAACCGTGGCTGCACTGAATCCTCGGGTTTCATCTTGCTGTGTTCTAACTTCGTGGGCTGTCTCATTTGTTCCAGTCTTTGAAGAGTTTTGTTGATCTTGCTTTCCATACGTTTGGTAGGGTCTTCACTTATCGGCTGGTAGGTGTTCACATCTCCGAGCAGTTCTTGTGCTTACTTCATGTAGTCAGATTTGTCCATTATTACAGTAAGACGTCCCTTTTCGGCCGGTAATATAACAATAGTTTTGTCTTTTCTAAGGTTTGCCAGTGCCTTTCGTTCGCTTACACTGAATATGTTTGTTTTCCACTTTGTGACTCAGAGCGGGGATGATGCTGTGTCTAATTGCATGTTGGGCCTCAGTTGTGATGATTGATGTGGTCAGCGTTGATTCAAGTGGGGCAAGGAAATCAATGGGATTAGAATCTTTGTAATTGACTTGCAAACCACGCACAATAACTGCTCTTTCTGTATCTGATAGGGTTAGTTTGGATAGATTCTTAATCCATGCGTCCTCTTCGTTTGCTGGCTTTTGTTGCGAAATTCTGTCCAACTTCCTTTTTAGTTTTTGCTTTGTTTGGAAGTTGGTCTTTTGGGTACTAATGGCAATCGCTTTCTCAAGCTCTCTGGTTAACAGCTCCCCGAGGTTGGACAAGCAAATGGCATTTTGTTGATCGATTACTCGTTGATACTTTTGCCATCGGTTGTGTGCGTCCGTGATCAACTGACGTACCATTCGTCATCCATGTTGTTCGGTGATTTTCCAAACCAACGGATTGTTGATGGGTGGACGATAGCGCATAATTGGTGGTAGGACATGTCTTCGCAAACACACGTGCAGGAAGTAGAGTTGCTCGTGAGTGGAGGATTGCCGGTTAGCAAAGGTCTCCCATGGACGAGCGGATGTTAGCGCATCGCGCCCGAATTGTTTGGAAATTATTGAGAATACCTGTAGCTCGGGGTGTGGATGAGAGGATTGTCCTGTTCTTCGAGCCGGGCATTTCGGTTGCAGACGTTTCGTTACCAAACTAGGTAACATCTTCAGTGCGGCTATTCAGTCCTGATTCGCGGTCTCGCAAACCAATGTCAGATCCGAGTGACTATTGATTGTTGCCTGCTTCGAATGTCAGCTTTCGATCTGTTCACGTGAATCGGTCTAGTGGGCACCTCTTCACCTTGTCGATCTGGTGCCTAATGCTGGCTCAACCTGCAGCGCTTCATAGACACCCTCCAACTCCAGGTGTTTGTTGATTGAGTTCCTGCCAGAATGCCAGGCCTCGAGGAACTCACGCGCTCTGTGGTTTCTTGCTCTTCTAACTATTTCAACGTTCTCCAGATCGAACTGATGGTTCTCGGCATCCATGTGCACTGACATTAAGGATTTCTCAACCCACATCCTCACGTGCAACAGAAAGAAGAGCGATTATTCTACCTTACATCCATGGGATTTCTGAAATGGCAGCGAGGCTTCTAATGACTCAAGGGATAACTGTTGAACACAAAGCAACGGAAACCATACGAAGTAAACTTTTTAAGGTGAAGGACAGACTCACTATGAAAGATACATCGGGTGTAGTTTACGAAATTTCCTGCAAGAACTGTGACAAGTACTATGTAGGCCAGACTGGAAGAAAACTTGGCACAAGACTGCATGTACCTAGTCTGGCCATCCGCCGCCATGATGAGAAATCCTTAATGCCAGTACACATGGATGCCGAGAACCATCAGTTCGATCTGGAGAACGTTGAAATAGTTAGAAGAGCAAGAAACCACAGAGCGCGTGAGTTCCTCGAGGCCTGGCATTCTGGCAGGAACTCAATCAACAAACACCTGGAGTTGGAGGGTGTCTATGAAGCGCTGCAGGTTGAGCCAGCATTAGGCACCAGATCGACAAGGTGAAGAGGTGCCCACTAGACCGATTCACGTGAACAGATCGAAAGCTGACATTCGAAGCAGGCAACAATCAATAGTCACTCGGATCTGACATTGGTTTGCGAGACCGCGAATCAGGACTGAATAGCCGCACTGAAGATGTTACCTAGTTTGGTAACGAAACGTCTGCAACCGAAATGCCCGGCTCGAAGAACAGGACAATCCTCTCATCTGCACCCGGAGCTGCAGGTATTCTCAATAATTTGCAATTGATGAATAATCACTTTTATCTGTACTGACCCGCATATATTGCACTGATGATATCGTCTAGCCTGACGATGAAACGCTTGCAGCCAAATTAGCCTGCTCGGAGAACACCCGCAATCCCAGAGTTGTAGGCAATCAGTTGTTGATTTCACATGCACATGCAGTGTTTAGTTCAGTATTTATATTCTCAATAGCTGCTGGTCTGAGCACACATTTTTATGAATCTCTGTTTTGAGTGCATTGAGTCTGGAGTTGCGTCGTTTTCTCAGTGACGTCTGGTGACTGAAGTTCTCTAAATACTCTCCTTGATCGTAATTACGAAGGATCGATGTTACGCAGTTTATGTCAGCTACGTCTTAGTTTCTGCGCCATCTGTAGGGCATGAAAAATAAATTTTAGGATCCTCAGTCAAATTCCGTTGTAGTGAGGCGATACTGGTAGCCTTAAGATGGACTGAAGGATAATCTCCTCAGTACAGATCTCCTCACGGATGTATCACCATTCTTCCAAGGGACGAGCATGCGTTTCCTAGCTGCCAACTGCTGGTAGCTCGTGTCCGCAATAAACAAAAATTTATCTTCTGCTACCTTTTGTGTTTTCGTCATTTGAAGTATGTTTCCGTTATTGTGATATCGGGTGGCAAACCTACGCCG
Source organism: Dicrocoelium dendriticum (assembly GCA_944474145.2). Lineage (NCBI taxonomy): Eukaryota > Metazoa > Platyhelminthes > Trematoda > Plagiorchiida > Dicrocoeliidae > Dicrocoelium > Dicrocoelium dendriticum. The sequence goes on along the minus strand of OX104059.1, from coordinate 28,763,598 downwards.
CACAGTAGGCTGCCTTTCTGATCCCGATTGTTGTCGCCTTTGTGATGGCACAACAGCTGCTTGGTTGGCGAGCTGAGGGCGTCTAGCCGTTGCTTGATGTTCGCTTATTTATTTTCAAGTCGAGGTAAGAGCACTGGAAGGTCACATCTTGCGTGGTGCATCTCTTCGTCATACGGTCGGGAATAGGGCAGGTGGAGTAGAGCAATTATCTATGCGGTAGTCGGTAGGGCAGGTTGACTGATCGCGCCGACTAAAATATAGAGGGGTGAAAGTGCAAATCCTGCAATTAGCAACCAAATGGAACGGAGAGAAGTCGAAAAGACAGGCAGTGTAAAAGGATGCGACTGTGGGTAAAATGTGACGTGCACCTCTGTCGCCACTGAAACTTCTCAAACTCCATTCTCTTATTAGCTATTAAAACAAAACAGTTTTAATGTTTTGCTGCACGAAATCCATGCTGAATTGAGCCAAGGTGGACTTGAATAATCTGATTAGCTGATGTACAACGGCAAATGAAAGCAGCAAGCGGCATCAAATGGGCGCGTCAAAGATAACGAGGATCAATAGTTTTCATTCAAACAACCATTTTAGAGATGCTATAATGTATGTTACAGTGCGTCTGATCGGGGAATATCTCCAATAGTAGGTTCACTCCACAGTGTAATTGTGTATAGCCAATTCAGCTTTTAACCGCGTCCAAGCCAAGAGCGCTAAGGGTCGGTTATTTGGTTGCAAATCGTCGGCATTTCAAGCTGTTACCCTCTACTGAACGAAACCACTGATTTGCTTCTGTAGCGCGCTAAGTATAATTTACTTTTGGTTTTCCCCATAATTTGTATTTAAAATACTTCCAGCTGCTAGTGCACTGCAACGTACCATGTTGATGATAGAACAAAATCTGCAGCAGAAGTATGTAAAAGCGAGAGATTGCCATCACAGGCCAGGGATTAGGAGAAAATGCAAAGAAAAGCACGAGAAGGGTTGGAGTAAAATGTTTAAGAATATGGCAGCAATCGCATACGGTCATATCGACTCAGCTGTAATGATGTGAGTACTTTAAAAAAGCAAGGCATGGTAAGAGCAGCGTAAAACATTGACAGAATGTAGAGATAAAAGCGGGGTTTCCTTCTTATTTGCACATTTAATGTAGACTTGACTACAGCAACCTAGGAGTATTCATGTAAGACGGGAAGATATCAAGACTAGTGAAAAGGGCGAGGATTATGTTCACACTTTTGTCATATGTTCTGCCGGCTTTCTGACTGGGGGCTGCAGAACTAAACTACACTCAGGGCATGTATATCGTCTACTACTCTCAACAAAGCTATCCTATTTGCAAACTGAGTAAAACACTGTGTATATGCCAGTTCCCCCCTAAACCTTATCTGCGTTTAACTAGTCCTAAAAAGCCGGTGACCTCCAAAAAGAGTTAAACGTTAATACGTAAGGCCTCCTTTTCTGAATGATGCATTGGTTCATCAAAACCTATAAACTGTTCCTAGTGTATTAGACCAAATCCAACCCAGCACAGGTGAAATCAGTTCGTACTGCACAGGCTCGTGACTCAATTGCAAATATCGCACGTCATATCATTTTACACCACACTGACCATTTGTCTTCTCCATTTCTCAACACATTGGCTTTACCGAAGCAGCGATATAATTTTCGCATGCATCTGTCATATTCCCTCTCACCTTGTCTGTACAAACGGGAATGTTGGAATGCATTTTACGCGAACTTGGTTTTATTTGGTAAACAGGAGTAAGTGAAAATGACCCAGTTAAACAAGAAACGAGGAAGATCAGAATAGCGCCACAAAATATCCATCAGCTAACTGACACATGTAGGGAGATGAATTTGCCCACTGGGTCCAGTGAACTCCGTCTGGTGCGTCCCCAGACGCCATTCGTTCACTGTATTGCTTGTTAGGCTTTGATTGATGGAACAGTACTATAAAAGTAAGACTTTACATTGCATATATGTGAGCACAGAGAACGCCAGTTTATGGTGTGTTTAAGCAGTAAACTCACGTATCCAACTGCATCGTCCTCCATACCGCTTTTATCTCGATTCCCCTGCTTTACAGATATCTTACTCTCTTCTGGTACATATGTCGCCCAAAGCCAATTGCGGGATTAAATGCGATTGCTCCGCGGAACGCGAATATGTACAAACAATGCAGACAGATGATGAAAGTGACACAGATTACTTGGAGAAGCTTCGGAATTTCTCAAACTGGACAAGCCATGGATCACACAGAGGGCCAGCTGATACTGCCAGATGTATCGAGAGCCGGCGTTACCTTCAGCGTGTTCTGCATTCCGTACCAGTGAACATCATTGTTATCATTATGGCTTCGGTTGACGCTATGATACTGGTTGCCGTGTTGCTATTGGAAATTGAGGCACTTAAGCTAGATGTGAGCGGTTTGTGACAAAGTTTAACTGATCCCACTCAATCAGCCTAAATAATGGAACACGATACAGTCGCTCAGAGCTACTAACGAGTAGCCACATGCCACAAAACTTTATGGAAAGACTGCTTGAGGTGTGGAATCGAGCACAGATTTTGCTGCCCAAATTTCAAGTACCATACATTGTACATGCAGACTTTGATGCAGCGGTTGTGGTTTCAGTCTTCTTGGTATCGAGTCCGAATGTAGTCGTAGTTAACGCTTCACAGTCAACAACTACTTTAGGTCCAGCGATTTGGTACGTTTTCCATTAGTTTGAATACTATTGAGCCTTATAAAGTAGGAATCAATTCGCGAACGATTGAATTGTGTTGGCTACATCTGAAGGGAGCATTTTCCGGCACATCCACTAGCTGCTCCACCATCCCCATAGGAAACCAATCTATACTCTACTGCATGTGCTAATATGGTACTTCGATCCGGATGGTGTTGTAAAGATCAGATTCAATACACATGTAAGCAGTTTACGGAGGTGGGTCATATTTGATGCAAAGCAGAAGAATTCAACTTGTGCACTTCAATGAATCTCATTGCGTTTTAACTAGTTTATCATTGTTGGCCGCTATAAATGGACAGTGTGCTTAGAGCAGATTAGAAAATTACACCCATGATCCGCCCCTTTGTGGGCTGGGTTTCTCGGCACCGGGAGAAATATACCTTGTTATTAGATTACACACCCATTGTAGGACGTCATAGATATAGCTACTCACGCATAGGCAGCGTGGAGGACGCCGAGTGCCACGGTGGTGGTGCCGAAGCAAAATTTTTACTGATAATGTACTTTTATAAAGCATTCACTTTTACTGTGGTGTAGACGTATCACTAAGTTATTAACAACACAGCTCCCAACTAGTCAAAGAATAAAACAGCTACATTCGCTCCGCTTATATGTAAACAAGATAGCCAGTATAGCTTACCATCCAACCGTTGTACTCTCCTTACTGCTATGGGACTGATTTTTCCCTGGCTAGTGTCCCCTCCCGCTTTCCGTTTAAAAGCCAGGAGAGCAAAGAAATCGTTTGAACGAAGCTCGGTTTGGGTTGGAATGCGTCAGCATTGGAATAATCTCCATCTTTATCATTGAGATCTCCATGAAGTTGTTTGCAATGGGACCGAAAACTTTCTTCAGACATTGGATTGAGGTTCTGGACCTGGTGGTTGTCGTGATCAGTTTGATAGTGGATGCGATCATCATTGCAGCGCATGTTGCCCACCAACATTCAGCACATGGGTCCGGCCTTCATCAATCCTCCGAAGGCACTTCTTCAGACCAACTGGATGCAGTTGGCGCAGCGGCCGGATTGCTGATCGTTTTCCGATTATGGCGGATAGTGGGAATAATGAATGGTAAGTTGTATTGCTCCAGTAGTGCGCGATCCAGCCTCATGTACCACATTGCATAATTCTGGCATAAATCATTGAACTTCTCATGTATTTTTGCTGTTGAATTCAGATCTACGTGATGGCCCAAAGGGCTTGGACTAATTGTAACTTTCACATGACAGCAAAATTTTGCCGCTCAACCGGTGATCCAAGGGAAGAACGGACCCAGATTCACAACCCCATGGATGAAATCGCACTGCGGTTTTCAGTTTTCATGAGGTATAGAGAAATGTGTCCGTCGAGTTTCCGACCGTGGCACCCGCTTTTCGGTAAATAAAAGTTACTGTGTCTACCGACGAGCCAGAGCGACCGTTTGAGCACAAAAATAGTGTCATGGTTCACGCGGTTTAACACATGACAAGAAGAAAAGATAAACGATAGTATTTCGGGGCATGTATTTTCCCTCAGATCATCAACACGTTCATTTAAAATTTAACAAGTACGAATATTGGTGCCTTTTTTAATTTGCTGCCTAGCTGGACTTAGGAGAATCCAAAGGGAAGGGGCATAGAGCTGGCGCACATTTAATTTCATTGGTAATCATAAAGACTGGGTAATTGGACTGCAGGCTTCTAGCTGTTCATATGATCTTTAGCCATTTTCCGCCAATGTTTCTGGAGATTGTTTTGCGCCAATCGTCTTTACCATATTCGGAATATTTAGGAAGTTCTATAGAGAATTTCGGAATATTGAATGGGGAGCACCCGTTCGTACCTGTAGTGGTAGTCGGTTTTACAGCTTGGCATGTATCACTATAAAGAATGTCGATCGGCTTTTATGACTAGAAAGCTTTGAGAGCAAAGAGTAGTCACCATTAAGACTAAAGTAGACAGCTTTCCGCAGTTTGAGCAAAGTGTTGTCTGTGTGAATCCCTTTCTTTATAATGCTGAAGAGAAGTAGAGTGTTCTTCAATCGTCTCAGCCGAATGAGATCCAGTTGTAGGTGATGACATCTATCATAGTAAATCAGGGTTGAGCAGCGCACCATGGCCAGTTTGGTAAACGCTAGTTGGAAATTTCCTCGTGTTTTTCTGTCCTTCTTGTTTGGTAGTGTATGATAGTACAATACACCAGAGTGGGTCTCAGAATTATTTTGGTAAACTCAGATCGTGTTTCAGGTAAGGGAGAATGTTCTGGTGACGTAACCGGTTGTCTGTTTACTTTATGCAACGTGCGAATGTGCATGTTCAGAAAAAGTAAAGGAGTTGGCTTACCCAGTTCCCAGATTCACAACTACATCAAACGTTGGGATCACCTTACTGACATGAGTAACAGAGCGTTTCGGAGTGTAGCATCTTTACCCAAGTACTCGGGCATTTCTTGTGGAGAAATTTATCAATAGGTGTTCAGTTTATATATTTAGTATGAGTGGATCTTTGCGTATGCATCCATGGTGTGAATTAGTGGACCACTTTGAACTCATCTGCAAACGGAAACAAGTCTCCGTGTTTGATGAGGTCGCATTCGTTATTTAGGTATATTAGGACAATAAGTTGTCCAAGCACACTTCCCCGGAAGACGCCACAGTTTCTTCGTTTTGACGTAGTATTGCTGACCTATAATTACTCTTTGGGTTCGATGGATTAAGTATATGAACTAGCTTAGCAGAGAGTTTCCAATGCTATATGAATCTGACACGGAGATCAGGTGTTTTGTGTAGCACGCGGCCAAATGCATTTTGCATGTCCAAGTGAAGCATGATGATTGCAATTCTTTTGATATAGTCGTAACATGATCGAATTATTGTAGCCGATAGATAACGCAGGAGCATCATGAGAGCAAGACATGCTGTGAGCAATTGATCGGGTCCAATCGTGTAAGAAATTAAATAACACGCTTCTTGACTATTATTTCTAGGACTTATGTAGCAGCAGATGTGTGGTTTATCGTAAAGCAGATTTACAGTTCATTTCGCCAGCCACATTTATGATTAGGCATTATAATGGATTGCTTCCACTGAGATGCAAGCGGCCGGTAGTTAGCGTGGTAATGAAGATGTTTAATAAAAAGAATATTTTTCCGCTGATGGTTTTGACAGCTGGGTGGATGCCAGCTGGGCTCGAACTGGATGATGTCTTTGTGGGTGCGATGACCTTCTGCAACTCTATCAAGCTCACAATAATATTGCAGAATGACTCTTTTGTACTACTTGGGAGTGAGGCGATGAGACATCTGAGTGTCAATGACAAAGAAGGAGGCAAAGCAAGAATGGACTGGCTAGCACATAAAAGGGGATATCGTGCGTTATTGGACTAGTGTCTAACGTCAGCGTTTCAGTTTCCTGACTGGGTTAAGGATTTCTTCTTTAGATTAGCTGAATCAGTGTGCAAGCTTTTTCATGATTTCGGAGCGTCTGACTTTCTTCACTGATTTTAGCTCTGGGCTAACCGTTGTAGTTGCCAAGGAGATTCAGGTGCCTGTAGCCATGTGGGGTAGTTGCGGCCGCTGTGATATAATGCTTTAAGGTGCAGTATTTTGGTTGTGACATTGTTAAGAAGCTTGTGCTGATAACTATGCCTCAGGTATTTCTTCATGTGACAGGTGCCCATACGTTCATTTATATATATATATATATATATATATATATATATATATATATATATATATATATATATATGCCTGTTGCGGATAAATTCATTTGCATCGGCAGCAGAGTTGAGTTGAGAATGATGTGTTCCAGTTCACGGTAATGATACATTCATTAAATGCTTTCCCATCAACCTGCTGCGTTCGTGATTTTGTTGTTACACTGCGCTTGATAGTTTAAGTGCTTCAATAGTTTTCTGTTACAATATACAGTATTGCGGTAACAACCTGGCAATGGATTATCAACGGGTACATGTGCGAAAGGGATCCCCAACGTGAATACAACATCTCGATACTGGTACTTCTAGTGTGCTCTCTAACTTGCTAGGTCCAGCCATTGAGGTGAACACAGGAGGTAATTTCCTCATTCCCGCGTTGGCCGCTGCTGTAAGCAGCTATTAGTTAACATATGGAAGCTTCAAATCTCCGCACATAAGTTTGAAATTGTAACTGATACTGGACGGAGTATTGATCACATCAATTACCTGAGTTTCATAAGGAGTAGCTATGAACAACTGGTAGATACAACCCGCTAGAAAACCAAGAGATTGCATCACTACCCATGGTGTATCTTCTAGTTCCCTGCGGGTATATTGATCGACAGGAATTGCACTATGGCCATTACGAAGGTATATGACACAGCCACCGCCATGTTTGTGTGAACGATCTTTGCGGCAAAGTTCATAGTCTGAGATGTTAAGCTGAGAGTCCATAATTTCGGATATGCACAACGTTTCGGCAACCAAAGCAAGCTCAGGAGAGTTTATAAACATAAGCGTTGAAAATGTATCCAATTTAGGTAAATGAGAGCAAATGTTAATAAGTACCGAATTTAAAGGAACTGGTAGCTAGGAATAAAAGTGGTGGGCAAACTTGCACTTTTCGTCACTGTGTCTAAAAGCTGCTTGTTGTGAGGTCGTTGAGTCACGCTGAGCTCTACATCGTACTGCATTGAAGGTACTAGATGTTCCAGTAACTGGATCATCCTCTGACTCACCATAGCATATGTTGGTGATTCGGTTGGTGTGGGAATATAACAGTCCAAATAGGCGTACTCTTACATTATAGAGCGGTGGCAGGAAACTAATGTCCAAAAAGTTGTTTTCTCTTGCATTATACCGTTTCCGTTTTACAAATGAATAAGATGATGATGGGTGAGTAGTGAGTTGGACCAGAGAAGAGGTTGAATCTTTGAGCGTGCGTTCGTAATAGCTAAAAACTATTACGGCGTTGCACGTACAAGGGTTTTATCACTTTGAAGCCTCGGGAGTTGGAGTCACACGCAGGGGTGCTCTGGGTAATTTTTGGTCGGTGTACACCTACCTATTCTGATATCGATTGCAGTGAGGCAGGAGGAAAACTGAACTCGTACGCTTAGTCTCAACTGGATTAGCTGGATATTTCTACCTTATTACAATGGTCGCTTCAGAGTTGCTGAGCCTCCAGTGTTATTGAAAGTTGTACGGAGAGGGCGCTTTCCGCTGCAACTGCTTACACAAAAGTGGATAGGTAGAAATTCGTCACACCTAGACTCACTCAGACAGCCGTCACACGCCCAGAAAAGCACTATACGCGCGTTGCATCCTTTCGGGAATCGTCAGCAGTGCGCATTCCATCGGACGCTGGTAGGACTCGAACCCGCAACTCGACTGTTGCCAGTCCGTGGTTGAGACCACTGAGCTACCGAAAGGATGAAACGCGCGTACAGTGTTTTTTCGGGCATGTGACGGCTGTCTGAGTGAGTCTAGATGGGACGAATTTCTACTTTTACCATTCAACACCCCTTGCTACTCTTCTGTAAACAATAAGCAGACCAAACTGCTTATACTGCTAAAAGTTAATTGGCAGCTTAAGTTTGGTAAGCACGTCGCTTGGTGAGGGGGCTACTCTGTCCTCTGCACGGCAGCAACGTGTAAGTCAGTGGATAGCGAGCGGCGCTATATCACATCTAGTAACTTATTCACGATGGTCGTTGCCGTCCCCCGTAGCTCAGTGGTCTCGACCACGAACTGGCAACAGTCGAGTTTCGGGTTCGAGTACAACCAGGGTCGATGGGATGCGCACTGCTGACGATTCCCGAAAGGATGACACCATGTACAGTGCTTTTCCGTGCGTGTGACGGCTGTCGTAGTGTGTCTAGATGTGATGAATTCCTACCTTTACCATTCAACGTCCCCTACTACTCTTCTGTAAACAAACATGTATCTCAGTGAATAGTGGAGCACAGTATTGATGGTGTGTTGCTGAACATCCGTCGTTTCAGTGCGAGAACTCTAGTCTGTGAGACAACTATCCGTATGTTGCTGTTTGCTGACGACTGTGCGTTGTTTTCACACAGCGCGGATGAGTTGCAGCACATAACTAGTGCTCTGGCTTCGACAGCGGCCAAATTCGGGCTCACCATCAACACAAGCAAAAACTGTCTGTCTCTTTCAGCCTTCACCGGAGGTGCAATCTTCAATATTGCCGCGAATCAGCATTGGTGCTGAAGTATTGGAAACCACCTCCCGCTTCTGCTACCTTGGGAGTGTGATGTCGACTGACCAGCAGCTGCTACACGTTGAGTTGCGTATTCGTGTGTCGAAGGCAGGGGCGGTATTCGGGAAGCTTGAGTACCGAGTGTGGAACAACCATCAGCTTAGCATTGACACGAAGCTGATGGTGTACCAATCCATGATGCTGTCCGTTCTTCTATACGGCAGTGAAACGTGGACGATATACCGTCGGGATGTGCGATATCTCGAGCGGTTCCATCAGCAGTGTCTACGCCGGAATTTGCGCATCGATTTGGGGGACAGAGTTGTTGACACAGAAGTGTTGCGACAACGTGAGATGTATGCAGTGGACTGCATGCTTTTGCTGAGACACCTGAGGTGGATCGGTCATGTGAGCCGTATGGATTCAACGCGGATACCGAAGCAACTCTTATATGGTCAGCTGAGTACTGGAAAGCGTCACGTGGGGAAACTAAAGTTACGTTACCAGTATATGATTAAAGTGGGCCTCTCAGGTTCTAATCTTGATTGCAGGTCACGGGAATCGAAGGCGGTTGATCGGCGTGCATGGCGGGATCTAATCACGAAGGCAGTTGCCGAAGTGCGGGAGAAAGCCTTCATATATGCAGTGAAGAAGCGGCAATTGCGGAAGCGACAGGCACCGATGGGTTGTTCTCCATCGACATCGAGCGCATGGTGCTGTGGCGCATGCGGTCGCGAGTGCCTGAGTCAGGCAGGCTTAGTGAGCCATGAGCGAGGCCACTCGGGACTACTACCGAAGCGACGACGGGTCCTGCAGAGAACGTAGGCAGCACCGGTGCAGCGTTTGTAAGTACGCTGCATTCGATTTACTAACCGCGTGCTTGCATGCTAAGTCTATTTATTTCAGGTGGTGGGTTTTCAATTTTGTCTTAATGCTTTTCTTTCTCATATAAATGTCTAACTGTACTCTCTTCCATTAACTTGCACACCTCGCTTAAGCCAATGGTATTCGATTTCCATAACCATTTCGTGTTTGTAGCATTTCTGTAAAATAAACTTCCTGACCTCGTGAACTTACCTCGTATTCGTTTGTAGACCACTTATTTCATATGCTCACTAATTTAAGATTTATATCACCGTTTACCTATGCATTACGCGATTTATTTTCCTGGTTATCTTTCTCTCAAATGATTGGCTGTCATTTGTTACCCCGGGTGTGGCTGCGCTTGAGATGTATGTTGACAAGGTGTCTATTGCCCACTGCCTATTGCCCACTACCGCGTCCATACTGACTCCAGGAGACAGTTGGTCGTTGCTGGAGGGGACGGGGTGCACGGTCCTTGTGGCCATGTTAGGATCAAAGAGTGGTTCCCTGCAGTCAGTGTGGAGCGGACTACGGTCCAGCCACCGCCTTGTGCGCGATTGATTCCTCAAATACAGTGTGCTTGTTTTTGCCTGTGAAGGAGTGTGGGCCGGCTCCGTTGATGAAACGTGGCTCCCATCCACATGCCTCCCGGTCTTATTCCTTCGGGTTTACACTGGATATGGGGTGTGTGGTTGGAACTGTGGGTGGTGCAGCGCAAGCCACCCATGGTCCCTCTGTAGGGGCAGGCGTCTTGTGGCTGGCCCCAGTGACAGGTAAATCAGACACCGGATGTCGCCAACCATATACCACATATGGTATAACTAATTCAACTCGGTCGGTATTGTCGCCTGTAGCCCAGTGGTTCTTCCATGGACTGGTAATGGTCGGGTTGTGGGCTCTAGCTCCACCGCACAACATGGAATGTGCACTGCTGACCACTCCAGAAAGAATGGATTGGCCGTACAGTGCTTTTTTGTGCGTATGACGGTTGTCTGGCCGCAACTAGGTAAGATGAACTTATAAGTATACAAAAATTGTATAATCTCGTTTACAACGACACAGGCCTGTGACGTCATAATTAGGTAAATAAATTCATTTTCTGCTGCAAAGAACTGGAAAGAGCTAAAATCTACGGTAGTAATGCAAATCAATTTTCACTTATGATGGAACATTAGTGTTCTCAGTGTGTACTCTCTGTCCGTTAGCTGATGTTGCACAGCACTGGTAAATAGCTTGAGCATATGATTACGGAAAGCATAAAAGATGATTTGGACAAAAGGAAAATTGGTTTAACACAAGTACGACGTACGTATGCCCTTTAGTGGTATATTATGACCGTCACTTAGCTCAAGATAATTCAGTAATACCGAATGTTGGTTGTGACATTTACGTGATACTGGAAAAAGAAAGGTGCCTTGTAAAGGGAAATGTAAGAGTTGACTGCGATAGGAGTTGCAAGCATGTTGGCGATAAAGACGAAGAATAGAGAGACGCGTAAGTTTTTCTTTATCTCAGTACAGACTTGCTGTTTAGAACCTTGTGGTTGGCATAGTCGTGTAGAAGGAAGAATGACAGTGAGCGCCGAAGCCTTCCAACTGCAATATTCCCTTTCTGTTCTAGACTGTTTTCTGAATCATATAATTGATGGGCCTAGTTTTACGCTTGGCTATTTAAAATGTGAGTTTCCAATAGGTGAATTACATATTGCACGGTCAAATGTTTACTGATTCTTTTGAGGAATTCATGCTCTGAATTGCAAGGATGTATTTCGGAAGGGGATGTGTTCCACACTCTGGTATATCTGTTAACAAGGAAGTTGATGGATCTAGTGGTCTTCGACCAGCATTCTACTACAAAACTTGGCTTATTTCGCCTGTTTGTATAGAGACAATGGTATTATTACAAAGTTAATTATTGAACACAGGATGTTAAAGAAGGCTATTAAGTAGTGGTTCATGAACCTCAAACAGGGGATCAAGTTTGAGTTGTTCACATCGTTCGGAATATTCTTATTGTAATGAGGCGCCTTATCATCGCTTTGTTAATGTTCATTATGCATTTTCTATTACAATCCCTTCGTATTTGTTTGGGATACTATGCACCATTGAGCAAGATTCTAATAAGGTACGAAAATGTGATGAATAGGCGCAGTGTATTTGTTCCTCTAAGTTAAACTTTCTTATGAACATTCTAATTGACTGATTTTTGCAACAACCTAAGCTACTTGTTGGGAGAGGTATATAGAGTGCGAAAACGTCAGTCTGTGTTCTTTAACGTGGGGCATATATTGGTTGGTTTATCACAAAGGCTCCAACTGCTAGATGCTATGCCGCATTTGTTTGATATTAGTTAACAATTAGCTGTCCTAAATAACACTCCCCACTTTGATTTCTAGGTTCCGAGCGCGTGGAGGTCGAGTGGAATCACATTGGTAGCTTTGTTTATGGTAGCAGGGCGAGAAGTGTAGACAATTTTGATATCACTGATGAGTAGGAGGATTTTGATTATAATGTTTTCGTCCCAGGTGCTCAGAAGATACATAGCACAGCCTAGTCCGCAAAAGCATGAGACGCATTTCGGCCTATTGGGGCTTGTCAGTGGTGCGCATTCCCTCGCTCCGCTACTGGGGATCGAACCCATGACCGCTAGAGGCCGATGCCAACTAGCCAGCAGCTTAAGCCAATGATATCGTCGAAAATCATGTATGGTGTTTCAAATTTCAATGCGTGAAAATTATCGTTAGCGTACATCAAGAACAGTAGAGAAAGAAATACACTTCCCTGTACTACCACACATTTGACTGCTGTTGGTCCATATATAGGATCCTAAGTCTTTAACACCTAAGTTTGGTTTGTAAGGTACGATTTGAAAACGAAAGCTGGGATTCCGATTCCACACAACATCATTTTAGTACTAGTCATAGGTGGGACACTCGATCAAAAGTTTTGTGCATGTCAAGGTAGTTAACGATTGCAGACTAGCCATTACGTTATGAGGCGGTTAGACGATGTAGAAATTCAAGTTGGAAGGTTACGCATTAACGAGTATTCAGAACGCCGGGCTGAGAGTCATGGATTCACTTTCTTGACAATAAGAATGTAACCATCGTAGTTATTATGTTGTCCCATCACTTTTAGTATAATGGTTATGTAATTTATTGAGCGATAAACCTTTGTTTTGAACAGTGAGCCTGAGTTATGTCGCGGCGTAGCAATTGTTTCCTTCCACCATGCTTGTACGGTGCCAGAGCTCATGGATATAGTGAATATACTCAATAACAACAAGGGTATATTACACCACGGGTTTCATAATTGCAGGAGGTACATTTTCTGGTCCGCAGAAATAGGCTGGTTTTGTGCAGTTTATAAGGTTGCGTAAGTCACGGAGTTCAAATTAGACATAAGTGAGTTGATCAAGTGTGGATGGTCGTATGCCCAGTTCTAGACAGCTATTAGCCACGTTAAGGTAGGCTCAGAAGTACCGAATATATACTGCACTGGTGTGGCCATGGTCAATTATTATCCGGTTATCGGCTGCAAGTAGTGCGACCGTGTATTTACTCCGTTTGGTATTCCTACACTTTAAAAGGCCGATTAGTTCACATGTTTGTACTGGCTGCAGAGGGCTCGTTTTTCATCCGTCATCTTTTGGGTGTGACATGCCAGTTGCAGAGCTGTAGTCACCTTTTGATGTTGCACCAGGAAGGAGAACAATGGAACAATGCTATTATACAGAGAAAAAAGCCAAGGCTTGACAAGTCCCGTGGAATGGTTTGTAGGAGTAAGGTTAGTTCAATTAAGTTACACATCTGTGGACTCACCATATTATCCATGTTAACACATAGGCTTCACCGACTAACCCGATTTTGTGGGTTTGGTGAGCCCAATTTTTGTCTGTGTCTTGTCGTCACTCAATCAACAGCAATCAGATCTAGTGATGTGAATGATGTAAAGCATCATCGAGTCGTTTTTAAAAAAATGGGTAGCGTGGGCGCTTTAATGACAAAAGTGAAAAGAGCGTAACACGGTTGAAAAACTTGAAAAGTAATTCCGGAGGAAATCCAGCCGACTGTATTGGGTGACAAGTTTCAATTTATGACCCCTCAGTTCTTCAGCCGGTTTGTTAATCCGTTGCTCGTCAAAAAGAAGAAAATCGTCAGCGACACAGCCGATCCACAAAATGTGAAGGAAAAGAAGCTACTCACAACTACTCAGTAGCATAAGCTTCCCTGTCTTGTATTAACACAGTCAGTTTTACTCGGAAATAACCAATTACTCAAGTTAGCATCTCAGAGATCGGATACGTGTCGAAAAGTCGTACTAAGGAATATGCCGTTTGCTGACCCCACATACTCAGACGTATGTCTCCGTTTGACAATGTATTATCAGTACCTGATGTGTGGTACACTAATATATTTACGTTTTCGCACAAAAAGTTGACGATTAGTTTGAAACTTACTTCTCGCTTACTATTAATACGCGATCAGTTCAGGTATGTTAGTAGCCTTTCTGAGACGTTGCACAGATTAGTCACTATGCGTGCGTCCAGTCCTATGAAAGTAAGGCATCAGATGTTGTTGGTGGTTAATATCACCCGTTGTTTGAGTGGTGGGCATAGGGCGGAAAAGTTACGTGTCATAACTCATTGCTACGATCGGGCCCTGGCTAAGTGATCTACGTGTGCTTGACATTCAACCCCATATGAAGTGACAGTTTTAACGGAGTTCAATACAAGTATCGGTATGCTTGGTATTCATCCAAGGCCCCCGACTTCATTCATGTTACAAGGGAACTGTTATTTGTCTCTGAGACAGGCGGGGTACGCAATCATCCGACAGCGCCATACACTACGGTGGCTCCACAGTGGCGTCAGCATCTTCTGAGGGGCCACCAGCCACTCCCATTTAACATTAGTCTTCCGCTTTGTGAATTCTGTTCGCTGTGGCCGATCCCTCCGGTGATACTGTGTCTTGGAATTCCGGCTGTCACACGAGAAAAAAACGAAGCAACTTGGGTATAAACTTAGGAATCATTAGAGAAATGGTATCGTTTTGAAGTCTACAATGACTTCTTAGCCATAGTTGTCTTAGTTTAAGGAACTTAGCAACATTTTAAAACTGAGGTAGTATACTTGAATATGTACAGAATGAGCCATAGGGAGAGAAAGTTACGCGTTTCCCTTATGAAGCGATTCAGGTTTGAGGCTTCTGGATAAACTGTACATAAATAGGCGCCATTCTCTTGAATTACAGATGATTTCAATAGCCCTGCGTAAACAAGCAGGAGGCACAGATCATATCCCTTGGCAAAGAAGTTTTAAAATGCTGTCGCCATTTCTGACTCGTAAATTGCCCACTATCATCCAACAGAATTCACTCCGTTGCGTCTGGATTTCAGAAACTCAGCATTGGAATTGGCAAGACTAAGTTTTCAGATCAGATCCATGTGGTATCTTTGATTTGAGAACTGTAGTTTGCTATCCACAGCTGAAGTTACGAAATTGTACTCGGGGTCTGTAGTAGCTTGCTCGCTGCCGGACATTGCCATCGCTGCTGAAGGTGGATGTTCCCTGTCTCAAGGAAGAGGAATGAAGAGATCGTGGTAATGTGGTACAGTGGCGATGGATGAAAGAATAATTAGATATATGATAGCAGGGACACTTTTGCCATTTCGACGTTTGGAAGGGTCCACCATGCGGAGGTAAAAGGTTCTCAACTGGTTTGTTGTTTCCCTCCAAATTCTGGGGACAATAAACTTCGTGGCTCTCTTGGGTCAGTCTGTAAGTACATCAGAATATCACTAAATATACGTGCATTAGATTATCTTAAGGCATAAGGCGCATGGCAGCCCCCGGTCGGTTATTTTCGGCTGTGTTGACAAGATTACTTTGTGTTAGATTTCTTCATTCGTTGGAAGTATTTCGTGGAAATTTAGATACCATTCAGTTTCATTTCTGATTTTGAATTTTTCGACCAGAAATGCTTGTGTTTTCATCGCTTGGTTTCAGCGATCTTGCTATCACCATTTTCTCCGGCAACTGGCCGCCATCTTATTTCCGGATTATGCACCATGCCGAAGCAATCACGCTGTGATAGTTGTTCCAAAATAGTCGGATACCGTGCAAATGTTCTCACGTGTATTTTGTGCCCAGTTAACTACCACGTTTCATGTGTTAGATTATCATTTGAGCATTTTCATCGTCTTCGTGAAATCCAACACGATGTCATCCAAAGTTTATGTGAAAATTGCCGAAACAAGTTACATCCAGGAAGAGTAAAGCCGACTTGTAGGCTTCATCATCCCGTTGCGAGCAGCTCCGAAGAGCCTTCAGGTTACAGCTCAGGCTTCCTCCTCTACACGTGCAAACTCACCGGCACCAAGTCCAACCGTTGTGAGAAGCTCAGTTTTACCTGGCATAAGTTGTTTACCTTTGTTGTGTCCAACGAGCACTGGTGCCTCAGCAGGTGAAAGCCTGAGTGCTGAAGACCAGTGGAAAGAACGAAATTACGAACGGATGTCGGGCGTTTAATTTCTGTAAGTCGACAGTTAACCAAACCACGCGAGGCCGGTAATATACTTCGCCGTGTAAGCTCAACATCGTTTTACCAGAGGCGTTATAACCTCGTGATCTTCTTTGCGCCAGAGTCTAGTGATCCTTCACTCAAATGCGCTATGATCAGGATGTCGTTTTACAGAGCTTAATTGACAATCTTCTCGACGCTGGTGAAGACTCGGTAAAATTGAAGCAAATTACTCGTCTTGGAAAGCAAAGTGATCAACAAAATTGGCCTGTGAGAATCACTTTTGTGGACGAAGTCGGTCCAAAACTGATCTTGTCCCGCATAAGTAGGCTGAAAGCTTTGGAGACCCATGTTCGCCCGGACCTGGACACAGTAGATAGGGAACCGCTCAAGTCTGCCATCATTGGGCTGAAAAGGCGTACTGGTGAGTGGGAAACAAATTTCCGTATCTTAAATTTTTGGGTGGTTTCCAAGCATCTGCGAATCAGGATAAACAGGTTGCTCACACTTCAAGCACGCTCGGGGGCCTGCGAATAGCCTTCACAAACGTTTGCAGTGTTCTGAACAAGCGCGATGAGCTTTGTTGTTTTGTTGCGTCCGAGCGACCAGACATAGTGATACCGGCAGAGACATGACTGTATTCAGAGTTATGTTTCCAGGAATTTGAACTCAGCTGTTACTCGTGCTTCCGCAGCGGTAGACTAAGGAATGCCCGCGGTGGTGTCTTGCTCTACATCCGGTCTTCCCTGGTTGGTAGACTTATAAGCACCTACCGAAGTGGCGATGGTTTGTGTGAGCTAATGTGGTGCTCCATCCACCTCAAGCTCGGAGAACTACTTGTAGGCTCAGTCTATCGCAACCCCTGAGTCGTTGCTTCGATTGGTTGCCTCATCTTCGAACCCACATGAGTCGTCTACACTTTCTACTTATGGGCGATTTTAACTGTCCTAGAATACGATGGCCTGAGATGCGTTTTATGCCTGAACTTTGTGAGGCTGAAACAAAGTTCTTTAGTTAGCACTTGAAACTGGTGCACTGCAGCACATATGTCAGCCAACACGCATAACAACACATTCAACCCCGTCCTGTCTCGACCTGATGTTAACTAGCTACGAACAACGAGTGCGTGACGTTAGGATCCTGGAGCCCCTGGCTACGAGCGACCACTCAGTACTGATAGCTGATATGGAATTACTTTTGCCGTATTCACATTCGCTGGAACCAGTTTACAACTACTGGAAAACGGACTTCGACGGCCTAGCTTGAGCCGCGAGCCAACTGGATTGGCCTCTGTCACAATCTTCATCTGTGGAAAAGCGTTGGACATTTATGAAAGAGAGATTGACATCATTGTGTTCCCAATTTGTGCCCTTGAAATGTCGGATGGTTGGACCGATAAAGCCTTAGTCGTTTGACAATGGGTATAGAAATCTGGCTCCGAGGCGGTGTAGACTTTGGGACAGATTCTTTCTCTCTGGCACTGCCAACAACTACGAAGGGTCTAAAAGTCAGCGGAAGCTCTGCAGCAGTGCAAAAAGGAATAAGCGCAGACATTTCGAGGAGCAGCTAGCAATCGCCGCGCGGTCCGCCCCTAAGCGAATCTTTGCTTACGTGAAGCGACGCCTGAAGCCGGCAGGTGATATGCCAGTGCTGGATGGCCCGGATGGACAGCGCCTAACCTGCAGCAGTGAGCGTGCGTCCGCGTTAGCGGCGCAGTTCTCTTCTGCATTTGCAAATGAACAGGTGTCTGTTCCGAGTTCGACGTGTACCGCTTTTACCGAACTCGACAGTCTGGATTGCGGCGTTGAAGAGGTATGTCAACTACTCGCCAGCCTTGACGGCACCAAACCTGCCGGACCTGATGGGCTTCACCCACTGATTCTCAAGTCACTTTCGGCCATCATCTCTCCTGTCGTGACTGACCTTTTCAACAGGTCGCTGTCCGAAGGTTCGTTGCCGATTGACTGGAAATGTTCGGTGGTGAAGCCTATTCCGAAAGGCGGCGACCCTAGCAAAGTAGACAACTACAGGCCAATTTGTCTGACACCTATTTTGGCAAAGGTTGCTGAGAAAATCGTAAAAAAGGGATTATTGCAGTTGCTACAGTCAAAAGAGGTCCTGACGCCCGCACAGCACGGTTTTATGCAAGGCCGCTCATGCATTACAAACTTGCTTGTGACGAGGCATGAGTGGTTGAAGGCAATAAGCAAGGGGAAGTCTGTCGACGTGATATTCATCGATTTCAGTAAAACGTTCGACAAGGTCAGCCATGAGGTTCTCCTTCACAAACTCAGAATGTGCGGTGTCGGTGGCTCACTACACCGGTGGATCCGCGACTGTCTTGTTGGACGAGGGTGGAAGGTACAGGTCGACGACCATCTAACTGACCGCTATCCCTCTACACGTGGCGTGCTTCAAGGCGCTGTGCTGGGACCCACTCTGCTCCTGATTCACATCAACGATCTCTCTCAGCTTCCCCGGTCGCCGTGTGCCTTGTTTGCGGGACGACCTGAAGATTTGGGGAATATTGTCCCCCAAACGCCTATTCACATGGCCTGCAGAAGTTCTTCTCCCGGTCAACCCAGCCAAGTCTGTATTTATGAACCTAGGGAAGAGTGCTGACGACCGAATATAGAACCTTGACAGCCAAGCGCTAAATCCCACACCCTCCGTGAAGGACCTAGGTGTACTCTCGCGCTACGATTTGGAGTCCGTGGACAACACAAATAGGCTATATCACGGACTGCACGTGCTTTGGGCGCTCAAACGTAGCTTCGGCACATGGTCTGAAGAGGTTGCCACTTGCCTCTTCACTTCCATCATTAGACCAATGCTAGAGTACGGTTCGCCCGCCTACTTTTCGATCATCCGAGGCGAGGCACAAAAGATTGAACGAGTCCAACGCGTTGCTACCAGGCTCATCTCGAGTTTACGAGGCTGGGGGTACTAAGACCGGTGCGAGAAACTAGGACTCAACACGTCACATGCGGACATAGATAAACTTGTCTTACCGGATGTGAAGCGAGTTCTCTACCCGCTGTACTTCGAACGGAGAGTGGTAAATATTTGAACATGCGATGGAGGCAACATCTGTGCAGCAGTTCAAAAGGTTGTTAATTTATAGCTTACCACTATTCGATTCAGAGAACGATTGCACAGTTAAGATCACATGTCACATTTGTGAGTCCTGCGAAACCGTGAGTAAGATCTTTTAAATGTTACATGAGAACGATAACGATATTCACGGCCGACAATATTTATAACGTTTTTCACCGAATTTCCAAAGAATTGTACGGCAAGCACCGTTGGATTGTTCTCCATCGACATCGAGAGCATGGTGCTGTAGCACATGCGGTCGCGAGTGCCTGAGTCAGGCAGGCCTAGTGAGCCATGAGGGAGGCCACTCGGGACTACTACCGAAGCGCCGACGGGTTCTGCAGAGAATGTAGTCAGAACCGGCGCAGCGTTTGTAGGCACGTTGCATTCGATTTACTAACCGCGTGCTTGCATGCTAAGTCTATTTATTTCAGGTGTTGGGTTCACAATTTTGCCTTAATGCTTTTCTTTCCCATATAAATGCCTAGTTATACTCTCTTCTATACACTCGCACACGTCGCCTAAGCCACTTGTAGTTATTTCGATAACATTTTCGTTTTTGTAGCATTTCTGTAAAATAAACCTCCTATCCTCGTGAACTTACCTCGTGTTCTTTTGTAAAAATATTCTTTTGTAAACTTATTTCACATGCTCACTAATTTAAGATTTATGTCATCGTTTGCTTGCGTGCTAAGTCTGTTTATTTCAGGTGGTGGGTTTTCAATTTTGTTCTAATGCCTTGCTTTCTCATATAAATGTCTACCTGTACTCTCTTCTATAAACTTGTACACGTTACTTAAGCCAATTCTAGTCCTTTTCGAAAACATTTTTGTGTTCGTGGCATTTCCCTAAAGTATAGCTTCTGACCTCTTGAACCTATCTCGCATTCTTCTGTAAACAACTTACTTCAGATGCTCATTACTTTTAGATATATGGCAACCTTTCCTTATGCATTACTCCATTTATTTTCTTTGTTATCTTTTCTCAAGTGGTTGGCTATTTGCTTGATATCCCCGGTGAGGCTGCGCTTGATGTGCATGTTGACAAGGTGCCTGCCTGTCTATTACCGACTACCTCGTGCATACTGACTCCAGGAGACAGTTGGTCGTTGCTGGAGGGGACGGGGTGCACGGTCCTTGTGGCCATGTTAGGATCAAAGAGTGGTTCCATGTACTCAGTGTGGAGTGGACTACTGTCCAAGAACCGCATTGTGTGCGATTGATTTCACAAATACAGCGTGCTTGTGTTTGCCTGTGAAGGAGTGTGGGCCGGCTCCGTTGATGAAACGTGGCTCCCATCCACATGCCTCCCGGTCTTATTCCTTCGGGTTTACACTGGATATGGGGTGTGTGGTTGGAGCTGTGGGTAGTGCATCGCAAGTTACCCATGGTCCCTCTGTAGGGGCAAGCGTCCTGTGGCTGGCCACATTGACAGGCAAATCCGAAACCGGATGCCTCCAACCATATATATATATATATATATATATATATATATATATATATATATATATATAATTCTTGTACTCTAAACCTTTTGAAAATTTGCGAACACGCAACTGTTCCCAACTACATCAAATGCATATTGTGATAAATAAAACACAGTTCGTTATACGAGCAGGAACTATTCGCCCAACCCTAGAGGATTTTTTGCAATTTTCTCTTGTGAATTGATGTGCTGATGACTAGCCTACATCACCGAGAGGAATACAAAATTTTGCTTCCTATGCTTCGCCCATTTGGTAGATGTTTCCTCTGAATACGCTTTTACTATCTTCTTAATAAAACGTCCACGTATGCAGCAGAATGCACTTGCTGGATGCAAACAAGCTATGGATGTTGTCTGCAATAAATACATTGCTAGGGATTACACTGATATTGGCAACACCATAGACGGAAATGCTGCTCCTATGGCAATACTTGTGTAATTTTGTAGTTATTGCCAATCTGTTCCGGAAGGATCTTGAAAGTTCGAAAAGATTTAATCAACTCTTAGGAAATTATGGACTATTCCTGCAAACGTTGTAGTTTTCTTACGTATACAAATTTTTTATTAACTAATAAATGTGCATGGGGTTTGAAAATATACTAAAAACATACAGTCTAACAATGTGTTGTCCTGACCACAAAAGCATGGTTTTGAGGAATAAACTTCCGCTTCTACTTTTTGGAGCGCAAAGGTAAAAGATAATACACTTTGAAAGCAGGAACAGGAAAATACAGATTAAAGTTATCGATCGATAGGCGTCGATCAAACGTTGGAGTTAGCTACCTCCATAGGCTTTCATGACAGTTCTACAGGATCCATGTCACGGTTTAAAGGTAGAAGTTACAAACCGAAAACTTTAATGTTCCATTTTTTGACCTTCGTCTGGTAAAGCAGGAGATGCACCTGCTCCAACTCGATTACAAATCTCACACTTTTGACTGTAACCATTGTACTGTAGCTCTGTTATCTAACTCAGGACTACTTACATACCAGATTAAAGCTGACAGTAAACGAATCCCCATTCACCTATTTGTTTCAATCACAGCCACTATCGTAACAATTCACGGGGGTTTGGAGACCAGGATAGAAAAACTAAAGGAAGAAAGAAAAACGTTACGTTGTCGAGTAATTCAGTTAGAGTCTGCAATGGAGGAGGCGAACCTGCCCATACCAAAGATGGTGGATGATTCGGAAGAAAGCGTGGAAATCAGTTCGAGGCATAACCATGCTCATCAGCACAGAAAGCACCAACGCCTCCACCACCACCACAACAACCGGAACCACTGGATGCAACCAAATGAAGTCACCGAAAATCCCAATGATATAGGATCGGTAACAACCGATTTCCCTGTTGCATCACATCCAGCTAACGGAAGCTAGTGGAGTTGCTGGGACTAAGCCCTCATTAAAACACTTTGTGCTGGGTACCTGTGAATATCCGTAATCAAATAAAACCAAATGAAAAGGTTTTTACATCAAAACAGAATATGCTGCATTCTGCTCACATTTCGCACAAACATTGCAGATTCTGAATGAGTTCCTTAATGTTATTCATACCTAATTATACCTCGCATAGTTCAACTATGCCGTTTAGTTGAAACATTATAGCAATGGACAGCCCAAAGCACGTCAATCACTAAACTTACATCCATCCGTTTTAGAGACGCAGATCCTCGGATGTCGAATCACGTGCTTCTTTGCTCATAAACCAAGAGGTTGACTAATTAATAAATGGGTCAAAGTTTGGCTCCTCACATTGTGGCTACCTGCGAAGTGGTTGGAGAAAGTTGTAAACGGAACTAATGCCTGTTGACTGGGCAACGCTAATAGCGTGCGCAAGTGAGAGCATAGCAACAAGTCTGCTTGAACGATTTACTCTCAACGGAACAATTGGCCCGGATGCCTTATTTACGATGGAAATGTGGAACGTAGCCTGATGTGCACTTGAGAAGAACAGTGATGGAAACTCTCGCGCGCCACTGAAATGCGTCTGTTGATCCTTTGATACATGGTCTGAAGTGTGCAATTCGTAGACTCGAACTCTTCACGCAGACACTTCCAAACACACCACGGTATTTGGAAGCATGCGGTGGTCCTTCTAACTCAGCTAAACAGTGAGAACTGACGAGATAGCCACACAAAGTTGCGTACTCGCATGATCGAAACGCAGTGGGACACCAGTTGCATCACAGCAGTTTGGAGATGGCCACCGCATAGAGTTCCAATGTGTTAGAAACAGCTGTCTGATCAAGGATCAGAAGTGGCGTAACGTACCTGACAATTAGGAGAGGCCTCCACTTAATTCAACCGCTAGGCATTAACTGTCTCAGTGAACTGAATCCTACTCATGCTGATCGCGATCAAGAAGCTGCAAGGAATTTGGGATCGGAGTTTCCTGCGTTGGGAAGTGGCGAGAATAGGTTCCATAATTGTATTTGAGGTAGAAAGGCTGCCAACGTGCACCCCATCACGTCTGGTTTAATCGTGGCACACTTGCTAGCTGGTGGCACTCATAAGCGAGAACCCAAACCGCCATAGCCCAGCACAAGCAAGTAGTGTCGGGTCATAATAAGTCCTGCTATGGGGATCACGTACTTTCCTGACAGTTGTTGATATCTCGCCTAAAGCTCTGCTTCAGCTATTCCATTTTTCACATCCTACCAGAAATGAAAAACCACATGTGGATGGGTTGGCAGATACTTCAACTGTGCACCAAAGCTACCATAGTGGGAATGGTGAATTGTCGGCTCGATAAAGCAACTTTATGGAAAGAAGTACGTAGCAGACTTTACATTTGATTAAAGTATCTATCATTACCAACTGAATAACTATTCACAAGGCAGTTTCTTAGTACCTTTTGGTTCATGCAAGTATTTGCCAATCACAATACAAAACGATTGTCGACAGTGCATAAATATTTACCGTTATAATGACCTGATTGTGACAGAGGAATTTGAACGAGTTCCCCACATATATTAGAGGTTACTGATGCACTGATTCCATTGCATAGTAAATTGAGTATTGCCTTTTGATTCTTTCACTCTGTGGGTTTTTATGGCGGATTATCCGACCGATCCAACCCATGATAAAGTGTCTTCGATTTCAAATTAAAAAAAGAATATTTACTTGATGCTGAGAAAAAAATAGATTCCCTTTTGACATACATTCCCTGCTCTTGCGACAGCTCTTGGAGTTTCCGTTCCATTGGCTGGAAGTAAATAAACTCGAATAGCTACTCAAACATATGTATCCGAGTGCACCCCATGGAGGAAGCGTCCTTTGACTTAGAAGTATTAGTGGCAAGAAATTTAACGGGTGAAATGGAATCAGGTTCCCTGTTGCAATTGAAGTTCGAAGCATAACAATACCTTGGCATGCTTGTGAGTGAAGTGACGGAAAAATTCACTATCAGATACCGGTTGTCTGTTGGTGATCTGCCTCTGGGAAACTGGATGGACATAGAGGAGCTGAGCAGTTCGAGTCACTTAAGCTTTAGCAATGAAGGAGTCACAGTGGCAATGGATACAAACTGCTGATCATCTGTTGAATTGGTTTAGCTAATGAATGGCATGCTGTGATTGATGCCCTCACTGTGGAACATATAGAATGGTTCTAGCAAGTTTATGTGCAAATGGACAGTGCATGTTCAATCCGTGGCTACTCCATCAGGCTTCACTGAAGTATCGGCAGTATTAGCGGCTGAATACTCAGGATCGAGAAGCCGATATTTGTGGACTGAAGAATGGCACTGCCAAACCTGGTGCAATAGATTTTGAGCAGCGACACTCCAGTTATTTATTGGTGAACCGTTATTGAGTTTTCAAAAGGACGTCTAGTCCATGCTAATTCAAAGGATAAAGAAGCAATCCTCATGAGCATGGATGAATGTGTTCTGTCCTGTAGTAATAATTAGAAAGCATAAGGAAGCAGGTACGAATTCGTCTTGGGGCATTGATACCACCGCCGAAACGCATGTCCAGCAACATGGGTATCCCTAAAGTGAATATAACGTTTTGCAAAATCAGAGATCCAGCAAGAGTAGAACCAAACTCATGCAGAGTGTAGGGTTGTGTCAGAAGAATGTAGATGTAACGGTAGTACATCTTAGGAGGCACGTAGCATGTACAAGTGCGCATAATGAAAGGCACTCAACTAATAATTCCGCTAAGCGGTCAGTCAGCGTTGAGCGAAGTTCAACCAATCAGGATGAGTCTAGGGTAGCGAATCAGAAGACAAAATCCCTCGTCGCAACACCTATTTCAGGAGGGTTGGTATCAATCAATTGGCTTTAGTGTACAGCTGGACGTGCGTAGTTCACGGGACTATGGAGCCATCCGGAGCTGAGTTTCACACGTAACTTAGCCAGACTGTGAGGGTGGTTCGATTGCTCTGTAAAGCCGACGGGTGTTGAACATTAAGCCTTCTTCTGATCGATTTGTGCCAGGCCCACATGCATGTGTGATTTCCAGCGGTGAAGACAGATTTGGGTGACCCTTTACGGTACTTCTATCTTTGATCCGAAGGAATGACCCTGGAGGCAGTGGAATTATGGTTTTAGCATAGGACTGATGGTAGGTTGCTATGCGGTTTGGCATTTCGGGATTTACAGAAAAGGACACGTTGTTTGCATCATTAAATTCGGTACGTATGGGTCTCCCTAGCACCAGCGCAGCGGACATTTTACATGTGACTCTATATTCCCAGGTTCTGTGTGAGATCAGCGCTGCTAAGACAGCTTCTTTTCACGCTACCCCATATTGTCTCCTTGAGAGATCGATTAATGCTCTGCACTCTTCCATTAGCTGCAGCATTGTAGGGGGCAGTCGGGGAATGTTTTATGTCGTTGGATTATAGTTTCGAATTCGTAACTTCAGCATTGGGAATCATTATCTGTAACCACTTCCTCTAGTAACCCGCAGCTACTGGACAGATGTCTGAGGAATGGCAGTACTACACAACCTGTCACTTGGTAACATATATGTATCTCAGACCATCTGCTGTAAAAGCAGGTTGCACCCAGTGTATTTTCTTATTCACCAGAGCTGTGGCGACGGGGCTCATAGCAGCAACTGTAATTTTGGTCACAGCTTACCAGGTTTGGTATCGGTTGCACGCGGTCTCGACAGACCGAGAATTTTTATCCGCTACTCGGCAAGTTTGATGATTCCTCACAAATGCTTTCAGGCTTGATGCCATTCGTGACCACTAATGTCGGACTTTATTTTTAGTTCGGACAATACCCACATTACTCTCATGTGCACTCGCGATTATCTTGTTAACCAGTGACGATGGAGCTACATATACTGGTCCTAGCGGTGGACAACCATCTACGACTAAATGTTCCTCATGAATTACATATCACGAAAGGAAATTGCAGAAAGTGTATTGTTCTACGGACATTCATGCTGAACGTAAGACGCGAGTGGCTGCAGTGTCGCGTCTTTTGCGTTCTCGATTTGTAGTACATTAATCGTCTGGGCGGAAAAAGCAGATGCCAGACTAGGTACCATTGCCGACTTTGAGTGCTACTTTCTCATCCTCCATTTCTAAAGGTAAGCGGGATGCTCCATCCACCATCGGATTCTGCCATCCTGGCCGGTAAAATATTTGGAAATCCCAACTGCGAAATCTGGCGTACCAACAATTGAGTTGCGTTGGGTGTAACCATTTAGATTCATTCTTGAGGAAGGAATTGGTCAGTTCATAAAATGAAACGGCGGCCAAAGAGGTAAGGATGCTATTTATCGCAAGCTCACTTACAAACAAGTGCTTCCTTTTCGCCGGCGGAGTAGTTACGCTCAGTGCCTGGTGATTTGCTTGAAGCATATGCCATAACTTTCTCTCCACCGTTTGTAGTTGTGAAAGAACAGCACCGAGGCCGACGTCGGACGTATCGGTTGACAAAAGTAGGGTATCTCGTCAAAGGTGGCAACTAATGGGACGGAGGAAATTCGTCGTTTAAGTTCGTCAAAGGCACTTTGCTGTTCACTCTCAGATAAACAGTGACTCCAATTTTTGTTAGGTTCCGCAATGGATCTGCTACAGTTGCAAAATCAAGAACGTATGGCAAATTGCAAGAGTACGTGTTTAGCAAACACTTTAGTTCCTTTAGGTGACTAGGTATCTGCGAGTTAAATATCGCACGGATATTTTCGTTACAGGGGCGAATGTCGCTACGGGAAATGATGTGCATTAGAAACTAAATCTCAGTGGGGTTAACTATGCACGTTTTCCTGTTCAAGCGGTGATCAAGTTCACTGAGTCGATGAAGGACTTTATGTAAGCGCTCGTCATGCTCCTCTGGCGAGTGATCTAAGACACAAATATCGTCCAAGTAGGCAACATGTCTATCAATACCCAGTCAGGGCTTGAGTCATGAATTGCTGCTAAGCAGCAAGTGTTGAGCTCAGACCAATAGGTAAAACTTGGTACTCAAACCATCCATCAGGGGCTAGAAGGACAGTAATTGCTTTGAAGTCGTCAGATAAAGGTATGTAGAAGGTGTACTTCTGAAATCCAGTTCTGAGAAAAACTATTGCACCGGAAAGGCGAATTGATAGCTTATCACAGAAAGGCAGCGAAAATCTCTCTTCAAATAGCTGGCAGGTTTGACCATTACAAATCCTTTCAGTTCCGTCTTTTTTCAAAACACTCACCCTTGGATGTACCCATTCGGAGCAATCGATTGGTTCGATTAGATCGTTTACTATAATGCCCTGTAAGTCTGCTGAGACAGCTTGACCTTCGCGAGTGAAATCAGTCGAGGTTGACTATTGAAAGCAGGTTACGCATCCTGTTTCATCTAGGTTCCATGAACACCACACGATTTACATACGATAGAAGGTGGAAAAAGTTTTGAATAACGCTTTTGCCAGTATGTTACTCCAATGTAGGAAACGGACGTACGATCAAAATATGGCACGACTTTTAACGCAACCATTGCGTTCCTCACAAGCAGATAACAAGCCAATCCGGAGAGATCCGATGAGAGGGCCAAGAATGGTTAAGTTATTGCCACTGCAACCAGTATGAATGAGCAGTCTGCTGTACAGGGTATTCGGATAGGTAACGTTTGTAGAAACTGGGGGCACAATAGGAACAGGAGGAGCGGAATCCAATTCTACTTCAGTGGAATAAGACCTTTGTTAGTAGAGAACAAGACAGTTCGTATATCCACAAAGGGAAGTTACGGTTCAACAACAGATATCATCACATTTCCCAAGTTGCTGACATCAGCAGCGATTGAATAAACATGTTGCTCTGCTGAATCAGCTATATCGTGCTCGGGAACGGAGTCCTGTTCAACGAGTGCGATGCGTTGGGATTGGTAACAGCGAACAAATTGTCCAATTATTCCCGTTTTTACATGTGAGACTGCAGGCTGGACAAGAAGAGGTTAACCGCGGGAAGTACTACCACAGCGGTAGCAGGATGCTTTACTCCCTGCTAAGGGATGAGTAGACTGTGTTTTTGCCACGTCGGTCACTTTAGTTACACGAAACTCTTTCGCTGCAGAGCAGCCTCCATTTTCATTCTGGCCAAATCACAGGCTCTATGCCAGGTCAGAGTTCGGGCGTCTTTCTGTAGCAGCCTTTCACGTAAACGGTTAACGGTAACTCCAGAGATCAACTGTAGTGTCCGCATGCAGCCTGCGGTCTTTTTCTGCGGAATTGCAGACTAAGCGCACGACCACACTGCGCGATTAAGTCTATAAATAAAGTCATTTAGATTCACCTGGCTCCTGTTGTATTCTGGTGAGGACGTACCTTGTAGTGAAACGGTTCATTTGGGAGCCTCAAATGCGATCAAAAGTTTTGAAAGCATCAGCGGCTGATTTACATCTCTGGTAGTTTAGATTATCAAACTGTCGTTGCTCCTCATCTCAGAACAAATGACGAAGTCGTTTTAACTTGTTTTACTCGCAGATTGTAGACTTTAGAACAGTAATTAAACCCAACTAATTTCGGCAGGAAATTTTTAGTGAAGCCAGGCGTCTGGCGTAAGCCTGTTTCCACCGTCAATGAAGTGAAGATTTCATGATGCTACCCGAGAAGCCAAAGTTTACACCAGAAATACGTAGATGTAATAGTAGTATATTGTAGGAAACACGTAGCACGAACAACTGCCCAAAACGAAAAGGCACTCAACTTAGAATCTGCCAATCGATCAGTCAGCGTTGAGTACATTTCAACCAATCATGATTACTGCAGCTTAGCGAATTACAACTTGCAGCACTTCCTGACGCTAGTTGGAAGAGGCTTCCAAAATATAAAATAAGAACATTGTTTCGCTGGTTTTACTATTACATTTGGGATCCCAGTGGACAGTCGTTATTAATTTGTGAGCAGACCGGCTCGTGGTTACATTCTTCATGAAGAAGTAGTGTACGCATAAACCGGATGCAGAGTTCGTGGTGGCGAGGTTTGCAAAGAAGGAAACCCAGTTTCAGATTTTCTGCACTTCGCTAGTTTAATACATCGTAATTTGACAAATTTAGACATACCACAAGACAAGCTATTGAGTGGTTATTGTGATTTTCGTTCGATATGATCACACGTGTTGCCTACCTGTTTTGCTACTCACTCACTAGGAGTCATTTCTATGTGCGATACAAGGCTTGCCCTAGTGAAAAATGTTTCGCAGTTGTCGTATGTTGTGTTGACAGAACTCTGATCGATCGATATCTCAAATGATTACAACGTCATATATTGCAATTGTAAGGGCAACAGCTTAACGAATTCAAGGGGCAACGCTTCAAGGTGCCAATGATCCTGAACACTAATTCACCTGCGACAAGCTATAGACTAAACAGCAAGGCTGATGCCATAATGTGAATTAATATAGCTGTGGATTTTGGGAGGGCTTATAGTAGTTGGTATTTTGTCGATATCATTCTGATGTCTGCTTAAAATGCCTGGCGTGAAATTCCGGGTGCGACATTGCCCATTGGTACTACTTTCTTAAGTTGCCTGCTTAGGAGAGCAGCTAGTGTGATCAGCTACAACAGTGGAAGACTTGTGAAGCAAAGAACATTTTTGTCAAGTCCACACGAGACAAAGGTAAACATTTATCAGCCCATCGTTGAGGATCTAAGATCTTCTAAACCGATGCCTCTGACATTCATGCATAGTCCACACGCCGGTCTACAACTTCCTTTGAGCTCTCTCTTTATCCTGCCATGGATGCAGTACTTGGTGAAGTAGAGCCGATTATCATCTGGGCGTGGATGGTGATGAGTGTACTTCAAGCTGCTGGTCAGAAATCCTCTGTTTTCAACTAATATCTCGAAAATGGTAAACATGAGCTTTCGAATGCGTTTCATGAAGTCACAACCACTTGCAAAGCCAAATAATGCAGGATATGAATGTGAGTCATGCATGGTAAAAGTCTGAAAATGTCGTGTAATAAGCAGTCACAAAGCATCACAAGCAACAAAGTGCAGCAATGGAAGCATTGTTAATAACGGGTATAAAAGCAAATGTTTGACAACTTTCGTGGGCTAGTTATGAGCAAGTTATAAGGTAAAATTCACAGTGGGGATAAAGTAATGCGTAAGCCAGATGACGCACCAAAGGGTTTGAGATAGCACAGAGGTGAGTGCTCCTGTCTGGAGTAGAAGTGGATAATGAAACCTTGCCTTAATTGTTCTGCACTATCGTTGTTATTACATGGTCGCGGACTATATCACCTAGTGTAAATGTCTGAATGCATTTTCGTCGTTTTTGAAGAATGATAATTTGGATTTATTGAATACGTACACTGGGAGGGATGCTGGGGCTGTGACACCTAGATGGAGAAGACGATTCGTCCGTGTTCTAGTCAGCTGTACTGCGTGGTCAGCCTAAAATTATGATTTTCAAAAAGGTGTTTCGGTTTAGTTTCAAACGATGCTGGTTAATGTGGTTGTGGCTATTTAAAATCGGATAAGCTATTAAGGATGAACTGAAATACGATAATATATAATAACACAACAAAACCCGGAGGTAATTTGCGGAATACTCGCTCGAATGCGGGGTAAACAACGTAGTGGAGTAGGAAAAGTCTTCACAAATGAAAAACATGTCTAAGCGCAGACGTCAGCGGAAGATTACACTC
Source organism: Dicrocoelium dendriticum (assembly GCA_944474145.2). Taxonomy (NCBI): domain Eukaryota; kingdom Metazoa; phylum Platyhelminthes; class Trematoda; order Plagiorchiida; family Dicrocoeliidae; genus Dicrocoelium; species Dicrocoelium dendriticum. Next base: position 28,732,619 of record OX104059.1, on the reverse strand, counting down.
AGTCTCATTAGTCCATATTCCGAGAGTCTCAACAGGATGTGAATCCTCGATGCAGCATGAAGTGGACGCTCACCGTGTAACCAAATAGAAATCAGCTGGAAGCAACTGTGAACGTTGCATGGTGGAGGTGAGAAGAGACCAAACCGAGTACGGTCAATTTGCCATAAATGAAAAACGATCTGCTTGTGTCACGGCAACAGAAGCGAGGTGAGTAATAGTACTCAGGATAGAGTATTCTCAGGGATTGCTTTTAATGATATAACTGGATCCGAACACTGGACCGTCTGCGGAAATTCATGAGCATCGTTCTAACCCCACTACGTATCGTGGTAGCATGCCCTAAGTTGTGACGGTTTACCGCAGTCCACAAGGCTTGATTATATATATATATATATATATATATATATATATATATATATATATATATCGCGTACTTTGTGGTACGGATATTTTGCTATCGCAGTCATGGCGGAATAGAAAAGAGTTTGAATAAGAAGAAGAATATAAACACAACAACAAATTTTTATCCAGCTTTTTGGAATTCTTTCAGTGTGATTTTTTTAGGGTGAGTAAGGGTGGTTACTGCAAACTCTGATGCACATGTCGGCCAGTAACATTGATCTTGAGCCATGACTTCCATAGTCTCTAACCAGTAAGTGTCTGCGTGTCTCGGATCCCAACCAAGCATTCGACAACAATCGGCCGACTGGCTAGTGGCGTAGGCCGACAATGGTTGTGAGTTTGGTTTCAGATAAATCCTGGGGATACTCACCACTGACGAGTCAAAAAAGGACGAAAGCTTCCTCTGCTACATTTCTGGAATGATAGTAAGCTATCCGACTTATACCCTACTTCGTTGAGCTAAGTAAATTGTTTTGTCCTTGTTCTGGCTCCAAACATTAGAATGAGTTTGTGGTTAACGACGGGTAAGTGCTTGTGCAAGATCGCATACCGCGTTTTCACACTTATATCATGGGTGAGGAGGAACAGTGGACAGCGGAACGATGTACATATATTGGCAAACTTGTCATTAGTGATAAAATTTAACTGTTTACATATTGCTAAGCTAGAGCCAGGTTTACACAACCGCTTCACTCCTGACACGGGAACAATAGTTCTCAGGAACTTGATTATGGTACTTGCTGGTTTACAGTAGGGATTTCCTCGGGGAAAACGGGAAAATTAGGTCATTTGGTATTATCCATCTGTTATGAATGTTCTGGTTGGGTTTAGACTGTCCTAATCGAAACGGATGAACTTCACTCTTTGGTTCCCACATGCAGAATAGCCTAGACGATTTGTACTGGAACCGTTAGGAAACTTATCCGGCAGATGTGAACTCGTAACGGAGAAGGCAGACGAACGCGTAAACGCCGCGCGACTGTACCGAAACCCGCAGAAGAAAGACTGGTCAATAGCAAGAGTGCATATAATGACTCAACCAGGGCAGCCGTACTTTCCGCACCTTCATATTTCTGGTTTACTAAAACAATAGTTATTGTATAAACTATAACGAAAGGCTTGTTTGGGGACACATGATTCTCATGTAGTGGGCTTATTTCCAGACAAAGATAGAGTGGGTTCGATGCTGTTGAGAGATTGGGCCCATAACAATTGTTCATAAGGCCCAGTGACTAAGACATTGGCGTAAGCCCCCCTCAGGAGGCAGACTGTTGACTTGAGAAGAGTCCGGTAGATATGATTGTAACACTGGGGCGAGTACCATAGAAACTGTGCGGAATACGTTGACCGGGATTTTACTGAGGATAACTCTGTAGTTCTCTATGCGCCGGAGTCGACTCTTGGCAATTTCGGAAGCCAGAGCTCCGCTGTGAAGTGTATAGTTTGGTTCTGTATATAGCGACCATGTTTTTCGTTCCCGATAGTGTACTGGTGCGGGTGAACGCCGGAGCGTTTGATCGGACTGTGCCAGCTCGGTAGCACTACCCCTGCTCAAAAATGGTCCTAGTGCGCTCGCAATGACGAGATGCAGAGACCGGTGAAGAACGGTGGTAAGCAGATCAGTTGCTTACATCAACAAGTGGAACCGAATAGTTTGTATTTGCGCGAGTGAGCTTAATACATATTTGTCTGAGGCTCGCCGACCAGGGTTTTGCTCCGCTTAGCATACATAAGCAACTATAGGACTTGACGAGTACACTCACTGAGTAACGTGGGCAATGTCCATCACCTATTTAAATGGGTGCAGCTCACCAGTCTGGCCTTCAGGGCTGTGATTGGTGTCATTTATTTTTATCTGGTTAGCGAAGTTCCATAACAAGCCGTACCAGATATACCAGTGATGGGTTCGTTGGTATCTTCCAACCGTGTTGGATGGTTAAGCCAAGTGTTTTGAACAGCACTTAGTGTAGTAAGGCATATGCAGAGAAATTTTGCGGAAGAGGCCAGTGGGTAGCTAATGTTGTCTCGGCTGTGTAGAGTTAGAGGGTGCATATTCGCCGGATAAGATCAAGCCAGCCGGAAGCATCTGAAATCTGTCATCGTCGAAATGACGCGGCAGGACAAAAACCAAGTATCGTAAAGCCTTGAGCGGTCACAATGCGCAGTCTAAATCAAATCAACCGGTCCGTCCAGCTTCAGGCAAGCTCCTTACAACGCGAATGTATCTGGATTTTATCGCCAAGTCACAGAGAACGACCGATAGTATGGAAAGGACAGAACACGGAAAAATACTTAAAGCGAAAGTTTAAAAAATGCTACAGACTAGCCATGGCTAGAAATAGGCACCAGCATGCGAGGGCGTATGGAGTCAGTAGATGACAGTCAGCAGCTGAATGTGTTTCGTTTCGAAAAGTCGTGTGTGTGCGTTAACTCATTCTCCATGGCACAGAGTTCATGTGCTCTCGCAATAAATCAATCAGTGCTAAGTATGAAACGGCACAATGATATCCGCGCAGAAAATATACATTTCGCCCCGTCTTATATTGAAATGGAGGTTAACTATTTGTAACCATGCTACGTTGCCAGGACACAAATCTGTTGATCATTGATGCATACCGAGTGCAGTTGAGTCCAATTCAATCTTCAGCATTTTTCTTATTGTGGCTGCTTCTTTTAGGTCCTGCAAATAGATGCAGGTTAGGCTGAAGTGGATTATGATCAATGAACCATGAACAGCAGGTAACCGCATAAGTACTAGCACTGTGCTTACCAGTGAAATATGCAATCAGGAATTCTGAGTCTCCTTCAACGTAGCAACTAACCCTCCAAGTTTGCATATACCACCATTCAAACTCGTGCAACGCACTCATGCCATGTTTGAAGTCCGTGACGTGCACACGCTTATAAAATGCACAATACCATTCTATTTCGGCTGACTAGATAATGCTGTTATTATGTTCAATATATCCGTGAACCCTTGCATCGTGCAAACATGTTGGAAGGAGACACTTGTCGTAACGCGACACAAAAATAATGCACCTTGTACAAAACGAGGAATTATTACCCAATTAATCATACATTGCTCCTCTCAAAAATAATGAAGCAACATATGTAAGCTATGACGGGAGAATTCTTACTGTCAAAAAAGTGCTTCAACGATTCTTAACAAGACGTCTTGAATGCGCGTTAATGCGGAACGTGCCAACTTGAATGCTTACATCATCTAACTGCCTCCTAGCATAACGGCAGGTGTGCAACGTTATTTTCCCCGACCTACACGAAGCCTTCGATCGTGTGCCCCAAGTAAAATTGCTAACCTGAAGGATGTCATATGGAATCAAGGTACCGTTGAGTTCGTCCGTCAAATCCAAGGTTGACAAACCTGAAGATAAGGTAATTTAGTTGACGCTCTAGAAGGCAGTATTTTTCACTCGGTTTCAAGCAATATCAGCTGAGCTGAATTTTACAGCTGAGTTTCAGCAAACAGCGGCATACACCATTGAGGTTAATCAACATTTGATAAACCAACATGAGGTAACCGCGGAGTCGTCGGTCCTAACTGCTAGAAACTCTCCATCAGAAACAGTCTTGGTTGGTAAGAGAGGTTTGTCGTCCTTTTTTACCATGCTTTGTGATGATTCTGGCACCTCCAGGTGGTGCTTCCAAGAATGCTACAAAGCATGGATGGCGTATTCAAGAAAACTGTGCATCATCAGCTAGATTGATGGGTCAAAACTCCCGAAGGCCATTCGCAACATGCTAATGTGCTGGTCACCGCTCATCGCAGCTGTCTCAGCCTGTTTTAGACAATTGTGTTCACTTTGTGTGAGCACACCGAGGGTAGGTTCCTGGGAGCTGGTCTGCAATCCGTGTGGCACAAACATGCACATGTTGTCGTGTTTATGGCAAAATTGTACAATCCAGTATTTGTTACATTGTACGCTACCATATTCTGAACGGACCAGTTGAAAATATTGTTAAGTTGACACTGGAGTTTTGGTGTACATCTGGCATTTTGGTCGCTCGCCATATGTTGCTATCAAATACGCAGCATAGAAAATTTGATGCAATCGCCCTTGCCAAATCATTTAAGAAAACCAAGAATAGCCGGGGCTATAACAGGATACTTTATATTACACCTCAATCCAAATCAGTCGCTTCAGACAGAAATTCTCGGCCTCTTCCCCCAACCGATGGTCGCGTGGAAAATTGTCTATTCAACATAGCATTAGTTCTCCGATGCCGGTTTGAGAGCTTTCGGGGGAGCAGTCGATGATCTAAACAACTAGAAGTTTTAAACATTTCTGGTAGATGACATGGACTCCTGTTAAAATAGCAACCACTTCGTTCCAGCTATTGCATGCAATTAATAGGTTAGTAGTACATCAGCGATTACGCAGGGAATCATGTTGTCCCTTGGCTGTTATGCTCTGGTATTCCGAGTGATGCGTCAGTGTGTCAGAGCAGCAGCGGTGATTGGTTAATTAAACTTAGTACACATAAAAAGCACCATTACCGGACGGTAATTGGTTTGGTCAGTGCGACTCATTACCTTAAGAATAGGAGTTAGGAACTTCGCTTCCATTTTGGTGGAATGTGGTCCTCCTCGATAACAACAGCCCCAGAAGTCTTGTCCTTTTTTACTCTGTTACGCCGGGACCAAGGGGCACGCCTTCGAATGAGAGGAGAGCGTACTAAATTGCCAGCTGTTCAAAAGTATATGTTAGTCTATCTCAAAATGTCTCTCATACGCTCACAAGGGTGCGAACAACCGGAATAATGGCGCTATGCATGCAGCTGAGTACAGATGTACTTAGCAATCTCGTCCATCGGGAAAACGATGGATGGGCGCGTATGGTTGATTTCAAGTCAACTACGGCATACCACAGGGCAAGTTCACCGATCGATACATACCGTGTTTCGGGCTGGTTGGAACAAATGCAGAAGTGCAAAATCAATATAGCAGTGCATCATTACCAGGCTACTGCGGTAGAATTGTAGTGGCGCTTGGACCGACTTAACTGATCTGAGCAAGGAGTGTTCAATAGGTTTTTTAGTGTTATCCCAGCTCATGACCAAAGAGTTATTGCCAACGCTCGTGTGGAGTGCAAGTTCCATCCAACAACCCAGTTTAGAAAAAAGGGATCCCTTACAATTAGGCCTTTTAACTATGAATGGTAACGTTTTGAAAAAGATGGCTTGAAAAGCTATGTTGTCTATAGACTACTCGCTGCTGCATAGCCTATTCTCCCGTCGAAGTCTTTGGCGTTCATTCCAACGTACTCACTGAGAAGAAAACTTTCATCATCATCATCATCATCATCATCATCATCATCATCATCATCATCATCATCATCATCATCATCATCATCATCATCATCATCATCATCATCATCATCATCATCATCATCATCATCATCATCATCATCATCATCATCATCATCATCATCATCATCATCATCACCATCATCATCACCATCATCATCATCATCATCATCATCATCATCATCATCATACACGTTAGCCAGTGGTGGGGAGCACCTCAAATACTGTGCCGCCATACATAGCAAAAGGAGAAAATAGCATCTGGTGCAAGCCGGCTGAGCTACCGGTAACGGATGGGCATCTTTCTGGTAAGCTACCAGCCGACTACTGTGCATCAAAAAAATTGCTATGCAAAATTATAAGGCTAAATTATGAAATCGTGGTTGAAGGGGAGGCTGAGACGGATGGGGTGGGACAAAGAAACTCACAGCACAAACGTCACTGAGGTCGGCTCCTTGCCATATCAGCAAGTGTGTCCAACCAAACGTGTTCATCGTCTTTCGGACCCCAACCAAGCAACTGAGATGCTCCAACTGCGGCCAGTTCAGAAGTGAGGGTCTTCATTCTTCTCAACAAAGTAATCGCTTGGCAACCCCTCCTTCCATCCACACCTCCGGCGCGCAAACAACGCATGTCGCGGAAGTCGGTGAGCTGGCATGCGTAACACGTAGCCAAGCCATCGGAGCGTGGTGCGTGAAGTAACGGTGCTGAGCTGTTCAATTCCTTTTCCTGTGCCGTAAACAAGGCGTCGAACACGCTCGTTGCTCACGCGGTGTACCCACCAGATGTGAGCTAAATTACGAAGGCACCGGTGCTCGAACGTAAGTAGCCTCTTCAGGTCCGTTGCTTTAAGAGGCCAGGTTTCACAACCATACAGTAGGGTCGAACGTACCGCTGCATTGTACACTGTACCCTTCAGGGCAAGAGTGATGTCGCGCCGGCGCCATAAGTGGCGAAGGTTAGCAAAAGTGTCCCGAGCTTTTGCTATACGATTCGTGATCTCATCCTCAATCCCACGGGAGCTGATACAACTTCCCAGGCTGTTGAATTTTTGAACGACTTCTAGCTGATCCCCACCAACGGTCAACTTAGGAGGTGGTCCAGACCAATCCTAGAGTAACGCTTTACACTTCGAGGGTGCAAAGCAAAGCCCGAAGTGACGGACAGCTAGTGCTAATCTGTCCATTGCCGCTTGACACGTTTGTGAGCTGTCACGTATTAAGGCAATACCATCAGCATACTCTAAGTCAAGAAGTCGTTCTCATGGGAGCAGATCCACACCTTCAAAGTTGTGTCCTGTGAACGCGATTTCCATGAATTCGTCAACAGCGAATTTAAAGAGAAAAGGTGACAGCGGGTGTTCTTGTCTCACACCGCTGGAGATATTAAAGGGCGACGACAACTTGCCGTAATTCCTCACTCTGCCCGAGCTACGTGTATATAATGCTCGGATAATATTCACATATTTCTCAGGTACACGTTTCCTGAGTAGACAGTCCCAAAGTGCATGTCTATCTACAGAATCGAATGCACCTTTGATATCGAGGAACACGATAACGGTGGGCCGCCAATATATGTGACGGTGCTCCAACAACTGACGCAAGGTGAAGATGTGGTCAACGCAGCCACGACCTCAACGAAAGCCGGCTTGCTCTTCACGAATCTGGCTTTCACGCGTGCCAGTCAGTCTGTGAAGGATGACAGAGGCAAGCAATTTGGAGGCGATGGAGATCAGACTGATTACTCTATGGTTGCTACATTCCGATCGTGAGCCTCCCTTGAAAAATGGGACTATGACGGAGCAGCTTCAATCGGTTGGGACAGTTTCCTGCTCCCATAGTTTAACTAGCAATTCGTGTAAATCATCTACAAGAGCAGGTCCCCCAATTTGAAAAGGGTCGGAGAAAGATCATCAGATCCAGCGGCCTTACTGAACTTCAACGGTCTTGATCTCACGTTCGACTTCTGAGCGAGATGGTGGATTCAAAGGGACAGCCCAGGAAGCGGGGGGATCAGTGGCCGGCGAGAAATCTAACAATTCCGACCGATTAAATTGCCTTTCAAAGTGCTCAGCCCAAATCTGCAAGCGTTTTGACAAGTTGTGGATAGGCTGTCCACTCTCGTCACCTATATTTTCACTAACACCAGGTCTTGTGCTGCCCGATTCCCGTAACAGACTTACGATGGTTACCAAGGGCAGCGGCCACTTTCATCTCTGACGCACGATGAGACCACCAAGATTCGCGGTCTCTCCTCAGGCTAGCGCGGAGTTTTGCCCGGAGCTCTTTGCGAGTTTCACTGTATTCGCTTCCAGCCGGAATATGCCGGGGAGCATCTATAAGTTCCAGAGACTGTGAAGAGACCCAATTTCTGTGTTGGCGATTAGACATACATTAGGATTTTCCTGCTGCAATAAAGTCTGGTGAATATGAGACCAGTGACCTTCAATTGCATCCAGTGAGCGTTTATCTAACTCGCATGACAGCATACTTTGATAGGCATTCCGAACAGCTGGCTTCGCCAGTTGGCCAGTGTCAATGCGCTCACAAAATCGTCTGGGGCGACCGCCAAATCGTCTCCGCAGCTCAGCACATACAAGTGCATGATCGGTGTCCACACCTTTGCTCCAAATCCAGCGACAGTTCTGGATGCAGCCTCTCCAGCGTTAACTGATTGCAATGTGATCGATTTGCGTCCAAGGCAGGTTCTAGGCTGGTGGGTGCCAAGTCACCCTCCGGCGGGTGCTGTGTCGGAAATTAATGCTCGCAAGAAATAAGCGAGCATTTTCACACAAATGAAGTAACCGCTCACCGTTATTATTACGGGAGCCTACACCATGTTGGCCGCCCAGATGCAGCTCATCAGTGGATAATTTTCCAACTAGAGCATACAGATCCCTGGCCAGCACTACAGTGTCCGAGCTTCTTCTGTGACTAAGGAGCTCGTTCAGTTGACGATAGAAGCCGTCTTTTACCGAGTCATCGCTAGAGTTTGTCGACGCATAGGCAGCGATAATGAATAGACACCTGTTAGTCCCACGCGACTTCGAAGTTTTGAACGAGCCAGGCAATCGGACCGCACATATCCGGCTACTGATTTGGATCCAATCAACCAGAGCAGTTTTAGCCCGGGGACTCAGGGCAATACCAACACCGGCTTGACCGGTGCTCGAAGCTGCATTGTCACCGGATAGTAGCAATGAGAAAATACTGCTTGCGTCACCTGAAGGAGATCGCACAGTAAACACAGAGCTCGAGTTTTGCAGGCGCGTCTCCGATAAGCAGCAGCTATCGATCGAGAGGGTCTCTACTGTTCGAGCAAGTGCTGCCTGTTGACCGATTTGTTGCAGTGTGTGTACACAGAGGCATGCCAATCTGAAGGAGGATCGAGGGCTCCAGATGCAAGCCGATGAACTGGGCTTGATCGCTTGCTTAGACATGGGCCTGTAGACAGGGCAGGAATGCCGCTCTGCGTTCGCATGTGAGTTGAAACTAAAAGACAAGCGACAATGGAAGCAAGGTGGGGGAGGGCCGAGAATTGGGGGTTGAAAACAGGGGGGATAAAAGTAAAGCTGGGACGGGACGATAAGGGTGAAAAAGCCTAAGGGGGGAATAAGAAGACGGGAAGAATTGAGCAGCAGGATCCAAACCCCTATCCACCCTGCTCGATGCAGCAGATAGGGCACCGTTGATTATCGTCTGCGGTGGCCAGAGCATCAGAAATTTGGTTGAAGTGAGATTCATTGTATTGCGTGGGCAGGATACTGTCAGGTTGCCCAGGCCTAGACAGGAGAACGATTAGGGCTCTCAACCAAAGCCTTTGGTTCAAAAACCTGTCCGCAAGGCAGCGAGTTTGGCATTGGGCTACAAGGAGTCCGTTTTAAGGAATAAGGTGCCACCCTCATCCCAACCCTCAAACTGGAGGACCATGAGGCTGAGTTTGTCTGGCCTCTAACCATTGACCAATCTGGTATGATTGGCTCTGAAGGTGCGAAAAATGCACCACCCAGTATATCTCAAGGGATCACAGAGGCACACAAACCATCGCACCACGGTAAGCTCCAGCCTCATTGCGATGGCCGATAACTTATGTCCAACGTCAAACCCTGTGACATTACAGAGCTGACAAACAACCAGTATTTCACATATGCTCGCACAGCTTAAGCCTATTCCCTACCGCTATCAGGTGCGTGGCTGTTATCGAACCACGTAGCGTGACCCAACCACAGCTATGATCATTAAACTGGCGAGGCGCTAGTCGTTTAATCATACTACCGCATGCTGCACTCGCTGCCAAATCTCCACTCGCCTATTTTATCCCACTGAAAATGTCTGGCTATAACACAGAGACCAGAAATTAGCAATCCTTCAACTATGGTCTGTCTGTGCCTCATCGCTCTACTAGCTGCCGTGCCGTGGAATTTGGGACATCCAGACTCAGCCGCAGGACTACTGTGCATCGCACATGTACATAAACTAAGGCGTTGAACGGAGTTCATTAGTCCCACGCGCAAGTGTGTGCGCACTAAACTAGGTGCAGTCGTGGGCGCGTTCGCCGTGGAACACACTTTGCCGATTGGATCTCCGGACAATTGTTGGAAATGTTCTGATTTCGGTCATGACGCGCAATATGCGGAAATATTGAGGTGTGATCAAGACTGTATCGATCAAAACGAGAATAAAACATTTACGTACTTATTCCAATGATCAATCCAAATGCAGCGGTGTTTTAAGTAAATCTCTTATGATTTGCTGTGGATAGGTATCAAATCCGTGAAGACGACTCGGTTGGTACTTCGCAGTCCGGCACTCCGTATAGTGATTGTATGTCTGAGTTTAGCAGGGAAAAATATGCGCTCGTTTGCCGAAGCTATACTAGCTCCGCAGCATAAAGCCTGCCTAGTCTGGCTTCAACACCTTCGTAAACATCCATTTGAGCATGAGTACTTCATTTTACTGACTGATATTAAGCAGGGAAAATTTGTGTTTGGCGAAAAACTAACAAAAATTGTTTTAATGTATCGTAGTTTGTTATCCCAACCCACATTTTACACTAGCACTTAATGGCCCTTCTGAAAGGTATCCCATCACAGAGTCCTTGGAATTTCCCTATGGCCCAGAGCGGGCCATAGGGCCATATGACTCCCATTGAGAATGACTGGTCTTAGGTATGTTGGTCTCGAAAATCCTGTTGAAATGTCTAGTGTGTTGAGTGGTGCTTCAATTTTGAACAATTTCTAGAGGGATTGGTCGGGATTGCCTCTAATCTGACAGCTACCAGGTATCGGAATAAACATCTCTGGATGCAAATCTCGTGAATCCCAGCAAAGTGGAGCTGTAGTCTAAACTATGGAAGCGTGCATTTTGGCTATGAACCGGGCTCAAATCACAACTTGGATATAACAAATCTATTGGCTTTGTGTTAGGACCGCGATAGGTTATGTCGGATGAAACAGGAACACTTTTGATAAAAGGAGAAAGAACGATGAAGTTGTTTTGTAATTATGGGCTGAAAGCATGCAACCAAACAGATCTTAGTTCAAAAATCGTTCCCATCTTACATGTAAGCCACGATCAATTTTACTTAGCAGTGGTTCTCGATATATCCGAATTGCCATACTCCAAAACTTCACCCAATGCTTCAGCTCAAAGATCACCAAAAGCCACTATGATGTGTTATGTGTTTTATTTCGACAGTGTGATGCGCGTGTCGCAAGTTTTGCCATCAACATGTCTAAGCACGTGCTTAAACGTATAAAGATAGTGCTTTCTCAAATCATTTTCTACTAAGTAATCGTCTAATTAATAAATATCAGGTAGTTGCATGGCGAGTACAGATTTCCCGTGCCGTCCTTCAGTCACTAATGTTTTCTCAGGGATTTTTCATTTCTTAGAGAAATTGCAGCCACGAGCATAAGTATACTTCTTTAATTGATGTATATCATACCTAAGCGAAATGGAATTTTCGCTCCATATGAACCGTTTTGTAATATATTTGTATGAGTACTCACTCCATCTCGGCAAAAACAACGCTACATTTCAACAGTGACGGTGTAAAATAGAAAAGCTCTATTGAGGGAATTACTTGTGCAAGGACTAGCTCACCTGCGCATATTAAAACAATTTGCGTAGAGGTAGTCAGTCTAGCGATGTCGAATCAGCTTTTTTCGTTGAATGCATTCTGGTCCGACGCAACTTTAGCACCATTTGCCCGTATACGAAGGTAATCCGAAAATCAGTGATAACGGTGAATACGTATGTTTAAATAAACAGCATAAAACGATGATATGTCAGTCAACGAAGATGCTCGACGTGACAGCCGGTGATCTGATTGCAATCAAGAAATCGCCTGAAGCAATATGATATGACTTTTTGAAAAGCTTCCGTATTGATGGCTTCAAACGTCTTCTGGCGAGAAGGATGTGGGAGTTTTGTCCAGGTTGACCTAGGATGTTCGAATCAGACTGAGACGGCCTAAATGAGGGGCGTGCAACACATGGGTCTCCTGAACCATGCACTCGGACGATTCGACCCTTCAAATTTTCCACAACTTCTCGGCTCATACATACCGCCACATGTGGAATACGTAGTACAGTTTCGGCAGCCATGGATGAGGAGAGATATCACTGTGGTGGAGATATCTCAACGCCAGGCAACTGGAGACGTCAAGGGTCTGTATAATTTGCCGTGTGCACGAAGGCTTCGAGTGCTTGGGGTCTTCAGCGGACAATATCGGCGATTGTGCGGAAACCTCGTTTTGGCTTACCATATTTTGAGAGCTCCCAACCACAGGTGCCGCCATTTGCTAGAGCTCATTCACTAAGCGCAATTTGAGAGGCCACTATATCAAGCTGGCACAGTAGCAAAGTCGTTTAGAATGCCGTCCGAATTGCTTTTCCGTACGAGTTTGCAGAACGTGGAATGCGCTACTGGAATCTGTCATATGTGCTTCCACGCTGGCAGAGTTCAAATCTAGGGTTGATCTTGCAGTCATTTTGCTGCACCATCTTACATGACCCATTACCCATGGATAAACACAAGTGTCTGTAACAGTTTTCACTGGCGTTCGAAGTCTAGATTTTGTTTCAAGTTTTTCACCTCCTGCATGTGTACACCAGAAGGAGACACGATGTTAACCAATATCCAATTTGCCGTCGTTCCGCATGGATTTACCTTGGATTTACAGTCTCTACTAGGTATACTTCAGTGAGTTCACTGTGTAAACCCACTTTTGCTAACCATTTTTATGTTTTGAATTTTCACCATAACCATCCTACGGGACCTGTTAAGCATTGGTTTATTTATCCGTATAGAAACATTTTTCCATTTGCCACACAGGGATAATTTGTGAGATGATTCATCCAGTAAGTGCATTAGTCCAAGGGAGGCGGAAGATAAATTAAAAGCTTTTCGTACTTTGGAAACATTATAGTGTTGCTCACCCCAACACTGGCACCCGAAGACTGCGGTTTCGTCCTGGTTGGGACTCATCAGTTCGAGATAGCCTGAGTTGGGCCGGAACTCAGAGTTTAGTGGCTCATGGTTGACACCATAAGCACTATGCCACTGAGATCCACGAGCAACGCTTGGTCCAGCGAGAATGAATGCAAAGTTGGACTTGGAGGCTCCGCTGGTGGTTGGGTTGCTACAAGCAACCTCTATTGAGACCTCGGTTCACTTGAGGTGGACCTCGGTCATTCCGATCACAAAGACCGTAAGTAAAATGGAAACACTATAGTGTTGCTCACCCCAACACCGGCACCCGAAGACCGCGGTTTCGTCCTGGTTGGGACTCATCAGTTCGAGATAGCCTGAGTTGGGCCGGAACTCAGAGTTTAGTGGCTCATGGTTGACACCATAAGCACTATGCCACTGAGATCCACTTTGCTTTTCGTACTTCTTCCTATGGGACCGAATTGGTCTGGAAATGGGAAAGAAAACTTCTACTTACAGCACATCACCCCATGTTTGTTTACAGTTCTAATCGAAACTTTTGTCTGCCGATACAATCCTACACATTATTTTTATCTTCATCAACCTGTGTCTTATCCCTGATTCCAGTTTGCACCTTTTTCTTTGTTTATAGCGTTTCGTCGTGCGGACGCAGCAATGACACTTGCAGGGTACCAGATCCATTCTTCACCACTACATCCTAGAACTGTGTATGTTGGAGTGTGACGAGTCGATGCATCACAAATCTGTCCGCAGATTCTTTGTTACAAAGGTTGAAAAATATCCGGCAACACCGCTTCGGTGATTTTTCTCTGAGACGTTTGCATTTGCATCCGACCTCAGACATGTTGAAAGCACTCGGAGACGAAGTTTTCACGTTACTAAGTTAACTGCATCAGAAATATTAACTACCGTAGCGTTGTTCAGCCTACGCGTTCGTTCATGCATTTTGAATACCACGTAGCAAATGAGTTGTCCTACTTATTTCATTTGGACCGCATCAGGCTTCTTCGATGGGTTGTTGATGTATTCGGAGGCAACTAGGTGGCCTTTAAATGGTCCTAGGTAACCCAGTGTTTGTTTCATTTCAGAGAGCTGCTGCTGAAGCGAGCTAATCTTATCACCCAGTTGTTTAGTAAGGCTGATCTTTGTGAAGACACTGTTTCCATTAGTCTTGCCCTGTGTCTCCTTTTGTGTTTTGTTCGCGGAATGGAGGATACACAACTCTTTGTTTGTCGAGTGCAGTTATGTCTTGTTAAAGTCACCGTATCGCAGTACCATTATATTTGATGCTCCTAAAACGGTTTGGGATTGTGTTGAAAGCATGTAGCTATAGAAGGAAGTGGCTTGTCAGGATACAAACTATTAACTCTGAAATCGAATATAGAACAATGTGTATAGAGAGAATGGACAGAGCCGAAACAGGGACCTCTATTCTAAACAGCAAAATTAAGAATGCAAGTGAAAGTGCTCACTGTTTTTCCTACTGTCCGCCTTCTGCCATAGGTGTTTGTTCACATCCAACCGATTGCCACGCATTCTGAGTTAATGGGTCAGTTACCGTCGAGTGAAGTCAGGCGTTAGCCGTTGATTGTAAAATGGGGGTGATTAAAGATCAACGATACTGCGTGCAATGCAATGCGGCTGATGTTAGGGTCGCGTGCTCAGGCACGATGGTCGGGCGGATGCCGGTATTGCGCTAGCTGGACAAACGTGGTTCCGGCGGCGTTTTCAAGTCATGTGAACTGTTCCGCTGCAAAGACCATCGTGGACGACAAAATGACACAGAAGCCATGCCCGAGTGTTTATCGAGGTGGTCGCGGTGATTGCGAGATGTAGATGTATCTCAAGCGTTGTTCTCAGTTAGAAGAAAAACAATGCAGCGTTGACTGCATCGATAGTGGGAAATTTTCCAATCTCTGTCTTGTACAAAAGCCGATTGAGATACAGGCGACATTATGTGGCAGCTCTGAGGGTGATCTTGATGTTGAGACAAAATATCCTTGCTAATACTGAGGTGATGAACTTGTGTACCTAAATTTGATAATGTTCGATGACTGAAAACTTATTGCAGTTCTTACAAAAACGTCATATATTCCTCTGCGCGTCTTCCAGTTGATGAAATGAAATGAATGAAATGGTGTATAATAATCTGTGATTCACAGCGATTGCACATACAAGAAGAGCGTCATAGCCTCGGTTTTGCCTCCGCGGATTTCGCGCTGGATGTGCGTTCAATTACACACGTAATTGCAATTGAAACCCAAATTATATACGCCTTCTGACCGAGCCACTCATTTCTACGGGATACGTGGGTCACGATGCGATTGACGCGTGGTCCCGTTGGCTATTTACATACGCAACACGCCTAGCTGGCACATTTCATAGTATAACGGGCCAGTCTACATAAGACTGCTTTACCGCCGGTATTTGTAGCAGTTAGAGATATTTTACAACTGCAACCCTTCGCAACCTAATCAACGCAGACCTGAGACAAATTAATCTAGCTACCGAAATAGTCCGCATTTCAAAAGACAACATTTAGCCTTCATTTTTCTACCACGCACCGAACAGAAGAGTAGACATTGATTTTGAGACAGCGGCTAGTGGTTTGGGATGAACCACAGTTGCCGGTATAGATCGGATTTTCAGCAAATAGTTTGGTGTCTATAACTCAGACTACAGGCAAGCGCTTTAGCATATTCCAGCAGTTCGCTAGAAGAGCCGAAAAGCACTGATTAATGCACTCATTGCTGCTAAGCCATTTCCCAACCAGAAAATCTCATGTAAACAATCTGGAAACAATGATGACAGGGCATGTGCTACTACTGGAGACGCCGCCAGGGAAGCGGTGCCTGACTGTCGTCAACCGCTAATTTAGTTGGATATTTTACCAAGTCGTCAAAATGCGAGGGTTAGAGGTGGAGTAGCACGCACTATCTTGATTACAAGGTCGAATAAACATTTAGCAACAGAAAAAGTGATGACCTGTCTGAGTCACTGTAGTGACCCAGTCTGCTTATTAATGAAGTTGGGTAGTAGGCAGAAGACACTGCACTGATGAAACATGCTTCTATCATAGTATTTGTGACTAAGGGAATATGTTGGACTAGAGCATATTTGATCCGGCTCAATAGTACACGCAATAGTAATCCGGGGGCAACTATTGAGCCCATGGGTAATGTGTGTACAATAACGGCTTCGCAGTAAAACAGAGCACATCTGCTAGTGTTTTGTGTTAGATTGCGCAAAGTAAACAGGTAAGCCTAAGAATAAAACGATCTTAAGCCGGTTTGTTAATCCGTTGCTCGTCAAAAAGTAGAAAGTGGTAATCGGTACAGTCGAACCATAAAATGTGAAGGGAACGGAAGTACTCACAATCGCTTAATAGCATAATATCCCGTGAAGCTTGTCTTAATACGGGTGTTGATCAGAAACTAGCGATTATTCAAGTTAGCTTCTCAGAGAGTGGATATGTGACGAAAAGTTGTACTAAGGAATATGTCGTTTGCTGACCTAACGTACTCAGTGGTAGGTCATCGTTTGGAAATGTGCTATTAGTACCTAATTTATGGTACATTAATTTCCTTAAGCTAATGCACTCATCAGTAATATAAGATCTGTACCTATAGCTTGTAACTCCTATGTCGTACCTAGGCGCTATGCAGGAAGTCGTATCTCGTGAGGGTAGTCACTATCCTCTGCATAGTTGGTAGCTGGCATGTCAGTGGAAGATGAGACGGGCTAAATTATAGTCAACTGTCAATCACGCAGGTTAGTGGCTGTCACGCATGGCGAAGTGGCACTAGCTGCTGGCCTCCTGAAGTCATGAAGGTAGAACCAAGCACGGGTCCGCTGGAAGGCGCGCCACTGACGAGACCCAGAAGGTCGCAACGGGGACGTTCAGCGTTTGCATACTAATTGGGTATGACGATGAGGAATTTGCTGAAATAATCGCATGAGTTTGAAGATTAGTTTTAAACCTTACTACACATGTACTACACCATTTATCGGCCAAGTTTTCCCCTCGGGCAACAGAATTAATTTGAACGGGAAAAGAGTTGCGCTGAGCGGCAAACAAGTTGTGTCTTTACTCAATTAATTTAAGCATTGTGTGCACCGCTCTCTTGTGCAATTGTGTAGATGTGTGTGTAGCCTGACGCCTTCAGCCAATAGAACCTCAGACGCATATATCATGGGGGTTCAGGTGGGACTCTTCAGCTCCTACCAGGTACAATGTCCTTGGCTGATGCACCATATGGGCCTGTGATTCTCTGTCCATGGAAGCGATTCCCACGAATTAGAACGAATGTAAGGATTTTAACGACGATTGAGTTGGTAAAACGAGCCACAGCCAAATAGGTTTACCGTGCGATTTTAATCGTGCATTTCAAGTAAACGCAATGGTTGGCTTTTTTGTTCGGCACGTGCTAGAGTTGAAGAACGTTATGCTGAAAGCGTATGAGGAAGGAAACGATTGGAAGCAAGTCGCTTGCACAATGAAGGTGAACGTGAAAACTTGCCGCTAGTGGATATGGGCGTACGAATCGCCGGAACGGGTGGGGCAGCAAGGGGGAGTTCGTCGCAGAGCACTGGTTGAAAGTCACGTCGACTATCTGGTGGAGTGGGTTTCTGCGGAGTCTACCGTTACCCTTGAACTCCTTCCTTGGAGCTTGAAGCCGGAGTTCGAACTTTCAGTAAGAACCAGCACCGTCTCACGATACTTGGATGGTAGACTGATAACAATGAAGAAACAACACATCACGCTGGAGTCTGTGAACACGCAGGAGAACAAAAGCGGACGCAGATCATTCGTTTTGCAGCTGATGGATCACGAGGTGGAAGGCAGGCAACCAAAAAGGATTAATGTGACCAACTTCAACTTGTTTTACTCCCGCAGTCGTGGCCGCGCACGACTTGATAGTCGAGCACAGTATACAATGGTGAACAGCCGGGGGCCGAATGTTTATGTTGCCGGCGCCATGACAAACAACGGCTTGATAGCGTGTTTGGTTTTGATAGCAAGTTACAACAAGCAAAACCGCGCTCTGTGTCCACGACTAGTGCTTGATACCAAAGGGCAGCGTTTGTAGAAAGGTGTGTTTTGTTTTGTGACAACGCGCCCTTTCACACGCATCTGGAGCACATTTTCCTTAAGGAACCGTACCACACTGGGAGATTTCTATGCTTTTCGCCATACTCTCCAGCTCTCAATCTCATCGAGGGCATTTAGAACATAATAAAGGCTCATGTAAAACAGGCAATGAGGGGACGGTACTCCGAGATGCAACTGGGGGTTCCTGAAGGCATTCGGAATAAAAGCAAGTGACAACTTCGCTTTTTGGAGCACGCGGTGTCTGATGCATGGGCCTTAGTGATGCAGCAGCATTGCGAACAAATGGTTCAGCACGTCAGTAAAAATTATGGTCGCGTGCTTCATTTGGTCCATCAATCAAACATCCAGATGATAGTAAACTACCAGTTTCAAACGAGTGTTGTTCTTACTTTATTATGATGGCGGGTCAAAGTGCAATTTATACGCTGCTAGAAACAGCCAGTTCAGTATTCGGGGAACATGATTGATTTCCGGTAAGTTGGTGCTTGTAGTCGCGTCGGATACACCTTTTAGTTTCCGCGTTATAAAAAACGCATGTGAGAGCATGGCAATTATCAGCCACTCTAACACGGTTGTGGGGCAAGCATTCATGTTCTACCGCCTGTCGTTGATAATGATTGGAGAGCCATTGGATAAGGACTTTGATAAGGGCATAATAAATAAGAAAAGTTAACTATGCAACATTGACGTACATGGGTAGTGTGTACTGCCGTTTGCCGAATCGCTTAACCCGTTACACCAACGCAGGCGGCTGGACGCTGTATGCGGAAACGCAGAGCATGTAGGGCAAGCACAAGTAAGATTTATCACACACTCTAGGAAAATATTTCCAGATGGGTATTTGTCAGTTGTGGACTGTATTCGAACACACCACAGGGTTGCGGTGAGAATCTGCTTTGAAGCTGCAAATGAAATGTACTCACTTCGGCGAATAACATTTAATCGTCCAAGTTTGAAGATTACTTTGAACCTTACTTCACGAGTAATAGACATACCCGATCAGTTCATGCAGTTTATTAGTCTTTCTGAAACGTTGCAGAGATTAGGCACTACATTTGCCTTTAGTCCTATGAGAATTAGGCATCAGATGTTTGTGGTGCTTAATAGCTCCCGTTGTTTGAGCGATGGGCAGAGGGCCCAAAACTTACGTGTCATAACTCATTCCTAAGTGATCTACGTGTGCTCGACATTCATCCCCGAATGAAGCGACGGTTCTGACTGTGTTCAATACAAGTATTAGTATGCTGGTTATGCAGCCAAAACTACCGACTTCAATCATGTTATAAAGGAACTGTTATTTGTCTCTGCGACAGAGGAGGTACGCAGTCACGCCACAACACCAGACACTACACTGACTCCACAGTGGCGTCAGCATCTTCTGATAGTCCACCAGCCACTCCCTTTTAACATTAGTCTTCCGCTTTGTGAATTCTGTTCGTTGTGGCCAATCCCTCCGCTGACTGTACGCCTTGCAGTCTCTCCGCGGTCTCAGGTGAACAAAGTGGGGAAACATAGTGAAGCTACTTCAGAATCCTTCTAGACATGGTACCGTACTGAAGTCAACAAGGACCTCTCCGTTATAGCTGTCTTACGTCAAATAGCTTAGCAAAGTTTTAACATTGTAATGTTGTTAGGTATATACAGACTGAGCCATAAGGCGAAACGGTTACGAGTTTCCGTTTTGAAGTGACCCAGGTTTGAGGCTGCTGGATGAACGTTATGTAAATAGGCGCCATTCGTTTGAAGTACAGATGATTCCAGTACCACTGAATAAACAAGCAGGAGCACAGCTTATTTCGCTTGACAACCAGTTGGAAAATGTCATCGTTGCCTTTTCCGAACCGTGAATTGCATACTATCATCCAACAGATTCCACTAATTTGAGCCTAGAGATCAGAACTCAGGATTGGACTTGACAAGACTGCTTCAGATCACATCCATGAGGTATCTTTGATTGGGGAAGTATGGTTTTCTGTCCCTAACTGCGGTTACAGAAATGTACCCTGGGTGTGCAGTTTCTCACTCGTTGCCGGACTTGGCGACCACTGCTGAAATTCGTCGTTTCCTCTCTCATGGAGGAGGAATGAGGAGATCGTAGCAGTGTAGTACAGTGACGAAGGATGAAAGAATATCTGGACTTATGATAACAAGGACATTCTTGCCAGTTCGAGGTTTGGAAGGGTCCAGCATGAAAAAGTAAAAATTTCACAACTAGCCTGTTTTTTCCCTCCAAATTCTGCAGATAGCGAACTACATGGCTCACTTGTGTCAGCCTGTAAACCCATTAGAAGGTAACTAAAAATATTGCACTATCTTTACATAGACATAACATATGTATTGTATTCTGCATACGTATTTTACTCCAAAGGGTTTGAAAATTTGCCTACATAAAACTTTTAAACTGCATTGAATAACATACTGTATTAAATAAAACATAGATATGCGAGCAGAAACTGTTCGCCCTACCATCGAGAATTTTCTTGAAATGTTCTCATGTGAATTGATGTGCTGATGACTAGTATACATGACGGAGAGGAATACAAAATTTTGCTTCCTAGGCCTGGCACGTTTGGCAAGTATTTCCTCTAAATACGCTTTTACTCTGTTCTTAATAAAACGGCCACGCATATAACAGAATGCACTTGCTGGATGCAAACAAGCTATGGATGTCGTCTGAACTAAATACAGTTCTGTGGACTACACCAACGGCATAGACGGAAATGCTGCTCCTGTGGCAGTCCTGTGTAATTTTGTAGTTATTACTAATCTGTTCCGAAAGAAGCTTGCAATTGCTAAAAGATTTGATAAACTCTTAGGAAATTATGCATGATTCCTGAAAGTGCTGTAGATTTTTTCCTATACAGAAGTTTCATTTAACAGTAAAAAATACAGCCTAACAATATTATTGTCCTGACCATAAAAGCAAGGTTTTGTGGAACAAACTTCAGTTGCTATTTCTTTCGAGCGCCAAGAAATACGATAACACACTTTAAAACCAGGAACATAAAATCAGCAGTGTGTCTATCGATAATCATCAATAAAAAGTTGGAATAAGCCACGGGCAGAGATTTTCATGTCAGTTCTACTGGATTCATGTCACCGTTTAAAGTTAGAGGTCACAAACTTAAAACCTTAGTGTTTCAATTTTTGACCTTCTTCTGGCTATACAGGTTTACCTTCTACCTCTCAATTACAAATCTCACACTTCGGGCATCAAGCATCGTTCTCTAACGTAGTGTCACGTAAATGCCAGAATAAATCTGACAGTAAAAGAATCACCATTCATCTATTTGTTTTGATGGCAGCTATCATTGTAACAATGCACAGTGTTTTGGAAGCCAAAATAGCTACATTGAAGGAAGAAGGAATGAAGTTACGTCGTCGGGTATTTCAGCTAGAGTCGGTACTGGGGGAGGCGAACCTGCCCATACCAAAAATGGTAGATGATTCGGAAGAAAACAAGGAAATTACTTTGAGCCATAACCATGCTCATCATCACAGAAAGCATCATCCCCTCCACCATCAGCACAACAGCCAGAACTACTTGGCTGCACCAAGTGGCATCACCGAAGATTCCAATGATGTGGGATCGGCAACGACCGATGTCTCATTTACATCACATCCAGATAACGGAAACTGGTGGAGTTGCAGGGGGTAAGTACGCTTTAAGTCCCTTTATGATGGTTACCTTTGAATATCCGTACGCAATCACAACCAAATGTACCGCCTTTGCATCAAAAACAGAATATGCTGCATTCTGCTCCCATTTCGCACAAACATAGCAGATTCTGAATGAGTTACTTTAATGTTATTCATACCTAGTTATACCTCGCATAGTTCAACTATGCCGTTTAGTTGAAAAACTGTGCAGTTATGGTAACAGCAATGGAGGGCGACGAGAACGTCAACCAACTTGTCCACTCGTTGCGAAATCACATCAAGGACGAGAGATTCGAAAACTGCAAACACATAGATACGTTCCTTGCTCAATACTTTAGCAGACATCCTAGCAGGTTTTAAGAGGGATGCTTCGACAGCTTACCTGAGCTTTGGCGGGGGGTCGTCGAAAACAATGAAAGTTACATTGGTCAAATACTGTTGTAAGGTAAAAAATAAATAATGACTGAGAAAGTGTGCATAAAGTGTCAGTTGATTTCAGAACAACCTAATAGTCGGAACTTCTACTCCTTGAACCACCCGGTCACCATGGGCAAAGCTTAGCACAACGGTTCATGACTGATTTGGGAGTCAGTTTGAAGCACAAGTTCTTTGGTTGAATTGCAAAGCGCGATTTCATTGTGGACCTTGATTAGTTTTGAATGAAACCTTGGCGAATCTGATCCTGGGACTCTAGCTGAAGCGGATGGAAATCGGGTGTTGCCTGTCCGAAGACGCAACGCTCCCCGACTCGATTCCATGTTATTTGACTTTATCAGGTATAGATAGCAGGCATCGAAATAGAGACCGATGGGACATTGGCTAGAACCACTAGCTCTTTGGACACCTAGTCACGACAAGACAATGTAGATCACACCTTCACAAGAAGGCGATTCCAACTGGGTAAGGGTGCATATGTACAAAGTAAAGTAATTGACAAACAATTCAGCCAACAATTTTTCTACCATGCGAATAGCTGTTCAATTTAACTAAAAGGATTTGAAGCCACCGATGCACTGATTTCATTGTATGACAAACTGTGTTTTGTATTTTGATTCTGGCATTCTGAGGGCTAGTTACTGCGGATTATCCGACCGACCAGGCCATGATAAAATGTTTCCAATTTCAACTCAAAAGAAAGCATATTTACTCAAAACTGCATGAAAATGATACAGAACGGAACATGAAGTGGATTATGGTCAACGGACCATGAACAGCAGGTAACCGCATAAGTACTAGCCCTGCGCATACCAGTGAAATATGCAATCAATAATTCTGAGTCTCCTTTAGCGTAGCAACTAACCCCCAAGTTTGGATATAATAGCCTTTACGCTTCTGCAACGCACTGATGTTAATTTTGAAGTCCGTGACGTGCACACGCTTATAAAATGCCCAACACTATTTTATTTCGACTGACCAGATAATGCTGTTATTATGTTCAATATATCCGTGAACCCTTGCACCGTACAAACATGTTGGAAGGAGACACTTGTCATACCGCAACATAAATAATGCACCTTGTACAAAAGGAAGAATTATTGCCATAGTAATGATACATTGCTCCTCTCGACAATAATGGAGCAACATATGAAAGCTATGAAGAGCGTATTCTTACTGTCAAAAATGTGCTTCAACGATTCTTAACACGACGTCTTGTATGTTCATTAATGCAGAACGTGCCAACTTGAATGCTCTCATCATCAAACTGTCTCACAGCATAACGGCAAGCCTGCAATCGTTATTTTCCCCGACCAACACGAAGCTTTCGATCGTGTGCCCCAAGCAAAATTACTAACCTGAAAGATGTCATATGGAATCAGGATACCGTTGATTGTGTCCGTCAAATCCAAGGTTGACAACCCTGAAGAAAAAGGTAATTCATTTGACGCTCTAGAAGGTAGTATTTTTCATTCGGTTTCAAGCAATCCACACTGAGCTAAATTATACATCTGAGTTTCAGCAAAAAGCAGCATATATGATTGAGGTTAATCAACATTTGGTAAACCAACATGTAACCGCGGAGTGGTCAGTACAGGCTGCTAGAAACTCCCCATTAAAAACAGTCGTTGTTGGTAAGAGTGGTTTGTCGTCCTTTCTTACCATGCTTTGTGAGGATTTTGGCACCTCCAGGTGGTGCTTCCACCAATGCTACCAAGCATGGATAGCGTATTCAAGAAAACT
Organism: Dicrocoelium dendriticum; assembly: GCA_944474145.2. Taxonomy (NCBI): domain Eukaryota; kingdom Metazoa; phylum Platyhelminthes; class Trematoda; order Plagiorchiida; family Dicrocoeliidae; genus Dicrocoelium; species Dicrocoelium dendriticum. The sequence continues at coordinate 28,708,487 of OX104059.1, read as the reverse complement.
GTGCATCATCAGCTAGATTGATGAGTCAAAACTTCCGAAGGCCGTTCGCAACATGCTAATGTGCTGGTCACCGCTCATCGCAACTGCCTCAGCCTTAGACAATTGTGTTCAATTTGTATGAGCACACCAAGGGTAGGTTCCTGGGAGCTGGTCTGCAAAATCTGTGGCCCAAACATACACACGTTGTCGTGTTTATGGCAAAGTTGAACAATCCAAAATTTGTTACATCGAAGGCTACCATATTGTGAACGGACCAGTTGAAAATAGTGTTAAGTTCACACCAGAGTTCTTTGTGTACGTCTGGCATTTTGGTTGCTCGTCATGTGTTGCTATCATATACGCAGCATAGAAAATTTGATACAGTCGCCCTTGCCAAATCATATTTAAAAACCAAGAATAGGCGAGGCTTTAACAGGATACCTTATATTACACCGCAATCCAAATCAGTCGCTTTAGACGGGGATTCTCGGTCTCTTCCCCCAAACGATGGTCGCATGAAAAATGGTCTATTCAACGTAGCATTGAGTCACCGATGCCGGTTTGAGAGCTTTCGGAGGAGTAGTCGATGATCTAAGCAACTAGAAGTTTAAAAAATTTCTGGTAGATGACATGGACTCCTGTTACAATAGCAACCACTTCGGTCCAGCTATTGCATGCAATTAATAGGTTAGTAGTACATCAGCGATTCCGGAGGAATTCGTGTTGTCCCTTGGCTGTTATGCTCTGGTATTCCGAGTGATGCGTCAATGCGTCAGTGCAGCAGCGGTGATTGGTTAATTAAACTTAGAACACACAAAAAGCACCATTATCGCACGGCAATTGGTTTTGCCAGTGCGACTCATTACCTTACTAATAGGAGTTAGCATCCTCGCCTTCATTTTGGTGGAATTTGGTCCTCCTGTATAACACAAGCCCCCAGAAGTTTTGTTCTTTTTTAATCTCTTATGCGGGGACCAAGCACCACGCCTTCGAATGAGAGGAGAGCGTACTAAATTGCCGACTGTCCAAAAGTAGATGTTAGTAGATCTCAAAATGCCTCTCATCCGGTCACAAGGATGGGAACGATCGAAATAATGGCGCTATGCGTGCAGCTGAGTGCAGATGTACTTACCAGTCTCATCCAACAGGAAAACGATGGATAAGCGCGTATGGTTGAGTTGAAGTCATACGGCATACCACAAGGCAACTTCACCCATCGATACATACCGCGTTTCGGACTGGTTGGAACGAATTCAAGAGTGCAAAATCAGGACAGCAGTGCATCGTTACCAGGCTACTGCGGTAGAATTGTACTGGCGCTTGGGCAGGCCTAATTGACCTGAGCAAGGAGTGATCAATAAGTCCGTTAGTGTTTTCTCAGCTCATGACAAAAGGGTTATTGCCAAAGCACTTGTAGACTGAAAGATCCTTCCAAAAACCCAGCTTAGAAAAAAGGGATTCCTAACAATTAGGCCTTTCAAATATGAAGTAAAGTTTTGAGAAAGGCGTCTTGAAAAGCTATGCTGTCTAAAGGCTACTCGCTGCTGCATAGCCTATTTTCCCGTCACAGTCTTGAGCTTTCATTCCATATTCACTGAGAAGACAACATTTCATTAGCACGGAACTGAGATCCTGCATTTCTAGGCAATATTTAACTCTCTCGAATACTAAGATTTACATATTCCACAAAGCGCGAATCTCATCGAATCGCAAAACTGATTGATCAATCGTGAGACCACAGCACACGTATGTGAGTTCTCATGCATACTGTCCACCACAATCCAGTTATCTCTGTGGTAAGGTTTCTGACACGTATTACTGCAAACACCGATTATTAAATGCTTAAGGATCAATAAGCCACGCTTTCACCGTCTGTATTCTTATCGCAACATTGTTGGCCCATCTTTCCTTCCCCTTTATGTGACTGGTATGTCATTGTTTGGAAGCACTCATCCCGCGCTGAAGACTGTACGCAGATGAACACGGTAAAAATACGAAATCGCGTAGCATATTGTCACAACACCATCTCGTTCACATCCTCCCCCTGTATTCCTTCGGCATAGCCATGAAAAACCAGTATTGGCATTGTGAACCAATTTGCCTAGAAGCAGTCAGTCTAAGCGATGTCGAATCAGTTTTGCTCGTTGGATTTATTCTGGTCCGACGCAACTTTAGCACAATTTGCCCGTGTAAGAACGCAATCCAGAATTCAGTGATAACGGTGAATACGTATATTTACAAAAACAGCATAAAACGGTGATATGTCCGTCAACGAATAAGATGCTCAACGTGCCCGCTGGTGATCTGCTTGCAAGGAAGAAATCGCCTGAAGCAATAAGCTATAACTTTCTGAAAGACTTCCGTGTTGATGGCGTGATATCCATGAACATTACTGTCTTTCAATTGTTCCAGCTAAATAAGCGTTTACTTGTAATTTTTCTTTTTAAATAATTCCATAAGAAGAAAAGTAAGTAATTCAAATCTGATGACCGTGAATGCCAATCCTTTTGACATTCGCGACCGATCCTCCGGTGACCGAACACCTCATTAAGATTAGCCCGCACCGTTTGAGCAAAATGGGCATGTGCGCCATATTGAACCTATAACGACTGAAGCGAAGTGCCGAAGTCGCCAACGATAATCGGTGGTGAAAACACCTATCTTATAGCTCCTACATCCCTTGCCAGCAACAGTTCCCTTACCATGTGAAAACAATGATTTACAGAGTAATGGAGCACAGTACTGAGGCCCATTTATATCTGATCCACATACGGCGCAGTACCGGGGCCGCTTTAATTCCTGATCCACATCAAGTAATTACCTTAGCTTCTTCGGTCGGCCAGCGTATTATTTTGCGGATGACCTGAAGATTTCGAGAATGATGTTTTCTCCCGGCGACTGTGACGTCCTACAGCAGAACTTCGACCGTCTATCCCGTTGGTCTGTATAAGTTGACCTACCGGTCAACACGGCCAAGTCCTCGTTTATGAGCTTAAGGAGGGGTGGTAACGAGCGTGCGTACACCCTGGCTGGCCACCCGCTGCATCCTACCAGTTCTGCAAAGGATCTAGGCGTACTCTTACACCGTGATCTGAAGTCTGTCGACAGCACGAACAGAAGGTATGCGAACGGATTAGTCCTGCTTGAGCACTTAGACGCAGCCTTAGCGCTTGGTCTGAAGAGATTACCACCCGTCTGTTCCCTTCCATAATGAGACCAGTGCTTGAGTAGGGCTCATCCGCCTATTGTTTGATCAAAATAGGTGAGGTGCAGAGACTGGAATAGGTCCAGCATGTAGTCACGTGGTTCATCCCCAGTTTACGAGGTATGTCGTACGAAGACCGATGTAGAAGACTAGGGCTTTATACCCTGTCGTATCTTAGACTTCGAGTTGATCTCATAATGACGCATCGTATGTTGCACCTGGGTCACTTCCCTATGTTGAGGCCGCTGCTGCAATTTCGCGCACCAAGCAGGACCCGCGGACTCCGTTACAAACTAGTGGCACCGGATTTAAAGCGCATCGGTCAGCCTCTATGCTTATAGCGTCGAATGGTGAACTATTGGAATCAATTGCCGGAGATGCGTCGAGGCGAAATCGGTGTCGGAATTAAAGAGATTCATTGACATCCGCTTTTCGGACTACAGGTATAAGGAGTGCATCACATCCGGATAATACGTAACGCAACTGCAAAATGGTGCCACGGCGCAGGAATCAGCGACTTGCTTCTGTGCATGTGCCCGATCCACCTACGATGGAGCAACACAGATATTTAGCTTATCGCTCTCTCTTCTCAGTTTTAGTATTCATAACTGAGTTATTTAGCAAACCCGTGTTTAGTGTCTTAGCTGCGACAGGAGTACGTTACCCTGCCTTGCAGGTAGCGCCAAAAGCGGTCTACGGAGCTTCAACGGGTTCCGTCCACGGCCGTCAAGCTTACTGCCAAATGTGGCCGGTTAACTCGCGGTACGTGCGTCGATAAGTTGAGAAATTTGATCTAACTGGGAGTGTGTGTGACGCAAAACAAACCGTCATGCCTCGTACTGCTACGACTGACATGTCCGCATGCGCCGTTTACATGAGGTAGGCCGAAACGGTGATCTAAGCATTCAGAGAATTGCGTAGCATTGTGTCACCACACAATCTTCTGTGCATCGTACATTGAAGGAACGGCGCTTCCGAAGGTATCGTGCATTGCAGCTACAAGTTCTGAAGCCATGTGATTGTGAGAAGAGTGTAGAATTTTCCCGACAGTGTCTAGATATCATGGACGTGCACACAATCATGTTTACGCTTAGGACACTTTTCCGTCTGCATGGCGCCGATAAGCGGCCTGTTTGGGCAACCAATCATCCACGACAGTGCATGGATCTGCGTGTGTAAACTGGTGCACAGCTCATGGCATGAGCTGGGTTGACAGGGCGAGAACGTATCGGACCATTTTCCTTTTCCAAGTATGTGACGTGTAACTTGTTTTTTTAACAGAACTAATATTTACATTTGTTAGCATCCTCTTACAAAGGAAGGTTTCAGTTAAGGGTCATTCCACAGCTGCAGCCAAAGGTTGTTTGAGTAGGGTTTGTTAGAACAGGATTGGTCTTTGGCAAGAAACCCTCCGGTGTTTCACTTGAGTGTCTGTGGAAGATGAATCGCTAATGTTGATTAGTTAACCGCGTTTCTCAGTCAGCATTATACGCCGTCGCTGCACCAAGTTAGGCGCAACTACTTGGTGTTCAGTCCATGACGTGGCACGGGGGTATGAAGAAATTGACCGAGAGACTTGGTAAAGCAGGTCTTCTTGGATAGGCGCCTAGTGCTAGTCCAAACCAATGGTTAGAGATTATATCGGACATGGCGCATTATCGGAGTCTGTGCTGCCCCTGCAATCGTTCTCTTGCGTTTAGCTATTCATACTTCAATGTGATTAGCTTCATGCACCTCGTTCTTGCTTCCATTCTGCTGATATCATATAATAGTCTAAGTGCATTTACTTATAATGGTTCCTTTTTGCCAATCTAGCTATGTGAGTCGAGGAAACTGCATCCACGACGCTTTGGTGCCCGGATCATGGTTTATCAACTGCACTGTACTGAACTGAAACAACCAGGAGATCTATAAATATCATAGGTTATTGCAGATAGAACTTGACTCACTTAACAGGAAAGCAAAATACGAAAAGCGAAAAACTATTCCTCTACCAAGTCATTGTTATTACTAATGTGAAAGAGCTAGTTGAAAGTGGTGCTTTTTGTTACAGTGTTTCTTTGGAGGCTTGTTTTCAGTCTACCGGCGTGCCCCCCATAACTGTGTTTGAACATTACATTTGATAAAAACACGGGTATATCAAAAACTTATTGCTCGCGTGCGTGTCAGTGGTGCGTCACGTGTACGTTCGTCCGACAAGGCGATGTCCAAATTTTACCACAGTAAACAAGCACGTAACGGTTACTTCAGCGCTACGGCAAAACGTCGTTCAGTACATAGCCCACAGGCATGCAGTTTTTCATGAGACATATGACCTCAAACACAGACCAGATTGTATCAATCGTTCACAAGTGGATATGCTGCGACTCGTCGCGGAGAAATGTGCAGCGTCGTAGAATTTGTAGAAAACAGACGCCGCGATTGTGTGCATCGGTGCATCACGTGAAATCCGACTGGATATGGGAACTGCCGTTAGGATTCCTCTGGGTTTTCTCAGGACGCGCAACGTGAGGCAAGTTACGGTGCGCCAATGAAAATCGGTACACATTTCCGGGACTGGCTGTAAGCATCCGACCGCATTTCATGGAGAGAGCCGGCATTCCAGTATTGGTCGTATATTTTTTGTTAACACGTTTCGCTTTGCAAACATGCATTGGATACGTTGGAGCGTTGAACATATGTTGTTTAGTCTAAATATTGTGAATTTGAGAATACTATTTAGTTTAATTGATTTGATATCATTAATGCAGTAGTTCGCAAGGTACGTTTCTCGAACCTGGTATTAGTTTTGTTAGGGTCCCTGAAATAGCGATGACGCGCTATCTGCCGTAATATAAGCAATACAATCAGAGCCCCTGTGAATTTGCTCTACTTGGAGAGCTTGTTAACAGATGAGATATCAGTTGACTATCAGGACAGCAGTAGTTTGATAGGTAATGAACTTTGCACCGTGCAAGCTTATTTTCCATCAACGTCGGACATTCTTCTGTTAGGACAATTGCACTAATCCCTTTTGCATAGTTACTAGAGTCAAATAAGACAACAAATAATGTGCCTGGTGAACTTGAAAGAGCATGTCATCATTGGCTGAGGTGGCTAAAATCGTTCGGTCTACTGAAGCTCATTTTAAACCGGGAGGTTTACGAGACAAGTATTTCATTGTGTCACTGTTAACCTTTTTATTTAAAGGATAGGTCACCTTGTCGGTAATTTGGCACCCCGTCCTAGAAGCCATATAAGGTATATTAGGCATGAAACCGCTTGGAAGCTAACGCGATCCCACCGAAAGTAACAAGAACAAGACCGGCGCTGGAATATGGTGCCATTCAAATAATAAAATGGACAAATGTAGACTATCTTAATAGTGTGCACCTTCGGCACAGGTGTATCAACAGCAGAAACAGTTCAAACCTAGCAAAATTATGGTTTAAAGAAAGATGTGGGAATGAGCTCGTCTCAATGCATTGCGGCTTGAAACAGGCTTATACATGACTAATCCGTAAAACGAGGCTACCATGAGGCGTGATTGTGAGAATTCGTGCACTACATACAGTGATGGAATTGTGTTTTAACCCTATTTCCGCGCACGAACTAAATGATTTAAATGTGTGATCTCCACTCACAAGAACATTGTACTGATGTCAGGTTACACGTGCAGCTTGAGGTTATGAAAGAACAGTAGCTACATATTAATGTTCTACAGTTCCATTGAGAACATGGGGCCGAGAGTTTGGACAAATAAACAGCTCCATATTTCGACAAATGCTCCGTGCGTATGTTCGCCCCCATGTCGAATACTCAATTCAAGCCTGGCATGCCTGGCTGAAACACGACCTTAATGCACTGGAGCAGCCACAACGCCGGGCATCTAAGAACGTAATTGGAGTGCGCAATCTTTCCTACCAAGAGAGGCTGCGACGACTGGGATTGTTCAGTGGAAGCTATCGCAGACTACGAGGCGACCTGATTATGGCATACTTGATTCTGCGAGACCCACATCATGTGTGCCGCCCTTTACTGCAGCTCAGCAGCAATACAAACCTGAGGGGCCACTCATTAAAACTAGCAAAACAATACAGTCGTCTGGAGTGCGGCAGAAATTTCTTTTCCATCCGTGTCTGTCGGTCGTGGAATGCTCTCCCAGAAGCGGTCATCTCTGCACCCACACTAACAGTATTTAAAAGACGGTTGGACGATGCACTCATCCACTTACACTTTGTTACTTAACACTATGTCTCCATCCTACACCTGGATTTTACCATGGATTTATTTGTTGTTACCTGTGGGTGTTGTGAATCTAAGAGGATCGGAGGACTACAGCGAAGCAAACGATAAGTCCTTATTATCATATTTGAAGTACTAACCATTTTACTATCCTTATCATCATTATTGTTATGTTGATATCTCCACCAACTATCCAACGGGACTTGTAAAGCAACGCTTCTTAACCCATATAAATTCATTGTTCATTGTTCATTGAAATCCGTAGCATGGCTCCGGTGTATGCAAATACCAACACACCGCACGTATGCATACCCACTACCCCAAGGGACGAGGGCACATGAACTTTGTTCTTCAAAGTATCGAAATGCCCGCCAGACAACTGGGTGTGGACAGACAGGCGCATGTTAGGCAAACCGACCGCTACGATGACGGATGAATAGGGATAGTGCAACAACGATGATCGATTGCAGTCTATGGTACGCCACCAGTATTTTATTAGTCAGGCCAAATCAGGTTATTGCGAAGAATAGGCGCTGCTTGGGAACAGCGTCTAAGCACATTCCTCAGTGACGTCTGAGCAACCGGAGTTACAATGCGTGACTATTGGTCAGCGTGTGAACAAAGGTAGAGGTCGTATGGGGAGCTGCTTGGAACTCCCACTTGTTGTTGGGAAAGATTTGTGTAGATTGTATGGTACCAAACGGAACTGCTTGAGCAAGGTAAACCAACTTCGACTCATCTGTTGCATTCTGCGGCAGCCCATTAACTCTTCGACTAGAGCTCTTTTGGTTTCGCATCTACTAGCTTTTCGCTACTCAGCATGGTGTACCAACCCCACACAGTAAGCTAGTGGAGATAGCTCTTTTCCGACTGGTCGGGTGCGCACCCTAGTCAGACAGAAGGATGCGGCCACTTCGTTTCTTGGTCACACACTTCCCTGTGTATTGTGAGAGAACGCGGCAAAACCGACCTACCCTAACTTGAAATGGACGCGTTGCACGCTGGTTTTAGTTCACACACCGGTTCAAAAGCCGCACGGTCAGATGACAGCTGGTGTGAGTTATAATTCCGTTTACTGGCCGGGGCGTTGTTAGCGAAAGGGCGACGCGGTTGACACAACTGTATTGTATATCTATCGCGGTCGACCGATAAAATTGGTCAGCCGATGCGGTCGGCTAGCTGACAAATCTCATTCAAAACTTATAAGACGAGTTAGGTGATAGGACAATAGAATAATATCTATGCTTGGCAATCCACTGAACAGAACTGATATGTCCGACTTGGATGAGTAGGGCTTGGGTGATATATGATTAATTGCGTAGAGAAAGATCAACTACAAGTAAAATCACAGGGTGAGTGAAAAAGTGTTTTAGAATTTTCACAAAAACCGATAGATATCCTCCAGGTTTTTTCTGTTTACGGAAAGAGCACACCAAAAGGAATTGAATGGTGTGTGATAATTTACATTCCGTTAAGTTTGTACAAATTGGCGGTTTCGGTTTTTTATTCACTTGTTATTTCATGTATGCCCTTATTATGTTAACAGCTTCAAGTGCGTACCGAAATGCCCTGATACGGCGATTTGTATTCGAACGGAACAGTATAGTATGTACACACCTACAATTCAACCATTTTCAAGTAACCCGGTTAACTGCATCGCCAGTAAGGTACCTTATGAACAGAATGGTGGACGGTCTTGTTTGATGACGCGTAAACTACAAGTTTACATTTTCCATTGTGCGTTAGAATATTCCAAGTGATTTCACTGCATCACATCTCAACTGTCGACAATCACCTGTACTCGATCTATGGCAAATATTCTACTTTGTTTCCAGTGATCCATCCAATCAAAACAAAGAATGAAGAGAAAACGTACTGTTGACATAAAAATTTGAATTATCTTATGGAGGTTGATACACATAAAACCAGTTGACGCTGGTTATAAACTTACGGCTTCATTTTTAGACCGTGCCATGGTAGAATGTCACAGTAGCAAAATACTACGCGTATTATTACGGTTGTGGACCTGTTAGGCAATATATCTCACACTGCACACAGCACAATCCAAGTAGTAAATAGTTCACATTCCCAAAAATTAGTAGAATTACGTTGCGTCCTACTAGGATTCATTACGAATACGCGTTCCGCATCTTCATTAGGATGACAATACATGACAATTTGCTACTTGCACCAATTACATGGAGCTCATGATTAGAGAAACCAAATGCATTAAAATATTTATTATCTTTTATTCTTTATAGCCGTGGATCTCTGGAGCAAACGTTTCCTCTGCGATGTGAATAATGGATAAAGTGCAGCGCTACAGCGCACATAGTTGTATGGCTTGATTGTGTGCCGTCATTCCCATGCCTAAATCTTATATTACTTGGGCTATTGTTACAAGCATCTCGATTTCGTGTGCCTAAATCTTAATGGAACCGGTGGATGCACATTATGGGAAAGAGCCAACAGGTCGAAAATCCCATCCAGTGATTTTCTGCGTATGTCGAGCAATATCTCTTTTGGAAGCTGTTATCAGAAACCCCCGAATTAATAGACACATGGTAATCTTTACACCAGTATGACAAAATATTCGTCCAAACGGTTATTATGTACTATCTCCTACATTGCTGTAGAAAGTAATATTCATATCATCCAGCGAGAAATAACCGTTCTATAAATTGTCGTAAGTTTCATGACAGATGGGGATAAGACGAGCTACATTGAACTCAGCTGGTAAGCATTTACTATCCGACGCAGCCACCCATTGCTCAGTGACTTAAGGTGATCGCTTGTGATAAGAGCAGTTACTGGTCTTGGGTTTGGATATTGAAGAAGACAATGGATGTGCCCCACAAGAGGAATCCGTTAGGATAAAAGCCCGTTTAGTACACTTCTGCTTTCGTGGGGTTACATTCGATACAGCAGCTGGTGCAAACGGCTGTCAATTAAACATATTGCTTCCAATTATATAAAATAACTGGCTGTAGTAAAAGCATTTATTAACATATCACGAAAGCAGACAGCCACTGATGTAGTGAGAGATAACGAGTTGACAATTCGTGTACGTTCCCTAAATCCGAAGAGGAACCTATCTTTTAGTAAGAGCTAATTGTGCATGTGGACACTGATAAATGCATACAGCCGAAACCAGAAAACAGCTGTGTGTGATTTTCCGTTGTCAATTTTATGTACAGAACAGCTTTGCCTACCTAAGCCACGGCTTTCAGCACTGAGCAATCAATCGCCGATATGGTTGCAGGTTCATGTGTTTCCTTTCCCATGCAGACGTACATGGCAGTATTGGATGACTTAAAACGAATGCTTTAGCATTTATGTTAAACTAACTGAAATTAACTTCATATATTCTGAATCGCACCTCATCGGCTTATTTGTAAGTGACTAACAAGGGCAAAATTTTTTAAGCCATCTAACTGTCATGTTTGGAAATCTCATGGCGGAGTAACTGCATGCAAGTTCAGAAATTTTCAAATGAAGCAGTCCTGTGAGTTAATTTTCAGAAGCAGCGCTCACGATAAACTGCTTAGTTATATTGCTATCTTTCGCTCACCTTGCAAGACACTGTTTACTGAGTTTTCGGTTTCAGGTGAGACTGCAAGTCAACGAATCCGGATAAAGGCATTACGATTTTCAAAATTTAGTATACAAAACACATCTTTCTAATAAGATTTGTATTTAACACTTTAAATATCGTGGGTGTATATGCAATCAAATTATTTACGCTTAAGCTAAAATTTTGTGAATGCATGTGGTATGAACATATTTGTAAATTATTTTTTCTTAACAATGGAAAAGCGTGCTTAAAGCGTTTGCGATTCCAGTGCGATTCAGTGTGCATAAATATTATAATGATATGACATGCAAATCATAATGTGCACTTTTTAGTGCAATCAAAGCTAAGCGTAATGTTAAGTGCGTCTGACCAAACGTCAACCGTTGGAACACTTAGGGCGAGTCGCATCCATGGATTGGTAATCGAATAGTTGAAATATAGGAGGGTATATATCAGGGAATCCTCCACCCATGGAGTGCAAGTTTGAAGTGTTCCAGCAAAAGCTAGCCTGTTCATGGACTCTTGATTTCATTGAATATGTGCAGGACATTTCCTCAAGTCAGACTTTTCAAACATCCCGTTTTATTCGAGTAAATAAACTCGTATATTGCGCTCGGCCCAAAGTTTTCGGTAGAGAAAGTTACACTGGGGTTATCAAGGAATGCATTTCGCCTTGTACATATTCAAGCCACTACTGCATTAAACTTAGACGGCTTCGAATTTCTAATGACTAGTGAGGATTTAGGTCTAATCACTGAAGTAGTTCATCGCAGTCCCCAATAAGCCAGTGGGCTTTGACACGTCTGGTGAAGCACCAGATGCTTTTTCAAACTTCTGCGTCTCGCCAATGATGCACCTTCCTCCGACTCCTCGAGGGTTCCGAGCCTGTGGCCTAAGGATGCCAGATGCTTGTAACAATATACCATGGATGACTGCCGCGGACCAACATGACTGAGAGTTGGCTACTAGATAGCCCGGGTAACACTCCATTTGCATGTAATCTTCGAATTGTGCAGAGGAGAGCGGTTGGCCGCAGGAGCTAAAACTTTCCAACTAAGCTGTTATTCAAAATGCATACGTTTATCAAGCGTGTCATCGTTGTCTGGAGAAATCATGTACCGAAACGTAACCCCTGGGTTTAATCTGTCGCTTTAAGCAAACTACACGCAGAAGTGCGCAAACGATTCAAGCAAATGTTTCTACAAATATTCAGAATGCTGGAAGGGAAACCACTAGCCTCATTGTTGCGACGGGTTCGAGCGATTGCAGCAAAATATTTATTTCCACGCGATTTGAATATATACGAGCCCAATATTCTCTCGTTGCACCTTAGTAAGTGACCGCCCGATGGGTATTCACTAGGTCCAATGTTCTACTATCCCACTAGTTATTCCAAACAACTTGAATGGTAAGTTTGGTTGCAATATTTATGTCCCAATTGTCAGCGCGTAAGCTTTCTTCAGCAATATTGTGGGAGCAATTTTAAAGCAGTCAAAGGTAATACTTGTAACTAGTATATGAAGCGCAAACTGCAACTCAAGTAGCTATCGATTTAAGACTACTACTACGCTCTGCACGCAAACATTACAAGGATATAAATAAGCGGGAAATGAATAACGCTTGCACTGCATGTTCAGTCTCCTTAAGGTATGCACACAATATATGAGAAACTGTAAATTTTCCAATTAAGCATAATTCCGCGCAACACATAGTAAAGGAAAAGGAATACTCAACTCACCATAGTAAGTAATTGCAAAGAACCAAGCATGATAGTTGGTCGCCTAATGCTCATTCCGATTTCGGGCCTTATTTGGATCACATGCACGTGCCTGGTACTTTAAGATAACTTTAGCATGCATCGATGGCAGGAGAAGCGACGCCACCGACTTACTTCAAAGTATCATATCACTGTCTTTGTCGAGTAACGAAGCGTGGTTTTATAAGCATACTAAAAAACAAAAGAGTGTACGAACATTTCTCAGTGAAGCATGAGATTAAAATTTCCAACAAAATTCTTAGCCTCATAGGGTGATTTGCGAATTAAACGATTCCAAACATATCCTTTGTTTAAACAGCTGTTATTTATAGTACACAGAATCGATTCATGTACCTCCATTTTGTGGCAAAAAGCAAAGTCAATTTGCATCTTACGGCTTTAGAGCTTCCCATTATCCCATGACCAAAATGTTAAGGGGCAAAAAACTGTCCTCCTGCGTTATTCGCCTTCAAATCTTTGGATTTATTCTCACAGAGACCTACGTGCCATCATTCGATTTGACTCCGCGAGCTCCTCCTACCACTGTTCATCTATTGGATTTATCATTTATGGATCACCAACAAACTGTGCTTTTGCAACTTCGAAGTCAACCGCATTTGAAGCTTATCGGATGTTTTATTTTTCCTCTCGTCGCATAAGAACTCTTGTGGTCTTATTTTAAAGATCTTTTTGTGAGTCACCCGATCAGCTTACTACCATTCCTTCAAGTCGCACTAAAAAGCGATATTCGTCAACTTGCTCCGCCCTTGGAACTGCTACTGTCGTCATTAGACAGTATTTTCCAAGTCACCTCCTTTGCCTCAGTCGTTTTGTCTCGCATCGCTGTCTACCCTCTACCGTCTGGATCGATAGCACGCACATCACCTACCCTAAAGAACGCGTGACTCATCTGGCCTCGACACATCTGAACCTGCTGACCTCAAACCAGCGCCGATCGCCACGCAACGGTGCGTCATATCTCCATCCTCTTTCTACCCCTACTGAGAACATGTCTCGTATGGAAAGCAAATGCGAATCATGTGTCAAAGTGGTAAAAAGTGGCTGGTGTGTACCATGTGTTTGAAAACCTATCACACTAACTGCCTTGGGAAGGGATCGACGGAAGCAAACACCGCAGAGGCGCCTTGGTTCTGCCAAGTGTGTAAGTCTATTCCAGTTGTTAGCTGTCTATCTGTGCTACTGAAGAGGTGTGAAAGACTAATCGAAGCGGACGAGCAACTGGTGAGTGCCAGAGTTACACCCATGGGAGGAAACGGACCTGCACTTGTGAGTGAAAATAACACCCCGAACTCCCTAGTTAGGCCGAAGAAGCGAGCCAGGCGTCCCAACCCAACCCCATCGACTCAGCCTCCAGCAGTATCAACTCCATTCTCTCTCCCTCCTATAATTAAAAACAGTGCCTGCAGCGCACCTGCCTCAACTTCTCTACTGTGTGCTGCACCTAGTAGTCTGTTCACTACACTCGAGACTGTAAGCTACAGTCAACCAGCAGTGATGAACAAGCCGGCAATGTACGCATCGGTTGCCGCCAAGCAAAAACCGGAAAGAGCACCGGTAACCTTTGTGCCCGGACTAGAGAAAACAAAACTGCCGCAGCACGGATGGCACACACCAAGGCCGTTCACAAATTCAACAGAAGACACCAGATACTAAGCCTCCAAATTCAAAACCAGTAGCCACCAGGCGCAACCATGGTGTCCTAAACATTGTATGCACTAATGTCCCCGAATCCAAATCCAAAACAATTAAGGGTAAGCTGACGGACGATCGAACTCAGTGGGGTTCCATCTGTACGTCAATCGGAGTCCATGCTAATCCCACGACATTAAAAAGAATCTCGCGCCACCCAATCGCGTTGCACTACGGCGAACCCCGGTTCCTTCGGGAACACTAAACTCGTCGGACGAGACAGAGGCCGTTCTGCTGTCTGCGAATCGTCTCCACAACGGCTCAAGTGGCGTGCGCATACTACCCGAAATTCCGTGGAAAGAACGTTCAGGGGATCCCGCTAACAAAGATAGGTACAGAATAAGTCAAGATAAGAAAACAGTGATTGCTCACGTTGCTCCTGAGCTTACGGACTCCTCTTCCGACGATGCCCAGATGCATGGCCGCGAGCAATGGCACTACATCCGGGAGGTTCTTCCTCTCGAAAATGTAGTGGTCACCTCGTTGACAAGGATCCCCATATCACCAAACTATCAAGGATGCGGCCACAGGCTGTTAAAACTTGTATTAAAGTCAGAACAAATGGCACAAATCCTACTATCGAACTGGATTAAATTCCATTGCAGATTGCCAACAGAAATTCGTCTGAAAGCAGCAAGAACACCAACACCTTTTGATGACAATTCAGTAGAGGCACAACTCTTAGTGAAAACGCCAACTGCAGGACCCGACTCGGGGACGGTTTCAAGAGTAGCCATAATATCCGGAGGGGCACAGCAGAGCACGAGCAAACACCGGAATTCGAAGCATTTGATACCTGCTTATGTATCAAATACTTCTCTAGAGTATGCAACTCATCCAAAAAACGATTAGTCGCCGACCCTTTAATGGTCGGCGCAAACTCATTTGCTTCATCCATCCATCCAGTCGCCGGCCACTCACTGGTCGGCGAAAATTCACATATGAGTTGTACAACTTCTGAAACATTGATTAAATCTGAGAAACTTTTATGTGTATACACTAACGCCCAAGGGCTCCTCAATAAATTTAACGAACTTCGACTACGTCCGGTTGCGAATGCTTGTGGCCTAATTTCTATTACCGAAAATTGGTTACATCAAGAGGTGACTGATGCTGAGGTTGAGATATCCAGAAGGTCACTCATCCGGAACGACCGCCCCAGCAGAGGAGGTGGGGTCCTACTCTACTACCGCAGCGATCTACAATATACAATAGTTGAGGAGCTGGAAACACACGTTACCGACTCACTCTTGTGCCGTCTCCGACTGAGACACCGACACATGTCTCATAGCTATTGTTTACCGCCCCCATCGTCCACTGGAAATGGATTCCTGCTTGATCCGTGGCCTAAACAGAGTAACACGCACTAGGTACAGCCACATTCTCATCTCCGGGGACTTCTATCTACACAATCTGGAGGTTTCGGTATCGCCCAGTGAGCATTTCAAAGCAGACTTGCAGGAACTGATCCCTAATATTCCGCTGTACAATCATGTCACCACGCCCACTAAATTCAGGACAACAAACAAACCGTCCATATTGGACCTTGTGCTCACAAATGAAGAGCTCATGATTGACAAGTTATTGATGGATAGCCCATTAGGTCTCAGTGACCATGTAGTAATAACTTTTGAATATGTGTGTTATGCAGATTATCCATCTGAACACTCGGAACTAACTCATACAATCACACGCTACCACGTATTAAAAGAACTCGCCGACGCAGCTACTTGGGAATTCTCAAACAACAGTCCCCTTGACAACGTTTGGGCAGAGTTCGTTAATAGACTCAGCGACATCGTCAACAATGCATCAGAGACCAAACCCCTTCGTCCCGCGAAAATTCCTTCAATTATAAGGTGTGGGACTTGAAAATGCCTGGCGATAATGGATGCAGCATGGCATGCCTACAAGATTAACCACGACTCAGAGACTTGGGGAAATTTCTTGGCCCATCGTAACCATTGCACCGCACTTGTCCGTGAGGACAAAATAACTTATCAACAGTGTCTAGCCAAAAAGTTCATGGCAAACAACAAACTGCTGTATAAGCATGTCAATAAGCTTCGTAAAGTGAAGCATGGAATACCCCCACTATTCACGACAGGCGGTAGAGTACAAAACGCCGAAGAAGCAGCTAATGCCCTGAGCCTGCAATACGCCCCAATTTTTGAACTCGCAACCTCTACCTGTCCCATAATATCAAGCACATTACAGACAACTTTGTTTACAAATGTAATTTTCAACCCATCAATTGTGTTAAGGAAGTTACTCTCACTGCGTGAGCATAGTTCTCCAGGAGCAGACAACATCCGCCCGAAGGCACTGAAGGCTACGGCCACCAAGCTAGCTGAACCATTGTCACAGTGCTTTCAAAGGTGCTTTGATGAGAAACAAGTCCCCACTATGTGGATGTGTGGCATTATAACCCCTATTTATAAAGGTGATAGCCGTTCAGATCCTGCAAACTATCGTCCAGTGACTCTCCTCCCTGTGCTCGCGAAGGTGATGGAAGCAGTCGTCGCTGAGGCTTTAATGGACTACCTGGAAAAATGCAACATTTTGTTACCGGAACAGCATGGCTTCCGTCAACACCGGTCATGCACCACCAACCTGCTGATTGCACGAGGTAGTTGGACGGAAGTGGCCGATGATGGGGTCGGAGTCGACGTCATCTATCTGGACTTCTCCAAAGCTTTCGACCGCCTTGATCACCGTATCCTACTTCAAAGTCTACAAAGTTACGGAATCGGAGATCCTGTACTTGGTTGGACTGGCAACTTCCTTTACCAATGAAAGCTTCAAGTACGTGTTAGGGGATCACTTTCTAACCCAATTGAGGTGGAATGTGGTGTTCCACAAGGATCAGTGCTGGGACCGCGTTTATTCCTGGTGTTTATCAACGACCTGACAGGGGTCATCTCCTCAAATTTCCTGCTTTTCGCCGATGACGTCAAGATATCGCGGGCGATTGGTAACAAGCCAGATCAGAATATGCTCCAACATGACTTAGATTGCATGTACGAATGGTCAAAGAGGAACTATCTTCAATTGAACATAGCTAAGTGCAAAGTGATGCATCTGCGTCACCAGCCGGTGAACGCTTACAAGATTGGAGACCACACCTTGGCGAAGGTTTCTCAGGAACGTGACCTGGGTGTATTGGTACAGGAAGATCTCGGGTGTTCCAAACAAGCAGAGAAGGCGACGAGAACCGGAAATCAACACTTCGGCCCTCTTCGCAGAGCCTTCGGTCGGTTTGAACCATCAATCTTTCCCCAAATGCTTAACGCCTACTTGCGACCTCACGTGGAATATGCTATTCAGGCGTGGCAGCCGTGGCAGAAACAGGATCTCGTTGCTCTCGAGACTCCTTAACGACGGGCAACCAAGAATGTCAGGGGCCTCTTTCATTTCCCCTAGCAGCTTAGAATGAAATCTCTAAGAATCTACAGCAGTCGATATCGGCTTTTGCGGGGGGATCCCATAATGGTTTACCAGATTCTGAAGAACCCAAACCACATCTGCCGTCCGCTGCTGGAATTGAACCACAACACTAAACTAAGAGGTCACCCTCTGAAACCGACAATTCAGTATAGCCGGCTTGAATGTCGTAGAAATTTCTTTTCTCTCCGCGTGTGCCAGCCTTGGAACGCCCTCCCTACTTATGTCGTCACTGCTCCCAATCTGGCGATATTTAAAAAACATGTTGACGATGCATTGTCTCACTTACATTTCATTTTATGACTTGTTAGCCAGGGGCTACAAAACACAAGCAAACGGTGTCTTGCCAAACGCCTAACCACTAGACTAATGGATTTATATGTTTAATACGCGAACATCTCCGCTATTCCGCATAAGTCTATGGTGAGTCAACCACAACTCTTTTTACTTTGTCATGCAATTGATGTTTGTAATAATTTCTATCCTACGGGACTTGTTAAGCGATGCTTTTCTACCCATAATAAACCATTGTTCCATTGTTCCATTATGTATAGTACTTCCGTACGGTTGGTTTTTTCAGTGTACGTTACCGGAGTTTGTGAGCTGACCTATTCATGGATTACCAAATGTGATCCACAACGTCAGACTGTGGGTTCGTGGTCGTAAATTGGCAGAAAAGTACAGCCGTTTGCAGTGTCGTAGAAATGTGTTCTAGCTGTGGCTTGCCCTCACCAAGTATCTAAATTTAGCCCCCAAGATGGCCGTGTTTAACGCTCGCGTCTGTCGTGCAATGGAGGTATCACATCATATCACAAAACCAAAGCAACTCAAGAAAACAGCAGCAAAACAAATATGCTTCAATTCACCGGTATTTTGTCCAGAAACCACAGACGACAATCTGGGATCTCGCCTAAAACCATATATGGGTCACTCAGATGGGAACACTGCAACCGGCAATTCGTCAATATGGAGTTGATCACTATATTCAATTGCTCCTTTTGGCCTTCATATGGCTCATCACTAACCAAAACATTCTTAGGCTACATCAAGCTTCGGTTAATATTTTATGCAATACACTTTGACAACAGGCCTAATAGGCAGAACTAAATATTTCTTTGAGAACCAAATATCTTTTGTTTTCTTCATTGTGCAATTTCGTGATTAATGCCAAATGAGTTGATAAGTAATATTCCGCAAATATCCCGGAACCGCCAATTGATTATTGGGTTAATTGAAGAGGGTTTCGTCTGTACCATCTTTCTTATTTTCCTGCTTAGCTTGCGACATATATTGGTTAAATTTCTGTCGTTTTGCTCAGCATCGCTAGGCTTGAAAGCGATTGGGGACTGGCTATTTTGTTGACACAAACAGATGCGTACTTTAACAAGCTTTAAAGTGTATACTACATCTTCAACTTTTACTCTCGATAAATCACACTCAGTGCAGTTAACCGTGTGCTGCTTTTTCAACTGTGACTAGCAAATTTTATATACTCAAAATTATCTTACTTTAGCAGACCATAAAATGATTCGCCCGTTTTATATGTTCTGGGAGTTGATCTAAGCTTTCCTGTTAAGGTGCTTCTATTTTCTCACGAACTTTGACGCAAGTCAACAAAATGCAAGAAAGCCGTACATAAACACGGCGCAAGTCAGGTTTACTGATCGAATTAGCTTGTTTTCCTCCAACACGTCCAACACACATAATAATAAAAATCATATGGCAACATGTTCATGTAGCAGTCGCACATAAACTGCAGCGACTTTAACAGTCATTTTTCTATACTTGGTCCTGCTTAGTCAGCTATCTGGAATCACATGTTCACTTAAATTCCCCATAAGATTATGACCTGACTGCAGCAAATATTTGCCTTGATACACGCGAAATAATTATTTGAGTGCCTGTGGGGAAAACTACTATCCCTTCCACTGCGAATCGAAGCTGAAAATACTTGATTAAAAGGCTTAGCTAACAAATTACAAACCGCATAAAGTTGGTATAAATCAAGGGACAAAAATTAGCCAAACTCTCTCAGTAGTGCTGCCGTACAAGACAGGTTTGTAGGGATGCATTCTTTAAGAATATATGATGAGCATTGCGAGGAAATACATTCTGACCAGCTACACGTCTTAAGCCGACTAATTTAACACCTTATACTTTGTTACCTTTCAGGGACGTAAATGTTTGATTCAACCAAAAATCCCTGCACGTTAAGCCTGATTCCCGAATTGGAATGTACATGGTGTTCATAATACATTTCGTCTATGTCCTGCAAAAGTGAGAGTACATTTTGCATTTTGATTATTGATCATAAAACAAGAAGTTTACGCCACACTCTTGCGGATTTGAGGCTATAATATTCATGCTTGCCATGATAACTGCATAATATGCGTGATGAACTGAGAAGTAGCGGTTTATCTCTCCATCCAAAGCCATATTTACACACGGTGGAAACTGCGCATTGTTTACGAGAGGTTTCGGATCGACAACCAGTTATGGTGCGTATTTTCGGATAACTAATTCACATGTTGTCAGAAGAGAACGCCTAACTCCACTAGCATTTGCTGAACAATGAACCATGTTTATCAGGGGTAAAAAAGTATGTGCTTGATAGGTCCCGTCGGATGGTTGGGTAAAAATTGAAATTGGAAGGATCGTCAAATTAGTGAATCACTATTTTAGGCGTCCAGTGATTTAAATGTGCCGCGGCATAACGATAGTTTGAAGTGGGAATGGGATATACACACGCAAAATAGTATAGCAAGCTGTTATAGTTCAGTAAATGTGTGAGAAATAAACATGAAAATGCCAAAGCTCACACGGGTAGCTCCATTTGACAGATTTGGTGTGTTAATCCAGTTTGGATACATCCAGACTACTTACGTGGATACTTCTGCATGGATCCTCACCACCACGTGGCGGAGAGGGCCCTTAGGCATATGGTTTGTTTTGCATTATTTCTTCCTCCAAGTGGAACCGACTGTCAGGTAATGTAACTTGAAAAGCTTTTCATCCAGGCTTTTCTTGAATTTCGTTAATATAGGGGCAAGGATAACGTGATTTGGAAGGAACTTCCATGCACGGAACACAGAGGGAGAAACCGTTGCGTCGAAAATCAAGTCGACTGTAGTGCGCAGCCAGCTTGAGCTGATGGCCTCTCAGGTTCGTGTTTTGGCTCAGTTGCAACAGTTTGCCACATGGGTGAGTTGGGTTCGTCAGGATTAAGTCAACAATGATTAGCTCTCCACGCTGTCGTCGATATTCACCAATGTGCACTCAGAGACTGCTTTCTGTGTTGGTCGGAGAGATGAAGCAATCCTGGGTGAACACCGAGAATACATCCAGGATGACAAAGCAGGCCGGGAAAATAGATTCGAACCGGTGACCTTATGATTGCAAGCCAAGCGTGCAGACTACTCGGCCACCAGGCTTCCCGGTTTCATTTCACGTTAGCAAGCAGTTTCGTTTTGAAATCTTTGCGGGTCTCCTTGTGTTTGCTATCAGCTGAAAAAGGTGGGCAAGTATCTATAAGTTCCTGAGACTGCGTAGTGACCCAATGTCCAGGTAGGCAATTGGATTTGCCACATTAAGACATACACGCTGCTTACAGAGTCTGCCGGATTTTCGATCAGTAACGTTCAGTTGCGTTCGATGAGCGCTTATTCAGCTAGGATGCGAGCGCCTTCAAGTAACTAACTAACTACATAAATAAATATTTATTCCCGGCTATGCGAGGCATGCCCGCGAGGGCCTGATCAAATGAGTGCAATTATATAGACATGTCATGGCAATTGTAACAATGGCAATCGGAGATTATTCATAAGTTCCTCTTTGAAACTGTACAAATGGGACAGAAATAAAAATGAAGGAAGCCCATTGCCATGAGTTCGGGCACGTTGGTGTGGGCAAATTCGTTCTGCCATAAAGTGCAGTAACAATTCAAGCATGAATGGACCAAGAACTAGGGCTTATCAATTATAAAAGAGCTGGTGAAGAACACGCTCAATCGCGATTGCACGTTACGCTGGGTTCATGTGAGTTTAGCGTAAAAAACAATGGTGAATGCGCAGAAAAAGACGTGGTGACGAAATATGCAGATAAGAAAGTGTCGGGGCGTATCCATCATGGTAGTATATAGTCATGGTCAGCTTGTCAGTGTGAGCTTATTGGCAGTGACTTTATTCAGTGGCGAGTCACCTCCGCCACGTCGCAGTGTTGTTAAACGGACATTTGTGGCTTTTTATAGGGAAAATGCTTGCCAGGCGGAAACCCACCACGTCCTGGAACACTGCCATCAACGCATTCGAGCGACAAGCTGTAACTGGCAATGCTTCTTATTGACCGATTATTGGTTCTGTTAGTCGCAGTCAGGATACACCCATAATTTTCGCTGGCTGATGCATGATGGGGCGAGACTGTATCAGCCATGAGTCCTGTCACTTCCTGAAGAATTGCCACGGCTTGCACGGTAGGTAAACTATAAATCGAACATGCTGACATGTTTTGCATTTGTCATCGGTAGAACCGCGTGATGTCTCCGATGGGTATCCAGTAATATGTTGTTGAACCAAATATTAGAGGAGAAAGGCCAAACGCAACCGTTCAGGCCCGAGAAATCTGCAAGTTGTCCTGAATAATGAACCGGAAATCCTCCCAGAGTAAGTTCTCTTGATTGGGGACATTGGCATCCACGAACATATGGACGGTAATAGTAATGCGGGCAGCTCCCGATGTGGTAAGTGAAAAGAATTTCAGTAGTGTAAATGGCCGAACCCATTTGTTCTTGCCACAGCGAGAGTATTGTGTGTGAAGGAATTGCGTTGGGATATTTCCAAATTACGTGCGTGGCACGTGCAGGAAAATCTGCCCTCCGGTTGGATGAAATGACCGAGTTGACACTAAGTGTCAGCAACTCCGAATAAGAGTTATGTGAAGAAGAGGCGAGCTGAACCCAGTTGTTCAGGCCTTAATATAGTGGCATCCACCCAAGATAACAGATAAGTGTTTTGTCCATCCGGTAAGTACCAAGGCTGCGTAATGATTATCCATCCATTTCCAGATAAGGGAATTTTACGCTTCGTTGAAGTGTTGAGGCCAAGATAATGGACGTATCCTCGGGTTCTGGCCGCCGTTTCTGTGGAAATCTCGGAGAAAAAGACAATGAACAAAGACAGCCACACAAACATGCAACAACGATGCATTCGGAACTCATAGAAAAAGATCATTAGCAAGAGTGCTTTCATTAATGAACCTCACATTATGTGTATCATTATAAACTAAATATCTCATGTACATGTGTTCTATAAAAATTTAGGTTAGTCGTACCATGAATAGTGACGCGTCAGAGAGCTGCGCGATATCGGGGAATGAGAGGCCGATCCGAAGGGTTTAGATTAGTCGATGGATTGCGATTAAGTCGTTTAATTAAATCGTGAAGACGAGTGGTGAGGATCAATGTTAGGAATGAAATAAGCTGGGATAATAAAGCATGAGCAATTTCAGAAAACTTCTCGGGGAAGCTATCCTTTGGGTATGCAGCACTTAGATCATACACGTCTCAATAGTATGGATGCAATCAGAAATACGGTCAAAAAGAATAGATTAAGGCAAAGCACAGAGATGGCCATCCAGTTGAAAAACAATCAGGGACCAGGATAAGGAAAAGACAGAGTGCCTGTACATTTTGAACACGAGTATTTTAACAATGCAAATAGCTGCATTCACGACAGCACTCTAAAATTAAATCTGTGATTGTTGTTATGTGAAAAGAAATATTGTATGACAATTCGAATTGTAGGCTATACAACCGCGAAAGCGGCAGCAATGGTATGTCCGCCATGGACAGCAAAAGTAGTTACTACGCCACTGTATCTACGTCAACTACACCCCAGTTAAAGCACTGAGTTCCCTTTATCATTCTAATTAAGACAATGAGAAGACTAGGATTGCGAGATGGAACCATTTCGGGTTATCTGCTCACTCCCAAACTAATAACAAAGATTAATCACGTGACAGAAAAATTGAATATTTGAAACTGGTCACAAAGGAAAATTACGTAGACGCAAGAATAACAGATCATCGAGCTTGATCTTAGAGCCATGAGCCCCTAGGAAGCTTCAGGGAGACTGTTGATTGTTTTTGTACACAACGGATAGGGCGATGCCGGTTAAGTCCCACCGCTTCGGTAAACCTCCATACTTTGTGGTTGTTATTTCGATAGATAACTGTAACTGTTGACCTAGGGATATGCTCTCCAATGCGCTTACCAAAGGATCGATCAGTTCTGTCAATGTAACTACTACCGCAGTTACAAAGGAATTGGTAAATACAATGGCTTGTGGCGGAGATCGGTTGAGTAGGCTTCACTGGAGGCATAGGCAACTTCCTGGTCTCGCAAATGGAGCAGAATTTGGCGGCATTGAATGTCCGACGAATCGCTGTATGCAAACGACTTTCATGTTGGGAGGGCAACGATATCACCTTTGAAAGGTACTTGAAGGTAGACAGACAGTTTGGGCACGGTAAGTACCCTCTGCCTGTTTTCCTTCAGTTGACTGTGGAATTGAATAAACGCCTCTTGATATCCGTTGGCCCGTAGCGTCTGTGTGCTAAACAGCAATTCCAATTCCAAACCAGTTTCAATCTTCGATTTTACTGTCACGTGCTTCATCTTTATGTTGTTAGTTCGCAACTGAGCAGGTACACCCCATTTGTTTATGCACACTATTGGGTCAAACAAAGTATCGTCCCAACGATTGAGACATTATCCAAGTCGTACCGGACAGTTATTCGGGCCTTTCTGGCACGCAAATTAAATTGGGCTCGCTGTAGGATTGGTTGCTTGTAAATCTAAAGTACAGCTTCCGAACCGGTTGATGTGGGTTCCGAACCTGACAGATCGATTTCCAATCGGGTAACGAATTAAGGCGCCAGTGTATTCAAATACCGCGGAAAAACGTCTTACGGAGTCGGTTTCCAGTAGACACGCGATCCATTTTTCAGCTTCAATAAAGACATCTTTTCTGGCAATAGGCGCCTTTTCGAACTCGCATCTGCGCATCTATCAGTTCCTCTCACTCTTGGAAAAGGCTGACATAACATGCGCAGTAATTTCGTATTCACTACTACTCAACTATCCACGCTGATATCCCAAAATGTGATATATGTGACGGTTGCTTCACCCGGCAAGCTCACTTGGTCCTACAATACGCTTTTCAAACATTCTAGTTTTCCGAACAAAGAAACTGTATTTACATTATCTCAGGCTGATCATGAAAGAGTACAGCGCAGCGAATAACAGTACGAAATGAAGCATAAGTTGAACAAATCAATCAGGCATGGCTCACTGAAAGCCGGTCGCGTGTCACTCCCTTGCACTAGACATCAGATCTCGCTTCAATCTCAGTACGAACATAAACTTAGGTTTGCGCATACGTATTTTGAAAACACTGTGAATACTCACACGTCACTACGCGATGCCAGTGACGTACTACACAACCAGATAGGTAAAATATAGGTCAGCAACGAGATCAAAATATACCATTTTTTCTGGACAATTAGTAAAGTGTACACGCATTTGTCGAATAGCATTACGGTATACCACAACGCTGATATCCTTGTTAGCTGCTCCGACAATGCATTCAAGGAACTGTAGCCTCCATTCCATTTGCATCATGTGTTTCTGGGGATCCTCATCAAGAAGTTCCCATTAGTGCATTCTCATCTCATACTTCACTCTGGAATTTTCCACCTGCCAAACATCCTTGATCGGATTGAGGGACGGAGAGTATGGGCTAATTGTTAGTATGGTTACTCCCTCGTATCCATCTACTGACGACAGTTCTTCCAGTCTTGTGGGACATGATGCATTATCATATAACACGACAACCTGCCGGAGCTCCCCCTCCCGTTTCAAGCTGTCTAAATAGCTTCGCAGACACTCGAGAGATAAGGGACCTGCGAATGATATACTCCGGGTGGTCAACGACAATTTTCCTTCCATTGTGAATGCACCCATCAAATACAAACTGAGGCCTCTACTGTTGGCAACTTTGCAACAGGCCCTCACTCCTCTGTACTCCCGACCACGAGTACGTTCGTATTAAAGTTCGAAGTTTGTTTCGTCAATCCACATGAAGAACTTGCCATTGTTCTCAACTTGGAGAAATCACTAATCGAATTCCCTGCAGATCCCTTCGGTTCGCTCATTTTCTATTCCATCGGGAACCTGATAGATGTTCTTCATAGTTATCAATCGACATCTAGGTGCCGTGCGATTGTCGACTACGAAATGTCCTTGTCCAGTTCTGCTCATACTCGAATTTGCATTTCCCGTAGCGTAAGAGTTGAGTCCCTTGCGATCCAATCCAAGATGTCATCTAAGTCTTACTCCGACATAGTCGGTTTACGATCGCGCGCCTGCGTAGTACTCGGCTCATGAGCAACAGAACGACGAACCCAGCGGTAGGCTGTTTGACAATTGACATTGTTCACAGTTGCCACAAGTTGGCAGTCATCACCGTTGACGAAAGCGCCCAAAACTCGGTCACGAATGTCTGATGAGATATTCTGTCGAAAGCAAGAAGGCATGCCGTCGACCTTAGTATCATAGACATGGTTTCGGTCGTGCGCTTATGTGCCAGCTGTTCATTGCTCCCAGACCAATTGTGATCCACCGTTTCGGACGTGAGGGGGCGCATACAAGCCCGTTGCACCGCCGAAGTGCATTCCTCCAAGGTTCATTCCCAAGTCTCACCCAGTCAACGGGCAGACTAACGCAGCAAATCTTGGCACCCGGGCAATGAGAACACACTTAAGGTCAGAGGATTGGCTCTGAGCGGCTGGCGAATCGCACAGAGTTTTGCAACCTTTTATACTTCTTTGCAAACTTTTGGACTTTCTTTGCAAAATTTTGGACCTTTTATGCAACTTTGCGGAAAATGCTATATTTGTCATGCTATCTAATCGAGGCGTGTGTTTAACCGCAAAGCACACACCTGTTTACCTTGCGGAGGAATTTGTCTCTCCTCTGATAACTGGTAGCCTACAGGTCAATTAAGTGCAGTAAGCAATCTGGGCACCTGGTTGTGGACAGGCGTGCCATAATCGCGGTTGGGACATTAATTAGGTTTGCCAGATAAGTTTAGGCACAGGGAAAGCCTTTGTTTCTTAAGTGGATCACTGTTTCAGTGATGAAACACGAGGATACACTCACCTCGGTGAACTTTATCCAACTTGAGTTACCTCAAGTCGCTGATATTTGGCGCGTGCTTATTCGTCGATTATTTGGATAGTGCGGGCTTAATACAGCCGAGACAGCGAGAAGAGAGCAACATAACCTCAGGAATGCGGTCTGTAAACGACCGGTACGCGTTAAAGATTTTAAAGAATTCCGAAAATACTGGTAGTGTGTGCAACGCCCGAATCACGGGGCGATTTACAACCACAACGAACTAGAGTTCAGCTAGTGCTGTTATCCGCGAAATGACCGAAAGTGTGGATCTCAGCATCTGTACAATCGGTAAAACTGTGACACCACCTCTTACGAAGTTCAGTGGACTTTGAAAGAAAGAAAACTTTGTTGGAAACAATCGTTCGCCGACACCAAGTTCTGAATAAAATGGCGTTACAAACAACGGAGGTGGATGTGCATCGCATTTAAGAAACTGGATTGAGTAAACATCGACAAGTACCTGATGGCGAAAATCTTCCATAGGTCCATTAATAGCAATATTAATGCGAGACTACGTTCCACGTGGGGTTTGCCAAGAATGAAGCTCATATTTGACCGTCAAATTGTTACCATAGAAATGCTGCTACAACGATGAACAATATCATTAATCTAGCGGTTTATGACAGTTAAGTAGGCATGGCTTCATGCTGCTGATTTCAAACCACTGATTCGCTGGTGACCTTAGTGGAACTGACTAAGGATCTTATTCCGTGGGGTCTTAGGTATCCCAACTCGGTCAGTTAACATCAAACAACATTCGGTGGTCGTTAAGACGAAGTTCATTTTTCGAAACTGGTCACCATAGAGGTCCAAGTGGTGTGCAGGCCAACCGGGTGCTAAGATACACGACAATACGTTGCAACAGGTGATATTTTACAGTTTCTACTCGAACAGCGTCCGCTGTTACTGAAAGTTGGCATGTGGATTTTTGAAACACTAGTCTAAAATCCGAGGCTAATATAATGCTGGATACAACCACATCTTCATCACAGGCAATAAATAGTAGCTATAGGATTTTAGCACCAAAGGAGGAATTCCCTTTCACACAGTGAGCAAATCACAACATTGGCTAACCACCCTATTAGCTTACGATTTCGAGTTGTACCGTAAAACAGCATCTTCACTTGGTCACGCTGAAAAATTATCCTGAACTATTGCCCATTGCACCTCCCGACTGCGTTTTGTAACCGTGGTGTGTGGCATACTACGAAAGATCGCGTGCAATAATTAGCATTGCCATAAAGCTCTCAACGTTCGACGCGTGCTTTTTCCACTGTTACATGCAAGCTCCAAACTAAAAGAGACAAGGTTTCACGGTTTAACAAGGAAGGCGACTTCCGCATTATTCAGCACAGAATTGGTTAGAAAAAGGATATGCTTGGCAGTGAAACTCGATCAAGTTCCAGTATTGCTGTGATCGAAAACTGTGTCTTATAACACGGTCAGTTCTCGGTCGACATGCACAAAACTTGACGTATCGTGAAACAAAACTAACAAAACCCATGGTTCAAAATACCCCAAGGGAGCCGTTACATACAGACTGAGTCATCGCCTGTGTACACGAAATCAAATAAATGCAACTAGTTGCAACCGTTTATCAAGCTAATGGTATAAACATTAAGCTGGTCAGGGTAGAAGGAATTTGAATTCGATTTGCTAGGTGAGCCACCGAATCCTGTGTATACTGAAAGGAATGCCATGGCTTGAAATTTTGGGGCTACATGTTCCGAATACAACAACATACATACAACACACAAACAACATACATGCGAATACAACATGCTTACGAAAGTCATTGCAGACTTGATTTAAGCCGAAACTGATTCGACCGCGGATCTAAGTGGATCCAGGTATACTAGACTATCTCTCTCTGAAAAATTTTCGCTCATTCAGTCACGCTAAATAGGAGCTTCACATTGTAACTATGCTGGGCCAAAGTTAAGTAGGAAATTTGGCTGAAGCAGGGGTTACTTGCAAGACAGAGTAACGAGTTATGCTAGGATTTCTGCTCACTTCGTGACTTGGTATACTAGCTCCATCGATGTTGCAGTGAAACACCGCAGAGTTGAATAAAAGCGCTAACCATAAATTAGAACAATAGAAAAGCTAAATAGAGAGCAAATAAAACAAATGTTTCATATCTTAACATGATTGGAAGCGGCGAATTTAAACCAATTTTACAGAGCGTTAATTGTTCAATAAAATGACGATCAGAGTACCATTATTGATGCAAAGTTGTCTAAAGACATGCAGGTGAAGCGTTTAACTAAGTAGTTTCACGGGTGACTCAGGAGAACATCAATAACTTGACAAATGGTAAGAGCAGCGGGCAGAGGAGAAGAGGTATCGGCCTAAAGATGCACTCGGTTTTTGAGTAAGTCGGATGAAATACAACATAAAATTGGCATCTCATTTTACACTTCGGTGTTCAGGCTTTTGCTGGTTTTGTTCGTCTGACTAACGAACGCTACTAATATACTCGGTGCCAAGGTTGAATCCATCACACCGCCCCATCGCGACGATCTAGACATCCTTCGCTAGCTGGCAGAATCATAACGGTGGCGCGCTTTTGACCAATAACAGGACTATTGTACACACCATCAATTAGCATACAATCTGTTACTTTGGTACCTTATCCTAAACTATCAGCAACCATAATTGCCAGTTGTCAGAGGGACACAACAACGCAGTTAGCATGAGCGGACCAATCCCATCATAAGCTCACGATCTCAGCAGGCGAATGAGCGGGAATACGCATGCACAATTGCGCCGACTAGTGACATGGGTTAGACTATGGATACGAGATTCTCTAATGGTTTACCGCTTTGTTAAAAGATTCAAGTTTGAATTCTTGCACTGCCAACTACCTGGGGGAAACTCAGAATTTTAGGTAAGGATTCGACAAACCTGACAGGTCTGGATCTGCAAACAACTAAATTGCTTGAAAACGCCTATGGTGGGCTCAAATAATGTTTAGTGTAGAAATACGTGGCTCATTTTATGCAGCCGTCAGTACAAAACGCTAGTCCGTAAACGTCGTTCATCCTTGTACTGGGAACGTCCGTGGAGCTGCGGATTAAGAGCAGGAGGTCTCAGAACACTGCTGTAAAAGCGCGTCATGAAGTGAAGGATGATTGATGGGCAACCATAGATCGGAAGGGAATCTCTATGACCTAGCACTTCACTTCCTCAAACTTATCATGAAAATACACATATTCATTTGACCCGTAATTTTTTCCTATTCGCGTTTTCTGACTGGAGGATAATATACGGCAAATGTCAGCACTGGACATGATTCAAAAAGCGCCAATTAGGGACAAGTAAGCAAACCAGTTTTGAAGTCCTACATTTGCAACGCAAAGGGATCCTATTTCACCACACGCCAGACTGGTTGAGCAATGGCTCAGACCCCATGGGACATATCATTAGTCCTAATCCTACATTCTCCAAAATTGTAGGGCCCAAAAGAGAACTTGACAGGTGCTGATAGATGACAGTGTATAGCAATGTAATAAATCCGTCTTTCACTCCTCCAACCTACACATACCATGTGGAAGGATTCTCGATGCTTTGTGTTCAACTCAGCCATCTGCCAACCATCGAGTACGGACTACTCCGAACGCAATTATCTTCCCTCTTATCTTCGTCATTATCACTGCACTTTCACCCCAATTATCTTCGCGTTATCAACACGACGTTCACCTCAATTATCTTCGCGTTATCAATACAACCTTCTTCTCAATTATCTCCGCACGTGCCTCCGCTACAGGTGTTTACGTGCTTTCTCGCGCTGATTATGAGCAATGTACTTATCATCCTCCATACTCTCATTTCACGCATCCGGCCTTCATCCGGTCTGTGTTTGACCAATCGCATGAACTTCATTTGTCTTATATAACCAGTGTCCTGTATTCTGTATCGCACTGACGACCTGAAACCCTTTTCTGTTCGTCTCGGACCGAATTGTATTTCATTTGAATGCGTTAAGTGGAAGCGCTACTATTGTGGTTTGTAATATTATTGCTTCCTGATTGTTCGTTAACAGTACCGTCATCTTGTCCAATGTTCATGTTCTTTGACTGGCTGGATGCGCGTTGGTTGAAGGCCGTTCAAAGCGAATTGTCGCTTACAGTGCTCAATACTGGTTCCTAGTTTGGAGTGAAGTTTGAAGTTTCGAGTACTCAGCAGCATTTTATTGGTTTTCAACTGGATTCCCGGAATTTGACGGTGCTTTGCGTCTTGGAGTGAATTGGAACTCATTCAATCGCATTGGACAATGTCTGCAAGGAATTTTGCCGTTGAAAATCTCGTAGATGATGCAGCATACCGGCAAGTCCTTGATGAATATCATGATGGTGCTTCATGCTCTGGTTCACATGTAAGCCATAGGATTGAGCATAGCATTGTTTCTCTTCGTTCGTCCGCCGTAATGTCCAAAGCAGAGTTAAGAATAAGGCAGTCAGATTTGGATAAGCAGAAGCGTTTAGTAGGCTTTGAATTAGAAATGGCCAAACTTCGAGTAGAATTGGAAGAAGGCAATGTCCATTCTAATCTTAGTGATATCGGCCCCTAGTTCTGATGAGAGGAATCGGCGTATAGGCGCTTTTGTTGATCAGTGTTAGTTGTCCGCAGCCGAGGCGTACGATCACAGCGCCAATCGGAGTAGGTCAATGTCACATGTGTGCCTACAGCTAGATCTGCCGAAGGTTGAAACAGAATATTTCAATGGTAATTCTGCTAAGTATTGCAAATTTGTAAAGCAGTTCAAATAAGACGTCGAAAGCCGCGTGTTTGACAATGGCAAACGACTGCTTTATTTGATCCATTATTGACGTGGCAAGACCAACGAAGCCATCAGTGAGTGTGTGATGTTGCCTCCCTCTGTGGCCTACGATAGAGCGAGAAAGGTTCTTCGTGAACTCTTTGGGGAAAGCCATGTTATGGCCAAATCATTAATTGATGGTCTCATGACTGGTTTGAGGCCACTCTCTGCCAATCCAGAATAATTGTCTAAATTGTCCTTGAAAATGGAAAATTGCTACATCGCTCTGTCGCAGATGAATTTTTCTGCGGAGTTGAATTCCATTGCAACGATTGAACGAGTAGTGCGTGTTTTACCGAGCAGCCTTCAGGCCCGGTGGGCAAGAGTAGCAGATTCGATCACGCATGATGGGCGGGAGGTCGATTTCAAGGACTTGGCTGATTTCCTTGCCACAGAATCTCGAGCAGCGCGTAGTAGATTCGGTCACATCGCTTCCTCAAATGCGTCTCGACCGCATTTAGATGCCAGACCACCGGGAGTAGAGAACAGACGAAACGATCGTATTCACGTCCTCTACACCTGTTCAGGTGCCTATCCTAAAACTGCGTGTTTGACTTGTGGTAGTGAACAAGCCACAGTATCGTGTCGTAGTTTTCTGTCTTAGGACATTCATAGCAGGTGGATCTTCATGAAGTCCAGAGGTGGGTGCTTCATGTGTCTAGAAACAGATCACAGATCTGCCACCTGTCAAAACAGCAAAAAAATGTAATGTGTCTGACTGCAGAGGGCGTCATCATCCAATGCTTCACTCAGAGTCCACAGAAGTGACTTCACCGACCGTAGCAAACACTTGCACTGCAATTTTCACTGCACGGCAGCAAGAGTGTAGAATGATTCTTGATGCTTTGTGTTCAACTCAGCCATCTGCCAACAATCGAGTGTGGACTACTCCGAACGCAATTATCTTCATCATTATCACTGCCCTTTCACCCCAATTATCTTCGCGTTATCAACACGACCTTAATTTCAATTATATCCGCACGTGCCTCCGCTACAGGTGTTTACGTGCTTTCTCGCGCTGATTATGAGCAATGTACTTATCATCCTCCATACTCTCATTTCACGCATCCGGCCTTCATCCGATCTGTGTTTGACCAATCGCATGAACAATTGTCTTATATAACCAGTGTTCTGTATTCTTTATCGCATTGACGACCTGAAACCCTTTCCTGTTGGTCTCGGACTGAATTGTGTTTCATTTGAATGCGTTGAGTGGAAGCGCTACTATTGAGGTTTGTAGTATTATTGCTTCCTGATTGTTCGTTAACAGTACCGTCATCTTGTCCAATGTTCATGTTCTTTGACTGGCTGGATGCGCGTTGGTTCAATGCCCTTCAAAGCGAATTGTCGCTTACATACCGTTTGACGAAGATTCTGCATTTTGAATTCTGCAATATGTTTCTCATTATCTGCACAGCTGCACCCTACTAATATATGTGATCCCAACAATGACATCATGAAATAATTGGACAGCGATGAGCTAAATCCTAACATCCTATTCTGCACCATAAAAAGTTTAAAATATCATGTGGAGGTTGCCAGCAAGATGACTTGAGGAATTAATATACGCGTGTTCATAGCTCGTCACTCTTCCTACCAACAACGTAACCAGACAACGAATTAGTAAAGCTGAACTATTTCGAGATACTTAAACTTCTTTAGTATCAGAGCAGAAGGAGTGATCCGTAGTTGTACGTCATCATATAAAATCCATGGCTACTACTCATTAGTTTCTTAACAAGAATAAATGGTCGGTGCAAAAGTTACTCTTTTAAGTGAGACCCTGGATAGGCCGCGTACAAGGCACTTGTGAACGAAAGAGGGGTACGCAGTTTTCTTAGACGACGCTTACGTATGAGCTATCCAATTAGAAGTTGTACCTGTCGCGTCTTGCACAACTTTGCCTCACGTGACGAAACACATTTGTTTATTGTCCAATAGATTCAGCTATAACCAACTATCACAATAAAAGAATCTAATGTTGGAAATGTCCTAAGTGCATTTCCGACTGTTTGATTCTAGAGCCAATACGTATCTTGCATATTGTTGTGATAGTTTATTAGTTGAACTTGAGCGTATGAACTGCTGAATATAATGCATGCATCTGTGATGTTACTTTCACGTGTGCTTGAATTGCAGGCAATTTTTGTGTGTGCTTACACATCTATCACTGCTCACCCAATAGACCGAGCACACAAACTACCATACACTCTTATGAATTTTACGGGACTACTGAACATGATGGAAGCAACAACTGGATTATACTTGGTGGCAGATACCGCGTATTCGGGATCATCCTAGCCAATATCCAGAGCAGAAGTCAGTTACCTTTCTTGCTATTTTTTATTATAGTCTGTCAACTTTAATTTTCTGAACCATGCATGAGATTCTGGGGGAAGTTGATCTGCTCATCGCTAAATTCTTTTGGAGTCAACATTCCAAAGAGGAACTCAGAAACTCGAGGTTGATATTACTCAAGTGCAATCAAATGGCGTTTCAGCCATGACTGTCAAATGCATTTTGCGTATTCCGCATGATGAGGTACATTAGTTCAAAGTGTGTCCCAGTGTCACTCTGAACCGTTCGACATGTGGATTACTGGCTTTGGACGTGTCTTCGGATTACTTAGAAGAAATCAAGGCACCCCGAAGAAGCCAAACCAAGTCGCGATCAGCAGAGGGACACCGGTTTACATGTGTATCGTGCTTGTAGATGTAGCTATTCGGACGTCATTTGTAAGGTTCGTCGAATTTGCTTACGTTGATGTGCAGTAAACTTCCGGTTTGCGCACTCATGTAAGGTATCTAAATCTTGCAGTAGGTGTTGGTAAGCGCTCTCATTAATTCCTTATCCCATTCAGATTGCTATCTTCAGTA
This sequence comes from Dicrocoelium dendriticum, assembly GCA_944474145.2. Lineage (NCBI taxonomy): Eukaryota > Metazoa > Platyhelminthes > Trematoda > Plagiorchiida > Dicrocoeliidae > Dicrocoelium > Dicrocoelium dendriticum. Next base: position 28,673,665 of record OX104059.1, on the reverse strand, counting down.
AAACTTAGATATTTGGGCAGTGTTTCATGAGATCATTACTTGTAATACAAACATACACGATCCTATATCAGATTCCTGTGATAAGCCACATATAAATTTCGGTCTGGTGCGTTGAACTCGGACCAAAAGTAATTTTCGAAGAAGAAACTTGGTTATCCAATTCAGTGAAAGAGTGTGAATGCCTCAATACCGGGGCTTAGAAAGAAAGATTTGGTTATCTACACGGTGAAACCTTTCGGGAAAATCCGTGCGTACCAAAATAGCTTCCTTCCAATCGTCGGCTGCCTCAGTGAAGCCTGTCCAAGACATTGGCGGATGTGTGGTACACGACTGGTGTCAACAGACGCTGTTATTTCCTAAGTAGATTAGCAAGACATCGGCACCGATGGGTTTAATGATATTTTTAATAGGGGGTGGTGGATGATTTTAAGATAGCTTGAAGACTCAAAAACACTTTCTTCTTTGGGCATTGTGGTGACTATCCCAGTCTACCTTATAGCAAGGAGGTGGTTCTGATCTAAGCAGCATTAGAGAAACTAAGTCTTAACTTTCACTAGGTTCCTGGTTTGCTCTTCGGTGTCTGGGCGTATGGTGTTCAGTACAGCATAGAACTCTGCTACAACAATACGGTTCTGACTTTCACGGGGAAGTGACTATGTTCTGTCGGAAGGACCGAAATGTTGATAGGCTCGTGCGCAAGCTGCCATTATTAGATGACAAAATGTTTCAGCCGGGACATGTAAACATGATGACATTGGATGGATTGCTCTGATGCACCATTTGAATCCGAATTAATGCTTTTAGGCTTATAAAGCTATGAGGACTAGCATGTGTGACATTAAGCAGTCAACACACCTTGGTGTAGCTTCGCTGTTAGTCTATTTTAACTGAAGACTAGTCATTCAGTTGAGTAGATATCACTTAGCTTGGAGTGATTGTGATTCTGTGGCTTATATAAGTAATGCCCGTGAATACTGTGGCTTCCTTTTATCTGAAGCTCAATAATCTGCAACATTAGGGCACTATATGAAGTGAAGACGTCTTAGATCTGCTGACGTGTATGCTTATAAAACTCAATATGGTTTATTCGCTAAACCTCCAAGAGGCCAAACCTGTATTAGAGTTCGTGTGCTGGTGGGCTTCCGGTAAAACGATCTGACACCTGTACTGCTAGGGTGCACAGACAACATCTGCGACAAGAGCCTCGCAAATCTGCTGTTTCGAAAACTACCAAAACGCCAGGTAACTAATTTGTTCCAAGGGGTTGCCACGACCAAACAGTTTAGGAAAAACCACCTTAAACGTCAAAACAACAAAATGCTCTTTGCTGGGGTTTTTATTTCTTGAGAAGCAAGGTTGCATATATTCTCTTTGAAAAGGTGGGGTGCGTCTAATATATGGTTTAAGCAAACAAACTGCCTCTTGGTGGTGGATTCGCGCGGACGCGTTTGAATGCGTTATTTAATACATCCCCAATGCTCTGGCTGTGCTATGTTCATAGGCAACCGGCAGAGAAAATGGGAGGGGAAGGACCAATTCTAATTGTCCGCAATGTGTTTTTCTAACTTATGTCTTTGTCGTGACAGAGGAAACGCAACGGTTTTCTATGGCCTGGTAAACATTGTGTCAATGATGACATCTTTCCGCAATGAAAGTGATATCTTTCTCCTTAACAAGCCCAGATGAGTCGGTAGAAGTTTCTTCAGTATGATCGTGGAGATTAGCAAAGCAGAAGCCATGACATCTGTTCTACTAAAAATTCAGGAGTAGTAGGTCAGCATCTTTGTTACCAATTTGCAAGGTAACCTACCTGATTGATGAAGAGAATACAGCCAGCTTCCTAATTGTTTATCTATAAACACACCGATTAGTCAGGGTTTTCATTAGAACCTAAGGATCTGTGCGTTTTTCAAAAATACCAACTCTATACCATTTCTCATGAGCTAAAATCCTTATGTCAATCGCTTATATCCTTAAGGCAAAAACTTACATCATTTGTGCAGAAGCTATCATTCTTAGTGCAGCAGCTTTCCTCCTTAACGCAAAGGATATCCTCCGATAAGCATCCACGTAGTATTGCGTGGGCAGAGGCTAGCAGCCATTAGAATTCGGTATAGCGTAGCGACTGAAAACAGTTGCGCACAGAATAATCACGTCTTCGGAGCTGGATAGGAAAACTGTGAGACTTAGGTAAGACAAGCGTGGACCAACTAAAATGGACGACAGTTGAGACTTTAATAATTGGAGCTCAGCCGGTGCACAGTGCGTCGCGCGCTGGCTTGGTATGAAAAAGGACTCCAAAAAAGAAACGCACATAGGTTGTCTAATTTTCATGGGTATTCAGGCTAGTTCGGTCGGATAGTTGAAGACCCAGTAAAAGCTACCGTTTGACCTCGAAGTCAAGTTGTCCGGAACATAACGAGCGGAACGATCTCCGTCGCAGCAGAATGGATACCAATCACCACACGTACCTTCTTTATTTATGCGATCAAATATAACTTTTGTGACAGATCCACAGGTCTAAGTTGAACGTGGGTTAGAAGGTAATCATATTCCAAGCAATTCGCCCCCATACAAACCACACAAGTCAAATCTGATCGAAGTAGACAGGACAGCTCCCGCGTGGAATGATATAATCACCAATGGAGCGAGGAAGGAGGCATGTGATAGATGTTTGATTGCAGCCTTGCAATGTCCTTTCAAAAGATATGTTAAACGATGACTTATACCACTTTCCTTCTTGTTCCGCAAGTACGCAGACATGTACTATTTAGTTGCGAAGGGATCACACTACAAACAGCTGGTCTCGTGAAATATGAGGGTATAGCGAGCCGGTACACTCTACGGCAGTGATCCGCAACTTTTGTATCTCCGTGGACCGGTCGGCGTTCGCTAATTGTAACCCGGCCCGCTGAGGGTGTTTGTTGAACGATTAAGTTTTAGATTGGTTTGAGTGAATACGTTTAATGTAATTGTGATTGAACATGCCTTGAAAATTGTTGTGTCGGAGCCCCACGACTGCTTCCACCCACCAACGATAGTGAGAACACCAACGACCGAGCAACAAACAGTGTTCACGTAGCAATCCAAACCGGCCACCAAGCGTCTGTCTGTGCAACTCAATTACAATATTCAGATTAGAGCATATCACAGGTTATGCGGAAAGGCTGGCATTCGATCAGTCAATGCTGGACAGTTCAAAAAACGGGGGATCGATAAGTTGCCTCACGAGCAAATGAAGTACACAAAGTAAAAGTGAATAAGCGTAAGCTTCAGTGTCTATACAAGCTAAGCACAAATGTGAGGCAAAAGTGAACGTATGCGATAAAGCGGAAGAGAAAGCAGGGTGAGTAGGGGTGAGTGGGGCAAAACTCACAAAACAACGGGGAGTGGTGGAATATTCTTACCTCCGCTATAACAAAAAGAAAATCCAGTTGCACCAACAAATAGATATAAAGTGATGTAATACGTTAGTTCACTAGAATGCAAAATTACAGACAATCCTGAGCATGTTCCTCTGCAACAAGATTGCTCCATCTGGGGAAATAGGAGACAATGTCGCTTGATGTGCGCCGCCTGAGTCCAGAACATCCCCGCTTCACACAGCTAGGTTGTTAGAAATGGCAATCTGCGTGTAATTCACTATGACTTTAGTTGCAGAGCACCAGCGAAGTTGTTTGTCACGAACATACTATCAAGGCCGCCGTCATTTGCAAACTCAGTAGTGGTACATAATGGGGGGTAGATGAGTAATAATAATGCGATAATCGCACAGATTATGAGTCAACAGTTTAGAAACGGACTTGCAAATCGTCGGAATTCACAACCGTTAGAAAAGCGCGCACACATTTCTATTGTCATGATCATTATCCACCAGATGAAAAAATAGCAAATACAGTGTTCTGTTGCTTGGCAGTTGAAATGAAAGGAATTTAGTTTTTCCATCACGTCCAGATGCGCAAGCATGCCAGTGTGTCCGCTATGTATTGCGTAGGAGCGCGAAATATCAACTTCACCCTGTGCATCTGTGAATGTATACCTTTTCAGAACGTTTGTAGTATCCTGTTCCTGTTAGTAGTCTGATTCATTATTCACATCCTCAGCTGCTAAAATTGATGTGGTTGGCAGGTCCCAGTTTATTTCTGTTGTGTGACTTGTTTGGAAATAAGAAGCAATCAGATGGCTGTCAGCCAGTTTGCATCCAAACAATTCCTCTGAAAGAGTATCCATAGCAATTGCGTTTGTAGGAGGCACACTTTGCTCATATGTCTCAGGTCAAGTTTGCATTGTTCTCTCAGGATCTATTTCTGCAGTACAAGGAAAGCCCGGTATAAAAAACAGAGATGGTTGAGTTTTGCACCTCCTGCCAGATAGAACTTATGTAGAACACGACGTCTAATAACTTTACTCGTTACATGAAATCAGTTCCGGACATATCTTTGTGGGATTGAATGATCGCTATAAGATGGAGAAGCTGTTTTACTTCTAAACTTCTATTTAAGCGCCTCAATGACACCCTGGTCGTACAGTTGAAGTAACACAGTGGTGTTGGGTGACAGGAACTGCAATTTGATATTAAGTAGGTGGAATTAGGGAGGGCAGCGGCTTTGTCGGGAGAGGGTATGTTGTTGCGTCTTTTGAATTTTGCTGTTAAATCTGCGGAAACAGCTGAACTCATCCATGTCTTTTTATTATCGTGGTAAACTTCCGGTAGTTTTCATGTTGAGATTTCCAAATTTTGAGAGTTGGCTGATTTCTAAATCACCGCAGCCGCTTCTCGCTCCCCCAACGTGGTAGTGCACAGCGTAACTGTGGTACGCGCCTTGATTCTTTTCCCAAGTACGCATATCTATCCTTTTACGCAAATCCTTTATCCGACGTCGTTCTGAATAGCAAAGCAGTTCCATGTGAATTAAAAATGTCTTCAGCTGTGTAGCCGAAACATATTGCGGGCAATTTTTCTGCCTAGTCGGATGCAGCACACATACCTGGGTCACCGCTTTCGCCCGATTGCTTACCAAACACAAGATCGTATACTGATGAAAGCCTGTAGCCAATTGTTTGATGATGTGACGCCTGTGTTTCGCAATTCTTTTGTGAAGTGTAATGCTCGTTCATAAATCACATGTCCAACTGACGGGATTTTCTCGTCAGTGCTGACTGGCATTATTTCCAACATGTTCATGTATTCGTTACCCATTTTTCTATCATTCTTTCTTTCAGTCTTGGTGTGTGGTTCACAAAGTCATACATCAGGTCTTTGTTCTGACGGCTTTAAGCCACATTAACGGCAATTATAACACTTAGGTGAGCGACTATGCAGCATCGAGTTTGCGTGCCGTTCCTGGCCGTATGTCCGGTTTAATGACGGTGCATTGAAAATTCCTAGACTATAGGAAGATTGTGTCGCTCTGAAACAATGCATATGCGTCTGATGGACGGATGTGGTTCAACAGCAATGGACAAGTATACTCCCTAGACGTCCTGTGAAGTCCTCCCAAAGTTCCCTTAACCTGTGTTATTGTTCAAGCCTTTGGCAGGTGCCCTACACAGGGATTAATGTGTATTTATCTGAGAGCTACTTACCTGCAGGTATATCTTGCGTTTTTATTCTAACTGTTAGTGCAGCTCAACCAACCAGACCGCCAGAAGACAAAAATAATTTATGTTCCATTGAATTACGGGTTATGCTGATCTTCGGCAGGCCAACTATTTCCATTTCATTGTTTATAATCAAAACCAGAAATCGAACTGTGTGCGAAGAAATTCATCCTTCCATGTAGCAGAGCTGAGCGGCAGGTGCGCTGCACAAAAGTAAGCGGAGTGGTCGGTTGAGCTGCACTAACAGTTAGAATAAAAACGCAAGATATACCTGCAGGTAAGTAGCTCTCAGATAAATACACATTAATCCCTGTGTAGGGCACCTGCCAAAGGCTTGAACAATAACACAGGTTAAGGGAACTTTGGGAGGACTTCACAGGACGTCTAGGGAGTATACTTGTCCATTGCTGTTGAACGTCATCAGTCCATCAAATGCAAATGCATTGTTTTGGAGCGACGCCATCTTCCCATAGTTTACGGATTTCTAATGCACCGTCATTAAACCGGACATACGGCCAGGAACGGCACGCAAACTCGATGCTGCATAGTCGCTCACCTAAGTGTTATAATTGCCGTTAATGTGGCTTAAGGCCGTCAGAACAAAGACCTTCACCGCACCGGACAGTGTATGGACCAGATCACAAGTCACATGGAACGCACAATACAGCCGACTACAGAGGTTGTGGTGTAAGTGTTTCCGACGCGAGGCGGCCTGATGGATTTGAACCCTAGTGGACCATTGGGTGAGAGTGAAGTTCACGGTCCGGTGTGTGAGACGACATTGCACTTTCAAGGCATCACATTGTCCATTGTAACATCTCCCTCTTTGAATACACGTTCTCCAGACGCATAGGAATGAAGCGTTGGGTTCACCTGTAAAGTCGCATAGGTTTAGTAGGCCGCGTAATTCTCCCAGTGACTCCGTCGCATGGTTCTGCGCACGTCTCTGTCGGTTCAATACGCCCCACTATTTTTGATAGTTCCAATGTGTCCGGCAATATATCAAACGGCAACTCGAAAGTAGAGGTGATTGTTTGTTCCATCTGTCAATTGCGGCATTGATAAACGTGTCGTGTGACAGACAACGTTCCGACAGTCACCACGTACAGCGCAGAAAATATCCTTTATCGTGCCACTGCAGGTTGACAGGTTTGGTGGTTTGGCTATGCATCCAACGCGTACACCGGGTCCCCTAGTAGAAAACCTCTGTTCGCTCCTGACGTCAGTAGCCGTTGCGTAACCTTAGAGAGTACTGCATTAATTGGAGGACTTGGCTCACGCCCGAACATGGCTTCCGCTGGGTATCTGCCGCCTGGTAGATCGGGGTATTGCGTAGACCATTTTACTTAACAGAACAGGTGTATGATATCCACTGTAGGTCCTTCCCCTCACAGCTTTAGAAGTAAACATTTGATGGTATCCATGAAGCATTCTGCTTATCCGTTGGACTGTGGATGTTCCGGAGGCTACCGACAGTGCTTGATACAATTACACCCGCAAAAGCACCAACATCGTCGGAGATAAACTGCGAACCGTGATCGGAAACCGAGGTATTTGATGAACCGAACTGTGCAAATAACTGTTGTAATTTTCGTACCGTGGCCGCTGTCGTAGATGTGTTCATCAGGTATACATCCGGTCACTTAGTATACGCATCAATCACAATTCAACAAAATGGCGTTGAGCGGGACCAGGGAAATCAATGTGAATTCTTTCCCATGGCTTTAAGACTGAGATCCGGGGTTGGATGAATTTGCTTGGAAGTTCAGCTGCAGACGCACATTTGCTGCATGTGGGGACACAATGATGGATAGCGTTGTTAATGAAAGGTCAATATACGTAACTTCTGGCTGAAGCTTTCATCCGGGATATTCCGGGACAACGTAGGTGCAAATATCTTAATAACCTTGCCATTGAGGAAGTTTTAAAGAATGTTCTGCATAATTCGTTAAACGCGCTTGCGTTGAGTTCCTCCCAGATAGCCGAGTTGTTGACTTAGACTACGCTGATGATATCGTCTTGCTGGTGACGGTCCACAGGCCGTCGAACTTGCGATTGAAGGGTTAAAATATAGAATGACTATTTCTATCCAAGTGCAAAGCTCTTTCCCAAGTGTTTCAGATGCCTGTACCTGCACTCAATCATGGTTGTGAGAGACTGAAGGTTACGGAGAGTTTTGCCTACATGGGTAGTTCTGTCACAGCCAATGAAGCTATTGGAGACCAGATTTATTTGCGTATCCCAAGAGCTCGCCTCGCTTTCTCTAAGCTGAAGCACTTGTGGCGCCGACATGACATCGGTATATCCATCAAAGGACGGGTTTATTGTGCGACTGTCCGAGCTGTACTGTTGTACCGTTGTGAGACTTGGCCTGTTCGTATCGCCGACCTGCGCCGTCTTTCTGTCTTTGAGCACTTTTGCTTGTGGTCGATTGCCCGTGTGTGGTCTTTGCACCACGGAACCAATGTGTAAGTTAGACAGCGTAGCTTGGGTGGAGGCAGCCATTCGCTGGAGGAGCTCGTCCCGCTGCGTCAGCTGCGGTGTCTTGGACACGTACTGCGTATGCCCAGCCATCGCCTTGTGTGTCGCGCGTTCTTCGCAGTTGCTGGACAGGCGCGGTGGCCAACCTACGACATGGAGGAGCCACACCGGAATTGTCGAGTGACGCATCACTCCCTCCCCCGGGTTTTCACCCAATGTAACTAATGCATGTATGATGCTATGGGCTGTGCAATGAGCAAATCTGATAAAGCCATGTTACAAAATAAAAGAGCAGTGGTACTCCTTTCGTGCACTATGCAACTTGTGGTACCGTTATACAATCACAAGTACTGTGACTATCACTTTCTGTGTGTATTTTTTACTGTGTGACCATTTTACTTGCAGCACTGAGCGAGTACCGCTGACGTACATGCTTACTGAATATTCACGTTCGCTTTTGTAGTTCGATTTGCGCGATCTTACAAAGGAAAAAATGGCTAGTTCCATTTCATCAAAGCCAAAAGGCATTCACATATACATGTTATCAGTGATTCGAAGAGGTTAAGAAGGAACAGTTAGCTAACATTTACGCAAATGTTCAGAGTTTGCAACGCACAAATCAATGGAGATCTAACAGCAAAATACAGAAAAATGGAACATCATACCCTCTCCCGACAAAGCCGCTGCCCTCCCTAATTCCACCTACTTAATATCAAATTGCAGTTCCTGTCACCCAACACCACTGTGTTACTTCAACTGTACGACCAGGGTGTCATTGAGGCGCTTAAATAGAAGTTTAGAAGTAAAACAGCTTCTCCATCTTATAGCGATCATTCAATCCCACAAAGATATGTCCGGAACTGATTTCATGTAACGAGTAAAGTTATTAGACGTCGTGTTCTACATAAGTTCTATCTGGCAGGAGGTGCAAAACTCAACCATCTCTGTTTTTTATACCGGGCTTTCCTTGTACTGCAGAAATAGATCCTGAGAGAACAATGCAAACTTGACCTGAGACATATGAGCAAAGTGTGCCTCCTACAAACGCAATTGCTATGGATACTCTTTCAGAGGAATTGTTTGGATGCAAACTGGCTGACAGCCATCTGATTGCTTCTTATTTCCAAACAAGTCACACAACAGAAATAAACTGGGACCTGCCAACCACATCAATTTTAGCAGCTGAGGATGTGAATAATGAATCAGACTACTAACAGGAACAGGATTCTACAAACGTTCTGAAAACGTATACATTCACAGATGCACAGGGTGAAGTTGATATTTCGCGCTCCTACGCAATACATAGCGGACACACTGGCATGCTTGCGCATCTGGACGTGATGGAAAAACTAAATTCCTTTCATTTCAACTGCCAAGCAACAGAACACTGTATTTGCTATTTTTTCATCTGGTGGATAATGATCATGACAATAGAAATGTGTGCGCGCTTTTCTAACGGTTGTGAATTCCGACGATTTGCAAGTCCGTTTCTAAACTGTTGACTCATAATCTGTGCGATTATCGCATTATTATTACTCATCTACCCCCCATTATGTACCACTACTGAGTTTGCAAATGACGGCGGCCTTGATAGTATGTTCGTGACAAACAACTTCGCTGGTGCTCTGCAACTAAAGTCATAGTGAATTACACGCAGATTGCCATTTCTAACAACCTAGCTGTGTGAAGCGGGGATGTTCTGGACTCAGGCGGCGCACATCAAGCGACATTGTCTCCTATTTCCCCAGATGGAGCAATCTTGTTGCAGAGGAACATGCTCAGGATTGTCTGTAATTTAGCATTCTAGTGAACTAACGTATTACATCACTTTATATCTATTTGTTGGTGCAACTGGATTTTCTTTTTGTTATAGCGGAGGTAAGAATATTCCACCACTCCCCGTTGTTTTGTGAGTTTTGCCCCACTCACCCCTACTCACCCTGCCTTTCTCTTCCGCTTTATCGCATACGTTCACTTTTGCCTCACATTTGTGCTTAGCTTGTATAGACACTGAAGCTTACGCTTATTCACTTTTACTTTGTGTACTTCATTTGCTCGTGAGGCAACTTATCGATCCCCCGTTTTTTGAACTGTCCAGCATTGACTGATCGAATGCCAGCCTTTCCGCATAACCTGTGATATGCTCTAATCTGAATATTGTGATTGAGTTGCACAGACAGACGCTTGGTGGCCGGTTTGGATTGCTACGTGAACACTGTTTGTTGCTCGGTCGTTGGTGTTCTCACTATCGTTGGTGGGTGGAAGCAGTCGTGGGGCTCCGACACAACAATTTTCAAGGCATGTTCAATCACAATTACATTAAACGTATTCACTCAAAACAATCTAAAACTTAATCGTTCAACAAACACCCTCAGCGGGCCGGGTTACAATTAGCGAACGCCGACCGGTCCACGGAGATACAAAAGTTGGGGGTCACTGCCGTAGAGTGTACCGGCTCGCTATACCCTCATATTTCACGAGACCAGCTGTTTGTAGTGTGATCCCTTCGCAACTAAATAGTACATGTCTGCGTACTTGCGGAACAAGAAGGAAAGTGGTATAAGTCATCGTTTAACATATCTTTTGAAAGGACATTGCAAGGCTGCAATCAAACATCTATCACATGCCTCCTTCCTCGCTCCATTGGTGATTATATCATTCCACGCGGGAGCTGTCCTGTCTACTTCGATCAGATTTGACTTGTGTGGTTTGTATGGGGGCGAATTGCTTGGAATATGATTACCTTCTAACCCACGTTCAACTTAGACCTGTGGATCTGTCACAAAAGTTATATTTGATCGCATAAATAAAGAAGGTACGTGTGGTGATTGGTATCCATTCTGCTGCGACGGAGATCGTTCCGCTCGTTATGTTCCGGACAACTTGACTTCGAGGTCAAACGGTAGCTTTTACTGGGTCTTCACAGTACGCTGTCATGCAAGCTGGTTAAACGCTCACTTGATGTAACTGAATGTCACGTGTCTCATATTCACCAGAACTTGCAATGCCACTGAGGGAAGTGGTGAAACGTTTGACATTAAATTACTCAGCTCGGAGAACGAATCAAAACTTTATTCACCAGACCTTACGTGCATCAGGCAAATCCACATGTGATATGTCTAATCACCAACATTTACATTAGGTCTCTTCATGTCCTTGGAACTTATAGATGCTCGCCTGCATATTCCGTTTGGAAGCGAACGCAATATAACTCGTAAAGAGCTCCGGGCAAAACTCCGTGCCAAGCTGTAGAGAGACGGCGAATCGTGGTGGTCTCATCGTGCGTCAGAGATGTTGATTTCCGCTGCGCTTTGTAACCATCGTAGGTTATTCTGTCTGATACGGGAAACGAGCAGCAGAAGACCTGTTGTTATTGAAACTATACGTGACGAGTGTGAACAGCCTATACATAACTTATCAAAACGCTTAGAGCGTTGGGCTGAGCATTTTGGAAAGCAATTTACTCGGTCGGGGATTTTAGATTTCTCGGCGGCCAGTGATCGCCCCGCTCCGTGGGCTGTCCCTTTTGGATCCACCCTCTCGCTCAGAAGTCGAACGTGAGATCGAACTGTTGAAGTTATACAAAGCCGCGGGACCTGATGATCTTCCTCCAACCCTCTTTAAATTCTTTGGCCCTGCTCTTGTGGATGATTTGCACGAGTTAATAATGAAACTGTGGGAGCAGGAAACTGTCCCAACCGATTGGAGCCGCTCTGTCACAGTCCCAATTTTCAAGGGACGCTCATGGTCGGAATGCGGCAACCATAGAGGAATCAGTCTGATCTCCATCGCCTCCAAATTGCTTGCCTCTGTCATCCTTCGCAGACTGACTGGCACTCCTGAAAGCCAGATTCGCGAAGAGCAAGCTGGATTTCGTCGAGGTCGTGGCTGCATTGACCACATCTTTACCTTGCGTCAGTTGTTGGAGCACCGTCACATATATTGGCGGCCCACCGTTGTCGTGTACCTCGATATCAAAGGTGCTTTGTTTTCTGTGGATAGACATGCACATTAGGACTGTTTACTCAAGAAAGGTGTACCTGATGAATATGTATATATATATATATATATATATATATATATATATATATATATATATATATATATATATATTAACCGAGCATTATATGCACGTAGCTCGGGCAGAGTGAGGGTTTACGGCAAGTTGTCTTCGCCTTTTAAAATCTCCAGCGGCGGGAGATAAGGATGCCCGCTGTCACCTTTCCTCTTCAACTTCGCTGTTGACGAAGTCATGGAAATCGCGTTCACAGGACACGACTTTGAAGGTATGAATCTGCTCAGAGGAGAACGACTTCTTGACTTAGAGTATGCTGATGATATTGCCCTCATCTGTGACAGCTCACAAACTTGTCAAGCGGCACTGGACAGATTATCACTAGCTGTCCGTCACTTTGGGCTTTGCTTCGCACCACGGAAGTGCAAAGCGTTCATCTGAGATTGGACTGGACCGCCTCCTACGTTGACCATTGGTGGGGATCTGCTAGATGTCGTTCAAAATTCAACTACCTGGGAAGTTGGATCATCGCCTTTGGGATGGAAGACGAGATCACGAACCGCATAGCGAAAGCTCGAAGTGCTTTTCTAACCTTCGCCACTTATGGCGGCGGTGCGACATTACTCTCGCCCTGAAGGGTAGAGTGTACAATGCAGGGGTACGTTCGACCTTACTTTACGGTTGCGAAACCTGGCCCCTATGATCGGCGGACATGAAAAGGCTAGTTACGTTCGACCATCGGGGCCTTCGCAGTTTGGCTCACACCTGGTGGGAACACCGCCTGAGTAACGAGCGTGTTCGTCGCCTTGTTTACGGCCCAGGAAAAGGAAATGAACCGCTCAGCACCGTTATTTCCCGCACCAGGCTCCGATCGCTGGACCACCTGTTGCGCATGCCAGCCCACCGACTCCCTCGACGTGCGTTGTTCGCTCACCGGGGATGTGGGTGGAAGAAGAGGAGAGGTGGCCAAGCGATGACTTGGTCCAGAAAAATGAAGTCCCTCACTTCGGAGCTGGCCTCTGTTGGAGCGTCTCGGCTCCCTGGTTGGGGTCCAAAAGACGGTGAACACGTTTGGCTGGATACACTTGATAACATGGCAAGGAGCCGACCTCAGTGGCGTTCCTGCTGTGAGTTTCTTTGTCCCTCCCCATCCCTTTTAGCCTCCCCTCCATCTAAGAGCTTATTTCGTAGGGTAAAACATAATAATGTTTTTTTACCTAGTAGCTGTCTGGTAGCTTATCGGAACGATGCCTATCTGTTGCTGGTTGCTCAGCTGGCATGGAACTGTCGTAGATATTTTTCCTTTATGTATTGTATGTATGGTGCGCTGAGGCTGGTGGTGGCTAGATCCTGACAGATAGTCTACCCACTGCTGCTACTGCTGCGCCATAGTCTCATGTCCTGGGCGCCTCCACGTGGCGACCGCTGGGTGGGAGTTAGGTTTCGCACTTCTCCCTGCTAAGATCCAGGACACCAATCCGCATGAGTCAGCTAACTGACCATGTGCTAGACCCGCTGCCTTTCGGGTGTTCATTTAATCGAAGGCTTTGGCTGAGGACCCGAGTCGTTCTCCTGTCAGAATTGGGCGCCCTGGCAGTATCCTAGTCCATCCTCTCCGGAGGTTAGGAAGTGGTCGATGGCCCACTTCCCGTAAAACCTAGCCATGGGAGACAACAGGTTACGGGTTATATTCTCAATGCTCGATTGGCGTAGAGCACGAGTGCCACGCATTGTCTCTGACGGTGGGAGGACACCTCCGGGTGTTCAATGGTTTGCTACTGCCCGCCTCAAGCCACGCAGCCCCTGGTCAAATTGGTGCAAACCCGCCAAAAACCCACCTGCGTCTGGCCGTGGTCGCAGGTGCGTATCCAATTACGGTCGCAAAACATATAATAATTGTTCCAGAACCTCAAAGGCTGCGTGTGACGGCCGTCAAGCAGATCCCAATCTGTCTCTGCAATCACATTCCCGAGCTGGATCTGCTCTCCACTGCCTTGTGGGTCAGGCTATTGAGCCAAAGGCTCCGGGTGGAGTCCCTCAAGCAAACCTCCAAACCACCCACTGCCTTGTGGGTCAGGCTATTGAGCCAAAGGCTCCGGGTGGAGTCCCTCAAGCAAACCTCCGAAGGACAACGACCACCTCGCGTGCGATTGCCCACCAATGCAATCGTATGCCTGCGCGCAAAGCACTCAGCATCGAGTGCTGGAACGTGCGCACACTACTGGACCGTAACTCGAGCGAGCGCCCGGAGCGACGCACTGCACTGGTCGCAATGGAGCTGGCGCACTACCACATCGATATTGCGGCGCTCAGTGAAACTCGGCTCGCTGAGCAAGGTAAGTTACATGAAGCAGGTGCTGGCTACACATTCTACTGGGTGGGGAACGCCGCCTCAGCACCACGTGAACATGGGGTCGGATTTGCAATATCCGACCGCCTGAATGGCCAGCTGGTGGGTGAACCAACGGGCATCAGCGCGCGGCTGATGACTGTTCGCCTGCGACTCGGAAGAGGTAAGTTTGCTACTTTTATAAGCACGTACGGTCCGACCATGTGTTATCCTGATGACACGCGTGATCAGTTCTACACTGAGCTATCCTCCGTGATACGGTCTGTGCCGAAGAGCGACCGACTATTTCTGCTGGGTGATTTCAACGCGCGCGTTGGGCGTGATACATCGGTGTGGACAGATGTTATCGATTCGCATGGCATTGGTTCGGCGAATGCGAACGGTGACAGGTTGCTCTCACTATGGGCCACTCACGGTTTCACGATCACGAACACTCGGTTTGCACTGAGTGCGAGTGATATAGCAACTTGGACGCATCCACGGAGTGGTCGCGCTCACCTGCTCGACTATGTCATCGTACGTCAGCGTGATATGCGTGAAGTGCGCATGACACGTGTACTGCGTGGAGCTGAGTGTGGCACTGATCACAAATTGATTCGGACCAAACTGTACATATATTTTCGTAAATCGATGTATTGCACTCCCGCCGTGAATCGGCGTAAATTTAACATTCTCTCCCTCAGCACTGTGGCGAAACGGACTGAGCTAGAGAAGGCGATGGCTGCAAGCCTGTGTGGTGATGTGGACTGTATAGCCACAGTGGGCGACCTGTGGCACCACATTCGCGACCAGGTGACAGCTGCTGCGGAGGAGACCATCGGGCGCGCAAACTGTAAGCGGCCTAATTGGTTTGATGACAACAATGTGACGATTGACGCATTGGTGTCAGAGAAGAATGCAGCATTTGCTGCACATGTGGCAGACCCCAGTGACTTGGGGAAGAAGAGTCAGTTTCGCAAACTTCGACGGAGACTGACCCGAGAGCTCCGTCGCATTAAAAATGCATGGTGGACGGAGAAGGCGAAGCAGATGGAATGCTACGCCGGACGCCGTCAACACAAGGAATTCTTTGACTCCTTGAAGGCGGTGTATGGACCGAGATTGGAGCCGCTGAAGACACTGATCGATGGTAGTTCAGGCGCTACCTGCACCCAGACTGCAGACATAATGCAGGTCTGGCGGAAACACTTTGACTGTCTCTTGAACAACCGTTCAGAGATCGACTGGCCTACATTGAACGGCCTGAAGCAGCACGATGTGAAGGCGGATCTGTCGGATACGCCGACACTGGATGAGACGCAGAGAGCACTTGCTCAGCTGCGAAACGGCAAATGTGCCGGAGGTGACGGGATCCCACCTGGAGTATTGAAACACGGTGGACCCGCGTTGTTGACTGCGCTGCACCACTTGGTGCAACGCGTGTGGATTGAGGAGGAAGTGCCTTCTGAGCTGAAGGATGCCCTTGTGCTACCACTGTACAAGGGCAAAGGTAGCAAGCAATGTTGCACGAATTATCGTGGCATCAACTTGCTGAGTTGTGTGGGCAAGGTGATTGCCCGAATCCTGCTCAATCGCCTCGTGAGTCAGATTGTGGAACCAAACGTGGCGGAAGAGCAATGTGGATTCCGTTCGGGTCGCAGCACTATCGCTATGGTGTTTGCGGCTCGTCAGTTGCAAGAGAACTGCAGAGAACGAAACCAGCCATTGTACTCGCTTTTTGTTGATTTCACCAAGGCATTTGATACGGTGAACCGCGAGGCACTGTGGCTGGTGTTGGGTAAGTTTGGTTGCCCGCGTAAGTTTGTAAGTTTAATTGAATGTCTGCACAGTGGTATGCGAGCGCGGGTGCAGCTGAGTGGAGAGACCTCTGATGACTTTACAGTTGTCTCTGGTGTGAAGCAAGGCTGTGTCTTAGCTCCTGCCCTGTTTAATATCTATCTTCATGCAATGTTGTCTTGTGCTTTTAATGCGGCTTGTGCTTACGGTGTTCGTGTGGAGCACCGTATTGATGGTGTGTTGCTGAACATCCGTCGTTTCGGTGCGAGAACTCTAGTCTGTGAGACAACTATCCGTAGGTTGCTGTTCGCTGACGACTGTGCGTTCTTTGCACACAGCGCGGATGAGTTGCAGCACATGACTAGTGCTCTGGCTTCGACAGCGGCCAAATTCGGGCTCACCATTAACACAAGCAAAACTGTCTGTCTCTTTCAGCCTTCACCGGGGTTGCAACCTTCAATATTGCCGCAAATCAGCATTGGTGCTGAAGTATTAGAAACCACCTCCCGCTTCTGCTACCTTGGGAGTGTGATGTCGACTGATCAGCAGCTACACGTTGAGTTGCGTAATCGCGTGTCGAAGGCGGCAGCGGCATTCGGGAAGCTTGAGTACCGAGTGTGGAACAACCATCAGCTTACCATTGGCACGAAGCTGTTGATGTACAAATCCATGGTACTGTCCGTTCTTCTATACGGCAGTGAAACGTGGACGATGTATCGGCGGGATGTGCGATATCTCGAGCGGTTCCATCAGCAGTGTCTGCGACGAATTCTGCACATCGGTTGGGGCGCCAGAGTTGCAGACACGGAAGTGTTGCGCCGAAGTGGGATGTATGCAGTGGACTGCATACTTTTACTGCGACACCTGAGATGGCTCGGTCATGTGAGCCGTGTGGATTCGACGCGGATACCGAAACAACTTTTATACGGTCAGCTGAGTATAGGGAAGCGGCATGCTGGGAAACCCAAGTTACGTTACCAGGACATGATTAAAGTGGGCCTCACACGTTCTAATCTTGATTGCAGATCATGGGAATCGAAGGCGGTTGATCGTGGTGCATGGCGCGATCTAATCACGAAGGCAGTTGCTGAGGTGCGGGAGAAAGCCCTCATGCATGCAGAGAAGAAGCGGCAAGTGCGGAAGCGGCAAGCACCGATGAATTGTACTCCATCGACATCGAGCGCATTGTGCTGAAGAACTTGCGGTCGCGAGTGCCTTAGTCAGGCAGGCCTAGTGAGCCATGAGAGAGGTCACTCGGGACCACTGCCGAAGCGACGACGGGTCTCGCAGTGAACGTAGGCAGCACCGGCGCAGCATTTGTAGGCACGCTGAATTCGATTTACTAACCGCGTGCTTGCATGCTAAGTCTCTTTATTTCAGGTGGTGGGTTTACAGTTTTTACCTTAATGCTTTTCTTTCTCATATAAATATCTCCCTGTACTCTATTCCATTAACTTGCACACATCGCTTCAGGCAATTGTATTCGATTTCCATAACATTTTTGTGTTCGTGGCATTCCGTGAACTATACTTCCTGACCTCGTGCACTTAGCTAGGAATTGTTTGTTTACAACTTATTACGTATGCTATTTAATTAAGGTTTATATGTCTAGTGGGCCATGAGCTATGCCATTAGGGGCCACTACAGAAGCGAAGACGGGTCCTGCAGAGAATAACGGCGAGCCGGCGCAGCGTTTTGTAGGCACGCTGAATTCGATTTACTAACCGCGTGCTTGCATGCTAAGACTCATTATTTCAGGTGGTGGGTTTTCGGTTCTCTCCTAATGCCTTTCTTTTTCATATAAATGTCTAGTGGGCCATGACCTGTGCCATTTAGGGCCACTACAGAAGCGACGACGGGTCCTGCAGAGAATTACGGCGAGCCGGCGCAGCGTTTTGTAGGCACGCTGAATTCGATTTACTAACCGCGTGCTTGCATGCTAAGTCTCTTTATTTCAGGTGGTGGGTTCACAATTTTTACCTTAGTGCTTTTCCTTTCTCATATAAATGTCTACCAGTAATCTATTCCATTAACTTGCACACATCGCTTCAGGCAATTGTATTCGATTTCCGTAGCATATTTGTGTTCGTGGCATTCCGTGAACTATATTTCCTGACCTCGTGCACTTAGCTAGGATTTGTTTGTAAACAACTTATTTCATATGCTATTTAGTTAAGGTTTATATCACCGTTTCCTTATGCAATAATCCAGTTTTTCTCTTTTTCTTTCTCTCTCTCTCTCAAGTGTTTGGCTGTTGTTTGATATCCCCGGTGTGGATGCGCTTGATGTGCATGTTGACAAGGTGCCTACCTGTCTATTACCCACTACCTCGTCCATACTGGCTCCAGGAGACAGTTGGTCGTTGCTGGAGGGGACGGGGTGCACGGTCCTTGTGGCCGTGCTAGACTCGAAGAGCGGTTCCATGCACTCAGTGTGGAGCGGACTACGGTCCAGCCACCGCCTTGTGTGCGGTTGATTCCCAAATACAGCGTGCTTGTGTTTGCCTGTGAAGGAGTGTGGGCCGGCTCCGTTGATGAAACGTGGTTCCCATCCGCAAGTCTCCCGGTCTTATTCCTTCGGGTTTACACTGGATATGGGGTGTGTGGTTGGAGCTGTGGGTGGTGCAGCGCAAGCCATCCATGGTCCCTCTGTAGGTGCAGGCGTCCTGTGGCTGGCCACAGTGACAGACAAATCCGAAACCGGATGCCGCCAACCATGTATGTATTAGTGACACATCCTGAGGCTGATGTCGCATTCATGATGCTATTTCAAAGCAGTTGGGCCAAACCAACTTTCACTTAAACAAGGTTCTTTTAATATGGATAAAGTTCATTCCATTTTATTTCGTTTGTTCTGCGTACTTGATAATTTTCTCCCAACTTACACACGTCGCTCATGCGAATTGTGGTAAACTTGCGTTATTTTTATCGCGTGGTATTTTCGAAATAACTTTCGGACATTTTGTACTTATCGCGTATTCACATTTAACACTTTCTTCCGTATGCTCATTTAGCGAGTATTTATGTCGTCATATGCGTTTACTTTATTCGATATCGGTATTTCGAATGATTGACTGTTGTTTGACATCCCAGGTGTGGTTGCGCTTGATGTGCATGTTGGCAAGGTGCCTACCTGTCTATTACCCACTACCTCGTCCATCTGGCTCCAGGAGACAGTTGGTCGTTGCTGGAGCGGACGGGGCGCACGGTCCTTGTGGTCGTACTATGCTCGAAGAGTGGTTCCATGCACTGAGTGTGGAGCGGACTACGGTCCAGCCACCGCCTTGTTTGCGGTTGATTCCCCAAATACAGCGTGCTTGTGTTTGCCTACGAAGGAGTGTGGGCCGGCTCAGTTGATGAAACGTGGCTCCCATCCGCATGCCTCCCGATCTTATTCCTTCGGGTTTACACTGGATATGTGGTGTGTGGATGGAGCTGTGGGTGGTGCAGCGCAAGCCATCCATGGTCCCTCTGTAGGTGCAGGCGTCCTGTGGCTGGCCACAGTGACAGGCAAATCCGAAACCGGATGTCGCCAACCATGTACTGCGGTACAATAGCTGAGGTGTTTTACCACCTCTAGCTGACATGTATAACGATGATGATGATGGTGATGCCTAGTGTTGCTCACGCATCTTGGTGGCATAATGATCAAGACGTTAGCTGTGAACCACTAGCCACCGAGTTCAACCCCAGCTTAGGTTACCTCCATCTGATGAGTCAAACCCAGGACGAAACCGGTCATGGGGTGTAATTGTTGTATTCGGAATGACCGAGGCCTACTCGAAAGTCAACTGTGGTCTTACTAGTGATTGCATGTCCCAATCCAACCACAAAGCGGGCCATCGGATTCCAAATACGTAGCTGTACTGTTATCGACAGTTTGCCTCGGGAATGGGTCATATTCCATCCGCATATTCTCCGATATTCCGTGGAGCGAGCGCAAACAGTAGAAGCACGAATTGAAAGAATACCGGAAGGAACTCTTAGCCAAGACCAATCTTGTATACAGTGTCCTCGAGATTGGAGGTCATGATGATCGTGAAGTGACCACTCAGGAACAAGAGCAGTGGCGATACATTCGCGAGACCGTCTGACTGGAAAATATGATGACGTAATCCAGCACGAGGTTGCGCAGATTGGCAAACTACAAGGGATGTGGTCAGAGGATTGTAAAGCTATTGCTTCAATTTAAACAAATATCATCTAGGTTATTGGTGTGCTGGTATGCGGGCCACAGTAGCCTTTGTTCCGAGCTAATGGATAAATCAGCATCCGCTAAGGGAACGCACGAGCGCAGCCAATTAGTCGGATCACTTTGCGATAACAGTTCGGATAACTTCACCCAATTAGCCAACGAAACCGTTAAACCACCCATTCGTTACCTACAAGGAGAGACGCAAGGAGATAATGGTGGAGTCCATGGATCTGACGCGGAGAATTTCGCCATCGTACCACCAAAAAACCGATTTGCGGCCGCCCTTTCAACCGTCGGTACAATATTATTCTCAAAGCGTGCATCTCCCGTTTCATTGCTAAAAACAGGGAAGCATTTCCGCATGTACGCCAAGGCATAACATCTCAGGAACAAAGTTGTAAAACTGAGGTTACTTCAAGCAGCAAATGCTTGAGATCACAAATTCGTCAACGGAAATTGGTTGCACTCAGAAATTAGCGACCCCGAATTCCCAATACATAGTATGACCCTTCTTCGAAACGATGGTACTGGTTGGGCCGAGAGAAGGGTTACTTTTAAACCACCGTAACGAACAGTAGGGCGAAGGAGCGGACTATCCAGAAACGATCATCATAGACTTACTTTGATACAGTCTGCGACTGAGATGCATCGACCCTTGCTTTTGGTAGTTGTTTACCATCCCCCAATCGCCACGCCAGAGATGGACTCCGCCTTACATAAGCGGGTGCTACGACGATGATAAAGTCATGTTTTAGCTCAAGAGAATTCAGTTTTTAAGACCTGGATGTTTTGGCGTCCCCAATGAGAAATTCAATACTCGACTACAAGAGCATATTGCAAGAATTCTGCTCTGTATCTATGTCCTTTCGCTTACCCGAAACGGAGCGCGAAATTAACCATCTGTGCATGATTTACTGCTCACGAAAGGAGAGCTGATAATTGAAAAACTGAAGCTGGACAGCCCCTGGGTCTGAGTGCGCATGTAACAATGATTTACGACATTGGGTGTTTTGTGGAATATTCACCAGAACAAACTGAATTGTTCCTAACCATTATACACTACTGCATACTAACGGAACTTGTTGGAGATGCATCTGGGAGTTTTCGAACTGCAGTTCCGCTGATAGTTCTTGGATGGTGTTTGCTGACAAGTTGAGTGACCTGAATACATCCGCATCGGTAAACAGGCCCCTTAGTTCCGCAACAGCATAAGCATTTATTCGGAACAGAACCCGGGAACACATGACAGTAAGAGACGCAGAGTGAGATGTGCACAGAGCGAACGCCATCCCTTACAGCTGGAGCAACTACGTAATGCGTCGTAATTACTGTAGCACAGTTGTCCGTGAGCAGAACTTGGTACACAAGCAGCGCGTGATGGAAAGGTTTTGTGCTAACGAATATCTTTTATACTGATGTGTGAACAGCCTCCGGAGTGTAAACCGGGGTGTTTCCCTACTCGTTTCAGCAAATTGGAGTGTGCTAACCTCCGAGAATGCAGCCAACTTTCTATGGCTACAATATGCGCCAGTTCTGTGATGTACCACCAGCATATGTAACCTACTAGTCCCATTCTCCCAGTATTTACAAACATCACTTTGATTTCAGCGATCATTTCGAGGAAGCTGCTATCCTTGCGCACTCAAAGTTCCACCGGAGTTAACAACTTTCCCCCATAACTACTGCAGCTGGAAGTTACGAGGATGTCTGAGCAATTAAGGAGATTGTTCCAATGATGTTTGGATGAACAGTGGGTCTCTAACATATGGAAGCAGGGTATCATCACAGCGATTTTCAAGTGTGTTAGCCCTTCAGAGCCCGCCAACTGTCACCCAGTGGTTCTCCCGGTATTTTCAAAAGTGTTGGAGTTGATTATACCTGAGGCTCTTATAGCCTACTTTGAAGGGTCTAACATCGTAGCACCGGAGCAACATGGATTCCGTCAGTATCGGTCATTTACTACCAATATACTCTTTGTCCATGGCAGTTGGACGGAGACAGTTGACAATGCGACCGGCATTGTTATCATCTACGTAAACTTTTCTAAATTCACTGACCGCCTGGCTCATCGCGTTCTTCCCCATAAGCTGCAGGATTGGGAACCCTGATCTCGGATGGATCGGAACTTTCCTCTTTTAGCGGCGCCTTCAGATTTGAGTTTTGGAGTCCGTTTTCTGATCCCATTAATGTGGACTGCGGGGTTCCACACGGGTCAGTGTTGGGGTTGCATGTTTTCTTATCCGAAGGAGGATGCTATATTTTAACCGAGCAGATGCATTTATTAAGTACAGATAAGCAACTCCTGCATAGATCTCAAATGCTTCAGTCCAACCGGAAAGTGCTAGCAGTAGATTGGTAGTGGGCGATCAATGTCGTTGTAAGTCATGTTGTTCTGGTCTGTGACATTACTATGGTAGGTCCATCGGTAACAGTAGCTTCCATGACCGTTACAAGTACCGGTAGCAGGGTTACAGCGCGGTAGCTGACTGAATCGGAACGACTAACTTCCTTATCCATTGCAGCGTACGCACAATTTGACAAAACAACGCTGGACGAATGGTGCCAAATGCTCCAATAAATACTGTCCCACCGCCGCAATCGACTTCATTGGCTTCTTAAGCACTTTGGAGGAGCTGTACTTGAGAAAACACAACAAAATTTTCAGCTCACTCTTATTTGCAAATAAATATGTTTGAGTATTGGCTGTGGGACAACATATGATACAGGGTTGTGTGGGCATTGAACACATCGAAAGGTTGGTGCCTATTGGGGTCGCAGAGCATTCGTCGTATTCTTCGGGGTCAGTGTTACTGCATCCGCTGTGTACAGAGGAGGTATTCTCCGCCTTACATTATGCAAGCTGTCTGTATGTTGCTACAGCAGCTTGTGATCTGGAACCACACACATTGTAACCTTCTCCTGATATGCCATTGTATCTTTCTGGTTAAGTTGAATACAGTGCTTACGTTGATCCACATAAATCGTCAAGTGTCTGTGTGTGTTTGGAGAGATCTCGTAGATATCCGAGGAGGAGTTTTCACCGCGGTAATTCCATGCGCGCTGCTTCCTACAGGCGAGAGCTTCTTAATCAAGTGATGATCCTTAGTTTTTTACGTTTCCGCAACCAGAGTGTTAAAGTGCCCAGTCGAAATATGGACATACGCCAATCGGTATTTCGTCTACCGAAAAGGTCCAGTTGGTTGTCCTACTAAGCAAAGCTACTCTGTCTAGCGTATAATAGTGTACCTTGCTGTGCTAACTGCCACTTGAAGCATCGCGTGTTATATGCTTTCAAACTGTAAGACTACATCATCGCTACGGCACAAATGGAGGTCGACTATCATGCTCTCGTTCATGACTTATCCGCTGGTGAATATCCGATCCAATTTAGATGGTCAATATGCCTCAGTAAATCTGGCGGGAGTGTTAATGTGGTCAGAAAGTGGTGAAAGTTGGACAAGCATTTGTAGCTTCGCTTCGAACATTTCCCTAGATGTGGGTTGGGATTCCAGGGTCTGGATGTCGAAATCGGCAGTGAATAGTATGTGGCTGTTGTTTATCACCTGCCTGAATGCTGAGGAGTATGAGATGGGGTGATAAACGACCTCTACTGGACTTCGTCGCGTGTCAAGTGTAGACGACTCCACAAAGAATCATGAAACATATTGCCTGATTCCTTCACGGGCTCACACTGTAGGTCACTGTGGTAGTACAGAGCCACCTCACCAATGTTACTAACTCGGCCGAGTGGAACAACGGACATACCTGGCAGCCCGAATTCGATGCCAGAAATGCCGAGGCCTAGCTAAGTATCCGTAATAGCAATAAGGTCATCGACGCTTGATCTCTGACTGAGTTGCAGTCCGATAAGTTCAGAAAATAGGCCATGACTATTGATGTATGTACAGGATAGCTTCATGAACGTCAAAAAGTGTTTGCGGGGGCTTGTGAATGGCGAGAATTTAAGCAGGCCAATGATAGGCCAGCACCCAGTCGTTTTTTGGTTCGTTTGCCGGTGTAACAAGCGGCGCCTAATTCCGATTTGAACGTAATCCGTTCTTGGTTTTACCTGCACTTGCAGAATGCAATCCAACAGCAACCTTCTCATTGGCTAGCGGTGTGAGCACACAATTTTCTGAATCGCTGTTGTGGCTGATTTGATCCTGTGATTGACCTGTTTCTTCGGTAATGTCAGGTAGCTGCGGTTCTCCAATTGTTGCCTTTAATCG
Organism: Dicrocoelium dendriticum; assembly: GCA_944474145.2. Taxonomy (NCBI): domain Eukaryota; kingdom Metazoa; phylum Platyhelminthes; class Trematoda; order Plagiorchiida; family Dicrocoeliidae; genus Dicrocoelium; species Dicrocoelium dendriticum. Next base: position 28,649,019 of record OX104059.1, on the reverse strand, counting down.
TATTTCCAAATTGTAGGTATTGCGCAGATTATGCTCGCTACGCATTAGTTTCTCGCCATCTGTAAAGCCAGTAAAATCAAATTCCGTGTCCTCATTTTACCGCCCTTCTAGTGAGGCGAAACCAGTAGTGTTGAAATTACCTGAAGTGTGACCTTCCCAGTTCAGAGAGCTTCACGGATGTACCGTTATTATTCCACGTGATGAGCATGGGCACCCCAGTTGCTGGATGCTGTTAGCTGGTGCACAGTATGAGCGAAAATGATTCCCACGCAACGGCTCGTGTTCTGGACGTTTGGAATAGGTTTCCGTTATTGTGATATCGTAAGAAACCCTGAGCCGCACAGTAAACCATCTTTTGGGTCACGGCTTTTTGGTCATTGTGGTCAAACAGTCACTGCGTAGGCTACGATTTGTGCGCTCCTCGCCGTCGCGTGACGTGCGCCCCTTCATCTTCATATCGCGCTCAGTGGGTCGGCAAGTCGAACCTGGCCTGATGTATCTCTTCGTCATCCGTTCGCACCTAGAGCGGGTAGATTATACTGCTTGTGCATACGGTAGTCGTGCAGGACAGGTTGAGCGATTACACCGGGCAAAATGTCGAGTGCAGAAAGTTGGTTGTGGTCGCCAGACTGAAAATAGCTCACAACGGAAAGTTAATCTGCACTGTGGCTTCTAGACTCTTTAATGACATGAGAGGTGTGGGAGTTCCTGTAATGAGGATATATTCCTCTATCGAATAAGGCCAACCTCCGAGGTGGATGTTTGTAAGAGCGGAAAACCTTGCGCCTGAGTAATGGCAAACAATTTCAAGATTTTGCGAATTCCGATAGAAGGAAGCTATGTCAAAATTCTTTCTGAGAAAATGTATTCAGAATCAGAAGCTCGTCAACCCGAGCGGAAATAGCGTAATTCAAAGAACGTGGACAGAATAATTCGGAGAGAAGTTGCGCAAATGGGAAGTGTAAGTTAGTGCGGGTCATCAAAGTGAATTGTGGGTTTCTGCCCATTTGAAACCCGGCAAATTCCGTCCTTTTACTACATACCGAAAGCAGATCAGATGTTGGTTTATGACTCTATTGTGATACCCGGAATCCACGCCGAATTGAGACAGAGAAGAATTGAATAATATGAAGCGCTGGTGCGTAGCTTTAATAGAAATTGGTAGGCGATATCGAAAATTATGTTAAAGGCAACGGGGGACGGATGTTGCCAGCCAAACGACAGTTTTAGTGATGACCTAGTGTATGTTATGTTTGTTCGGGAAATGTCCCCAGTAAGTTGCTCACTCCCCAGTGTCATTGTTCAGATCAGCTTCCGATTTCAGAAGCTTCTAGACTGGGTTGCTCAGGAGTAATTCTTTTGTTGAAAAGATTTAGCATTTTCAGCTGTTATCCCATACTGTATGCGATTCTTATACGGTTTCCGTAGACCAGTGAGTATAATTTATGGTAGTTCCCAACTAATTTGCATTTAAAAGGCATCCAGCTAATATTGCACTACAACAATGTACCATGTGGCTGAAAGAACGAGCTCTACAGCAGAAGTATGTAGAAGCGAGAGATTGCCATCAGAGGCCAGGGATTAGGAGGAAACGCAAAGAAAAGTACGCAAAGACTAGGAGTAAAATGCTTAGGAATATGGCAGCAACCGCATTCGGTCATATCGATTCATCAGTAATGAGATTATAAGGACAAATTAAAACGTTGACAGAAGGTAGAGATAAAAGGGGGGTTCATACTTATATGCACATTTAATGTTGAAGTGACTTCAGCAGGGAAGGGGTAATTGAGTAACGCGGGACGATATCAAGGCCAGTGAAAGACATGATGATTAGGTCCACACTTTTGTCGAATGGTCTGCTGGCTATCTGACTGGGCTCCGCGGGACTACATTACACTTAGAACACATATATCATATACTATTGTCAACAACCCAATCCTTTTTTGCTGTACCTACAAAGCTCTACATATGCTACTACCTAAATCCTTAACAGTCGGGGATTCCGCTAAAAACGAAACTTTAATCCGCACTTTTTCCTTTTCTGTATGGTGCATTATTTCAGCACAATTAATAGAAGGTTCCTAATGCACTAAGCCAATTCCAGCACAGCACATGTGTAATCAGCTACTACTGGGAATGCTCGTGACTCAACTGCGGTTATCGCAGTCATTTGGTTTACACCTCCTGCCTTCCGCAACACTCAGACTTTACCGATGCAGGGATATGATTTTCATATGCGCTCTCATGTTCTCTCTGCTCTTGTCTGCACAAACAAATGGATGTCACAATGCATTTTACACATGGTTGGTTTTATCTGGCAAACAGGAGTAAATGAAAATGACCCAGTTAAACAAGAAAGGTGGAAGATCAGAATAGCGCTACCAAATGTCCACCAAGCAGTTGAGAATTGTAAACGGATGAATTTGCTCACTGGGTCCAAGGAATGCATCCTGATGCCTTCCGAGAGTCCATTCGTTCACTGCAATTACGCAATCCTATCACACTTGTATTTATTTTTAGGCATTGGTAAATGGAACACTATGGCAAAAGTAAGAGTTAACATTATATAACTGTAAACGCAAGGGAACGCCAGTTCATATTAAGTTTAAGAAGTAAAGCCACGTATCCAACTGCATCGCTCTTCACACTACTGTAACCTCGATTCTCCTGCTTTACAGCTATCTTACTCCCTTTCGACACAAATGCCTCCCAAATCCACTAGCGGGATCAACTGCGATTGCTCCGCAGAAGGCGAATTTGCAAAAACAGTGCAGACGGATGACGAAAGGGGCACAGATTACCTAGAAAAGCTTCGGAATTTCTCAAAGTGGACAAGCCATGGAGCTTACAGGCGCTTCCCGACTCTACCAAATGCAGGCGTACTATCCTGCGTGTTCTGTACTCCATACCGGTGAACATCGCTATTATCATTATGGCTTGGATTAACGCTGTGATACTGGTTGTAGTGTTGCTACTGGAGAGTGAGACACTCAAGGCGGCGGATGTGAGTGGCTTTTGGTAATTAGCTGATCATACTCAATTAACCTAAATAAAGCTACACGATATAGTAACTGAAAATTTTCATTTACTGATCAGGAACTAAAGACGGACCGTAAACAATAGTTTTCGATGATTCATCCTCAGACCAGTATAATAATATTGATGAAATAGCCATGGACGGAAAATAGGATTTGATCAACAAATGAGGTTCGCTCATATGTCGACCAAAGGCATGAACCAGCAACAAACGACAACCTAGGACAAAGATGTAGCTGAACAATTATAGCCGATTTCATAAGGATCCGTATTGTCTGTCCAAGGTGGCTTAACAGTATTGATCAGCTTCCATTGTGCACAACATAGCAGTTGATACAACCCAATGCCGATAGCCCCTACAGTAGCAAGGGTGTGAATGTACAGACCTTTTGACTGGAGTGGAGGAACCATGTACAGTATCCGAAATGCACGGACTGAGGCAATCTCATGCCCCCTATCAGCAAGATGAGCCATAATACAGCTGATTATTGCCAAGGTACCGCCTCGGCGCAACCAGCCGCTTATGGCTACTAACGAGTAGCCGCAAGACGCAAAAGGTTATTGGAAAACTACATGAATGGTGTGGCTTAGCACAGAGTTTGCTGCCCTTATCTCAAACGCCATACGTTGTATTTACAGACTTGGATGAAGCTGTTGCGAGTTCAATCACGTGGGTCTCTATTCAAAAAGATGCTGTGGCTTAGAATTCAAAACCAACATCTACTTAAGGTTTCCAACCAATTGGCACACTTTCCATTGGTTTGAATACCAATGAGCTTATTAAAGTAAGAATCAGATCTTTAGCGATTGAACCGTGTTGGCTACATTTAGAGTGAGCATGTTTCGGTACATTCACTAGATGGTCCCGCCATCGGCATAGGAAACCAATCTATACCCTAATGCACGTAGTAAGATGGTACTTCGATTCGGATAGCGCAGTAAAGACCAGATTTAATAAACAAGTAAACAGTTTGCGAACCAGAGAGTTCAACTTGGACAGCTAGATGAATACAACTGAATTTTAACAAGTTTAATTTTGCACTTACAAAAGTAAACTGATTACACACGCTTTGTGGGACCTCACAGGTATTGCTTTTATACATGGGCAGCGTGGTGGACGCCGATTGCCACGGTGGTGGTACAGCTTGAAATTTGTTAATGAAGGTTTACCTGTTAGAAACACTCACTTTTACTGAGGTTTAGGCTTGTCACTAATTTGTTAACAACATAGCACTCAAGTAGTCTAAGGAAAATACAACCGTACTCGTTCCACTTACATGTACACAAGATAGCCAGTGTAACTTTCTACCCAACCGTGGTCCTCAAGTTATTGATACGGGACTAGTTTTCGCATGCTAGTGTCCACTCCCATTTTCTTTTAAAAGTCAGAAGAAAAGAGGAACCGTTTGAATGAGGCTCGGTTTGGATTGCAGTGCGTCAGTATGTGCATAAGCTCTATCTTCTTCATCGAGATCTGCATGAAGCTGTTTGCACTGGGACCGAAAACTTTTTTCAGTCACTGGATTGAGGTTTGGGACCTGGTCGTTATTGTGATCAGTTTGATTGTGGACGCGATCATCATTTCAGCGCATGTTGCCCGCAACCGCACAGCGCATGGGTCCGACGCTCATTATTTCTCCAATGACCCTTCTTCAGACCCACTGGCTGCAGTTGGCGCAGCTGCCGCATTACTGGTTATCTTCCGATTATGGCGGATAGTGGGAATAATGAATGGTAAGCTGTGTTGTTACAATAGTTAATGCTCCGGCCTCGTGTATCACATCATATAATCCTCACAGCAACCATCGAACTTCTCATGTATTTTTACTGTTGAATTCCGATCTATTTGGAGGCCAAAAGGCTTAGACCAATTGCTATTTTGAAAGCTTATAAGCAAGAAATTTGCAGCTCAACCCTTGATCCAGGGAAAGAATGAACACAGAATCACAACCCCAAGTATAAAACCTCTCTGCGCTTCTCAATCTCCATAAGCGAGGGGGGAAATGTGACCGTCGAGTTGCCGACGGTGTCTCCCGCTTTTCGATAAATATAAATTATTGTATTTACCGACAAACCGGAGCGCCCATTTGCATGCAGAGGTAGTGTCGTTGTTTACGCGGTTTAATGATAGGAATAAAGCATAAATGATAGAATTTCTGGCCACGTAGCTTCCCTCAGAGCATCGATCTGTTCACTCATATTCAAGAAGTACCAATATTAGTGCCGTGGTTGCTTACATGTGCTGCATGCACACGTCAACGCAGCTGATATGTCCATCGGACTGACCTTCTTCCTGTTTCTTTATCCCTGATTCCAGTTTGTACCTTATTTTCGTTTATAGCGTTTGTGTTGCAGACGCAGAAATGACACTTGCAGGGTACCAGATCATTCTTCACCACTACATCCTAGAACTGTGTATGTTGGAGTGTGACGAGTCGATGCAGCACAAGTCTGACCGCAGATTCTTCGTTACAAAGGTTGAAAAATATCCGGCAACACCGCTTCGGTGATTTTTCTCTCAGACGTTTGCATTTGCCTGCCTTCTCAGACACGTTGAAAGCACTCGGAGACGAAGTTTTCACGTTACTAAGTTAACTGCATCAGAAATATTAACTACCGTAGAGTTGTTCAGCCCACGCGTTCGTTCATGCACTTCGGATGCCACGTAGAAAATGAGTTGTCCTACTTATTTCATTTGGACCTCATCGGGCTTCTTCGATGGGTTGTTGAAATCCTCTGAGGCAACTAGGTGGCCTTTAAGTGGTCCTAGGTAACCCAGCGTTTGTCTCATTTCAGAAAGATGCAGCTGAAGCGAGCTAATCTTATCACTCAGTTGTTTAGTAAGGCTGATCTTTGTGAAGACACTGTTTCCATTAGTCTTACCCTGTGTCTCCTTTTGTGTTTTGTTCACGGAATGGAGGATACACAACTCTTTGTTTGTCGAGTGTAGTTACGTCTTGTTGAAATCATCGTATCGCAGTACCGTTATATTTGATCCTCCTAAAACGGTTTGAGATTGTGTTTAAAGTGTACAGCATGTAGCTATAGAAGGAAGTGATTTGTCAGGATACAAACTCTGAAATCGAATAGAGAGTATAGACAGAGCCGAAACAGGGACGTCTATTCTAAACAGAGAAATTAAGAATGCAATTGAAAGTGCTCACCGTTTTCCCTACTATCCGCCTTCTGCCATAGGTGTTTGTTCACATCCAACCGATTGCCACGCAATCTGAGTTGGTTGGTGAGTTACCTTCGAGTGAAGTCAGGTGTTAGCCGTTGAATGTAAAATGGGAGTGATTAAAGCTCAACGATACTGCGTGAAATGCAATGCGGCTGGTGTTAGGGTCGCGTGCTCAGGCACGATGGTCGGGCGGATGCCGGTGCTGCGCTAGCTGGAGAGGCGTGGTTCCGGTGGCGTTTTCAAGTCATGTGAACTGTTCCACTGCAAAGACCATCGTGGACGACAAAATGATACAGAAGCCAAGCCCGAGTGTTTATCGAGCTGGTC
>OX104059.1:28590694-28641975 GCA_944474145.2 Dicrocoelium dendriticum | reverse complement strand
TATCTACAGCACATAAATCTATGTTTGTTTACAGCGGATGTTAAATCCTCAACCACGGTGTACTACCGAGTGGATTGGGAGGGTAGATATTCCTTATAAAGATGGACCTTCGGAGGCCATCCAGAGGGTCTTAAATAAAGAAAACATAAGCTTAATTTTCCAGAAGGGCCAAACGCACCGCTCTACACTAGTGCGTTTGAAGGACCCACTTATCGAAGATAGGAGAATCAATTGCGTCTAAAAAATTAGGTTGCAAGTACCGCTGCGCACATGTGTACATCGGCTAAACCGCGAGAGAGCTAAGCACAAGGAGAGCGGAACGTAAGAGACGCATAACACAGCCACCGATTTCATCGGCAGTCCTTCTCCACAAACTCGTGCAGCGAGTAGTATCTTAATTGGCATACACGGCAGCATGTAACCATTAGTTCGATTGATATACACATACGTTTTCCTGAGAGACTGAGCGACACTGTCAGCCTTTCATGTTACACCGTCACGGTCACTGTTAAACAAATTAGACAGCGTGCACCCCACTTGGTTCCTGCAATTGCTATCAAGACTGTGACGAGGGTAGTCTGTCAACGAGAGCTTTTCCGGACTCATTTATGCAGAAGTGGCATCTCATATTTTCACCGTCTACTTGTTACGAATTCTTATTTTGCTAAGGTGGTTTATGTGAAGGTAACATTCAGTCTACAACAGCGTTGTCACTAACCCTTTTATCATTCGCTGGGATAATATTAAGCAACCGTCGATGCGCCACCAACCTTCGAACACGGTAGCCAGTGCATTATGCACTGCTGTCGAGAGGTTGCAAACCACCAGCCAAAAACGTCGGCAGCGACCCAATCTGAACTGACCGGTGTCAAAATCGCCGGGGGTGATTAAGATATTTCAAGGACACATGCACCGCTATGCGTCCTCACGTCGTATTCACACCCTCAGACATGCGTAGGTGAGTAAATGCAGTAGAATTATATGCCATTGGTGGGTCCGAAAATTAGTGCGCTCAAATCTCACTCTGACCTGCGAGGCTGATCTACGGCGACTGACCATAGTCGAAAGACTCATATCAAACGTACGGTGGTTTCAGTGAATGCAATCGATACTGTCACATTGTATAGTACATTTCATTTTGGTCGTCTGCGCGTACTAGTGAGCACTATGAACGCGGATGGCCGCCCACCTCTGTGTTGTGATTCTTGGTGCCGCGTAAGTGAGTGGAATTTACAGTACTTCCTCAACCGTCCATAGATGCCGCGTGCCAGTCCGCACCTATCATACTTTGAATGAGCTCACGTGTTGTTTTCACGTCCGCGTGTGCATCACGTGGTTTGTTAGCAGATTGCAGTCTAACCCACGCACCAACCGATGCAGATGTTTTGAGTATTCTTGTAAGGATTTGCAATTGGTGAAGACGATGGATTCAACTTGATGTGCTTATGAATTGGGTTGAATATTCTTAAGGAGTAGCTTGAATCCGTTATGGATTGGCTTGATTCCGAATAGGTATAGTAACGAAAGCAGGTGAACGCGTAAACGCCGCGCGCCTGTACCGAAACCCGCAGAAAAGGACTGGTCAATAGGAAGATTGCGTGTACTGACTCAACTAAGGCAGCCGTACTTTCTACACCTTCATATTTTTGGTTCACTAAAACAATAGTTACTGTATACATTATAACACAGGGTTTTTTGAGGGAAACATGATTCTCATGTAATGGGCATATCTCCAGGCCAATATAGAGTGTATTCGATGCTGTTGAGAGGTTGGGCCCATCATATTTGTTCAGAAAGCTCAGTGTCTAAGGCATTGGCATGAACACCGCTCAGGAGGCCGACTGTTGACTTGAGAAGTGGCCGGTCGATATGATAGTAACACTGGGGAGAGTTTAATAGAAACTTTGCGGAATACGTTGGCCGGGTTTTCACTGAGGATAACTCGGTAGTTTTTATGCGCCTGAGTCGACCCTTGGCAATTTTCGTAGCGAGAACTCCGCTCCGAACGGTGTAGTTTGGTCCGTGCATAGCCACCGTGTATTTCGGGCCCGATAATGTACTGGTGCCGATGAACGCCGGAAAGTTTGACCGGACTGCGCCAGCCCGGTAGCACTATCCTTGCTCAAAAATGGTACTAGTGCGCTCGCAATGGCGAGATGCAGAGACCGGTGAAGAACGGTGGTAAACAGATCAGTTGCTTACATCAACAAGTGGAACCTAATAGTTTGTATTTGCGCGAGTGCGCTTAATACATGTTTGTCCGATGCTCGCCGACCAGGGTTTTGCTCCGGTTAGCATATATAAGCAATTATAGGACTTGACGAGTACACTCACTCACGCCCGTCACATATTTAAGTGGATGCAGCTCACCAGTCTGGTATTCAGGGCTGTGATTGGTGCAATTTATTTTTATCTGATTAGGGACGTTCCAGAACAAGCCATACCAGCTACACCAGTGATGGGATCGTTGGTATCTTCCAACCGTGTTGGATAGTTAAGCCAAGTGTTTTGAACAGCATTTAGTGTAGTAAGGCATATGCAGGGAATTTTTACGGAAGAGGCCAAGGGTAGCTAATGTTGTCTCGGCTGCGTAGAGTTAGAGGGTGCATATTCGCCCGGATAGGATCAAGCCACCCGGAAGTATCTGCAATCTGCCATCGTCGAAATGACGCGGCAGGACAAAAAACTAAGTATCGTAAAGTCTTGGGCGGTCATAATGCGCAGTCTAAATCAAATCAACCGGTCCGTCCAGCATCAGGCAAGCTCGTTACAACGCGAACGTATCTGGGTTTTATCGCCAAGTCACAGAGAAACGACCGATAGTATAGAAAGAACAGAACACGGAAAAATACTTAAAGCGAAAGTTTAAAAACTTTTACAGACTAGCCATGGCTAGAAATAGGCACCAGCATGCGAGGGCATATGGAGTCCGTAGATGACAGTCAGCAGCCGAATGTGTTTGGTTTGAGAAGTCGTGTGTGCGTTAACCCATTCTCTATGGTACAGAGTTCAAACAATTAGTCGGCTTATTCCCAAAGCACATAATCGAGCTATACATTTAACCTACATAAAACAATCAGCAGATAGACGGCAGCAGGCATCAGATCGCTGAGAACGTTTCCTGAGATTTCCATAAATTTGAACTGAATGAAATTTTAATGTGCTATCACAATACATCATTCAGTGCTAAGTATGAAACGGCACAATGATATCCGGGCAGAAAATATCCATTTGGCGCCGTCTTATATTGAAATGGGGCTAACTATTTGCAATCATGATACGTTGCCAGGACACAAATCTGTTGATCTTTGATGCACGCCGAGTGCAGTTGAGCCCAATTCAATCTTCAGCATTTTTTTATTGTGGCTGCTTCTTTTATGTCCTGCGAATAGATGCAGGTTAGGCTGAAGTGGATTATGACCAATGAACCATGAACAGCAGCTAACCGCATAAGTACTAGCACTGCGCACACCAGTGAAATATGCAATCAGGAATTCTGAGTCTGCTTTAGCGTAGCAAATAACCCCCCAAGTTTGGATATACCACCATTTACACTTCTGCAACGCACACATGTTAAGTTTGAAGTTCGTGACGTGCACCCGCTTATAAAATGCACAACACTATTCTATTTCGACTGATCAGATAATGCTGTTATTGATTTTGTTCAATATATCCGTGAACCCTTGCACCGTACAAACATGTTGGAAGGGGACACTTGTCATACCACGACCTAAATAAAGCAATTTGTACCAAACAAAGAATTATTGCCCAATTAATGATACATTGCTCCTCTCGAAAATAATGGAGCAACACATGAAAGCTATGAAGAGCGTATTCTTACTGTCAAAAATGTGCTACAACCATTCTTAACACGACGTCTTGAATGCTCGCTAATGCATAACGTGCCAACTTGAATGCTTTCATCATCTAACTGTCTCACAGCATAATGGCAAGCCTGCAATCATTATTTGCGCCCGACCTACACGAAGCTTTCGATCGTGGGCCCCAAGTAAAATTGCTGATCTGAAGGATGTCATATGGAATCAAGATACCGTTGATTGTGTCCGTCAAATCCAAGACTGACAAACCTGAAGAAAAAGGTACTTCATTTGACGATTTAGAAGGTAGTATTTTTCTCTCCGTTTCAAGCAATCCCAGCTGAGCTAAATTTTACAGCTGAGTTTCAGCAAACAGCAGCATACATGATTGAGGTTAATCAAACATTTGGTAAACCAACATGAGGTAACCACAGAGTCGTCGGCACGGACTGCCAGAAACTCCCCATTAAAAACAATCTTTGTTGGTAAGAGGCTTGTCGCCCTTGGTGACCATGCTTTGTGATGATTCTGGCACCTCCAGGTGGTGTTTCCATCAGTGCTACCAAGCATGGATAGCGTATTCAAGAAAACTGTGCGTCATCTGGTAGATTGATGAGTCAAAACTCCCGAAGGCCATTCGCAACATGCTGATATGCTGGTCATGGCTCATCGCAGCTGCCTCAGCCTATTTTGGACAATTATGTTCACTTTGTATGAGCACATCAAGGGTAGATTCCTGAGAGCTGGTGTGCAATCCATGTGGCCCAAACATACACATGTTGCGTGTTCATGGCAGTTGAACAATGCAAAAGTTGTTACATTGTACGCTACCATATTCTGAACGGACCAGTTGAAAATAGTGTTAAGTTCACACTGGAGTACTTTGCGTACGTCTGGCGTTTTGGTAGCTCGCAGCATAGAAAATAAGGTGCAATCGCCCTTGCTAAATCATTTATGAAAACTAAAATTGGGCGAAGCTTTAACAAGATACCTTATATTACACCGCAATCCAAAGCAGTCTCTTCGGACAGGGATTCTCGACCTCTTCCGCCAAACGATGGTCGCATGGAAAATTGTCTATTCAACATAGCATTGAGTCACCGATGCCGGTGCGAGAGCTTTCGGAGGAGTAGTCGAAGATTTAAGCAACTAGAAGTTTTAAGCATTTCTGGTAGATGACCTGGACTCCTGTTACAATATCAACCGCTTCGGTCCAGCTGTTGCATGCAATTAATAGGTTAAGAGTACATCGGCGGTTCCGGAGGAAATCATGTTACCCCGTGACTGTTATGCTCTGGTAGTCCGAGTGATGCGTCAATGCGTCACTACAGCTGCGGTGATTGGTTAATTAAACTTAGAACACAAAAGGCACCATTACCGGACGGCAATTGGTTTGGTCAGTGCGACTCATTACCTTAAGAATAGAAGTTAGGATCCTCGCTTCCATTTTGGTGAAATTTGGTCATCTACTATAACAACAGCCCCAGAAGTGTTGTCCTTTTTTACTCTGTTACGCGGGGACCAAGGGCCACACCTTTGAATGAGAGGAGAGCGTATTAAATTGCCAACTGTCCAAAAGTGGATGTTAGTCTATCTCAAAATGTCTCTCATCCGATCGCACGGGTGTGAACAACCGGAATAATGGCACTATGCATGCAGCTGAGTACAGATGTACTTAGCAATCTCGTCCATCGGGAAAACAATGGATGTGCGCGCATGGTTGAGTTAAAGTCAACTGCGGCATACTACAGGGCAAGTTCACCACTCTATACATACCGTGTTTCGGGCTGGTTGGAAAAAATGCAGAAGTGCAAAATCAATACAGCAGTGCATCATTACCAGGCTACTGCGGTAGAATTGTAGTGGTGCTTGGACAGGCCTAACTGACCTGAGCAAGGAGTGGTCAATAAGTCCGTTAGTGTTATCCCAGTTCATGACAAAAGAGTTATTGCCAACGCTCTTGTAGACAGAAAGATGCTTCCCACAACCCAACTTAGAAAAAAGGGATCCTTTACAATTAGGTCTTTCAACTATGAAAGGTAACGTTTTGAGAAAGGCGTCTTGAAAAGCTATGCTGTCTAAAGACTACTCGCTGCTGCATAGCCTATTCTCCCGACTCAATCTTGAGCGTTCATTCCAACATACTCACTGCGAAGACAACATTCAATTAGCACGGAACTGAGAAGCTGCATTTCTAGGCAATGTTCAACGCTCGCGAATACTATGATTTACGTATCTCACATAGCGGGAATCTCATTGAATCGCAAAACTGATTGATCAATCGTGGGACCACAGCACACGTATGTGGGTTCTCATGCAAACTGTCCACCACAATCCAGTTATCCCTGTGGAAACGTTTCTAACGCTTATTGCTGCAAACGCCGATTATCAAATTCGTAAGGATCAATAAGCCACGCTTTCACTGTCTGTATTATTATGGCAACATTGTTGGACCATCTTTCCTTCCCCTTTATGAGACTGGTATGTCATTGTTTGGAAGCACTCATCCCACGCTGGAGACTGTACGCAGATGAACACGGTAAAAATACGAAACCGTGTAGCATATTGTCCCATCACCATCTCGTTCACATCCTCCCCGTATTCCTTCGGCATAGCCATGAAAAACAAGTATTGGCATTGTGAACCAATTTGCGTAGAAATAGTCAGTCTAAGCGATGTCGAATCAGCCTTGCTCGTTGAATGTATTCTGGTCTGACGCAACTTTAGCACCATTTGCCCCTGTAGGAATATAATCTAGAAATCAGTGATAATAGTGAATACTTATGTTTACATAAACAGCATAAAACGATGATATGTCCGTCAAAGACGAGGATGCTCAACATGCCTGCCGGTGATCCACTTTCAATGCAGAAATCGCTTGAGACAATATGATATAAAGTTTTGAAAAGCCACCGTGTTGAGGGCGCGAAATCCGTGAACAATAATGCATTTCAACTGTTCCGGCTAAATAAGCGTTTACTTGTAAGGTTTTCTTTTTAACTAATTGCATAGGATGAAAGGTAAGTAATTCAAATCTGATGATCGTGAAGGCCAATCCGTTTAACATTCGCGACCGATCCTCCGTTGACCGAATACCTCATTAAGATAATCCTGCACCGTTTGAGCATACTGGACTGATGCACCATACTGAACCTATAACGGCTGAAGCGAAGTGCCGGATGACCTGAAAATTTCGAGGATGATTTATTCGCCGGGTGACTGTGACGTCCTACAGCAGGACCTCGACCGTTTATCCCGATGGTCTGTACATGTTGACCTACCAGTCAACACGTCCAAGTCCTCGTTTATGAGCCTGAGGTGGGGTGGTAACGCACGTGCGTACACCCTGGCCGGCCACCCGCTGCATCCTACCAGTTCCGTAAAGGATCTAGGCGTACTCTTACACCGTGATCTGAAGTCTGTCGACAGCACGAACAGAATGTTTGCGAACGGACTAGGCCTGCTTTGGGCACTTAGACACAGCTTTTGCACTTGGTCTGAAGAGATTACCACCCATCTGTTCTCTTCCATAATAACACCAGTGCTTGAGTAGGCTCACCCGCTTATTGTTCGATCACAATAGGTGAGGGGCAGAAACTGGAACGGGTCCAGCATGTAGTCACCCGGCTCATCTCCTGTTTGCGGGGTATCTCGTACGATGACCAATGTAGAAGACTAGAGCTTTATACTCTGTCATATCTTAGACTTCGAGTTGATCTCATAATGACACATCGTATGTTGCACCTGGGTCACTTCCCTATGTTGAGGCCGCTGCTGCAATTTCGCGCACCAAGCAGCACACGCGGACACGGGTACAAACTAGGGGCACCGGATTTAAAGCGCATCGCTCAGCGTCTATGCTTAGAGCGTCGAATAGTGAACTATTGGAATCAATTGCCGCATATGCGTCGAGGCGAAATCGGTGTCGGAATTAAACAGCTTTATTGACACCAGCTTTTCGGACTACAGGTATAAGGAGGATATCATATTCGGATAACATGTAATGCAGCCGCAAAATGGTGCCACCGCGCAGGAATCAGCGACTTGCTTCTGTGCATGTGCCCAATCCACCTACGATGGAGCAACACAGATATTTAGCTTATTGCTCTCTATTCTCAGTTTTCAGAATTCATAATTGAGTTATTTGGCAAACCTGAGGTTAACGTCTTAGCTGCGACAGGAGTACGTGACCCTGCCTTGCAAGAAGCGCATAACGCAGACTTCGGAGCTTCAACGGTTTCGTCCACAGCTGTCAAGCTTACTGCACAATGTGGCCAGTTAACTCGCGGTACGTGCGTCGATAAGTTGAGAAATTTGATCTAACTGGGAGTGTGTGTGACGCAAAGCAAACCGGCGGGCCTCGTACTGCAACGACTGACATGTCCGCATGCGCTGTTTATATGAGGTAGGCCGAAACGGTGATCTAAACATTCATTGAATTGCGTAGCATTGTGTCACCACACAATCTTCTGTGCATCGTACATTGAAGGAACGGAGATTCCGAAGGTATCATGCACTGCAGCTACAAGTTCTGAAGCCATGCGATTGTGAGAAGGGGCTAGCATTTTCCCGACGGTGTCTAGATAGCATGGACGTGCACTCAAGCATGTTCACGGTTAAGACACTTTTCCGTCTGCATGGCGCCGATAAGCGGCCTGTTTGGGCTACCAATCATCCACGACAGTGCATCGATCGGCGTGTGTAAACTGGTGCACAGCTCATGGCATGGGCTGGGTTGACATGGCGAGAACGTATCGGACCATTTTCCTTTTCCAAGTATGTGACGTGTAACTTGTTTGTTTAACAGAACTAATACCCCACATTTGTTAGCATCCTCCTACAAGGGAACAATGGTTTATTACGGGTAAAAAGCATTGATTAACAAGTCCTATAGGATGGAAATTATTGCGAAAATCAATTGCATGTTTAAGTGAAAAAGGTTGTGGTGGACTCACCATGGACTTATGTGGAATAGCAGAGATGTTCGCGTATTAAACATATAAATCCATAAGTCTAGTGGTTAGGCGTTTGGCAAGACACCGTTTGCTTGTGTTTTGTAGCCCCTGGCTAACAATCCATAAAATGAAATGTAAGTGAAACAATGCATTGTCAACACGTTTTTTAAATATCGCCAAATTAGGAGCAGATACGACATAATTTGGGAGGGCGTTCCAAGGCTGGCACACATGGAGGGAAAATAACTTTTTACGGCATTCAAACCTGTTATACCGAATTGTCAGTTTCAGAGGGTGACCTCTTAGTTTAGTGTCGTGGTTCAATTCCAGCAGCGGACGGCAAATGTGGTTTGGGTTCTTCAGAATCTGGTAAACCATTATGAGATCCCCCCGCAAAAGCCGATATCGACTACTGTACATTCTTAGCTGAAAGGGCAGATGAAAGAGGCCCCTGACCTTCTTGTTTGCCCGTCGTTGAAGAGTCTCGATAGCAACGAGATCCTGTTTCTGCCACGGCTGCCATGCCTGAATAGCATATTCCACGTGAGGTCGCACGTAGGCGTTAAGCATTTGGGGAAAGATTGAGGGTTCAAACCGACCGAAGGCTCTGCGAAGAAGGCAGAAGTGTTGATTTCCGGTTCTCGTCGCCTTCTCTGGTTGTTTAGAACACCTGAGATCTTCCTGTACCAATACACCCAGGTCAAGCTCCTGAGAGACCTTCTCCAAGGTGTGGTCTCCAAGCTTGTAAGCGCTCACCAGCTAGTGAAGCAGATGTATTACTTTGCACTTAGCTATGTTCAACTGAATCATGTTCCTCTTTGACCATTCGTAGATCCAATCTAGTTCATGTTGGAGCAGATCATGATTTGGCTTGCTACTAATCGCCCGCCATATCTTAACGTCATCAGCAAAAAGCAGGAAAATTGAGGAGATAACTGATGCCAGGTCGTTGATAAACACCAGGAATAAGCGCGGTCCCAGCACTGAGCCATGTGGAACACCACATTCCACCTCAGTTGGGCTAGAGAGTGATCCCCTAACACGTACTTGAAGCTTCCGTTGGTGAAGGAAGCTACCAATCCAACCGGGTACAGGATCTCCGATTCCGTATCTCTGTAGCCGTTGAAGTAGGATGCGGTGATCAAGGCGGTCGAAAGCTTTGGAGAAGTCCGGATAGATGACGTCGACTCCGACCCCATCATCGACCACTTCCGTCCAACTACCTCGTGCAATCAGCAGGTTGGTGATGCATGACCGGTGTTGACGGAAGCCATGCTGTTCCGGTACCAAGATGTTGCATTTTTCCAGGTGGTTCATTAAAGCCTCAGCGACGACTGCTTCCATCACCTTTGCGAGCACAGGGAGGAGAGTCACTGGACGATAGTTTGTAGGATCTGAACGGCTACCGCTTTAAAAATAGGGGTGCTAATGCCACACATCCACATAGTGGGGACTTGTTGCTCATCAAAGCACCTTTGGAAGAACTGTGACAGTGGTTCAGCTAGCTTGTTGGCCACAGCCTTCAGGGCCTTCGGGCGATGGTTTCAGTTAAGGGTCATTCCACAGCTGCAGCCAAAGGTTGTTTGAGTACGGTTTGTTAGCAACAGGATTGGTCTTTGGCGGGAAACCCTCCGGTGCTTCACTTGAGTGCCTGTGGAAGATGAATCGCTAGTGTTGGTTAGTTAACCGCGTTTCTCAGCGAGCATTATGCGCCGTCGCTGTACCAAGTTGGGCGCAATTACTTGGTGTTCAATCCATGACGTGGCACGGGGGTATGAAGAAATTGATCGAGAGACTTGATCAAGCAGGTACGTGCTGTCTTCGTGGATGGGCGCCTAGTGCTAGTCCAAACCAATGGTTAGAGACTATATCGGACGTGGCGCATTGTCCGAGTCAGTACTGCCCCAGCATTCGTTCTCTTGCGTTTAGCTGTTCATACTTCAATGTGATTAGCTTCATGCACCTCGTTCTTGCTTCCATTCTGCTTATACCATATTGGAGTCCAACTGCAATTACTTATAATTTTTCCTTTTTGCCAATCTAGCGATGCGAGTCGAGAAAACTGCATCCACGACACTTTGGTGCCCGGATCATGCATTATCAACTGCACCATACTGAACTGAAACGACAAGGCGATCTATAAATATCATAGGTTATTGCAGATAGAACTTGGCTCACTTAACAGAAAAGCAAAATACGAAAAGCGAGAAACTATTCCTCTACCATGTCATTATTACTACTAATGTGAAAGGCCTAGTTGAAAGTGGTGCTTTTTTGTTAGTGTTTCTTTGGAGGCTTGTTGTCAGTCTACCGGCGTGCCCACC
Source organism: Dicrocoelium dendriticum (assembly GCA_944474145.2). Lineage (NCBI taxonomy): Eukaryota > Metazoa > Platyhelminthes > Trematoda > Plagiorchiida > Dicrocoeliidae > Dicrocoelium > Dicrocoelium dendriticum. Next base: position 28,630,878 of record OX104059.1, on the reverse strand, counting down.
ATAACTGTGTTGGAACATTACCTTTGATAAAAACAAGGGTACATCGAAAACTTATTGCTCAGGTGTGTGACAGTTGTGCATCACGTGTACGTTCATCCGACAAGGCGATGTCCAATTTTTACCACAATAAACCCTGCACGTAACGGTTACTTCAGTGCAACGGCTAAACATCGTTCAGTACAAAGCCCACAGGCATGCAGTTTTTCACGAGACATTTGACCTCAAACACAGACCAGATTTTATCAATCGTTCACAAGTGGATATGCTGCGCCTCTTCGCGGAGAAACGTGCAGCCACGTAGATTTGGTAGAAAACAGACGCCGCGATTGTGTGCATCGGTGCATCACGTGAAATCCGACTGGATATGCGAACTGCCGTTAGAATTCCTCTGGGTTTTCTCAAGGCGCGCAATGTGCGGCAATTTACGGTGCGCCAATGAAAATCGGTACACATTTCCGGGACCGGCTGTAAGCATCCGACCGCATTTCATGGAAAGAGCCGGCATTCAAGTATTAGTGGTATATTTTTTGTTAACACGTTTCGCTTTGCAAACATGCATCGGACACGTTGGTGCGTTGAACATATGTTGTTTAGTCTAAATATTGTGAAGTTGAGGATATTAGTTGGTTTAATTGATTTGATATCATTAATGCAGTATTTCGCAAGGAACGTTTCTCGAACCTGGTATTAGTTTTGTTAGGGTCCTTGAATTAGCGATGACGCGCTATTTATCGTACTATAAGCAATACAATCAGAGCCCCTATGAATTTGCTCTACTTGGAGAGCTTAATAACAGATGAAATATCAGTTGACTATCAGGACAGCAGTAGTTTGATAGGTAATGATGTTTGCACCGTGCAAGCCTGTTTTCCGTCAACGTCGGACATTCTTCTGTTGGGACAATTGCACTAATCTCTTTCGCCTAGTTACTGGAGTCAAATAACGTGCCTTGTGAAATTGAAAGAGCATGGCATCATTGGCTGAGGTGGCTAAAATCATTCGATCTACTGAGGCTTTTTGTAAACCGGGAGGTTTACGAGACAAGTGTTTCATTATGCAATTTATTTATTTAAAAGATAGGTCACACTGACGGTAGTTTCGCATCCCGTCCTAAAAGCCATGTAAATTGTATTAAGCATGAAACCGTTTAGAAGCCTTGAGCTAACTCGATTCCACCGAAAGTAACAAGAAAAAGGCCGGCGCTGGAATATGGGGCCATTTCAAACAATAAAAAGGACAAATGTATACTACCTTAATAATATGCGCCTTCGGCACAGGCGAATCCACAGCAGAAACAGTTCAAACTAAGCAACAAGTAAGGTTTAAAGAAAGATGTGGGAATGAGCTCGTCTCAATGCGTTGTGGCTTGAAACAGGCTTCTACAAGACTAATCCGTAAAACGAGGCTACCATCAGGCAGGGTTGTGAGGATTCGTGCACTACACACAGTGATGGCATTGTATTTCAACCTTATTTCCGCGCACGAACTAAATGATTTAAATGCGTGATCACCACTCACAACAACATTGCAATGATGACAGGTTACACGTGCAGCTTAAGGTTATGAAAGGACAATAGATATATATTAATATTCTACAGTTGCATTGAGAACATGGGGCCGAAATCCGTAGCATGGCTCCGGGGTATGCAAATACCAACACACCGCGGGTATGCAGACCCACTACCCCAAGGGATTAGGACACATGAACTCTGTTCTTCAAATTACCGAAATGCCCGATAGAAAACTGGGTGTGGACAGACAGGTGCATGTTAGGCAAACCGACCGCTACGATGACGGATGAATAGGGATAGTGCAACAACGATGATCGATTGCAGTTTATGGTACGCCACCAGTGCTTTCTTGGTCAGGCCAAATCAGGTTATTGCGGAGAATGGGTGCTGCTTGGGAACAATGTCTAAGCACGTTCATCGGTGACGTCTGAGCAGCCGGAGTTACAATGTGTGACTGCTGGTCAGCGTGTGTACAACAGTAGAGGTCATGTGGGGAGCTGCTTCGAACTCTCACTTGTTGTTGGGAAAGATTTGTGTAGATGGTATGGGACCAAACGGAACTGCTTGAGCAAGGTAAACCAACTTCGGCTCATCTGTTGCATTCTGAGGAAGCACATTAACTCTTCGACTAGAGCTCTTTTCGTTTCGCATGTACTAGCTTTTCGCTACTCGGCATAGTGAACCAAACCTACGCATTAAGCTAGTTGACATAGCTTTCTTTTCCGACTGGTCGGGTGCGCACCCTAGTCAGACAGAAGGATGCAGCCACTTCGTTTCTTGGTCACACACTGCCCTGTGTATTGTGAGAGAACGCGGCAAAACCGACCTGCCCTAACTTGAAATGGACGCGTTGCACACTGGTTTTAGTTCACACACCGGTTCAAAAGCCGCACGGTCAGATGACAGCTGGTGTGAGTTATAATTCCGTTTACTGGCCGGAGCGCTGTTAGCGATAGGGCGACGCGGTTGACACAACTGTATTGTATATCTATCGCGGTGGACCGATAACATTGGTCAGCCGATGCGGTCGGCTAGCTGACAAATCTCATTCAAAACTGGTAAGACGAGTTAGGTGATAGGGCGATAGGATAATATCTAGGCTTACCAATCCACTGAATAGAACTGATATTTCCGAGTTGGATGAGTAGGGCTTGGGTGATATGTGATTAAATGTGTAGGGCAAGCTCCACTACAAGATGAAGCACAGGGTGATTGAAGAACCGTTTCACAGTTTTCCCAAAAACCGATAGATATTCCTCCAGGTATTATCTGTTGACGGAAACAGCATACAAAAAGGAATTGAATGGTGTATGGCAATTTACATTCCGTTAAGTTTGCGCATTGGAAAGGTACAAATTGATGGAGTCTCGGTTTTTGTCCACCTGTTATTTCATGTATGCCCTTCATATGCTAACAACTTCAAGTGTGTACCGAAATGCTCTGATACAGCGACTTGTAATGGAACGGAACAGCATTTTGTGTGCACGCCTACAATACAAGCATTTCCAAGTTACCGTGTTAACTGCATCGTCGGTAAGGTAGCTTACGAACAGAATGGTGGACGGTCTCGTTTGATGAGGTGCAAACTACAAGTTTATATTTTCCATTGTGCACTAGAATATCCTAAGTGATTTCACCGAATCACATCTCAACTGTCGACAATCACCTGTACTCGATCTATGTTAAATGTTCCACACATTTCCCAGTGATCAATCCAATCAAAACAAAGGATGAAGAGAAAACTTTACCGTTTCCATAAAAAGTTAAACATTTATCGACACTGATACATCTAAAATCAGTTGACGATAATTCTAAAATATCGGCTTTATTGTTGAACCGTGTTATGTCTCAGTAGCAAACTACTACGCGTATTATTACGAGTCGTGGACCTGTTAGGCAATATTTCTCACATTGCACACAGCACAATCCAAGTACTAAATATTTCATATGCCCAAAAGTTAGTAGAATTACGTTGAATCCTAGTAGGATTCATCACGAATACGCGTTCCTCATCTTCAGTAGGATCACAATAAAAGACAACTTGCTACTTGCACCAATCACATAGAGCTCATGATTAGGAACATATAATACATTAAAATATTTCTTATATTTTATCCCTTATAGCCATGGATCTCTGGAGAAAACGTTTCCTCTGCGAAGTGGATTGATTTGTATGGCATTAGATAAAATGCAACGCTACAGCGCACTTAGTTGTATGGCTTGATTGTGTGCCGCCGTTCCCATGTCTTAATCTTATATTACGTGAGCTATTGACACAAGCAACTCGATTTCATGTGCCTAAATCTTGGTGGAACCGGTGGATGCACATTACGAGAAAGAGCCAACAGGTTGAGAATCCCACCCAGTGATTTTCTACGTATGTAGAGCACTATCTGTTTTGGAAGCTGCTAGAAGGAACCCCCGAATTAATAGATACATGGTTAACTTTACATCAGTATGTCAAAATATTCGTCCAAACGGTTATTATGTACTATCTACTACATTGCTGTAGAAAGTAATATTCATGTCATCCAGAGAAAAATAACCGTCCTATAAATTGTCGTAAGTTGCATGACGGATGGGGATAAGACGCGATACATTGCACTCAGCTGATAAGCATTTACGATCCGACGCAGCCGCCCATTTCTCAGTGACTTAAGCTGATCGTTTGCGATAAGAGCAGTTACTGGTCTTGGGTTTGGATATTGTAGAAGACAATGGATGCGCCCCACAATCGAAATCCGTTAGGATAAACGCCCCTCTAGTACACTTCTGAGTTTGTGGAGTGACATTCCATACAGAGGCTGGTGCAAACGGTTGTCAATTAAACATATTGCTTCCAATTGTATAAAACAACTGGCTGTAGTGAAAGCATTTACCAAGTATCACGAAAACAGACAGCCACTGATGTCTTGAGAACTAACCAGTTGACAAGTCGTGTACGTTCCCTAAATCCGAAGATGAAGCTATTTTCTAGTAAGAGCTATTTAAGCATTTGGACACTGATACATGCAGACAGCGGAAATAGGCAAACAGCTGTGTGAGATTTGCCATTGTCAATTTTATGTGCAGAACAGCTTTGCCAACCTAAGCCATGGCTTTCAGCACTGAGCAATCAATTGACGTTATTGTTACAGGTTCATGTGTTTCGTTTCCCATGCAGACGTATTTGGAAGTATTGAATGACTTAAAACGAATGCCTTAGCACTTAACTAAAATTGACTGAAATTAACTTCACATATTCTGAACCTCACCTCATCGGCTTCTTTGTAAGTGAATAACAAGGACAAAATATTTTAAGCAATCTAACTGTCATGTTTGGAAACCTCATGGCGGAGTAACTGCTTCTAAGTTCAGAAATTCCCAAATGAAGCAGTCCTGTGAGTTAATTTTTAGAATCAGTGCTCACGATAAGCTGCTTAATGATATTGCCATCATTCGCTCTCCTTGCAAAAGACACTACGGATTTTTCGGTTTCACCTGAGACTGCAAGTCAAGCGAATCCGGATAAAGACATTTTGATTTTCAACATTTAGTGTACAAGACACATCTTTCTAATAAGAATTGTATTTAACGTTTTCAGTATCGTGGTTCTATATGCTATCAACTTATTTACGCCTAAGCTATAATTTCGGTGCTCGCATCCGTAATTCCTGGAGTCGGTACCCTAGATGAGTCTGGGGAAGGCGCACCACTGGCGAGAAGCAGAAATTCGAAAGAATTATTTGGTGTTGTATCAGACGTGTCGAAGCTTGTCGACTGAGATGGGACTACGACGAACTGCCTCTGAATTAGTGTTATCCAACTAACCTGTTATTCAAAATGCATACGTTTAACAAGCGTGGCACCGTTGCCTGGAGATTTCATGTACCGAAACGTAATCCCTGTGTTTATTCCGTCGCTTTAAGCAAATTACACGCCGAAGAGCGCAAACCATTCAAGCAAATGTTTATACAAATATTCGGAAAGCTGGAAGGGAAACCCCTAGCCTCATTGTTGCGACGGATTCGAGCGATTGAAGCAAAAATTTTATTTCCACGCGATTTGAATATGTACGAGCACAATATTCGCTCATTGCATTTTAGTAAGTGACTGCCCGTTGTACTTTCCCTAGGTCCAATGTTCTACTATACCACTAGTTATTCCAAATATCTTGAATGGTAAGTTTGGTTGGAATATTTGTGGCATTATTGTGGGAGCAATTTTAAAGTAGTCATAGGCAATACTTGTAACTGGTATCTGAAGCGTAAAATGCGAATCAAGTAGCTATTGATTTAAGACTACTACTACGCTTCACACGCAAAAATTACAAGGATATAAATAAGTGGGAAATGAATAATGCTTGCAATGCATATTCAGTTTCCTTGAGGTAAGCAAACAATATATGAGAAACTGTAGTTTTTCCAACTAAGTATAATTCCGCGCAACACATGGCAAATAAAAGGAATACTCAACTCACCATAGTAATTAATTGCAAACATCCAACCATGATAGTTGGTCGCCTAATGCTCACTCCGATTTCGGACCTTATTGGGAACACGTGCGCGTGCCGAGGATTTTAAGCTACGTTTGGCATGCATCGACGGCATGACAAGCGGCGCCACCGAGTTACTCCAAGGTATCAAATCACTGTCTCGGCCGAGTAACGAAATGCGGCTTTATTAGCATATTAAAAAACAGTAGGGTGTACGAACCATTTTCAGTAAAGCATGAGATTAAAATTTCCCCCAAAATGCGTTGCCTCATGGGGCGATTTGCGAATAAAACAATTCCAAACATATCCTTTGTTTAAACAGCTATTATTTATAGTTCACAGAATCGATTCATTTACATCCATTTTGTGGCAGAAATCGGAGTCACTTTTGCATCTTACGGCTTTAGAGATTCTCCATTGTCGCATGACCAAAATGTCAAGGGGCTGCGTCACTTATCATACGGACAGTGCTTCCGAATGGTTGGTATTTACAATGTGCGCTATCGCAGTTTGTGAGCTGACCTATTCATGGATTACCAAATCTGATCCACAACCCAGACTGTGGGTTCGTCGTCGTAAGATGGCAGAAAAATACAGCCGGTTGCAGTGTCGAAGAAATGTGTTCTAGCTGTGTGTTGGCCTCACAAAATATCTAACTTTGGCCCCAAAGATGGTCGTGTTTAACGCTCGTGTCGGTCGTGCAGTGGAGGTATCACATCATATCACAAAACCAAAACAACTCAAGATAACAGTAGCAAAACAAATATACTTCAATGCACCCGTATTTTGTCCAGAAACCACAGATGATAAGCTGGGATCGCGCATAAAACCAAATGTGGTTCACTCAGATGAGAACACTGTAACCGGCAATTCGGCAATCTGGGGTTGCTCACTATATTCAGTTGCTCCTTTTGGCCTTCATATGGCTCACCACTAACCAAAACATTCTTAGGCTACATCAAGCTTCGGTTAATATTTTGTGCAATACACTTTGACCACCGGCCTAATAGGCAGAACTAAATATTTCTTTGATAACCAAATATCTTTTGTTTTCTTCATTATGCAACTTTGTGATTAATGCTAAATGTGTAGATAAGTAAAATGCCGCAAATATCCCGGAACCGCCAATTGATTATTAGGTTAATTGTAAGGGGTTCGTCTGTATTATCTCTTTTTATTCTCCTGCTTAGCTTGCGACATATAGTTGTTAACTTTCTGTTGTTTTGCTCAGCATCTCTAGGCTTAGAAGCGATTGGGGACTGGCTATTTTGTTGAAATAAACAGATGCATAGTTTAACAAGTTTTAAAGTGTATAATACATCTTCAACTTTTACTCTCGATAAGTCACACTCAGTGCAGTTAACCGTGTGCTGCTTTTTCAGCTGTGACTTACAAATTTTGCATACACAAAGTTCTCTTATTTTGGCAGACCATAAAACGATTCGCCCGTTTTATATGTTCTGGGAGTTGATATAATCTTTCCTGTTACGGTGGTTCTATTTTCTCACGACATTTTCAACAAAATGCAAAAAAGCCCTACATAAACACGGCGCAAATCATGTTTGCTGATCGGATTACATTGTTTTCTATTAGGAGACCAGGTAGCAGACATTCATTTTTAGTGAACGAGCTTAATAGCCATTATTTACTCTTCCTATTTTCTGTTTCTTGACTGTTGTTTAAACGCTCTACTGTGTTAGCCCGATTGATACACCCACGTCAGTTAATGGACGCTCATCGTCATGTCCTTTCCAGCAGTGCCATTTGCAAGAACACATTCCATTGGTTTTTCTCCCCATCACTGTTTTAATTGGTTCTGTTAAAGGAATTTTAGTTGTCACATGCTTATTGTACTAGTTTTCAATGTTTGGGTCTGCATTTCCTATTCTCGTTTGTTTCGTGACATTTGTGTAAACGCTTCATTTCATTATTCTGACTGGCCAGTGCCCGTCACTGTAAATGGATGTTCACTTTACGCTTGGGGCCCATGATGCTATTTTTAAGGACATATGCGATTCGCCCTTGAGTACAGGGTTGCTTATTCGCCCGTTGCATTTTACGTTTTTCCTTATGCTGTTTGGCTAAAGTGTAATTTAGTAGCTTCCCTACATTTTGCCTTCAAACTATATAAGCAACTGTGATTTCATGTATACAAGTGTCTTTCTGGCTCGTCTTTGGGCTTCTTCTTGCGGTCGTGGGGTGAAGACGTCAGCGGCGACAAAACATTTTCCTCCAACGCATCCAAAACATATAATAATAAAAATCATTAGGCAACATGTTCATGTAGCAGTCGCACATAAACTGCAGCGATTTTAACATTAATTTTTCTATGCTTTGTCGTGCATAATCTTCTATCTGGAATCACAAGTTCACTTAAATTCCTCATAACATTATGACCTGACTGCACAAATATTTGCCTCGATACACACGAAATAATTGTTTGAGTGTCTGCGGGGAAAACTAATATCCCTTACACTGCGAATCGAAGCCGAAAGTACTTGATTAAAAGGCTTAGCTCATAAATTACAAACCGCATAAAGTTGGTACAAAGCAAGAGGCACAAAAATTAGCCAAACTCTCTCAGTATTGCTGCTGTGCAAGACAGGTTTGTAGGGATGCAGACGTTATGAATAAATAATGATATATTCGAAGAAAAATATTCCGACACGTCGCGAAACTTAAGCAAACTAAATATGGTACCACTAAAAAAAGTTTGATCCAAAAATATCCATGCACGATAAAGCTGATTCTCAAAAAGGAAAGCACATCTTGTGAAAAATAAATTTCGCTTGGTGTTCTGCAAAAGCGAGAGTACATTTTGCATTTTGATTATTGATCATGAAACAAGAAGTTTATGCCACACCCTAGCGGACTTGAGGCTATAATATTCATGCTTGCGATGATGACTGCATAATAAGCGTGATGAACTGCAAAGTAGCGGTTTATCTCTCTATGCTGAGTCATATGTACACACGGTGAAACATTCGCTTTGTTTGCAAGAGATATCGGATCGATAACCAGATATGGTGCGGATTTTCGGATAACTAATTTACATGTTGTCAGAGGAGAAAATCTAACACACTTAACTCCACTAGCATTTGCTGAACAATGAACAATGTTTATCAGGGGTAAAAAGTATGTGCTTGATAGGTCCCGTCGGATGGTTGGGGTAACAATTGAAATTGGAAGGATCGTCGAATAATTGAATCATTATTTTGAGCATCCACTGATTTAACTGCAATACTACGTAACGATAGTTTGAAGTGGGAATGGGATTTGTACACATAAAATAGTATAGCGAGCTGTTATAGTTCGGTAAATGTTTGCGAAATAAACAAGGAAACGACAAAGCTCATTTATGTGTTGCTCCATTTGACAGAGTTGGTATGTTAATCCAGTTTAGATACATCCATGGATACTTCTGCATGTATCCTCACCATCACGTGGTGGAGAGGGCGCTTAGGCGCATAGTTTGGTTTGCATTCTTTCTTCCTCCAAGTGGAACGGACTATGTTAGGTAATGCAACTTGAAAAGCGTTTCATTAAGGCTTTTTTGAGTTGCGTTAATGTAGAGGCAAGGATAACGTGGTTTGGAAGGAATTTCCATGCACGGGACACACGGAGGGAGAAAACGTTGCGTCGGCAATCAAGTCGACTGTAGTGCGCAGCCAGTTTGAGCTGATGGCCTCTCAGGTTCGTGTTTTGGCTCAGTTGCAACAGTTTACAACATGGGTGAGTTGGCTTCGTCAGGATTAAGTAAACAATGATTAGCTCTCCTCGCTGTCGTCGATATTCACCAATGTACACTCAGAGACTGCCTTCTGCGTTGGTCGGAGAGATGAAGCAATCCTGGGTGAACACCGAGAAGACATCCAGGATGACAAAGTAGGCCAGGAAATTAGATTCGAACCGGTGACCTTATGCTTGCAAACGAGGCGTGCAGACCGCTAGGCCACCAGACTTCCCGGTCACTTTTCAGGTTAGCAAGCAGTTTCGCCCTCAAATCTTTGCGAGTCTCCTTGTGTTCGTTATCAACCGGAACACATTGGAAAGCATCTATAAGTTCCTGAGACTGCGTAGTGACCCAATGTCCAGGTTGGCGATTTGATTTGCCACATAAAGACATACCCACTGCTAACAAAGTCTGCTGGATTTTCGACCAGTGATGTTCAGTTGCGTTCGATGAGCGCTTATTCAACTCGGATGCCAGCGTCTTCAAGTAGTGCACGAAAAGTGAGCCCATACATTTTGAACACGAGTATTTTAACAACGCAAATAACTGCATTCTCGAGAGCACACTAAAATTAGATGTGTGATGGTTGTCATGTGAAACGAAATATTAAATGGCAATTTCATTTGTGGGCTTTACAACTGCGAGAGCGGCAGCAATCGTACGTCCGCCACGGACAGCAAAAGTCGTTACTAGGCCACAGTATCCACACCAACTACACCCCCATTTGTTTACGCACGCTATTGGGTCAAACGAGGTATCGTCCGAACAATCAAGATAGTATCCAAGTCTACTGGACAGTTATTCGGGCCTTTCTAGTACGCAAATTAAATTCGGCTTACTGCAAGTATGGTTGTATTTAAATCTAAAGTACGGTTTCCAAACCGGTTGATGTGGGTTCCGAACTTGACAGACACACTTCCAATCGGGTAAGGAATTAACGCGCCAGTGTATTCAAATACCGCGGAAAAACATCGCAAAGAGACGGTTTCCATTAGGCACGCGATTTTTTCGTTCAGCTTCAATGACGAAATCTTGTCTGGCAATGGACGCGTTTGAGAACTCGCATCTGCGCATCTATCAGTTCCTCTCACTCTTGGAAAAGTCTGACATGACATGCGCAGTAATTTCGTATTCACTACTACTCAACTATCCACGCTGATATCCCATAATGTGATATACCTGACGGTTGCTTCACTCGGCAAGCTCACTTGGGCCTTCAATGTGCTTTCCAAAATTCCTAGTTTTCCGAACAAAGAAACTGTATCTACATTATCTCAGGCTGACCATGAAGAGTACAGGGCATTGAATACCAGCACGAAAAGGACCATAAGTTGAACACATCACTCTGGTATGGCTCACTGGAAGCCGGTCTTGTGTCCCTCCCTGGCGCTGGACATCAAATATCGCTTCATCCCCAGTACGAACACACAAACTTACGTATGTGCATACATACTTTGAAAACATTGTGAATACTCACACGTCCCTACGCGCTGCCGGTGACCAGATACGTAAAAATAGGCCAGCAACGTGATCAAAATATGTCATTTTTTTCTAGACAATTAGTAAAATTAGTAAAATGTACACGCATATGTCGAATAGCATTACGACATCCCACAACGCTGATATCCTTAGTGGCTGCTCTGACAGTGCGTTCAAGGAGCTGCAACCTCCATTCCATCTGCGTCAGGAGTTTCTGGGGATCCCCAGCCAGAAGATCGTTGCAGTGCGCTCTCATCTCGTTCTTCACTCCGGCCTTCACAACCTGCCAAACATTCTCGATCGGATTGAGGAACGGAGAGTATGGGCTCAATCTCAGTATGGTTGCTCCCTCGTAGACATCTACTGATGACAGTTCTTCCAGTCTTGTGGAATGTGGTGCATTGTGACATACCACGACAACCTGCCGGAGCTCCAACTCCCGTTTCAGGTTGTCTAAATAGCTTCGCAACCATTCGAGAGATAGGGGACCTGTGAATAAGCCTCTTCGGGTGGTCATCGACACTTTCCCTTCCATTGTGAGTGCACCGATCAAATGCAAATTGAGGCCTCTACTGTTGGCAAATTTGCAACAGGCCCTCACTCCTCTGGGCGCCCTACCACAAGTACGTTTGCAGTAAAGTTTAAAGTTCGTTTGATCAATCCAAATGAAGAACGTGTCATTGCTCTCAACTTGGAGCAACTGCTGAACAAATTCCTTGTGTGTCCCTTTGGTTCGCTCATTGTTCATTCGCTCGGGAAGCTGATAGATGTTATTCATAGTTATCAATCGATCATCTAGGTGCCGTGCGATTATTGACTTCGAAATGTCATTGTCCATTTCTGCTCATACTCGCATTTCCCGTAGCGTAAGAGTTGAGTCACTTGTAATCCAATCCGGGATGTCATCTACGTCTTTCTCCTAGAGAATCTGCCTACGAACGCTCGCCTGCTATTACTCGGCTTCTGAGCAACAGAGCGACGAATTCAGCGGTAGGCTGTTTGATAGTTGACGTTGTTCACAGTTGCCACCAGCTGCCAGTCATCATGGTGGACGAAGGTGGCCAAAACTCGGTCACGAATATCTGATGAGATACTCTGTCGAATGCGAGAAGGCATGCCGACGACGTTAGAATCATAGACATGGTTTCGGTGGTGCGCTTATGTTTCAGCCGTTCATTGTTCTCAGACCAATTGTGATCCACCAATTCGGACGTGAGGGGGGCGCATACAAGCCCGTTGCATCGCCGAACTGCATGCTTCTAAGGTCCATTCCAAAGTCTCACCCAGTCAACAGGCAGCGCGCTCACCTCCCCAGACTAAGGCACCGAAACTTGGCATCCGGCCAATGAGAACACACTTAAGGTCAGAGGATTGACTCTGAGCGATTGGCGAATCGCACATTGTGTTGCAACATTTTGGACTTTCTTTGCAACATTCGGCGCATTCTTTGCAAAATTTTGACCTTTTATGCAACTTTGCGGGAAATGCCATATTTGTCATGCTATCCAATTGAAGCCGTGTGTTTAATTGCAAAGCACGCACCTGTTTACCTCGCGGTGGAATTTATCTCTCCTCTGATTACTGGTATCCCATAGGTCAATTAAGTGCAGTAAGCAAGCCGGGCACCTGGTTGTGGACAGACGTGCCAGAATCGCGGTTGGGACATTAATTAGATTTGCCAGATAAGTGTAGGCACACGGCAAGCTTCCTTCCTTAAGTGGATCACTGTTTCAGCAATAAAACACGAGGATATACTCACCTCGTTGAATTTTATTCAACCCGAGTTACGTAAAGTCGCTGATATTCGGCGCCTACTTATTCTTCGATTATTTGTGGAGTGCGGGCTTAATGCAGCCGCGACAGCGAGAAGAGACAGCATCATAACCTCGGGAATGCGGCCTGTAAACGGACAGTACGTGTTAAAGATTTTAAAGAATTTCGAAAACACTGGTAGTGTGTACAACGTCCGAATCACGGAGCGAACTACAACCACAACGCATTTGAGTTCAGCTAGCGCTGTTATCCGCGAAATGACCGAAGATATGGATCTCAGCATCTGTATAATCGCTCAAAATTGTGACACCACCTATTACACAGTTCAGCGGATTTTGAAAGAAAGAAAACTTCATTTGAAACAATCCTCCGCGGAAAAAAGTTCCCAAAAAATTGGCGTTAAAAACAGCGGCGTGAATATGCATCGCATTGAATAAACTGGGTTACTTTGCGTAAACATCGACAAGTGCCTGCTAGCGGAATCCTTCCATAGGTCCATTAATAGCAATATTAATGCGAGACTACGTTCCACATAAGGTTTGCCAAATATGAGGCCCATATTTGACCGTCACTTTGTTACCATAGAACTGCTGCTACAAGGATGAACAATAATTTTTTATCTACTGATCCATGACTGGCTTGTAGGCATGGCTGCATGCTACTGATTTCATACCACTGATTCTCGGGTGACCTTAGTGGAACTGACTAAGAATCTTATTCTGTGGGGTCTTAGGAATCCCAACTCGGTCATCTAACATCAAACATCATTCAGTGGTGGTAAAGACGAAGTTCATTTTCCGAAACTGGTCACCATAGAGGTCCAAGTGGTGTGCAGGCCAACCGGTGCTAAGATACACGACAATACGTTGCAACAGGTGATATTTTACAGTTTCTACTCGAATTGAGTCCGCTGTTACTGAAAGTTGGCATGCGGATGTTTGAGACACTTGATTAAAATCGAAGGCTAATATAATACTGGATGCAACCATATCTTCAGCACAGGCAATAAATATTTGCTATAGGTTTTTGGCACCAAACGAGGAATTCCCTTTCACACAGCGAACAGATCACAACGTTGGCTGACCACCCTATTTGCATACGATTTCGATTTGCACCGTAAAACAACGTCTTCACTTGGTCACGCTGACGAATTATCCTGAAATATTGCCGAATGCACTTCCCAACTGTGTTTTGTACCGGTGGTCTGGCATACTACGAAAGATCGCGTGAAATAATTAGCGTTGCCATAAAGCTCTCAACCTTCGATGCGTACTTTTTCCACTGTTACATGCAAACTACAAATTAAAAGTGACAAGGTTTCACAGTTTAACAAGGAAGGCGACTTCCGCATTATTCAGCATAGAATTGGTTAGAAAAAGGGTATGCTTGGCAGTGAAACTCGATCAAGATCCAGTATCTCTGTGACCGAAAACTGTGTCTAATAACACGGTCAGTTCTCGGTCGACATGCACAAAACTTGACGTATCGTGGAACAAAACCCATGGTCCAAAATACCCCAAGGGAGCCGTTACATACAGACAGAGTCATCGCCTGTGTACACGAAATCAAATAATTGCAACTAGTTGCAACCATTTATCAAGCTAACGGTATAAACATTAAGCTGCTCAGGGTAGAGGGAATTTGACGTCGATTTACTACGTGAGCCACCGAATTCTGTGTATCCTGAAAGAAATGCCATAGCTTGAAATTTTGGGGCTACATGCTCCGAATACAACAACTTACATACAACATACCTACAGCATACTTACGAATAAAACAAGCTTACGGACGTCACTGCAGACTTGACTTAAGACGGAACCGCTTCGACCGTGGATTTATGTAGATGCAGTTGGACCAGGGTATCTTTCGGCGAAAATTTGTTGCGCAGTGAGTGACTCTAAATAGGAGCTTCATATTGTAACTATGCTGAGCCAAAATTAAGTAGGAAAGTTGGCTGAAGTAGGGGTTACTTGCAAGACAGAGTAACGAGTTATTCTAGGCTTTCTGCTCACTTCGTGACTTCGTGTAATAGCTCCATCAATGTTACAGTGAAACACCGCAGAGTTGAAAAAAGCGCTAACCAGAGATTAGAACAATAGAAAAGCTAAATAGAGAGCAAAGAACACAAATGCTTCATCTCTTGACATGATTGGAAGCGACGAATTTAAACCAATTTTTCAGAGCATAATTGTTCAGTCAAATGGCGATTAGAGTACCATTATTGATGCAAAGTTGTCTAAAGGCATGTAGGTGAAGCGTTTAACTAAGTAGTGTCACGGGTGACTCAGGAGAACATCAATAACTTGACAACTGGTAAGTGTGGAGGGCAGAGGAGAAGATGTAGCGGTCTGAAGATTCGCTCGATTTTTCTGAGCAAGTCGGATGAAATACAACATAAAATTGGCATCTTATTTTACACAGATGTTTAGGATTTTGCTGGTTTTGTTCGTCTGACTAACGAACACTACTAATATACTCGGTGCCAAGGTTGGATCCACCACACCTCCCCATCGCGAGGATCCAGACATCCTTCGCTAGCTGGCAGTATCATAACGGTGGCGCGCTTTTGACCAATAACAGAACCATGGTACATACCGCCAATCAGCATTCAGTCTGTTACTTTCGTACCTTTCCCTAAACTATCAGCAACCATAATTGCCAGTTGTCAGAGGGACACAACAACGCAGTTAGCATGAGCGGACCAATCCCATCATAAACACGCGATCTCAACAGACGAATGATCGGAAATACGCATGCACAATTGCATCGACTAGTGACATGGGTTAGACTATAGCTATGAGATTCTCTAATGGTTCACAGCTTTGCTAAAAGGTTCAAGTTTAATTCCTTCAATGCTAACTACCTGGGGAAATCTCAGAATTTTGAGGTAAGGATTCGACAAACATGACAGGCCTGGATTTGCAAACAAATAAATTGCTTGAAAACGCCTATGGTAGGCACCAAATAATGTTTAGTGTAGAAATACGTAGCTCATTTTATGCAGCCGTCAGTACAAAACGCTAGTCCGTAAACGTCGTTCATCCTTGTACTGGGAACGTCCGTGGAGCTGCGGATTAATAGCAGGAGGTCTCAGAACACTGCTACAAATCGCGCCATCAAGGTTGATTTATGGGCAACCATAGGTCGGAAGGGAATCTCTATAACCTACAACTTCACTCCCTCTTACTAATCACGAAAATGCCCCTACTCATTTGACCCATAATTGGTTCGTATTCGCGTTTTTTGACTGGAGGATAATTATACGGCGAATGTCAGCACTCACTTGACGTGATTCAAAAAGCGCCAATTAGGGACAAGTAAGCAAACCAGTTGTGACGTCTTACGTTTGCAACGCAAAGAGATCCTATTTTACCACACGCCAGGCTGGTTGAGCAATAGCTCAGCCACCATGGGACATATCATTAGTCCTACTTCTACATCCCCCAACTTTGTGGGGCCCACACAGAACTTGGCAGTTGCCGAGAGATGACAGTGTATAGAGCAATGTAATAAATCCGTCTTTCATTCCTCCACTCTACACATACCATTTGACGAAGATTCTGCATTTTGAATTTTGCAAAATGGTTCGCATTATCTTCACAACTGCACACCACTAATGTGTGTGATCCAGATAATGGCATCATGAAACAAGTGGACAGGGATGAGCCAAATCCCAGCACCCTATTCTGCACCATAAAACGTTTAAAATATCGTGTGGAGGTTGCCAGAAAGATGACTCGAGAAATTAATATACGCGTCTTCATAGCTCGTCACTCTTCCTTCCAACAACATAACCAGACAACGAATTAGTAAACCTGAACTATTTCTAGATACTTAAACTTTTTTAGTATCAGAGTAGAGGGAGTGATCTGTAGTTGTACGTCATCATATAAAATCCATGGCTACTACTCATTCGTTTTTTAACCAGAATAAACAGTCAGTCCAAAAGTTACTCGTTTAAGTGAGACCCTGGATAGGCCGCGTACAATGCATTTGTGAACGAAAGGGGGGTACGCAGTTTTCTAAGACGACGCTTACGTATGAGCTATCCAATGAGAAGTTGTACCTGTCGCGTCTTGCACAACTTTGCTCCACGAGAATACCACTTGTCTCATCCAATGAAGCATAAATGTTTATCGTTCAATTATTTCAGCTATAACCAACTATCAAAATAAAAGAAGCTAATGTTGGAAATGTCCTAAGTGCATTTCCGACTGTTTGATTCTAGAGCCAATACGTATCTTGCATATGCTTGCGATAGTTTATTAGTTGAACTTGAGCGTATGCACTGCTGAATATAATGTACGCATCTGTGATGTTACTCTGCACGTGTCCGTGAATTACAGGCAATTTGTGTGTGTCCTTACACATCTAGCACTGTTCACCCAATAGACCGAGCACACAAACTATCATATACTCTTGTGAATTTTGCGGGACTAATGAACATGATGGAAGCAACAACCGGATTACACTTGGTGGCAGACACCCCGTATTCGGAATCATCCTAGCCAATATCCAGAGCAGAAGTCAGTTATCTTTCTTGCTATTTCTTTACTATAGTCTGTTAACTTTAATATTCTGAACCATGCATGAGGTTTATTTTCATCCTGGGGGAAGTTGATCTGCTCATCGCTAAATTCTTTTGTAGTCAACATTCCAAAGAGGAACTCAGAAACTCGAGGTGGACATTACTCACGTGCAATCAAATGGCGTTTTAGCCACGACTGTCAAATGCATTTTGCGTATTCCGCATGATGATGTACATTAGTTCAAAGTGTCTGAAAAAGTGAAGGTACAGCTATGTGTCCCAGTGTCGCTGTCTACAGTTCGACATGTGGATTACTGGCTTTTGACGTGTCTTCGGATTACTTAGAAGAAAACAAGTCACCCCGAAGAAGCCAAACCAAGTCGCGATCAGCAGAGGAGCACCGGTTTACATGTGTATCGAGCTTGTACGTGTAGCTACTCGGACGTCATATGCAGGGTTCGTTGAATTTGCTTACGTTGATGTGCAGTAAACTTCCGGTTTGCGCACTCATGTAGGGTATCGAAATCTTGCAATAGGTGCTGCTAAGCGCTCTCATTAATTCTTTATCCCATTCAGATTGCTATCTTCAGTAAAACCTTGATATTTGGACAATGTTTTATGAGATCATTACTTGTAATACAAATAGGCACGATCCTATATCAGATTCCTGTGATAAGCCACATATAAAGTTCGGTCTGGTGCGTTGAACTCTGACCGAAAGTCATTTTCGAAGAAGAAACTTGGTTATCCAATTCAGTGAAAGAGTGTGAATGCCTCAATACCGGAGCATGGAAAGAAAGATTTGGTTATCTACATGGTGGAACCTTTTTGGAAAATCCGTGCGTACCAAAACAGCTTCCTTCCAATCGTCGGCTGCCTCCGTGAAGCCAGTCCAAGACATTGGCAGATGTGTGGTACACGACTGGTGTCAACGAACGCTGTTATTTCCTAAGTAGATTAGCAAGACATCGCCAACGATGGGTTTAATGATGGTTTGTAATAGGAGGTGGTGGGTGATTGTAAGATAGTTTGAAGACTCAAAAACACTTTCTCCTTTGTGCATTCTGGTGACTATTTCAGTCTTCCTTATAGCAAGGAGGTGGTTCTGATCTAAGCAGCATTAGAGAAACTAAGTCGTAGCTTTCACTAGGTTCCTGGTTTGCTTCTCTGTGTCTGGGCGAATGACGTCCGGTACAAGACGGAACTCTGCTACAGCATTAGGGTTTGGCGTTCACGGGGAAGTGACTATGTCCTGTCGGAAGGACCGAAATGTAGAGATTCCCGTGCGCAAACTTGCATTATTAGATGACAAAATGTTTCAGCCGGGACATGTAAACATGATGACATTGGATGGATTGCTCTGATGCACCATTTGAATCCGAATTAATGTTTTTAGGCTTTTAAAGCTATGATGACTAGCATGCGTGACATTAAGCAGTCAACACACCTTGGTGTAGCTTCGCTGTTAGTCTTTTTTAACTGGATACTAGTCATTCAGTTGAGTAGATATCACTTAGCTTGGAGTGATTGTGATTCTGTGGCTTATGTAAGTAATGCCGGTAAAGAATGTGGCTTCCTTTTATCTGAAGCTCAATAATCTGAAACATTAGGGCTCTATATGAAGTGAAGACGTCTTTGAGCTGCTGACTATTAGGCTTATGACACTCAATGCGGTTTATTCGCCAAAGTTCCAAGCGGCCTAACCTGTATTAGAGCTCGTGCTCTGGTGGGCTTCCGGTCAAACGACCTGAAACCTATACTGTTAGGACGCACAGATAACGCCTGTGACAACAGTCGTGAAAGGCTGCTGTTTCGAAAACTACCAAAGCGCCAGGTAACTAATTTGTTCCAAGGGGTTGCCACGATCAAACAGTTTAGGAAAAACCACTTTAAGCTTCAAAACGCCAAAACACTGTTTACTGGGGTTTTTATTTCTCGAGAAGCAAGGTTGCATATACTCGCTTTGAAGAGGTGGGGTGCGTCTAATATAAGTTTTAAGCAAACAAACTGGTCGCTTGGTAGTGGGTCCTAGCTAACGCGTTTGAATGCGTTATATAATACATCCCCGGTGCTCTGCCTGTGCTATGTTCATATGCAACCAGCAGAGAGAAGGGGAGAGGAAGGACCAATGCTAATTGTCCGTAGTATGCTTTTCGAACTTATGTCCTTGTCGTGACAGAGGAAACGCAACGGTTTTCTATGGCCTGGCAAACATTGTGCCAATGATGACAGCTTTCCGTAATGAATGTGATATCTTCCTCCTTAACAAGCCCAGATGATTCGGTAGAAGTTCCTTCAGTATGATCATCGAGGTTAGCAAAGCAGAAGCCATGACATCTGTTCTACAGAAAATTCAGGAGTAGTAGGTCAGCATCTTTGCTACAAATTTGCAGCGTAACCTACATGATTGATGTAAAGAATACAGCCATTTTCCTAATTGTTTATTTATACCTCATACCGATTGGTCAGGGATTTCCCTTATAACTAAAGGATCTGTGTATTTTGCAAAAATTCCCCTCCTAGACATAGGTTTTGAGCACGACTGGGTGTGGGTTGGAGAAGGCTTGCATTCACAACTCTTGATACGTGAGATAACGTGGATAGATGTTTTTTTTGGAATTATACCTTCGTTCTTGTCCGTTATGGTTTTGTTCCCCAACCACTGGGATTCAAGAATATTAGCTACGACAACAGATTGTACCATAGTCGGGGGCATCCTACCACCACATATATGTTGCTTTAACTTTCTCCGGCTCACCCGTGTCTTGTTAAAGAAACATACACCAGTCCTTTTTCCGTCTTATCTCGCTTGACTAGTGTGTCGTGGATATATTGGCAGTCCCTTCGCTGTTGCGTGAAAATTGGTAACCGCTTCAAAACATACTATTGTTTTGCGCATAATATGGTTGAGATATAAAAACAACTTATCTCTTTACTGCAAGCGATGAAATTTGTCCAGAAGTCTTGAGATGAGTTTCTGCTGTATTCAGATCAACAACAATTCTCAAGTTGGAATTAACAAGATTACTTGTGAATAAATTAAGGGGTATCAACAAAAGGTATGCCAACAATGGCGCTTCCAATTCAAAGCAGCCACCACGGTAAGCATTGCAGTAGGACCAGCAAGGAAATTGCCTTTAGAACGGCAGTAAAACAATTTGACAGAACCACAATGCACCACATGTTTATCGAAACATAATGCTTCTGTTTACTTGTGACACAAATGGAACCAGTGTTTGGTGGGCGTTAAAGTGAAATGAGGCCAATTTGTCAGAAGCATTAATCAGATAGGTAGAAAATCATCTATTACGGGTAAAGAGTTCGACAGATAAAGGTGCTCAGTGGGAACCGGATGTAAACACACTTGGTAGACAGACAAGCGGGTAATAAGTTTGCTTGATGATAATAATGTTCAGACGGAGTTCGAAGGGAAGATATCGGAACTACAAGAAGGACGAAACGGTCAGTGTAGCGCCACAATAGGTCGGACTATGTTTCGGGGAGCAAGCCTACAGCCAGCGTTTCAAGCCGAGAAAAGTGGCGCACCACCGGACTGAGTTACAATTAAAGATCGAGTTCGAGCACCGATCAGACGCGCAGCTACGTGTTGCAAGGCGTAAGTTGAACCCAACCTTAAACAGATGTTATGAGGAGCAAGCTTACAACCAGCGTTGCATGCTGAGAAACATGGCGCAACATTGGATCCATCTCCGAATGTAAATCGAACCGATGTTTCGCCACGGTTCTCGGCTTGAAAAGCTGGCTGGAAGCTGCAAGTAATAATATGCTACTACAAATTGTATGGATCCGTCTTAGGGGTATCGGTACATCTTCTGCATCTACAGTACTCTCGGACCATATCGAACCGCACTGCGAAACGTTACACGTGTTTAGTCAAACCCTCATCCTTAGACCATGTAACTTTCTGGGTATCAAAATCCGCAGTGCTTTCCTTTGACTGTGTTGTTAACTGAATGTGATGGTAGGTACACACACCTTGGTAGGGGCCTCGAGATACCTGGTGAACTTACCATTCCCAGGTGCGCACAAAGTTAGCCGCAAACTTTCGGTCCAGCATTGTGCTGTAGGATGAAAGACGTAGGCTAATGACATTCCGCTTGGAGCCTTTCGTTAACGTAAATCAACTTGTCCATGATTGTATAGTTCTACCTAGCGGGCTAGGCTGGTCTAGACCCCGTAAAGCAGACAGACAATCAATGACCTCAAGCTGCTAAATTTCGAGGCTTAAAAGAGTAACTAGGTTGCGACACACTGGCTCGGTGGGATGAATCCCATGGTGTGGATGCACTGTTAATCGACATGTATCTTCCAAGCAAACGCATTTCGGGTCCTGTGCACCCGCATCTAACCAAACTTGCTGACTATTTCCGCATTGAAAATCACAGTCGATTTCTTCACCTTGCTTTTGGTTTGAGGATTAACGACATGTTTTGCAGAAACCTCAACGTTAAGAATACGGAAATCGAGCTAAGAAAGGATGTCTTCTGCCTACAAAGGGGACCGTTATTTCTAACAGAAGGCATTTGATTAAACAAAGAGCAGTAGTTTTCATTTTCATTCACAGTGACAGGGTAAAAACTCAGTTGTGTTCCGTGGTGGTGAAGGTCGTCGATGGGAGGGCGGAGCATGTGGTTGATATCAGCGGTCAGAATTTCAACTATCAGTTCGTCCTGCTACCGGACACCAAACAGTCAATATGGGTGCATACTTTCTACAAGTAAACGAGGCCATCGTCGAAATAAAACGCGAAAAGCTGATTACGACATACGGACTGCACTACTTACGGGTAGAGAAGGATCATCAACGCTGTGCTTCGTCGCAGCAGTTATACTAGCAAGTCCGACCCTGCAACCGCCTTTAGTCAAGTACGACATATTATTCAAGGGTTTCGTAAGTGGATCCACACATAATTCTGCCAACGCACCAGACATATGGGCCGCATAGACACAGAAGATAACCGGTGGTAGAATACCAAATTCTTTATCCTGTGAGAATTTTCTTCATCTCAATGATCTTCTGGCTGTCATTCACTTTACCACATACTCAACTCTTTCACTTCTCACAATGCACTTTGATTCTCTGGCCTAACGTATTTTAGATTGCTGGTCAGAGTCACTAAGCTTTTATTTTGCGGTTTGTCAATCTAGATAACCTACATTCAATGGCATACATTTAACCTGCATTTCCAAATGTCGAACATACTCCATTGGCACTTCCCATAGTAACGCCCGATGTGTAATCGGTGCACTACGGCATGTTTCCATATTTCTCCACTGTACTCACACAATCAAGCGCCAGATGCGTGGGTGTGGAGATCACACAGTGAAGTCATGTCGCACGTGTGGCCTACTGTGTTGTTCCTCCGCTCTTAGGAACAATTCCATTGCAAATTTGGGACAGAAAACCGTATCATCGCACCGAGGAATGCTTACACAAACGCACCTATGATTCGCGTGCGCGTGCAGACCTTCTACTTCAAGGGAAAGAGCATATCAATGCTGTTCGTCAGGCGAACGACCATTGAAATATAAGCTGGAAAACTGGTGTGTGGACAGATAGGTGCAGGTCAAGATAGGGACGCTAAGGTCGTAGATGAATCGGATACAGTGTGACCACGATGCATGCAAATGATCGATAGCGCTTTAGGGCTACCCCTCCAGTATTTGAGTAGCCAGGTTACCTGAGTAGTTTAATGCGGGGAATGGTTCCTGTTTTGACACGGCGTCTCAGCGATAGCGAACGGTGAGGCACATTCATCGGCGACCTAGCTGCAGCATAGTTACAATATGTGGCTGTTGCTTATCGCGTGCTAATACTTTGGTTGTACGCGCAGCGCGATTCAAACGCTGCAGAAACTGCGCGGGCTACAAGATCAATGCTGGAATGCCGTAAGTGGGCTTTATGTTCTGAAACTGGTGCACATAGTTGAAAATAGTGGCAGCGTTTGCAAAAGTAGGAAAACCAGGCGGCTTCACACCACGACGGATGTACTGCAACAATCAACTCTCGAACGTGACTTGGGTGTCCTGGTTCAAGATGACTTGGATTGCTCCAGGCAATCCGAAAAGGCCTCGAAGACCGGGAACCAACACATCGGGCTGTTGGGACGGGCGTTTGGACAAATAAACAGCTCCATATTTCGACAAATGCTCAGTGCGTATGTTCGACCCTATGTCGACTATGCAATTCAAGCCTGGCATCTATGGCTGAAACACGACCTTAATGCATTAGAGCAGCCACAACGCCAGGCATCTAAGAACGTAATTGGAATGCGCAATCCTTCCCTCGAGGAGAGGCTGCGACGACTAGGACTGTTCATTGGAAGTTATCGCAGACTACGAGGCGACCTTATTATGACATACTTGATTCTGCGAGACCCACATCATGTGTGCCGCCCTTTACTGCAACGCAGCAGCAATACAAACCTGAGGGGCCACTCATTAAAACTCGCAGAACAATACAGTCGTCTGGAGTGCCCCGCAGAAATTTCTTTTCCATTCGTGTCTGTCACCCGTGGAATGTTCTCCCAGAATCGGTCGTCTCTGCATCCACACTAACAGTATTTAAAAGACGGTTGGACCATGCACTCATCCACTTACACTTTGTTACTTTACGTCCCCATCCTACACCTGGAGTTCACCATGGAATTATTTGTTGTTAACCGTGGATACTGTGAATCTAAGAGGGTCGCAGACTGCAGCGAAGCAAACGATAAGTCCTTATTTTCATATTTATATTAGTAACTATTTACTCTCCTTATCACCATTATTGCTTTGTTGATATCCCCATCAACTATCCAACGGGACTTGTAAAGCAACGCTTCTTAACCCGTATAAATTCATTGTTCATTGTTCATTGACGAATAAGTGTTTGGCTTGCGCCCTTACCCGCAAAATAACGGAACTTCCCGACCTCAGCGTCAGCACAATCGCCTAACTTTGTGACACCATCAGTTACGCCGGTTAGCAGGTTTTAAGGGAGTGAAAATTCGTTGGTAGAGTGAACGGAAATTGCACGTATTGCAACCCTCAGACTTGGAGAAACGACATGCATTTGTTGTTGGTTATTTAAGCAAATGGATACCATTCCATTAGTTTACTGATGAATCAATGTTCCATTTCAACGGAATAGGAAAGCAGTATGTCTGAGCGGTATCCATTCCACGCACTTTCTCTGAATGAAATTTATGTGTAGAAAATACTTGCGATTGTTGATGGTAAAGTATTCAGAAGATGACCCACCGACGGTTGTTTTATTAAGGCGTTGTCCGTTTCCGACATCGACGAATCAGACACTCTTCCGAAAAGGTCGCAAAGGCAAGGGTGTTCGCCCCTGTTACAAATCCGCCCACATAAAACGCAACTGTGCCTGTTAGCAATGTGCTAGACGATAGCGTTTGACGAGAAGCTCCACAAATTCTGTCTGGAACGATAACGGCCAGAGAATCCATATCCTTGCCCTTGAACACGCTACAGCAACACTTGTAGAGAACGACAGTAGTAGATAGGAGTTGAATGTTGATAAAATGTACATTTATGGCGAAAGTCGGACTCCACTCATTCGAAAAACACTGGTATACATTTTCCGCCGATTTTCTGGGAATTTAATTAATCATATCCACTCATTCTGAACGCTGGTTTCTCTATTGTTGCACCCAAATATGTAATACCATGGTCAGCACGATGTAACAGGCATTTGTCGTGCTGATTGCTTTGTTTGTTTACGGCCGAGTTGTTTTGTTCGTGAAAGTCTAGCAGCTGGTAGTGCACTACATTATCAGGGCAACGGAACGACGTGCAACCTCGCACATGTTTACCACAATTTGGTGCTTGTGCAGAAGTGTAGCGTGGAAGCTGGTGAGAGGACTAGGCAGAAAGCATAATTACTAATCAGCTAGGCGTCGATTAGAAAAGAACCGTAACTCAGATAATAAATCCGATTTTACCATCCGTATTAGTAAAGCGAATATGGGGACATGGAAAATAGGGATGATGCAAGAAGCAAATGTCCTCTGGATTGTCATTTGGTGTGAATAAATGCTTAAGTAACTCGCAGCAAGTTTGTAGATCCCAACCAGATTGATGACTGCTTATGACTGCATTCGCTTGTTTTCCACTGTGCTCCGATGATATAAAACTTACAACTTTATTAAATTTGCTTATTTTAAGGAATTTGACCGCTTTGTTGGAGACTGCGAAGTTAATTTCAATTGCTCTTAGTTTAACAAGCTATTTGCAGGTAACAGAACTTTATGGAAACAGCTGCCATTAGGTAGTCGTAGCGGGTTAATTTTGCCATAGCCATAGCCAAATATATTATCAAACCGGTTCATACAGAGAGAAAAATCGATTTCGCTTATGTATGATATACATCAACTAAAGAATTATGCTCATGCTCGTGGCTGCAATTTCTCTGAGGCCGATTACCAGTACACACAACTTGCCTAAGAAATGAAAGATCTCTAAGGAAACATTAGTGACTAAAGGACGGCACGAGAAATCTGTATCGCCATGCAAATACTTGATATTTATTAATCAGATGATTACTTAGTAGGAAATGATTTGAGGAAGCACTACCCTTATACGTTTAAGCACGTGCTTAGACATGTTGATGGCAAAACTTGCGACACGCGCATCACACTGTCGAAATAAAACACATAATACATTATAGTGGCCTTTGGTGATCTTTGAGCTGAAGCACTGGGTGAAGTTTTGGAGCATAGCAATTCGGATATATCGAGGACCACTGCTAAGTAAAAGTGATCGTAACTTACATGTAAGATGGGAACGGTTTTGGAACTACCATCTGTTGTGTTGCATGCTTTCAGCCCATAATTACAAAACAACCTCATCGTTCTTTCTCCTTTTATCAAAGGTGTTCCTGTTTCATTCGACATAACCTATCTCGGTCCTAACACCATGCCAGTAGATTTGTGATATCCAAGATGTGAGTTGAGTCCGCTTCATAGCCAAAACACACGCTGCCATAATTTAAACTACAGCTCCACTTTGCTGAGATTCACAAGATATGCATCCAGAGATGTTAATTCCGGTACCTGGTAGCTCTCAGATTAGAGGCAATCCCGACAAATCCCTTTAGAAATTGTTCAAACTTGAAGCACCTCTCAACCCACTAGACATTTCAACAGGATTTTCGAGACCAACATACCTAAGATGAGTCATTCTCAACAGGAGCTATATGGCCCGCTCTAGGCCATAGGGAAATTCCAGGGGTACTGTGATGGGATACGTTTTAGAAGGGTCATGAAGTCATGGTGTAAAATGTGGGTTGGGATAACAAACTAACGATACATTAAAACAATTTTTGTTAGTTTTTCGCCGAACACAAATATTCCCTGCTCAATACCAGTCAGTAAAATGAACTACTCGTGCGCGATTGGATGTTTACGAAGGTGTTGAAGCCAGACTAGGCAGGGTTTATGCTGCGGAGCTAGTATAGCTTCGGGAAACGAGCGCATATTCTGCTCTGCTAACCTCAGACATACAGTCACCATACCGAGTGTCGGACTGCGAAATACCAACCGAGTCGTCTCCACGGGTTTGATACCTAGCCACAGCGAATCAACAGATATACGCACAAACACCGCTGCATTTGGATTGATCTCAGGAATAAATAAATAAATGTTTTATTCTCGTTTTGATCGATGCAGTCACGATCACACCTAAATATTTCCGCACATTGCGCGTCTTGACCGAAATCAGAATATTTCCAACAGTTGTCCGGAGATCCAATCGGCAAAGTGGGTTCCACGGCGAACGCGCACACGACTGCACCTACGTTTAGTGCGCACACACTTGCGCGTGGGACTAATGAACTCCGTTCAGCCTTTTAGTTTGTGTAATGAGCGATGCACAGTAGACCTGCGGCTGAGTCTGGCTGTCTCAAATTCCACGGCACGGCAGCTAGTAGAGCGATGAGGCACAGAGAGACCATAGTTGAAGGATTGCTAATTTTTGGTCTCTGTGTTACAGCCAGACTTTTTCAGTGGGATAAAATAGGCGAGTGGAGATTTGGCAGCGAGTGCAGCATGCCGTACTGTGATTAAACGGCTAGCGCCTTGGCAGTTTAACGATCATAGCTGTGTTTGGGTCGCGCTACGTGGCTCGATAACAGCCACGCACCTGATAGCGGTAGGGAATAGGCTTAAGCTGTGCGAGCGTATGTGAAATACTGTTTGTCTGTCAGGTCTGTACTGTCACAGGTTTTGACGTTGGACATAACTTATCGGTTACCTACTGAGTCGACTGCGCTAACTATTGAATATGGCGTAGTCGGACTAACGTACACGTGAGCCACATCTGCCGCTGCCATTTCTCGCTTTTTCGTCCTATCTATTATCTCAGTGAAGTAGACAGGCCAACGTACAGCTGAGCAATAACTGTTGGATGTGCCATTATTTTGTGCAATGTAGGGATAAAACCGAGCTATGGCGGGCGCTCCGGTAGTCTGTAAGCTAACTTCCAATAGACCACTTTCTGAAAGAACGGCACTATTTTCAACCAAGTCTTTCACATAAAGAATAATAGGGGTTTAGTAAAAGAATATCTTATAGCTATTAGTAATTCGCCCTTGTTAATTGACCCGAGTTTGCTGCATACGTGATTTCTACTATCTGGAATTCACCTTTTCTTAAAAACCTATGATACTTACAGATTATCTGCTAGTGCGTAGCCCATTTTCTTTTTACCTTCTTATTCGCCAAGCTAATACACCTTTTAATTATTATGAGATAATGGATTCTATATTTTATGAATCCCCATCTTTAAGTTGCTTAACTGATCCTAACTCCTCATCCATTCTTCTCTTCAGTGAGCCGCGCTGTTACGCTTCTCTGCATCTGCTTACGCGCTCTCCATTCATTATTGCGTCGGTCAATGTAGGTTTGGTTTAGCCGTAATCCCCACTAGGCACCTCCCTTACGTGTTTTCTCGTAACTAACATCTAGTTAGCACCACACAAACGTGGTACTAACTGAGTAAAATATGGATCGCCGATGTTGTATAGGCTAGACACATTGATAGCGATCGGTAAGTATCACAGTACCCAGAAGAAAGCCTCTGTCATAACGTCCACCGTATCCTCCTTGGTTTAGTTATCATTACCTTAACAACCAGCGCATTGCAAGCTTTTTTGCCGGATCACTGCTAGCTTATAAACGTTCCCGCAGCGAAACGACGACAGTATTCGAACAATTAATCATAGTATTCCCAACTTAGCATAGCCAATGCCCTTAGAATTTAGTTTTCCTGGACCCACTATTGGTACCATTCGCCAGTGGAACGCTTGAGGCTTTGATGCGTTTCTATTCAAAGATAAACAGAAGCATGGTTACACAAACATAAATATCATCGCAGGCGATGTTGAAATTGTCCACTGACATACTGTTTGAAGCATTTTGGCAAGTACTTTCTCCAATGTCTCTGTTTTGATCGTGCGACATCCATTTACAATATTCGGTTTCGGTTTATCGAGCGCGTTAGGCCTGATTTGTAAACACTTCGTTTTAAGTAACCACATAGCATAACAGCAACCGGTTTATACCGGGAGGCTGTGCAGACCATTCAGATATTCTTCGGCGACGGCACGAAAGTTAACCGAAATACTGGCTAAACTATTCATGAACGATTTGAGCATCATGGGCTGGTGCCCAATCATTTTACCAAAAATTAGGACTGGTAGCTCCGTCGGCCAACTACTGTGAAAGTAGGCCGGTCTGGAGAGGGTCCTTATACCAAGATGTAGGGAAAAGTAAGGGTCGAGTACTATAACACAACTTACCTTCATATTCCTGGAAACCTTATTGTAACGATTTTCGGACCGGTTAATGCAACTCAAACTATGAGCTTTGCGCTATGATGAACACTTGACGCTGTGTATTGTGGTGCATTGTAACTAACCCAGAAATGCTGGTTCTGCGTTCGGTGCAAATAGAAAACGGAATCACCGCTAAAAATTACGGAGTGAATGTTCATGTGTTCCAAAAACCGACGGCAAAAGCATTACGCTGATCCGGATCGTTTAAGTTCACCACCTGCACCCAAAGTGCCCGAAATCTACGGAAAAGTATGTTCCCAGTAATCTTAGAGACGGCATGTCGGCTGGTGTCAAAAGGCTGGACGAACGCGAGTATGCTGATTTCGTGCCCTTTAGATATCTCACGAGTAACAGTGCAAGCTGAAACATCACCCATACTGTTGCACATCCATGGTGTTGCACACACTTAGTCTTGTGAAACATTTGCACCAAGTAGCTAACAGCCGTTGACATACTGCCTTTCCGCTGTGACAGTGCTGTACTTGTGAGCGGTTTCTGCGGCGTTTAACTCACCATATCCCTACAGACTAATAACAAGACCACGCTGCTCATCAGACATGTAACAGACTACGATTGGAGGAACGCAACCGACGAGATTGTAAACTAGTGTGTTCCATTGCTGGGTCAGTGCTCTACAGAAAAATGACAGGGATAGCACAGGTTAGCTTGCTCTACTGTAAAAGTCTGACTAGAACACACAGACCAAAACTTTATCAATCATTCAACTATGGTCTGTCTGTGCCTCATCGCTCTACCAGCTGCCGTGCCGTGAAATTTATGATAGTCAGACGCAACTGCAGGGCTACTCTGCATCTCAAATGCACACAAAGTAATGGGTTAAGCGGAGTCCATTATTCCCACGCGCAAGTGTGTGCGCGCTAAACGTAGGTGCAGTGGTGTGCGCGTTCGCCGTGAAACATACTTTGCCCATTGGATCTGCGGACAAATGTTGCTCGGACATCTGTCAAGACGCTCAATGTGCGAAAATTTAATGTGCGATCTTGACTGTATTACAGGGATCAATCCAAATCTCTCAGACCCACCCTACTACCCAGGTTTTAGTAAACCCGCTAAATGTTTCTCAGCACACTGCGGCAACTACTGCAGTAAGCTCCACTGACTATCTGAGGTTTTCTCTGGATACTAACACTTGATGACCGCTCGTGTGCTGGTAAGTCTCTCTCGTTGGATCACAGTGTGGCAATGTTGGGTTACGTGTTATTCGTCTCCACTTTTACCTTGAGTGTACACCTGGCGGCGAGTTTACGTTAGCCCGCAACATTCCGGGATAGAGTGGCTACTCTGCGCGCGTGGTGTTCTATCTTTGACGAAAGTTTGTGTTTTCTGACTAAGAGTCGAAACAACTGGAACGCGTTATAAAACTCTCTTAATATGCAGTTCTGCTGAAGTCTTCAAATTAGCGAGCAGTTTTGTTCAACTTACATTATATGCGTTGGCAACTAATTTATGCTGGGCGTATACAGCTCATAATGCAAACATACTGCTACTTCTTATAATACAAATACTAATCAAATACCATTCCCCTTGACGCCATGTTTAGCAGTATCCGTTCTACACCCCTAGTTCCGTTCTTGACTCCCCTTGCCGGTTGCTGGAACTATCCGGCATTTCCTTCCATCTGTTTTTTTCTGTTCCTCATCTTGCCCATCGTCACCACTTGCACTAACATGCCTATAATGAACGCTTCCACTGAGCATTGTTATTTTCTAAGTTCTTCGTTTTCTTCCTTCATTGGCTATCGTTATGATTTCTTTAGTCATTTTATCTAAACTTGCTATGTTCATGTGCATCTACAGAAACAACCTTTGGGTTGTCACTGACAGTGTTTCTGTAAGTTACATATTTATATTTCGGCCACCAACTGATGTCATAAGTATGCTCACTATATGTTTTATATCATAATCTCGGTCAAGGAAGTATCAATTTAGGGCCAACAATCATTCATATCATCTGTGTGTTTCCCCTTGTCGAATGCTGTTATTTATTATTCCTGATATACTAAACACATTAAAGCAATCGCAAAACTAAATTATAGTACGTAATAATAATTTGCAGTGAGCTACTCGTCAAAGAAGAAATGTCGCTAATACTTCGTGCAATACCTGTCCTTTGGATTTATCGCATCCCTTAAAAACCCCGCTCCGCCTATGCACCTAATTCGACAGCATGCTCCTTCAAATGTCAGTATGCGAACAAACAAAACAAAAAATCAGTTGGAAAATGTTCAGATGGACCAAATCAGAAGTTTTATATATGTTTCCATTGAGCTGCGTGAGTGTTTCGAAAAAAATACCAAGTGTATTGAAATTAATTTCTGACAGGGCATAAGAAATGAAAATAGACTTACGGTGAAATTTAAACTCAGTGATTCGATTGACAATAATTGAAGTTCTCATAGTGTTGGAGAGAATATTAGCTTGCCTTTAGTATCAATAATACGGTCGAACCGGATGAACATCAATCTTCAAGAAGTAGTTCAACCCACTACGCACAGTAACTCAACTGTATCCAGGCGAATATATGAGGTG
Source organism: Dicrocoelium dendriticum (assembly GCA_944474145.2). Lineage (NCBI taxonomy): Eukaryota > Metazoa > Platyhelminthes > Trematoda > Plagiorchiida > Dicrocoeliidae > Dicrocoelium > Dicrocoelium dendriticum. Next base: position 28,598,975 of record OX104059.1, on the reverse strand, counting down.
TGTCACCACCTAGAAACTACCTTAGTTACTTTGTTACAGTCCGGAAAATGTTCATTACGGCTAGTGGAATTAATTTGAACAGAGAACGACGCTCTTCTCGTAACATATGTCGAATTCTCCAGTGAGAATATATACTTGAAAAAGTGGCTGTTTTCCAGTGGTATAAAAGATCATATAATCATCAAGTTTATCTTTTGTAGTAGTCAATGGCTATCTGAGAGAAAACGTCATCCCAATGCAGAACTCAGTTGCATGTGCAACATATGGTTCTGTTGCAGTGATCGGAAGATGTTAAGGATGCATTACCTATCTAAAAATCTACACCCCTCTATTCACATAATTTATTGTGTGGTTCATTGAGGGCACCTTGTGTGTAAGAATGTGGAAGTGCGCTAAAACTATTCTATGCCAACTGTTATAATAGTAGTCAACAATATCATATCGCACTCTCTTCAAGCTCCTCTTTTGCAAACGTTTTGTGAGGAGAACAGTGAAGATTTCCCGGTTCTACTGTAACATACAAATGTTAAATGTCTCTCCAAGGGTAACTGACTTTGCGGTTTTGTGACAGTCTGAGACACCAACATGAAGTTTCTTTATGAAACTGATTATGAAAGAAAGCTGACAACAGCTGAACCAGACGTGTTTTATTTGGCTGCTGTTTTTGAAAAACGCAACTTCTTAAATAGAAGCTTCCAAGGGAATTTGTGTCATCACTTCTCTATCCAGAGAGCCACTATTGTTTTTCTTAAAAAGCTAGAAGTGCATGCTCTAAACACCGGTCGTCGGGGATTTTCACAATTTCCAATTACCCCTGCATTCACGGAAAGATGATGAATTGATCGTTTATGCTGGTCATTTATAACTCTTAAAAGCCTGCTTGACATGGAAATCCCTATTTGGATTTCAGATGCTTTTGATATACATCCCTGCAATGTTGGAGGTAAAATCCATGGAATTTTTATGGAGCTACAAAGTGATAAACAAAACGGTTCAAATTCATGCAATATAAAGGGGAATTTGTAAGTAGTAGGGGGACTTATTAGGTTTTTCTGTAGGTTCATCGCAGTTAGACTCAGGCAGACAGCCACCACACATCCAGGAAAGCGCTAGACGGCCGTTTCCTCCTATTGGGACTCGTCAGTAGCGCGCACCCGCCGATTCCTGCCGGATTCGAACCCACGACCATACACTTGCGAGTCAGCGACTTATGTCACTGAGCCATGGGCGACGGCAGCTGACCGCCATAACTGATATCTAACTTCGATATAGCGCGGCTCATCCTCCACTGTCTTGCATGTTGTGAATGGGCAGAGGACAGGGCTGGCCCCCAGAGCAACGGCTTGCAAAGGAAGTCAGCAGGGAAGGGGAAATTGACTAACGCGAGAATATATCAAGGCCAGAGAAAGGGATGAAGATTAGGTTCCCAGTTATGTCGAATGGTCCGCCGGCTATCTGACTGGGCGCCGCAGAACTAAACTACACCCAGAACACATATATCATCTACCATTCTCCACAAATCTATCGCTTTATGCAAAGTAAGTACAACACTCTGTATTTGCTACTAGCTAATTAATTTACAAAGGAGGCCACCCGTAAAAGCACAACTTCAATCCGCACTTTTTCCTTTTCTGCATGGTGCATTATTTCAGCACAATTAATAGAAGGTTCCTAGTGCACTAAGCCAATTCCAGCACAGCACAGGTGTAATCAGCTAATACTGGGAATGCTCGTGACTCAACTGCGGTTATCGCAGTCATTTGGTTTACACCTTACTGACAGTTTGCCTCCTGCCTTTCGCAACACTCAGGCTTTACCGATGCAGCGATATGATTTTCCTATGCGCTCTCATGTTCCCTCTGCTCTTGTCTGCACAAACAGATGGATGTCACAATGCATTTTACACAAGGTGGGTTTTATCTGGTAAACAGGAGTACATGAAAATGACTCAGTTAAACAAGTAAGGTGGAAGATCAGAGTAGCGCTACCAAATGTCCACCAAGCAGCTGAGAATTGTAAACGGATGAATTTGCTCACTGGATCCAATGAATGCCGCCTGATGCCTTCCGAGAGTCCATTCGTTCACTGTGATTAAGTAATCCTATCGCACCATTTGCATTTAACTTAGACGTTGGTTAATGAACACTATGGCAAAAGTAAGAGTTTACATTATATAACTGTAAACGCAAGGGAACGCCAGTTCATATTAAGTTTAAGAAATAAAGCCACGTATCCAACTGCATCGCTCTTCATACCTCTGTAATCTCGATTCCCCTGTTTTACAGATATCTTATTCCCTTTCGACACAAATGCCTCCCAAATCCACTAGCGGGATCAACTGCGATTGTTCCGCGGAAGGCGAATTTGTAAAAACAGTGCAGACGGATGACGAAAGGGACACAGATTACCTAGAAAAGCTTCGGAATTTCTCAAAGTGGACAAGCCATAGAGCTTACAGGGCGCTTCCCGACTCTACCAAATGCAGGCGTTCTATTCTGCGTGTTCTGTACTCCATACCGGTGAACATCACTGTTATCATTATGGCTTGGGTTAACGCTGTGATACTGGTTGTAGCGTTGCTACTGGAGAGTGAGACACTCAAGGCGGATGTGAGTGGCTTGTGATAATCTTTAGCTGATCCTACTCAATGAACCTAAATAACGGTACACGATATAGTAATTGGAAAATTCCCATTTAATGATCAGGAACTAAAGACCGACCGTAAACAATAGTTTTCGATGATTCCTCCTCAGACCCGTATAATAATATTGATGAAATAGCCATGGACGTAAAAGAGGATTTGATCAATTCAAATGTGGTTCGCTCACATGTCGACCAAAGGCATGAACCAGCAACAAACGACAACCTAGGACAAAGATGTAGCTGAACAATTACAGCCGATTTCATAAGGATCCGTATTGTCTGTCCAAGGTAGCTTAACAGTATCGATCAACTTCTATTGTGCACAACATAGCAGTTGATACAACCCAATGCCGATCGCCTCCACAGTAGCAAGGGTGCGGATGTACAGACATTTTACTATAGCGGAGGAACCATGTACAGTATCCGAAATGCACGGACTGGGGCAATCTCATACCCACTATCAACAAGATGAGCCATAATACAGCTGATTATAGCCAAGGTACCGCCTCGGCGCAACCAGCCGCTTATGGCTACTAACGAGTAGCCGCAAAACGCAAAACGTTATTGGAAATCTACATGAATGGTGTGGCTTAGCACAGATTTTGCTGCCCTTATCTCAAATGCCATACGTTGTATATACAGACCTCGATGAAGCTGTTGCGAGTTAAATCACGTGGGTCTCGATTCAAAATGAAGCTGTGACTTAGAATTCAAAACCAACAGCTACTTAAGGTTTCCAACCAATTGGCGCACTTTCCATTGGTTTGAATACCAATGAGCTTATTAAAGTGAGAATCAGATCTTTAGCGATTGAACCGTGTTGGCTACATTTAGTGCGATCATGTTTCGGTACATTCACTAAATGGTCCAGCATCGGCATAGGAAACCAATGTATACGCTAGTGCACGTGGTAAGATGGTACTTCGATTCAGATAGCGTAGTAAAGACCAGATTTAATAAACAAGTAAACAGTTTGCGATGGTGGGTCGTGATTAATGCGAACCAGAGGGTTCAACTTGTACAGATCGATAAATACAACTGAATTTTAACAAGTTTAAGATTGCACTTACAAAAGTAAACTGATTACACACGCTTTGTGGGACCTCACAGGTATAGCTTTTCATACATAGGCAAGGTGGTGGACGCCGATTGCCACGGTGGTGGTACAGCTTGAAATTTGTTAATGAATTTCGCCTGTTGGAAGGCACTCACTTTTACTGAGGTTTAAGCTTGTCAGTAATTTGTTAACAACATAGCACCCAAGTAGTCTACGGAAAATACAACCGTACTCGTTCCGCTTACATGTAAACAAGACAGCCAGTATAACTTTCTACCCAACCGTTGTACTCAAGTTATTGATACGGGACTAGTTTTCCGCATGCTAGTGTCTGCTATCACTTTCTTTTAAAAGTCAGAAGAGAAGAGGAACCGTATGAATGAGGCTCGGTTTGGGTTGCAGTGCGTCAGTATGTGCATAAGCTCTATCTTCTTCATCGAGATCTGCATGAAGCTGTTTGCACTGGGACCGAAAACGTTTTTCAGTCACTGGATTGAGGTTTGGGACCTGGTGGTTATTGTCATCAGTTTGATTGTGGACGCGATCATCATTTCAGCGTATGTTGCCCGCAACCGCACGGAGCATGGGTCCGACCCTCATTATTTCTCCAAAGGCACTTCTTCAGGACAACTGGCTGCAGTTGGCGCAGCGGCGGGATTGTTGATTGTCTTCCGATTATGGCGGATAGTGGGAATAATGAATGGTAAGCTGTGTTGTTACAATAGTTAAAGATTCGGCCTCGTGTATCTCATCATATAATCCTCACATCAATCATCGAACGTCTCATGTATTTTTGCTGTTGAATTCCGATCTATTTGGAGGCCACAAGGCTTGGACCAATTGCAATTTTAAAAAGCTTAGAAGCAAGAAATTTGCAGCTCAACCCTTGATCCAGGTTAAGAATGAACACAGAATCACAACCCCAAGTATAAAATCTCTCTGCGGTTTTCAATTTCCATAAACAAGGGAGAAATGTGCTCGTCGATTTGCCGACGGTGTCTCCCGCTTTCCGATAAATATACGTTATTGTATTTACCGACAAGAAGTAGCGCCCATTTGCATGCAGAGGTAGTGTCGTGGTTTACGCGGTTTAATGAAAGGAAGAAAGCAGGAATGATAGAATTTCGGGCCACGTAGCTTCCCTCAGAGCATCGATCCGTTCACTCATATTCAAGAAGTACCAATATTTTTGCTGTGGTTGCTTACATGTGCTGCATGCCCACGTCAACGCAGCTGATATGTCCATCGGACTGATCTTCTTCCTGTGTCTTTATCCCTGATTCCAGTTTGCACCGTTTTTTTATAGCGTTTGTGGTGCGGACGCAGAAACGACACTTGCAGGGGACCAGATAATTCTTCACCACTACATCCTAGAACTGAGTATGTTGGAGGTTGACGAGTCGATGCAGCACAAATCTGTCCGCAGATTCTTCGTTACAAAGGTTGAAAAATATCCGGTGACACCCCTTCGGTGATTTTTATCTCAGGCGTTTGCATATGCATCCGACCTCAGACATGTTGAAAGCACTCGGAGACGAAGTTTTCACGTTACTAAGTTAAATGCATCAGAAATATTAAGTACGGTATGGTTCGTTTATGCACTTCGGATTCCACGTAGCAAATGAGTTGTCCTACTTATTTCATTTGGACTGCATCAGGCTTCTTCGATGGGTTGTTGATGTATTCTGAGGCAACTACGTGGCCTTTAAATGGTCCTAGTTAACCCAGTGTTTGTTTCATTTCAGATAGCTGCTGCTGAAGCGAGCTAATCTTATCACTCAGCTGTTTAGTAAGGCTGATCTATGTGAACAAATTGTTTCCATTAGTCTTGCCCTGTGTCTCCTTTTGTGTTTTGTTCACGGAATGGAGGATACACAACTCTTTGTTTGTCGAGTGCAGTTATGTCTTGTTGAAATCATCGTATCGCAAACCGTTAGATTTGATACTCCTAAAACGGTTTAGGATTGTGTTTAAAGTGTACGGCATGTAGCTATAGAAGGAAGTGATTTGTCAAGATACAAACTCGGAAATCGAATATACAATATGTATAGACATTATAAACAGAGCCGAAACAGGGACGTCTATTCTAAACAGAGAAATTAAGAATGCAAGTGAAAGTGCTCACTGTTTTTCCTACTGTCCGCCTTCTACCATAGGTGTTTGTTCACATCCAACCGATTGCCACGCAATCTGAGTTGGTTGGTCAGTTACCTTCGAGTGAAGTCAGGTGTTAGCCGTTGATTGAAAAATGGGGGTGATTAAAGATCAACGATACTGCGTGAAATGCAATGCGGCTGATGTTAGGGTCGCGTGCTCAGGCACGATGGTCGGGTGGATGCCGCTAATGCGCTAGCTGGACAGGCGTGGTTCCGGTGGCGTTTTCAATTCATGTGAACTGTTCCGCTGCAAAGACCATTGTGGACGGTAAGATGACACAGGAGCCATGCCCGACTGTTTATCGATCTGGTCGTGGTGATTGCGAGATGTAGATGGAGTTCAAGCGGTGATCTCAGTTAGAGGAAAAACAATGCAGCGTTGACTGCATGGATCTTGGGCAATTTTCCAATCTCTGCATTGTAGAGCAGCCGATTGAGATACATGTGACATTAGCAGGGAGCCCTCAGGGTGATCTTGCAGTTGAGACAAAATATTCTTGCTGATTATGAAGTGATGAATTTATGCACCTAACTTTGTTTATGTTCGATGGTTGAAAACTTATTGCAGTTCTCATGTAAACGTCATATATTCTTCTAAGCGTCTTCCAGTGGATGCTAGAGCACACAAAGAGGAATGAAATGGTGTATAATAATCTGCGATTCACAGCGATTGCACGTACAAAATGAGCGTCATAGCCTCGGTTTTGATTCCGCCGTTTGCGCGTGGGATGTGCGTTCAAGTACACACGTAAGTACAATTGAAGTCCAAAATAAGCACGCCTTCTGGCTGAGCCACGCGTTTCTATGGTATACCTGGGGCACGATACGATTGACGCGTGGTCCATTGGCTATTTACGTACGCAACACGCCTACGCTGGCACATTTCATAGTATAACGGACCAGTCTACATAAGACTGCTTTACCGACGGCATGTGTAGCACATAAAGATATTTCACAAATGCAACCCTTCGCAACCTAATCAACGCAGACCTGAGGCAAATTAATCTAGCTACCGAAATAGTCCGCATCTCAAAAGACAACATTTAGCCTTCATTTTGCTACTACGCACCGAACAGTGTAAACATTGATTTTGAGACAGCGGCTAGTGGTTTGGGATGAACCACAGTTGCTGATATAGATCCGAATTTCAGCAAATAATTTGGTGTCTATAACTCAGACTAGTGGCAAACGGTATATCTTGTACCAGCAGTTCGCTAGAAAAGCCGAAAAAGATTGGATAATGCACTCATTGCTGCTAGGCCATTTCCCAACCTGTTAAGCTCAAATAAACAATCTTGAAACAATGATGACAGGGCATGTGCTACTACTGGAGACGCCGCCAGGGAAGCGGTGCCTGACTGTCGTCAACCGATAACTTAGTTGAATATTTTACCAAGTCGTCAAAATGCGAGGGTTAGAGGTGGAGTAGCTCGCACTATTTTGATTACGAGGTCGAATGAACACCTAGCAGCGGAAAAAGCGATGTGCTAGCTGAGTCACTGTAGTGACCCAGTCTGATTAGTAAAAGTTTGGGTCTTAGGCGGAATACACTGCACTGATAAAGCATGTTCCAGTCATAATATTTATGACTAAGGGAATATGTTGGACTAAAGAATATTTGATCCGGCTCAATAGTACAAGCGGTAGTAATCCCGGGGGCACTGTTGTGCTGATGTGTAATGCGTGTTCAATAAACGCTTCGCAGTAAGACAGAGCACATCAGCTAGTGTTTTGTGGTAGATTGTGTAAAGTAAACAGGTAAGCCTAAGAATAAAACGATCTTAAGCCGGTTTGTTAATCCGTTGCTCGTCAAAAGCAGAAAGCGGTAATCGACACAGTCGAGCCATAACATGTGAAGGGAACGGAAGTTCTCACAATCGCCTTGTAGCATAATATCTCGTGTGTCTTTTATTAACACAGCGTGTTGTTCAGAAATTAGCGACTATTCAAGTTAGCTCCTCAGAGAGCGGATATGTGACGAAAAGTCGTACTAAGGAATATGTCGTTTGCTGACCTAACGTACTCAGCTGTAGGTCATCGTTTGGAAATGTGCTATTAGTGCCTGATTTGTGATACACTAATTCCCTTAAACTAACGCACTCACCAGTAATATAAAATCTGTGCTTAAAGCTTGTAAGTCCTACGTCGTAACTAGGCGCTATGCGGAAAGTCTAAACTAGTGAGGCTAGGCACTCTCCTCTGCACAGTCCTTAGCTGGCGTGATAGTCGAAAATGAGACGGGCTATATTATAGTCAACTGTCAGTCACACAGGTCCGTGGATGTCACGTATGACGAAGTGGCACTATCTGCTGACATCCTGAAGTAGTGGGGGCGGAACCAGGCAGGGGTCCGCTTGAAGACGCACCACTGATGAGACCGAGACGGTCGTAACGCCGGCGTCTAGCTTAAACCTACTGATTGGGT
>OX104059.1:28566443-28590556 GCA_944474145.2 Dicrocoelium dendriticum | reverse complement strand
AACGCACTACGTCATAGGGATTCAGGTGGGACACTTCAACTCCCTACAAGGTACAGTGTCGGTGACCGATGCACTATGTGGGCTTGTGTTTCTCCGTCCAAGGAAGCGTTTTCTACTAATTAGAACGAGAGTAAGGTTTTTTAATGAGGATTGGTTTGGTAAAACGAGCCAAAACCAAATGAGTTTGCTGTGTGATTTTGATCGTGCACTTCACCTAAACGCAATGGTTGGTTTGTATGTTCAGCACTCGATGGAGGTGAAGTACGTCATACTGAAAGCGTATGAGGAAGGAAATGATTGGAAGCAGGTCGTTTGCACACTGAAGGTGAACGTGAAAACTTTCCGCAAATGGGTATGGGCGTGGGGTTACACGGTACAGTCCGTCGCAGAGCATTGAGTGAAAGCCAGCTCGATTCTCTGGTAGAGTGGGTTTCTGCAGAGCCTACCGTTACACTTGAACTCCTTCGTTGGTTGTTGAAGCCGGAATGCAAAATTTCAGTAAGAACCAGCGCCGTCTCACGATACTTGGATAGTAGACTGGTATGAATGAAGAAACTCCATGGCATTCCGGAGTCCATGAACACGCTGGAGAACAAAAAGCAACGCAGGTCATTCGTTTTGCAGCTCATGGCCTACGATGTGCAAGGAAGGCAACCGGTGTGGATTAATGAGCCCAACTACAACTTGTTTTCCTCCCGCACTCGTGACCGCTCACGACGTCGTAGTCGAGCGCAGTGTGCAGTGGCGAATAGCCGAGGTCCGAATGTTCATCTTGTCGACGCCATGACAAACAACGGCTTGATAGCGTGTTCGGTTCTGAGAGAAATTTACGACAAACAAAGGTGCGCTCAGGGGTTACGACAAGTGCATGATACCAACGGAGCAGCGTTTGTGGAATCATTTGATTTGTGACAACGCGCCACGTCACAAGCAGCTGGAGCACATTTTCTTGGAGGAACCGTACCGCTCTGGGAAACTTCTACGCCTTGCGTCATACTCGCCAGCAGTGAATCCTAACAAGGGCATCTAAAGCATAATAAAGGCTCGTGTAAAACAGGCAATGAGGGGACGATACTTCGAGATGCTCCTGGGGCTTCCTGAAGGCGTTATGAATAAAACCGAGTGACAGATTCGCTTTTTGGAGCACGCGGTGTCTGAAGCACGGGTCTTAGTGATGCATCAGCACTGCGAACAAATAGTTCAGCATGTCAGTAAGAATTATGGATGTGTTGTTCATTTGGCCGATCCATAAATCTTACAGATGGCAGTAAACTATCTGTTTAAACGAGTGTTGTTCATACCTTTTTATGATGACGGGTCAGAGTGCACTTTATACGCTGTTAGAAATAGCCAGTTCAGTATTCGGGGGAACATCATTGATTTCCGGTAAGTTGGTGCTTGTGGTCGCGTCGCATACGCATTTTAGTTGCTGCGTTATAAAAAATTCATGTGAGAGCTTGCCAATTATAAGCCACTCTAACACGATTGTGTGGCAAGCAATTATGTTTATGCCTGTCGTTGTTCGTGTTTGGAGAGCCAGTGGATAAGAATTTTGGTAAGGGCATAATAAATAAGAAAACTGAACTATGCAACATTGACGTACATGGGTAGTGTGTTTGACCGTTTGCCGGATGGCTTAACCCGTTACACCAACGCAGGCGGCTGGACGCTGTATGCGGAGACGCAGAGCATCTAGGACAAGCACAACTAACGTTTATTACGCTCTCTAGGGAAATATTTCCGGCTGGGTATTGGTCAGTTGTGTACTGTATTCAAACACACCACAGGGTTGCGGTGAGAAGCTGCTTTGAAGCTGCAAATAAAATGTACTCACTTCGGCGAATAACATTTACTCGTCCAAATTTGAAGATTACTTTGAACCTTACTTCACGAGTAATAGACATACTCGATCAGTTCATGCCGTTTATTAGTGTTTCTGAGACGTTGCATAGATTAGGCACTACGTTTGCCTTTAGTCCTATGAGATTTTGGCATCAGATGTTTGTGGTGCTTAATGGCTCCCGTTGTTTGAGCAATGGGCATAGGGCCCAAAAAGTACGTGTCATAACTCATTCCAAAGTGATCGGCATGTGCTTGACATTCAACCCCGAATGAAGAGGCAGTTCTGACGGTGTGCAATACAAGTATTGGTATGCTGGGTATCCAGCCAAGGCTACCGAGTTCATTCATGTTATTAAGAAAATGTTATTTGTCTCTACGACAGAGGAGATACGCAGTCACCCGACAGCACCAGACAAAGCAGTGGCTTCACAATGGCGTCATTTTCTTCTGATAGTCCACCAGCCACTCCCATATAACACTAGCCTTCCGCTTTGAGAATTCTGTCCGCTGTGGCTAATCCATCCGCTGATTGTATGCCTTGCAGTCTCCCCGCGGTCTCAGATGAACAAATTGGCGAAACTTGTTGAAGCTACTTCAGAATCCTACGAGAAATGGTACCGTGCTGAAGTCAGCAAGGACCTCTCTGTCATAGTTGTCTTAAATCAAAGAGCTTAGCAACATTTTAACATTAATGTGGTATCCTTAGGTATCTACAGCCTGAGCCATAGCGAGAGACGGTTACGCGTTTACGTTATGAAGCAACCCAGATTTGAGGCTTCTGGATGAGCTGTCTGTAAATAGGCGCCATTCACTTGAATTACAGATGATTCCAATAGCACTGAATAAACAACCAGAGGCACAGCTTATCTCGCTTGGTAAAAGTTAGAAAATGCCATTGTTGCCTTTTCTGAACCGTGAAGTGCATACTATCATCCAACAGATTCCACTACGATGGGCCTAGATATCAGAACTCATCATTGGACTTGGTAAGACTGTTTCAGATCAGATCTATGGGATATCTTTGTTTGGGAAAGTGTGGTTTTCTGTCCCTAACTGCGGTTACAAAAATGTACTCTGGGTCTGCAGATTTTGCTCGCTGCCGGACTTGGCGATCGCCGCTGAAATTCGTCGTTTCCTCTCTCATGGAAAGGCAATGAAGAGATCTTGGCAGTGTGGTGTGGTAAAGAGGTAAGAAAGGGTATCTGCACATATGATAGGAAGAACACTGCTGCTAGTTCGACGTCTGGAAGGGTCCAGCATGAAGAAGTAAAAATTTCGCAACTGGTCTATTGGTTCCCTCCAAATTCTGGGGACAGCGAACTACATGACTCTCTTGTGCCAGCCTGTATACACATTAGAATATAATTAAAAATACTGCAATATCTTTACATAGACAACATATATATTGTATCCCGCATCCGTATTTTACTCTAAAGGGTTCGAAAATTTGCTAACATACAACTCTTTTAAGCCACATCAAATAACATGCCATAGTAAATAAAACACAGACAGTTATGCGAGCAGAAACTGTCCGCCTTACCTTGGAGAGTTTTCTTGGAATGTATGCGTGTGAAATTATCTACTCATGACTGGTCTAAATCACCAAAAGAAATTCCAAACTTTGCCTCCTAGGCCTCGCACATTTAACAGATGTTTCTCCTGAATATGTTTTTACCATCGTCTCAATAAAACGTTCACAGATGTAACAGAATGCACTTGCTGGGCACAAACAATCTCTGGATGTCAGCTGAAATAAATACCTTGCTATGGACTACACTGATATTGGAAACAACATAGACGGAAATGTTGCCTCTATGGCGGTACTTATGTAATTTTGTGGTTGCTACTAAACTGTTCCTGAAGGGGCTTGAAATTTCTAAAAGATTTAATACACTCTTAAAAACTTATGAACAATTCCTAAAAGTGCTGTGGATTACTTACGTATACAAAAGTTTTAATTTAATAGCAAAAACATACAGTTTAACAATAATACTGTCCTGACCACAAAAACAAGGTGTTGTGGAACAAACTTCAGTTGCTATTTATTTCGAGCACGAAGAAATAAGATAACACAGTTTGAAACTAGGAACATAAAATCAGCTGAAGTTTGTCGATCGATAATCGTCGATCAAACGTTGGAATCAGCTATGTCCAGAGATTTTCATGTCAGTTCTACAGGCTTCAGTTCACCGACTAAAATAGAGATCACAAACTTAAAACCTTACTGTTTCAATTTTTGACCTTCGTCTGGCTATACAGGAGGTGTACCTGTTCCCACTCAATTACAAATCCCACACTTCCGGCTTCAACCATCGTTCTCTAACTAAGTGCCACGTAAATGCCAGAATAAAGCTGACAGTAAAAGAATCACTTCATCAATTTATTTTAATCGCAGCCATCATTGTAACAATTCACGGTGGTTTGGAAGCCAAAATAGCTAAACTGAAGGAGGAAGGAATGAAGTTACGTCGTCGGGTATTTCAGCTAGAGTCGGTACTGGAGGAGGCGAACCTGCCCATACCAAAGATGGTGGATGATTCGGAAGAAAACGTGGAAATTAATTCAAGGCATAACCATGCTCATCATCACAGAAAGCATCAACGCCACCACCACAACCACCACCACCACCACCACAACAACAACAACCGGAACCACTTGATGCAATCAAGTTGCATCACTGAAGATTCCAATGATATAGGATCGGCAACTACCGATTTCCCTGTTGCAACACATCCAGAGAACGGAAACTAGTGGAGTTGCTGGGACTAAGCCCTCATTAAAGCAATTTGTGCCCGTTACCTGTGCATAACCATACTCAATTAAAACCAAATGGAACGCTTTTGCATCAAAAACAGAATATGCTGCATTCTGCTCACATTTCGCATGAACATAGAAGATTCTGAATGAGTTTCTTTAATGTTATTCATACATAACCACGTATGCGTAGTTCAACTATGCCGTTCAGTTGAAAAACTGTGCAGTTATCGTAATAGCAATGGACGGCGACAAGCACGTCAACCAATTTGTCCACTCATTGCAATCACATCAAGGACGAGAGATTCGAAAACTGAAAACACACAGATACGTTCCTTACCCAATACTTTAGCAGACAGCTTAGCACGTTTTAAGAGGGAGGCATCGACAGCTTACCTGAGCGTTGGCGGTCGGTCGTCGAAAACAATGAAAGTTACATTGGTCAAATACTGTCGTTTGTTAAGAATAAATAATGGCTGAGAAATTGTGCTTAAAATGTCAGTTGATTTCAGGACAAGCTAATAGTCGGTACCTGTACTCTTTGAACCACCGGGTCACCATGGGCAACGCTTGGCAAAACGGTTCATGACTGATTAGGGAGTCAGTTTGAAGTACATATTCTACGGTTGGATTGCAACGCGCGATTTCATTGTATTCCGTGATTAGTTTTGAATGGATTCTTGGCCAGGTTGATCTCTAGGACTGTAGCTGAAGCGTTTAGAAATCGGGTGTTGCCTGTCCGAAGACGCAACGCTCCCTGGCTCGTTTCGACATTATTTGATCATATCACGTATGGATAGCAGGCATCGAAACCGGGACCGATGGGATATCAGCTAGAACCTTCACCTTTTTAGACACCGGGTCACGACAAGGCAGTATAGATCACAACTTCGCAAGAAGCTGATTCCAAATGGGTAAGGGTACATTTGTACAAATAAAAGTATTTGACAAACAGTTCAATCAAGTTGGCTAAAATGTGAATAGCTGTTCGATTTAACTATACGTATTGGAAACCACTGATGCACTGATTCCATTGTATGGCAAACTATGCTTTGTATTTTGATTCTCGCATTCTGGGGGCTAGTTATTGCAGATTATCCGACTGTTCAGACCATGATAAAATGTTTCCGAGTTTTTGTACTCAATGCTGCGTAAAGAAGATACAGAATAGAACATTCCTTTTGACATACATTCTCTGCTCTTGAGACAGCTCTTGGAGTTTCCGTTCCATTGGCTCGACGGAAATAAGCTCGAAAATCTGCTCAACCATATGTAGCCGAATGCACCCCCATGTACAAAGTGTTCTGGGACTTAGGAGTATTGGTGGCAAGAAATTTAACTGTTGAGCTTCCGCTGTATGAGGACGGGTGAAATGGAATCAGGTTCGCTGCTGCAATTGAAGTTCGAAGCATACCAATACCTTGGCATGCTTGTGAGTGAAGTAACGGAAAAATGCACTATCAGATACCGGTTGTCTGTTGGTGATCTGCCTCTGGGAAACAGGATGGACATAGAGGAGCTGAGCAGTGCGAGTCACTTAAGCTTTAGCAATGAAGGAGTCACAGTGGCATTGGATACAGCATTGCTGATCATCTGTTGAATTGGTTTAGCTAACGAATGGCATGCTGTGATTGATGCTCTCACTGTGGAACATATAGAATGGTTCTAGCAAGTTTATGTGCAAATGGACAGTGCATGTTCAATCTGTGGCTACTCCAGGAGGCTTCACTGAAGTATCGGCAGTATTAGCGGCTGAATATGCAGGATCGAGGAGCCGATATTTGTGGTCTGAAGAATGGCATTGCCAAACCTGGTGCAATAGAGTTTGAACAGCGACACTCCATTTATTTGTTGGTGAACCGTTATTGAGTTTTCAAAAGTATAAGTAAAGGATATGTACAAAATCCTCATGAGTATGGATGAATGTGTTCTGTCCTGTAGTAATAATTAGAAAGCATAAGGAAGCAAGTATAAATTCGTCTGGAGCCATTGATACCACCGTCGAATAGCATGTCCAGAAACATGGGTATCCCTGAAGTGAATGTAATGTTTTGAAAGATCAGGTATCCAGCAAACGTAAAACTGAACTCTTGCAGAGTGTAGGGTTGTATCAGAAGAACGTAGGTGTAATAGTAGCATATTGTAGGAGGCACGTAGCACGTACATCTGCGCTGAACGAAAGGCACGCAAGTTAGAAGTCTGCTAATCGATCGGTCAGTGTTGAGTGAAGTTCAGCCTATCAGGATGAGTCTAGGGCAGCGAATCAGAAGACAAAATCCCTCGTCGCAACACCTGCTTCATGCGGGTTGATATCGATCAACTGGCTTTGGTGTACAGCTGGACCTGCGTAGTTCACGGGACGATGGAGCCGGCCGGGGCTGAGTTTCACACGTGTCTGAGCTAGACTGTGAGGCCGGTTCAATTTCTCTGTAAAGCCGACGGGTGTTGAACATTAAGCCCTCTTCTAATCGACATGTGCCAGGCCCACATGCATATGTGATTCTCAGTGGTGCAGACAGATTTGGGTGAGCCATTACAGTACTACTATTTTTGGTAAGAAACGCGTGATCCCAGAAGCAGTGGAATTGTGGTTTTAGCGTAGGATTTTTGGTATGTCACTATGCGCTTTGGCCCTTCGCGTTTTCCAGCAAAGCACACGTTGTTTGCAGCACTACGTTTTGTACGTTTGGTCTTCGTAGGGTCATTTAGGCAGGCGTTTTCCATGTGGCTTTATATTCACAGGTTCTGTATGATAGCGGCACCGTTAAGACGGCTTCTTCCCACTATACCCCTCCTAGTTGAATGGCATGTATCGCCTCCTTGAGAGACTGTTTAAGGCGCTCCAACATACCATTAGCTGTAGGATTATAGGGGGCAGTCCGGAAAGCTCTAAATTGTCGTTGGAGGAAAGTTTCGAATTCGTACCTTTAGAATTGGGAATCATTATCTGTAACCACTTCCTCTAGTAACCCGCAGCTACTGGACAGATATCTGAGGCATGGCAGCACTACGCAACAGGTCACTTGGTAACATATATGAATCTCAGGCCATCTGCAGTAAAAGCAGGTTACAACCAGCAGATTTTCTTATTCACCAGATCTGTGGCGTGGAGGTACATAACATCAAATGCAATTTTAGCCCACGGCTTATCAGGTATGGTATCGGTTGCACGGGAGTCTCGACAGGCCGAGAACTTTTATCCGCTACTCGGCAAGTTTTACGATTCCTCACAAATGCTTCCATACTTGATGCCATTCGTGGCCACCAAAGGTAATGTCGGACTTGATTTTTATTTCGGTCAATACCCGAATGACCCACATGAGCATACGAAATTATCTTGTTAACCAGCGCCAATGGAGCTACAAATACTGGTCCTAGCATTAGAAAACTATCTACGACTGAAAGTTCCACACGAATTACATAGTACAAAATGAACTCACTGGAAACTATGTTGTTCTGCGGTCATCTACGTTGAACGTGAGACACGAGTGGCTGCAGCATTGCGTCTCTCGCATTCTCGATTTCTATTTCATTAATCGTCAGGGCGGACAAGTCGGATCCAAAACTAGACAACGTTACCGCCTCACTGAGTGCTTCTCTTCCATTCTCCAGTTCTATAGGTAAGCGGGATAATCCATCCGCGATCTGACTCGGTTATCCTGGCTGGTAAACGATTTGGAAATCAAAACTGAGAAATCTGGTGTACCAACGATTGATTCGCATCGGGCGTAAACCTTTAGATCCATTTTTTGAGGCGGGTGGTGAGAGCGAAGTGGTCAGTTCGTAAAATGAAAAGGCGGCCAAAATGATAAAGATGCCATTACTTTTGAGCCCAAGCACAAGAAAGAGTTGCCTTTTCGCCGGCGGAGTAGTTACGTTCAGTGTCTGTTAAGTTCCCCTAAGCATACGCAATAAATTTCTATTCACCGTTGTGTAGTTGTGAAAGAACAGCACCTAGGGCAATATCAGAAGCATCAGTTGACAAAAAAGTACGGCATGTTTCGTCAAAGATAGCAACTGATGGGGCTGAGGAAATTGGTCGGTTAATTTCGTCAAAGACAATTGGTTTTTCTTTTTTCCAAGCAAACGGTGACCTCTATTTTTGGCAGTTTCCTTAGTGGATCTTTCACGATTGCAAAATCACGAACGTATCGCAAGTTGTAAGAGCACATGCCTAGAAAAGACTTTAGTTCCGTTAAGTTTCTAATCGTCTGCGAGTCAACTACGGCACGGATATTTTCGTTACTGGGGCGAATGCCGCTACGGGAAATGCTGTGCCCTAGAAATTGAGTCTCAGGGGCGTTACATATGCACGTTTTCTTCTTCAAGTGGAGATCGATTCACTGGATCGAGGAAGGACTTTATGTAAGCGCTCATCATGCTCTACCGACGAATGACCGAAGGCACAAATATCGGCCAAGTCGGCAACCTGTCCATCACGACCTGTCAGAGCTTGAGTCATAAAGTGCTGCCAAGCAGCAAGTGCTGAGCTCAGACCAACAGGTAAAACTTTGTACGGAAATAATCCACCAGGGGCTAGACAGGCAGTGAGGGGTTTGAAGTCATCAGATAACGGCACGTAGAAAAATGCACTTCTGAAATCCAGTTCTGAGCAAACTCTTACACTCCAAAGACGAACCTTTAGCTCTTCACAAGAGGGTAGCACGAACCTCTGGACGACTATCTGCCTGTTTGGACCATGTAGATAATTACATATCCTTTCAGTGCCGTCTTTTTTCAAAACACTCACTATCGGATGTACCCATTCGGAGCAATCGATTCACGCATTTAGATCGTTCGCTAACATGCCCTACAAGGTTGTTGAGACAGATTGACCTCCGCAAGTAGAATCGGTCGAGGTTGACTAATGAAGACAGGTTACACATCCGGTTTCAGCTAGGTGTCATGAACATCATAAGGTATACGTCCGATAGAAGGTTGAAAAAGCTTTGGGTAGCGCTCTTGCCAGTATGCTACTCCAATCAAAGCAACCACCATACGATCAAATGAATGTACTACTTGTAACACAACCATTGCCTCCTTTGCAAGTAGGGGCAGCTTTTTACCTGATGAAACGTACACTGCGACATCCGCAGATACCAGGCCAATCCGGAGAGGTAGGATGAAAAAACCAAGAATGATTAAATTATTGCCAATGTAACACCATAATGGGTGAGCGGTCAGCTGTAAAGGGTATTCGGATAGGTAACGTTTGTAAAAACTGGAGGGCACAATATTAACAGAAGAAGCGGAATCCATTTCGAGTTCGAGTGGCATAACCTATTTGTTCGTAGGGAATAAGACAGTTAGCAAATCTGCATCGGGAAGTTTCGGTTCAACAACAGATATTATCACCTTTCGTATGTTGATGTCATCAGCAGTGCCTGAGTAAACGTGTTGCTCGACTGAATCGGCTACGTCGTGCTCGGGAACTAAATCCTGTTCAACGAGTGCGATGCGTTGAGGTTGCCAACAGCGACCAGCGTCCAATTTTTCCTCAGTTTTACATGTGAGACTGCGGGCTGGACAGGAGGAAAAGTTGGTCTTGGGGGAGTTACCATCACATCGGTAGCAGGATGATTTACTCCCCGGTAAGGCATGCATAGACTGTATGTTTGCCACATCGGCCAGTTTAGTTACACAAAACTCTTTTGTATGTAGAGAAATCTCCATTTTCATTCTGGCCAAATCGTAGGCTCTATGCCAGGTCAGAGTTCGGGCGTCTTTCTGTAGCAGCCTTTCACGTAAACGGTTAACGGCAACTCCAGAGATCAACTGTAGTGTCAGCATGTAGCCTTCGATCAATTTTCGCGGAATAGAAGAGTAATCGCACGGCCACACTGCACAATTAACTCTATAAATAAAATCATTCAGATTCACCTGGCTCCCGTTGCATTCTGGTGAAGACATAGCTTGTAGTGAAACGGTTCATTTGGGAGCCTCAAATGCGATCGAAAGTTTTGAAAGCATCAGCGGCAGACTTACATCCCTGGTGGTTTAGGTCATCAAACTATCGTTGCCTCTCATCTTTAAGCAAATAACGAAGCAGCTTTACCTTGGTTTTCTTCGCTTATTGGAGACTTTAGAGCAGTAATTAAATCCAGATAATTCTGGAAGGAAAGTTTCAGTGAAACCAGGCGTCTGATGTAGGCCCGTTTCTACAGTCAGTCGGAAATGCAGATAGAGGTTGAATTGAAACTTTCATGATGGTACCCACAACGCCAAACATTGTATCAACTGAACGTAGATGTAACAGAAGTATGTGGCAGGAGGCAGGTAGAAGGTATAACTGCCCAGAACGAAAAGACACACAAGTTAGAAGTCCGTTAAGCGATCAGCAGATGTTCAGCGAAGTTAAGTCAATCAGGATAAGCCTAGAGTAGCGAATCACAATTTGCAGCTTTTCCTGTTACTTGTTGGAAGAGGATTCCGGAGTACAAAATAAGAACAGTTTTTCGCTGATTTTACTATCAAATTTCAGATCCGAGAGCACAGACGTCATTTATTTGTGAGGAAGCGAAAACCATGACTAGGTCGGCTCGTGGTTGCATTCTTCATGAGGGATGGGTGTACACTTAACCGAGATTCAGGGCTCGTAGTAAAGAGGTTTACAGGGAAGGAAAGTATGTGTCAGTATCTTAAGCAAATCCCTAGTGTAATACACTGTAATTTGACGATC
Source organism: Dicrocoelium dendriticum (assembly GCA_944474145.2). Lineage (NCBI taxonomy): Eukaryota > Metazoa > Platyhelminthes > Trematoda > Plagiorchiida > Dicrocoeliidae > Dicrocoelium > Dicrocoelium dendriticum. The sequence goes on along the minus strand of OX104059.1, from coordinate 28,579,281 downwards.
TTAAACAAACCACAGGTTAGGTTACTGAGCGGTTATTAGGATCTTCGTTCGATATGACTTCGCCAGTTGCCTACCTGTTTTGCTACTCACTCACTAGGAATCATTTATATGTACGGTACAATGTTCGCCCTCGTGAAGCAAATTTCCCCGTTGTAATATGTTGCATTGACAGCACTCTGATGGACCGATATGTCAAATGACTGTGACATCATCCATTGGAGCTGTAAGGGCATCAGCTTAACGAATTCAAGGGACAAAGCTTTCAAGATGTCAATGACCCTGAACACCAATTCACCTGCGACGAGTTATGAACTAAACAGCAAGGCTGATGCCAGAATGTGAGTTTATATAGCTGTGGATTTTGGAGGGCTTAAAGTAGTCGGGACTTTGTCGAAATAATCCTGATGTTTACGTAAATGCCTGGAGTGATATTCCGAGTGCAACATTGCTCGTTGGTGCTAGTTTTTTACGTGGTCTGTTTAGGAGAGCAGCTAGTGTGATCAGCTACAACACCGGAAGACTTGTGAAGCAAAGAACATTTGGGTCAAGTCCACACAAGACAAAGGTAAAAATTTATCAGGCTATCTTTCAAGATTTAAGATCTCCTAAGCCGATGCCTATGAGATTCATGCATTGTCCGCATGCCGGTCTACAACTTCTTTTGTGCTCTCTCTTTATCCTGCTATGGATCCCGTACTTGGTGAAGTAGGGCCGATTATCCCGTATGTGTGAATGGAGTGAGTGTACTTCAAGCGGCTGGTTGGAACTCCTCTTTTTCAACTTCAATCTTGAAAAGGATAAACGTACGCTTTCGAGTGCGTTTTATAAAGCCACAACCAGTAGCAACGCCAAATAATGCAGGATATTAATGTGAGTCAAGCATGGTAAAGAGCCTGAAATCATCGTGCTATAAACAGTCAAAAAGCAGCTCAAGCTACAAAATGGTGCATTGGAATCATGGTTTATAACGGATATACTAGCAAATGCTTGACAATTTCCTGGGCTTGTTATCGGAAAATTACAAGATAAAAAGTCAGTAGGGATAAAAGAATGTACAAAGTAGTTGACGCATCAAAATTGTGAGATAGCAAAAAGGTGAGTATTCTTGCCTGGAATACAAGTGGATTATGAAACCGTCCCCTGTTTGTTTAGTATTATCGCCGTTATTGCACGGTCTCGGGCTATATCATTGGTGTAAATGTCTGAATGCGTCTTCAAGTCGTTTCTGCATGATGATAATCTGGGTGCGAGAACTAGTCAGACGGGGAGGGATTCTAGGGCTGCGACACATAGATGGAGAAGTAGGTTCGTCCGTGTTCCAGTCGGCTCTACTGCGTTGTCAGCTTAGAATGATGTTCCTCAAAAAGGTGTTTTGACTGAATTTCAAAAGATGGTAGTAAATGTGCTTGAGGCGTTTTAACATCTGATATGTTATTGTGAGTGACCAGAACTACGATCATGTCTAATAATGTAACAATACCCTGAGATAATTTGCGGAATGCTCGCTCGAATGCGGGGTCAACAACTTAGTAGAGAAGTGAAAATCGTCTCAAATGACGTACTGGACTAGGCGAGGACATTTGAGTGTGAGTACACGCAGTCCCACTAGACCATTTTCCGAGAGTTTCAACGGGATGTAAATCCTTGATGTAACATGGAGTGGACATTCACCGACTAACCAAATAGCAATCTACTGGAACCAACTTTGAACTTTGGATGGCGGAGAAGTGAACAGACCAAACTTAACACGGTCAATTTGTCATTAACTTAAAAGTGATCGTCTTGTGTCACGGCATCAGGAAGTTCAGTAAGAGTAATCAGTAGTGATCATTTATGTGGTTAGCATTTAATGCTACAACTGAAGTCAAACACTGGCTCGTCTGCGGCAGCTCGTGAATATGCTTTTAAGGCTACTAATTTTTATGGTAGGTTGCGTAAAGTTAGAATGGCCTACCGCAGTCCCTGTTGCTAGCAGATATATAAATATATAAATATATATATATGTATATAGTGACCAAAGCTCAGAAACATGGGAACACTTTCGTTCGTGTATTACGGGAGCTCCGTGTGTTTGGCCCTACAACATAGGCCGAAGAGCCTTCAGGTTACAGCTCAGTCGTCCTCCACTACCCGTGCAACTTCACCGACACGAAATCCAACTGTCGTGAGAAGCCCAGCTGTACCTGGCATAAATTGTTTACCTTTGTTGTGTCCAACGGACACTGATGTCCCAGCAGGTGAAAGTCTGACTGCTGAAAACCAGTGGAAAGAACGAAGTTACAAAGGGATGTTGGGCGTTTAACTACCGTAAGTCAACAGTTAGCCAAACCACGTGAGACTGGTGGTATACTTCGCAAGGTCAACCACGTCCGACCAGATGTGTTATAATTTCGTGATCTTCCACGCGCCGGAGTCCAGTGATCAATCACCCCAAGTGCGCTACGATCACGATGTCGAGTTTTATGGAGTCTAATTGACAGACTGCTCGACGCTGGTGAGGAATCGGTAAAAGTGAGGTAAATTACCCGTCTTGGAAAGCAAGGTGATCAACGAAATCGGCCTATGAGAATCACATTTGTGGACGAAACCAATCCAAGACTGATCATGTCCCGCTTAAGTAGGCTGAAAAGTTTGAAGATCCATGTTCGTCCAGACCTGGACCCAGTAGACAGGGAGCGGCTCAAGTCTGCCATCATTGAGCTGAAAAGACCACTGGTGAGGGGGAAACAAATCTTCGTATCATAAATTTTCAAATGGTTTCCAAGCATCTGCGAATCAGGATAAACAGGTTGCTCACACTTCAAGCACGCCCGGCGGCTCCTGCTGCGGCCTGGGAGTAGCCTTCACAAACGTTTGCAGTGTTCTGAACAAGCGCGATGAGCTTCGTTGTTTCGTTGCGTCTGGGCGGCCAGACGTAGTGGGACTCGCAGAGACATGGCTGCATGCAGTTATACACCCAAGACCTTGAACTCAACGGATACTCGTGCTTCTGATGCGATAGACTAAATAAGGTCCACGGTGATGTCTTGCTCCATATCCGATCTTCCCTGCGTGGTAGACCTGTGAGCACCTACCGAAGTTGACGACGGTTTGTGTGAGCTACTGGGGTGCTCCATCCACCTCAGGTGCGGCGAACTACTTGTGGGCACAGTCTATCGTAACCCCTGAGTCGTTGTTTGGATTGTCTGCCCCATCTTCGAATCCACATGAGTCGTCCGCACTTTCCACTTATGGGCGATTTTAACTGTCCTCGAAAAGGATGGCCTGGTGTACATTTGATCCATGAACATTGTGAGATTGAAGTATAGTTCCTGGATTTGGCACTTGAAACTGGCGCGTCGCAACACAAATGCAAGCCAACACGCATAACAACACATTCAAGCCTGTCCTGTCTCGACCTGATGTTAACGAGCTACGAACAACAAGTGCTTGACGTACGGATCCTGGAGCCCCTCTCTACAAGCGACCACACAATGCTCATAGCTGATATGGAACTATCTTTGCCATATTCACGTCCTCTGCAACCAGCTCTTAACTACTGGAAAACGGATTTGATGGTCTAGCTAGAGCCGCGAGCCAACTGGATTGGTCTCTGTCACAAGCTGCACCTGTGGAAGACCGTTGGATATTTATAAAAGAGAGATTGACATCATTGTGTTCCCAATTTGTGCCAGTGAAATGTCGGAAGGTTGGACCGATTAAGCCTCATTGGTTTGACAAGGAGTACGGAAAGCTGGCTCGGAGGCGGCGCAGACTGTGAGACAAATCCTTCCTCTCTGGCTCTGCTAATGATTACGAAGGGTCTAAAAGTCAGTGAAACCTCTGCAACAGTGCAAAAAGGAATCAGCACCGACATTTCAAAGAGCAGCTCGCAGTGGCCGCGAGGTACGCCCCTAAGATATTGTTTGCATACGTGAAGCGACGCCTGAAGCTGGCAGGTGATGTGCCAGGGCTGGATGGCACGGATGGACAGCCCATAACCTCCAGCACTGAGCGTGCATCCGCGTCGGCTGTGCACTTCCTTTCTGTATTTGCAAATAACCAGGTGTCTGTTCCGAGTTCGGCGTATACCGCTTTTACCGAACTCGATAGTCTGCATTGCGGCGTTAAAGCGGTATGTCAACCACGCACCAACCTTGACGACACCAAACCTGCCGGACCTAATGGGTTTCACCCGCTGGTTCTCAAGTCACTTTCAACCATCATCTGTCGTTACTGACCTTTTCAACGGGTCGCACTCCGAAGCTTCGTTGCCGGTTGACTGGAAATGTTCGGTGGTGAAGCCTATTCTGAAAGGCGGCGACCCTAGCAAAGTAGACAATTACAGGCCAAATTGTCTGACACCTATTTTGACAAAGGTTGCTGAGAAAATCGTGAAGAAGGGATTGCTGCAGTTGCTACAGTCAAACGAGGTCCTGACGCCAGCACAGCACTGTTTTATGCAAGGCCGCTCATGCATTGCGAACCTGCTTGTGACGAGGCATGAGTAGCTGAAGGCAATAAACAAGGGGAAGTCAGTCGACGTGCTATTCATCGATTTCAGTAAAGCGTTCGACAAGGTCAGCCATGAGGTTCGCCTTCACAAACTCAGGATGTGCGGTGTCGGTTGCTCACTGCACCGGTGGATCCGCGACTTTCTTGTTGGACGAGAGTGGAGGGTGCAGTTCGACGATCATCTAACTGACTGCTACCCCTCTACAAGTGGCTTCCCTCAAGGCACTGTGCTGGGGCCCACTCTGTTCCGGATCCACGTCAACGATCAACTTAGCTTCTCCGGTCGCTGTGTGCCTTATTTGCGGACGACATGAAGATTTGGAGAGAAATTGACGCTCACGACGACTGTGGCGTACTTCAGCAAGGCTTCAACCGCCTATTCCCGTGGTCTGCAGAAGTTAATTTCTCGCTCAACCCAGCCAAGTCTGTTTGTATGAGCCTTTGGAAGAGTGCTGACGACGGAACATACACCCTTGACAGCCAACCGATATATCCCACACCCTTCGTGAAGGAACTAGGTGTACTCTCGCGCTACGATTTGATGTCCGTGGACAACAAGAACAGACTATATTTTAACGGACTGCACGTGCTTTGGGCGCTCAAACGTAGCTTCGGCACATGGTCTGAAGAGGTTGTCACTCGCCGCTTCTCTTCTGTCATTAGACCAATGCTAAAGTACGGTTCGCCCGCCTACTTTTCGATTACCCGAGGCGAGGCACAAAAGATCGAACGCGTTCAACACGCTGCTCTCAGGCTTATCCTGGGTTTACGTGGCTTGGCGCATGAAGACCGGTGCGAGAAACTTGGACTCTACAGCTTGTCCTACCGTCGGGTGCGATTTGACCTCATTATGACCTACCGTATTCTACATCTCGGTGACTTCCTAATGCTAAGACCAATGCTGCACTTATGAGGGCCATGCAGCACACGCGGACACAGATAGAAACTTGTCCTACCGGATGTGAAACGTGTTCCCCACCAACTGTACTTCGAACGGCGAGTGATAAATATTTGGAACAGTTTGCCTGAACATGTGTTGGAGACAGCATCTGCGCAGCAGTTCAAAACGTTGTCAGATTTATATTTTGCCCTTATTCGATTCAGAGAGCGACTGCACACTTACAATGACATATCACATTTGTGAGTCCTGCAATATCGTGTGTCAAATATTTTAAATGTTACAGGATAGCGACAACGATATTCACGGTTGACAACTTTTATAACGTTTTCCATCATATTTCGAAAGATTTGTACGGAATTCATTTCTACTTGCTCCGTAATACAGTATTCAGTATTTAGTGCATTACAGTCTCGCTCACCGCAGCTTCATAATCCATGCAGACCTAATGTCCGACCAGAGTGCCACTTGTATTGCGAGGGATCTGGAATTATCTTCAAACGTCTAGCTGAGTGTTGCTCATTGTGAACGTCAGCAACACATAGGATCTCCACTTAGCTCTCCTCTGCATGCACAGTTGAAAAGCCACAAACGCTCGTATGTGTGTTTGACGGATGCAAAGGAAGCCTAATGAATCCCATAGATTGGTCGCCTATCCTCATGCATTCTCATGTTAAAAGCCAGCGGTAGTGATTACGCCGCTAGAGTGAATGGTCCGCGTTAACTCCCGTCTACCAATCGCTTACTGCTTACAATATTCCACGTTCTTCCGTGCATTCAATTGAACAAATTAGGTGTAGTGATCAGTAATTATCCCTGGAGCCTAAGTACCCTACAACGCTTCCTCGCTTTGTAATGCAGTTTGGAAATTCGGTGTTCAAGGCCCAACAATTTTCGTTGCAAGTGCCCACACGTTGGCTGGTCAGTGTGTAAACTGAATAATGCCGGCAAATAATACTAGCGATTAACCAGCTACTATTAATACCACATGTTCTCTTCCATATGTTAGTCACGAGAGTGAGTGTAGCTATATTTCCCGCAGTTCATCCGTCATACTGAACTTAGGTGTGCTTAAGAAAAGGCAGGTATTATCCAGATAAGCGGCGGAAGGGCAAAGGTGCCCGCTACAATTTGTATTAGGAATAGACAATCATCTGGACTGACTTAGAAGTAAGTTAGATCAACTGTGGTGGTACGGTAGTGTTTGAGTAAATATCGCATTGAAAATAACTCTACTCGCAGAAACAATTGAATTGTAGCGCATAATGGCTGCAACTGTGAGGTATAACGACAGACTGTTAGTAAATTGTAAGCGAAAAAATGAAGATAAGAATCGTAGGCTGTATGGGAACATCATACGTTTAGCTTATCCCTTTATCTGCGCCATCTGCCGAGGTTCTTGATACCCATTATTTGTCTACTTCCAGGCGATTAACTATGCAATGCTCAGTGTTTTCACTGCAAACCGCACCAAGGATATTGAGATTTGTTCGACATAATCCAAGTGGTTCCATTCGAAACCCCGCTGTTAGGTACGTCATGTTTATTATACTGTGTAACATGCCTAAGTGTCCAACCACATACCCACTTGAGATATTCTCTAGACACAGGGGGTCATCCCCCGTGTTATTCCCTTCATTCCCCATTGGCGCGGAGACACACAGTACACACCATCCTATGTGTTGTGAAGCGAACCAGTGGCGTAAGGTTGTTGGACCCAATCTAACAGCTGATTTGCCTTATTTCTGCACATTGCAAAGAACCGGTTGTACTAGGACTGAGGTATGTACATATTGCACTTGAGTTGTATTTTGTTTAATGGTACCGTAGTTAAACTTTCGGCTTCCTTTCTTGGTAGGAGCAGGGCGATTTGACGTGTTACTAGAGCCTCACAACGTGTCTATCGTTCACGTAATTGGCTTAGCGCCACAGTTGTGTATACAGCCACATCAGCCGCCGGTTGGGTAACTGGATGTTTATGCAAGCTACTTCTTGTAAATTGGCTAAAACCGTTTGAGCACTTTTTCGGAAACCGAACGCAGGACAGGACGCAGTGGGATTTACTAGGTGTATTATTCCTGTGATCGCGTCCTAGCGGTCATCAGCGAATCTGTGATATTACCATCTTCTAACGCATAGAGAAGACGGCATCTGCAGCACACACACACACTAACGATAAGACATCACTGTTTTATTGTACCACTTTTGTGTATCATTTCACCTGGTAACCGTATTGATGGCGTTTGCTTCCCTATTCCTCTATCTGTCTCTATCTATTATTAATGCCCACACGTCCGACTAACTTTATGGCTGCCATTTCGGTTCACGTTTAAATGTTAACTAACCAACGACAGTCGTATTGGTTGCTTATAATTGGTCGCAAGATCTTCCAGCACTAGTGGAATATGACAGTTATTCAGTTCATTCAATACATTCTAGCGCACTTTCGTAGTGTTATTGCTCATGAGGGTTATTGTTTCTCCATCCAGTTTGTGGCAGTCCATACACAAGTGTGAACAAATGCTCGTTCGCAACAATGCATACTGCAACTCGAACCAGGGACCTTTGTTATGTCAACTGATATCTCATGTTGAATAACAAAGTGGAAGCCATTTAGAAACACTTGCAAGCCCCACGTTTCAGCTTGACAGACTGATAGCATTTTCACTTGCGCGACACCATTATCTGCTGGCTAGATATTTAAATAGGGTTCGCCGAATGTACAAGCCACACTAACATCTGTTTGTGGCTCGCTACGTTCTCACTTGACAGATGAATCTTATTACATTTCTTCTCGTGTGACACGGTGCCTAAATGCGGGTTGCAATATGAGGTCAATATATCCCATCTCAAGTGCCTTTATACGCCCCATTGTACTGCTGTCGCCTTCCGGTAAGCGCACTGAGATTAAGCCTAGTAATCAAGGTTGATACCGGAACAGCGGCAACACGCTGTGACATCGAAATCGAAATGCTTGGGTACAGGTAGCATTCTAGACACTAATTAATTGGTCGAGATATGCTAGCGGTCAGAAGGAATGACCGGGGAGAAATAAATAGTAACACACGACGGACTGCCTGGTGGTTCCACAAATCTGTTGATTCTCGCTCACCTCGGAAAAGAGATGATCATTAGCGGCTCTGATTTACCTTCCGACACGGATAGCTTGACGTTAATAATATAGGAAAGAGCACTCACAGTGCACATCAACGATAAGTCAGTCATAACTGTTAAACTATGCTTCTACTTCTTCGTTAAAGTGAGCATAGCCATAATTCAAGTGCTTTCACGGCAAACTGTAACTTAGCTGAGCTTATAAAAATCATTGGACTTTATCGCAACATTTCCCTGCTAACTTGCAGTTGCTTACACGATCTCTGTCGTTTTTGGAATCATCCTTATTCTATCGCGCATGCAAGTCACGCGTGCGCACGCTCTCACAGTAGAATGATTAACCCCGAGGTGTTTCTGCTAGCCTTCGCCACAAATGGCGGTGGCGCAACATCACTTTCGCTCTGAAGGCTAGGGATTACAGTGCAGCGGTACGTTCGACTCTATACCTTACGAATCAACTCAATCCATAACGGAATCAAGCTCCTCCTTAAGAATATTCAACTCAATCCACAAGCACATCAAGTTGAATCCAAAGTGGCGCACACGCACAAATGCGTGCCCGTCGTCTTGACCAATTGCAAATCAGCGCACGAGCACGCAGAAAATCTGCATCGGTTGGTGCAGCGGTTAGACTGCCCTCAGCCAACAATCCACGTGATGCACACGCGGACGTGAAAACAACACATGAGCTCACTCACTGAATAAGGCGGTGCGGATTAGAACGCGGCATCTATGGACAGCACAGGAAGTACTGTAACCCCCACCCACACAGTTATGCGGCATCAAGACACACAACCAAGAACCGGGGGGCGGAGATATTCCATCCGCGTTCAAAGTGTTCACTGTTGCGCATAGACGACCGGATATGAAATGTGCTCCACAATGAGACAGTATCAATTGCCTTTACTGAAGGTAGCTGCATGCAATCTAGCAGACAGGTCCGTCAACCTCACCTGGTTTGACCTATGCTTAGCGGTGTCTACGTGTGATCGATTGTGGATACTAGTGCCTAGGTGAAATAATGCGTGCGATGCTTCACTACGCGCTATCATGGAACAATGCGTTAGTAATCGGTGGGTGTGGCCGAATTACCTATTAACTGCAGTTGATCGGCCTTAATGATGAAGTTAGCATCGGCATCTGCACAGCAATGCATGATGTACTGCAGTGAGCTTTGCGGAAGTGTACCGCGTAAATTGTGATAACGTTATCGGGTTGGCAACAGCTTGCATTTACTTGTCTATATGTAATCCTTAGTATACTGTAGCCGTTAACATGGTGAAGGAATACGTCCGTAAAGAAGTGTCATGCGTTCGTATGAAACGAAGATGAAAAAATGATCTATGGCAACGTTAGCGTACTCCTCACCAAGGTGTCAAAATGCGACGCACTGGGTATGGCGAAACGCTGTTTGACCGAAGAGAATAACCTAGGGAGTGGCCGAAGCTTAAGGTGGTTGAAACAACCGACATTGCACCGTGTATTGTTTTAGCTCGGGTTTCAGTCGGAAGTAGGCACTCAAGAACATGATGTTATCATTAGATCGTAAATGTCCACTATTTTGTACATAATACTGGCGAACTCCAGTAAATGGTCAAAAGTTGTTGGTATCAAGTTGATGGCACATTTTGAACATATGAGTGGATAAGAAAAGCTAGTATTTGAAGAATTTGTAATCGTTCATCATGGAGTTGCACATCGCCATTCCTTGACTGCTCTGTTTACAATAATGATTAGCTTCCAAACCGATAGTTCGTCAACCGGTGGATACAGATGGGACACAGCACTACAATTCCGATCTCTGTGTTTTACAGATAAGGCCATGTGCACAGAGAAGGAAGTTGGGAACGCCGCTTGCAAGTAGACGGCAATGTAACTGTTGAGTAGTGAACACTCGAAACCGGAAGTGAACCGCACGTTTCATAATATGCTAAAACCACATTGAACGTATACGACGCAACGGATGGGGACGATAAGAATATTATAGGTAGAGGGAAGTTCCTTTTCCTTTCCGACGGCACTAACCAAGGAATAAGATTCGGTACCTGTTCAACAATGGTGTATCTGAAAGACACACTTTCCTAGGAAAGATGACTAACTGCGTGCACAAATGTAGTCACAATAACTGAGAATATGTGTGTATAGGAGATACCGCGCGCAGACTGCACACAACGCTGTTAGTACACCTGCGGCACACGTCATGCTGACGTCTAAGTAAAATGCTCTAATGTTAGATTCAGCAATGGCGAAGCACGTGTGAGGTACAATGGATGTAAGGTGGCCAGATTCTTGGCGAGCCAAAGCTAGGCATTTCCAGATTGCTTGCGCGCCAAACCGCGACACTTAACCAACCACCGTTTGATTCCGCATATACTGATGGTACAACAAGCTTAACAAATAAATATCTCTATTTCTCTTGAACATGAGACCATTTGGTGGGCAACTGCTTTAATGATTCATCATCAGACCATTGCAATCATATAGAGGCTAGAATGAGAAACCGACCCAGTTAGTTCAAAATGACTTGATCAAGTGAAGGTCTATGTCAGAGTGGAGAAAATGAATTACAGTCTTAGAGGGCTAGCTGTTTGCTACCGCGTCTGACTGAAGGCAGTCGACCTGGGCGTCTTCCATCTTGCTGACCAGGGAAGCTGGAGTGTCTGGACCAGCTTCTTCTGTGAGCATAATGAAGGGGGGGAGAAAATCGAATACATATTGCTTCAGCTGTCGCAAGCATACGAAGGCGGTAACCTTTCGTTCGGTGCGGTGGAACTTTTTAAAGTATTCGGAAAGCGCGTTTCCAATCCACCTCATGGCCGGTGTCCACAATGTGGGCCAGAATGGCGCTACTAATGGTCCCGGTGCCCCCTTGACGCAGCCAACGAGGGCAATGTTCGTTCACGCGTTTGGATAACTGCTGCGCCGTTCGACCAATATACGTCGCGTCACAGGCGCACACGAATTGATAAATTACCATTGGTGTGGTCAGCATCGGCAGCTTATCCTTGTTTTGTGAACGAATGGGTGGTTCCGTTGAGAACACGCACTTCAACGAGGCTGCATTAAAGGTCGACTTTACCGCGGCCGAAAGGCTTCTGGTTAGACGCTCGGTAGCCGCGTGCACTTTGAATGGTAAGCGAATAAACAACTCTTTCTTGGGTGCTGTTAACACTGGTACTGGTTTGGGTTTTACATGGAGGTTCCTTAAAATAACTCTGTCTGAATAAACGTTTTTACGTAGAGTGTTCTTTATGAACACAAGTCATTGACCTTCAGGTGAACAGGACATTATGCACTATCTGCTTATAATTCGCACTATAGCATCTGCAAGATTGTAATGGTCTGATGATTAATAATTTAACGATAATGCTCACCGGATGGTCTTTTTATCGTGAGATTTAAATAGGAACATTTAAGTTACTTTTATCTACATTTATTGCTTCAATTCATCAACAAAAAGACTTACGGTATAAGTCAGTACGATGGCTGAGCTACTAAAGTTATATATAAATAAATAGATAGTATATTCTCGATAGAAGGAGGCACACAGGTGAAGGCATGATCAAAAATACCTACAAGCATAGCTGCTTTGGAACAGTAAATTTTGTTGTTACAATGAAGTATAACCAAGATTTTCGTAGTTTATCCACTTGCGAAGTTCGTCAGATAATAGTGGAATCCAGGAACATTATGGCGCTTGTTTCATGAAAAATCATGGTTTTTACTAAGGTGGCAATAGCCAACGTTCGGCGTGATTGCGCCATGTTGTAATCCATGGTTTCATGAGTACATGTGCCAAAATAAAATGTCGGTACAAGTGTTTCCATAAAAGCTGATGTGCTGCTTGACGTCATATTATCTGGAACCATATTATCTGAATCGAGCAATACTGAAATAAAGAAAAGAAGATATGTTTTATTCTCGACAGTGCGAGACATGCCTGCATTTGCATGACCATGGCGACACAACAAGGACTTGTTAATGTAAAAACGACACGAGTTTATAAGTAACATATGGATCCATGTGTTAAGTGTGCATTAATGCATGCAGGTAAGAACGAGCGTTGTTGTGTTGCATGAATTTGGGAATGTGACGCCGTATTTGTGATTGTTTTCGGTCAGGCGTAGGAAGAGGAGAAATGAACTCTCCGTATTGGATGACCAACGTCCACGGATTGGGTTAGATCATCCAGATATGTGAGAAGCAGTGAGTTTAGTGAGCGGCGAGTCATATCCGGCACGTCCCCGTGTTGTTAAACGGATATTTGTGGCGTTTTATAGGAAAACGCTTGCCAGGCGAAAACCCGTCATGTCCTGAAACACTGGAGCGCCG
>OX104059.1:28519268-28565952 GCA_944474145.2 Dicrocoelium dendriticum | reverse complement strand
ACTTCGCCATGCGTGACAGCCACGAACCTGCGTGATTGACAGTTGACTATAATATAGCCCATCTCATCTTCCACTGACATGCCAGCTACCAACTATGCAGAGGATAGTGACTACCCTCACGAGATAACACTTCCTGCATAGCGCCTAGGTACGACATAGGAGTTGCAAGCTATAGGCACAGATCTTATATTACTGACGAGTGCGTTAGCTTAAGGGAATTAGTGTACCACAAATTAGGTACTAATAGCACATTTCCAAACGATGACCTACAGCTGAGTACGTTAGGTCAGCAAACGACATATTCCTTAGTACGACTTTTCGTCACATATCCGCTCTCTGAGAAGCTAACTTGAATAGTCGCTAATTTCTGAACAACACGCTGTGTTAATAAAAGACACACGAGATAATATGCTACCAGGCGATTGTGAGTACTTCCGTTCCTTCACATTTTATGGCTCGACGGTATCGCTTATCGATTTCTTCTTTTGGACGAACAACGGATTAACAAACCGGCTTAAGGTCGTTTTATTCTTAGGCTTACCTGTTTACTTTGCACAATCTACCACAAAACACTAGCTGATGTGCTCTGTTTTACTTCGAAGCATTTATTGAACACACATTACATATCGGCTCAACAGTGCCCCCGGGATTACTACCGCTCGTACTATTGAGCCGGATCAAATATTCTTTAGTCCAACATATTCCCTTAGTCATAAATATTATGACTGGAACATGCTTTATCAGTGCAGTGTATTCCGCCTAAGACCCAAACATTTTACTAATCAGACTGGGTCACTACAGTGACTCAGACAGGTCATCACTTTTTCTGTTGCTAAATTTTTATTCGACCTCGTACTTAGGATAGTGCGTGCTACTCCACCTTTAACCCTCGCATTTTGACGACTTGGTAAAATATTCAACTAAGTTATCGGTTGAGGACAGTCAGGCACCGCTTCCCTGGCGGCGTCTCCAGAAGTAGCACATATCGTCATCATTGTTTCAAGATTGTTTATATGAGATTATCTGGTTTGGAAATGGCCTAGCAGCAATGAGTGCATTATTCAGTCTTTTTCGGCTTTTCTAGTGAACTGCTGGCATAAGATATACCGTTTGCCTGTAGTCTGAGTTATATACACCAAATGATTTGCTGAAATTCGAATCTATATCGGCAACTGTGGTTCATCCCAAACCACTAGCCGCTGTCTCAAAATCAATGTTTACTCTTCTGTTCGGTGCGTAGTAGCAAAATGAAGGCTAAATGTTGTCTTTTGAGATGCGGACTATTTCGGTAGCTAGATTAATTTGCCTCAGGTCTGTGTTGATTAGGTTGTCAAGGGTTGCATTTGTAAAATATCTGTATGTGCTACAAATGCCGTCGGTAAAGCAGTCTTATATAGACTGGCCAGTTATACCATGAAATTTGCTAGCGTAGGCGTGTTGCGTACGTAAATAGCCAACGGGGCCACGCGTCAATCGCATCGTGCCCCAGGTATACCGTAGAAACGCGTGGCTCAGCCAGAAGGCGTACATAATTTGGGTTTTAATTGTAATTACTTGTGTAATTGAAGGCACAACCCACGCGCAAACGGCGGAATCAAAACCGAGGCTATGACGCTCGTCTTGTATGTGCAAGCGCTGTGAATCACTGATTATCATACACTATTTCATTCATTTCATTTCATCAACTGGAAGAGGCTCAGAGGAATATATGACGTTTTCGTGAGAACTGCAATAAGTTTTCAGTCATCGAACATAATCAAATTTAGGTACACAAGTTCATCACTTCAATATTAGCAAGGATATTTTGTCTCAACATCAAGATCACCCCGAGGGCTGCCACATAATGTCACATGTATCTCAATCGGCTTTTGTACAAGACAGAGATTGGAAAATTTCCCAAGATCCATGCAGTCAACGCTGCATTGTTTTCCCTCTAACTGAGATCAACGCTTGAAATCCATCTACATCTCGCAATCACCACGACCAGCTCGATAAACAGTCGGGCATGGCTTCTGTGTCATTTTGTCGTCCACGATGGTCTTTGCAGCGGAACAGTTCACATGACTTGAAAACGCCACCGGAACCACGCCTGTCCAGCTAGCGCAGTACCGGCATCCGCCCGACCATCGTGCCTGAGCACGCGACCCTAACACCAGCCGCATTGCATTTCACGCAGTATCGTTGAGCTTTAATCACCCCCCAGTTTACATTCAACGGCTAACACCTGACTTCACTCGAAGGTAACTCACCAACCAACTCAGATTGCGTGGCAATCGGTTGGATGTGAACAAACACCTATGGCAGAAGGCGGATAGTAGGAAAAACGGTGAGCACTTTCACTTGCATTCTTAATTTCTCTGTTTAGAATAGAAGTCCCTGTTTCGGCTCTGTCTATACTCTCTATTCGATTTCAGAGTTTGTATCCTGACAAATCACTTCCTTCTATAGCTACATGCTGTATACTTTAAGCACAATCCTAAACCGTTTTAGGAATATCAAATCTAACGGTACTGCGATACGATGACTTCAACAATACGTAACTGCACTCGACAAAGAGTTGTGTATCCTCCATTCCGCGAACAAAACAAAAAAGGAGACCCAGGGTAAGACTAATGGAAACAGTGTCTTCACAAAGATCAGCCTTACTAAACAACTGGGTGATAAGATTAGCTCGCTTCAGCTGCATCTTTCTAAAATGAAACAAACGCTGGGTTACCTAAGACCATTTAAAGGCCACCTAGTTGCCTCAGAGGATATCAACAACCCATCGAAGAAGCCCGATGAGGTCCAAATGAAATAAGTAGGACAACTCATTTTCTACGTGGCATCCGAAGTGCATGAACGAACGCGTGGGCTGAACAACTCTACGGTAGTTAATATTTCTGATGCAGTTAACTTAATAACGTGAAAACTGCGTTTCCGAGTGCTTTCAACGTGTCTGAGAAGGGAGGCAAATGCAAACGTCTGAGAGAAAAATCACCGAAGCGGTGTTGCCCGATATTTTTCAACCTTTGTAACGAAGAATCTGCGGACAGATTTGTGCTGCATCGACTCGTCACACTCCAACATACACAGTTCTAGGATGTAGTGGTGAAGAATGATCTGGTACCCTGCAAGTGTCATTTCTGCGTCTGCAACACAAACGCTATAAACGAAAATAAGGTACAAACTGGAATCAGGGATAAAGAAACAGGAAGAAGGTCAGTCCGATGGACATATCAGCTGCGTTGACGTGGGCATGCAGCACATGTAAGCAACCACGGCACAAATATTGGTACTTCTTGAATATGAGTGAACGGATCGATGCTCTGAGGGAAGCTACGTGGCCAGAAATTCTATCATTTATGCTTTCTTCCTATCATTAAACCGCGTAAACAACGACACTACCTCTGCATGCAAATGGGCGCTCCGGCTTGTCGGTAAATACAATAACTTATATTTATCGGAAAGCGGGAGACACCGTCGGCAACTCGACGGTCACATTTCCCCCTCGCTTATGGAGATTGAGAAGCGCAGAGAGATTTTATACTTGGGGTTGTGATTCTGTGTTCATTCTTTCCTTGGATCAAGGGTTGAGCTGCAAATTTCTTGCTTATAAGCTTTCAAAATTGCAATTGGTCTAAGCCTTGTGGGCCTCCAAATAGATCGCAATTCAACAGTAAAAATACATGAGAAGTTCGATGGTTGCTGTGAGGATTATATGATGTGATACACGAGGCCGGAGCATTAACTATTGTAACAACACAGCTTACCATTCATTATTCCCACTATCCGCCATAATCGGAAGATAACCAGTAATGCGGCAGCTGCGCCAACTGCAGCCAGTGGGTCTGAAGAAGGGTCATTGAAGAAATAATGAGGGTCGGACCCATGCGCTGTGCGGATGCGGGCAACATGCGCTGAAATGATGATCGCGTCCACAATCAAACTGATCACAATAACGACCA
The DNA here is from genome assembly GCA_944474145.2 of Dicrocoelium dendriticum. Lineage (NCBI taxonomy): Eukaryota > Metazoa > Platyhelminthes > Trematoda > Plagiorchiida > Dicrocoeliidae > Dicrocoelium > Dicrocoelium dendriticum. The sequence continues at coordinate 28,562,005 of OX104059.1, read as the reverse complement.
GGTCCCAAACCTCAATCCAGTGACTGAAAAAAGTTTTCGGTCCCAGTGCAAACAGCTTCATGCAGATCTCGATGGAGAAGATAGAGCTTATGCACATACTGACGCACTGCAGCCCAAACCGAGCCTCATTCAAGCGGTTCCTCTTCTCTCCTGACTTTTAAAAGAAAGTGGGAGTGGACACTAGCATGCGAAAACTAGTCCCGCATCAACAACGTCAGTACAACGGTTGTGTAGAAAGTTACACTGGCTATCGTGTTTACATGTAAGTGGAGCGAAAATGGTTGTATTCTCCACAGACTAGTTGGGTTCTATGTTGTTAACAAATTAGTGACAAGCCTAAATCTCAGTAAAATAAGTGTTTCTAACAGACAAACCTTCATTAACAAATTTCAAGCTGTACCACCACCGTGGCAATCGGCGCCTACCACCCGGCCTCTGTATGAAAAGCAATACCAGTGAGGTCCCACAAAGTGTGTGTACTTAGTTTACTTTTGTAAGTGCAATCTCAAACTTGTTAACATACAGTTGTATTCATCGAGCTGTACAAGTTGAACCCTCTGGTTCGCATTAATCACGACCCACCATCGCAACCTGTTTACTTGTTTACTAAATCTGGTCTTTACTACGCTATCTGAATCGAAGTACCATCTTACCACGTGCATTAGGGTATAGATTGGTTTCCTATGCCGATGCTGGACCATCTAGTGAATGTACCGAAACATGATCACACTAAATGTAGCCAACACGGTTCCATCGCTAAAGATCTGATTCTCACTTTAATAAGCTCATTGGTATTCAAAACAATGGAAAATGCGCCAATTGGTTGGAAACCTTAAGTAGATATTGGCTATGAATCCTAAGCCACAGCTTCATTTTGAATCGAGACCCACGTGATTTAAGTCGCAACAGCTTCATCTAAGTCTGTATATACAAAGCATGGCATTTGAGATGGGGGCAGCAAAATATTTGCTGAGCCACACCATTCATGTAGATTTCCAATAACGTTTTGCGTTTTGGGGCTACTCGTTAGTAGCCATAAGCGGCTGGTTGCGCCGAGGCGGTACCTTGGCTATAATCAGCTGTATTATAGCTCAGCTTGTTGATAGTGGGTATGAAATTGCCCCAGTACGTGCACTTCGGATACTGCACATGGTTTCTGCACTAAAGTCAAAAGGTCTGTACATCCGCACCCTTGCTTCTGTGGAGGCGATCGGCATTGGGTTGTATCAACTGCTATGTTGTGCACAATAGAAGCTGATCGATGCTGTGAAGCTACCTTGGCCAGACAATACGGATCCTTATGAAATCGGCTGTAATTGTTAAGCTACATCTTTGTCCTAGGTTGTCGTTTGTTGCTGGTTCATGCCTTTGGTCGACATATGAGCGAACCTCATTTGTTGATCAAATCCTCTTTAACGCCCATGGCTATTTCACCCATATGATTATACGGGTCTGAGGATGAACCATCGAAAACTATGGTTTACGGTCGGTCATCAGTTCCTGATCAGAAAATGAGAAATTTCCAGTTAATATATCGTGTATCGTTATTTAGGCTCATTGAGTAGCATCAACTAAAGATTATCACAAGCCACTCACATCCGCCTTGAGTGTCTCACTCTCCAGTAGCAACGCTACAACCAGTATCACAGCGTTAACCCAAGCCATAATGATAACAGTGATGTTCACCGGTATCGAGTACAGAACACGCAGAATAGAACGCCTGCATTTGGTAGAGTCGGGAAGCGCTCTGTAAGCTCCATGGCTTGTCCACTTTGAAAATTTCCGAAGCTTTTCCAAGTAATCTGTGTCACTTTCTTGATCCATCTGCACTGTTTTTACAAATTCGCCTTCTGCGGAGCAATCGCAGTTGATACCGCTAACAGATTTGGGAGGCATTTGTGTCGAAAGGGAATAAGATATCTGTAAAGCAGGAGAATCGAGATTACAGTGGTATGAAGAGCGATGCAGTTGAATACGTGACTTTACTTCTTAAACTTAATATGAACTGGCGTTCCCTTGCGTTTACAGTTATATAATGTAAACTCTTACTTTTGCCATGGTGTTCCATTAACCAACGCATAAAAACAAATGCAAGTGTGATAGGATTGCGTAATTACAGTGAACGAATGGACTCTCGGAAGGCATCAGGCTGCATTCCTTGGCCTCAGTGAGCGAATTCATCCGTTTACAATTCTCAGCTGCTTGGTGGATATTTGGTAGCGCTACTCTGATCTTCCACCTTTCTTGTTTAACTGCGTCATTTTCATGTACTCCTGTTTACCAGATAAAACCCACCTTGTGTAGGATGCATTGTGACATCCATCTGTTTGTGCAGACAAGAGCAGAGGGAACATGAGAGCGCATAGGAAAATCATATCGCTGCATCGGTAAAGCCTGAGTGTTGCGAAAGGCAGGAGGCAAAAGTTCAGTAAGGTGTAAACCAAATGAATGCGATAACCGCAGTTGAGTCACGAGCATTCCCAGTAGTAGCTGGTTACACCTGTGCTGTGCTGGAATTGGCATAGTGCACTAGGAACCTTCTATTAATTGTGCTGAAATAATGCACCATACAGCGAAGGAAAAAGTGCGGGTTAAAGTTTTGCTTTTACCGGAGTCCCCACTGTTAAGTATTTAGGTAGTAGCATATGTAGAGCTTTGTAGGTACAGCAAAAAAGGATAGGGTTGTTGAACATAGTATATGGTATATGTGTTCTAAGTGTAATTTAGTCCCGCGGAGCCCAGTCAGATAGCCAGCAGACCATTCGACAAAAGTGTGGACCTAATCATCATCGCTTTCACTGGCCTTGATATCGTCTCGTGTTACTCAATTACCCCATCCCTGCTGAAGTCAAGTCCACATTAAATGTGCATATAAGAAGGAAACCCCACTGTTATGTCTACAATCTGTCAAGGTTTTAATTTGCACTTACCACATCTTCCTTCTTCTTGAAAACGCTCACCTCATTAGTGGTGAGTCAATATGACCGTATGCGGTTGCTGCCATATTCCTAAACATTTTACTCCAAGTCTTCGCGTGCTTTTCTTTGCGTTTCCTCCTACTCCCTGGCTTGTGATGGCAATCTCTCGCTTTTAAATACTTCTGCTGTAGATCTCGTTCTTTCCTCTACATGGTACATTGTTGTAATGCACTAGTAGTTGGAAGCCTTTTAAATGCAAATTAGTTAGAAACTACCATAAAAGTATACTTACTGGTCTACGGAAACCGTACAACAATTTCTTACAGTTTGGGATAACAGCTGAAAATGTTAATTCTTTGAAACAAAAGAATAACTCCTGAGCACCCAAGTCTAGAAGCGGTTGAAATCTGAAGCTGGTCTGAACAATGACACTGTGGTGAGAGCAACCTACTGGGGACATTTCCCGAACAAACGCGTCGTAACATACATTGGGTCATCACTAAAACTGTCGTTTGGCTGGCAACCTCCGTTTTCCCCTTGCCTTTACCATGCTTTTCGATATCGCCTACCAATTTCTATTAAAGCTATGCACCAGCGCTTCATATTATTCAGTTCTTCTCTGTCTCCATTCGGTGTGGATTCCGAATATCATAAGAGCCAAAAACCAACATCTGATTTCCTTTCAGTATGTAGTAAAAGGATGGAACCTTCCGGGTTTCAAATGGGCAGAAACGCACTAGCTTACACTTCCGATTTTCACAACTTCTCTTCGAACTATTCTGTTGCACGTTCTTTGGATTACGCTTTTTTCGCTCGCTTTGACGAGCTTCTGCTTTTGAATACATTTTCTCAGAAAAATCTTGACATAGCTTACTTCTATCGGAATCGGCAAATTTTTGAAATTGTTTGCCATTACTCAGACGCATGGTTTTCCGCTCTTACAAACATCCATTTCGGAGGTTGGCCTTATTCGATAGAGGAATATTTCCTCATTACAGGAACTCTCACACCTCTCATGTCATTAAAGAGTCTAGAAGCCACAGTGCAGATTAACTTTCCGTTGTGAGCTATTTTCAGTCTGGCGACCACAACCAACTTTCTGCACTCGACATTTTGCTCGGTGTAATCGCTCAACCTGCCCTGCACGACTACCGCATGCACAAGCAGTATAATCTACCCGCTCTAGGTGCGAACGGATGACGAAGAGATACATCAGGCCAGGTTCGACTTGCCGACCCACTGATCGCGATATGACGATGAAGGGGCGCACGTCACGCGACGGCGAGGAGCGCACAAATCGTAGACTACGCAGTGACTGTTTGACCACAATGACCAAAAAGCCGTGACCCAAAAGATGGTTTACTGTGCGGCTCAGGGTTTCTTACGATATCACAATAACGGAAACCTATTCCAAACGTCCAGAACACGATCCGTTGCGTGGGAATCATTTTCGCTCATACTGTGCACCAGCCAACAGCATCCAGCAACTGGGGTGCCCATGCTCATCACGTGGAATAATAACGGTACATCCGTGAAGCTCTCTGAACTGGGAAGGTCACACTTCAGTTAATTTCAACACTACTGGTTTCGCCTCACTAGAAGGGCGGTAAAATGAGGACACGGAATTTGATTTTACTGGCTTTACAGATGGCGAGAAACTAATGCGTAGCTAGCATAATCTGCGCAATACCTACAATTTGGAAATACGATTAAGGGCAACAATTGGAGAACCGCAGCTACCTGACATCACCGAAGAAACAGGTCAATCACAGCATCAAATCAGCCACAACAGCGATTCAGAAAATTGTGTGCTCACACCGCTAGCCAATGAGAAGATTGCTGTTGGATTGCATTCTGCACGTGCAGGTAAAACCAAGAACGGATTACGTTCAAATCGGAATTAGGCGCCGCTTGTTACACCGGCAAACGAACCAAAAAACGACTGGGTGCTGGCCTATCATTGGCCTGCTTAAATTCTCGCCATTCACAAGCCCCGGCAAACACTTTTTGACGTTCATGAAGCTATCCTGTGCATACATCAATAGTCATGGCCTATTTTCTGAACTTATCGGACTGCAACTCAGTCAGAGCTCAAGCGTCGATGACCTTATTGCTAGTACGGATACTTAGCTAGGCCTCGGCATTTCTGGCATCGAATTCGGGCTGCCAGGTATGTCCGTTGTTCCACTCGGCCGAGTTAGTAACATTGGTGATGTGGCTCTGTACTACCACAGTGACAGTGTGAGCCCGTGAAGGAATCAGGCAATATGTTTCATGATTCTTTGTGGAGTCGTCTACACTTGACAGGCGACGAAGTCCAGTAGAGGTCGTTTATCACCCCATCTCATACTCCTCAGCATTCAGGCAGGTGATAAACAACAGCCACATACTATTCACTGCCGATTTCGACATCCAGACCCTGGAATCCCAACCCACATCTAGGGAAATGTTCGAAGCGAAGCTACAAAAGCTTGTCCAACTTTCACCACTTTCTGACCACATTAACACTCCCGCCAGATTTACTGAGGCATATTGACCATCTAAATTGGATCGGATATTCACCAGCGGATAAGTCATGAACGAGAGCATGATAGTCGACCTCCATTTGTGCCGTAGCGATGATGTAGTCTTACAGTTTGAAAGCATATAACACGCGATACTTCACGTGGCAGTTAGCACAGCAAGGTACACTATTATACGCTAGACATAGTAGCTTGGCTTGGTAGGACAACCAACTGGACCTTTCCGGTAGACGAAATACCGATTGGCGTATGTCCATATTTCGACCGGGCACTTTAACACTCTGGTTGCGGAAACGTAAAAAACTAAGGATCATCACTTGATTAAGAAGCTCTCGCCTGTAGGAAGCAGCGCGCATGGAATTACCGCAGTGAAAACTCCTCCTCGGATGTCTACGAGATCTCTCCAAACACACACAGACACTTGACGATTTATGTGGATCAACGTAAGCACTGTATTCAACTTAACCAGAAAGATACAATGGCATATCAGGAGAAGGTTACAATGTGTGTGGTTCCAGGTCACAAGCTGCTGTAGCAACATACAGACAGCTTGCATAATGTAAGGCGGAGAATTCCTCCTCTGTACACAGCGGATGCAGTAACACTGACCCCGAAGAATACGACGAATGCTCTGCGACCCCAATAGGCACCAACCTTTCGATGTGTTCAATGCCCACACAACCCTGTATCATATGTTGTCCCACAGCCAATACTCAAACATATTTATTTGCATATAAGAGTGAGCTGAAAATTTTGTTGTGTGTTCTCAAGTACAGCTCCCCCAAAGTGGTTAAGAAGCCAATGAAGTCGCTTGCGGCGGTGGGACAGTATTTATTGGAGCATTTGGCACCATTCGTCCAGTGTTGTTTTGTCAAATTGTGCGTACGCTCCAATTCAGAAGGAAGTTAGTCGTTCCGATTCAGTCAGCTACCGCGCTGTAACCCTGCTACCGGTACTTGTAACGGTCATGGAAGCTACTGTTACCGATGGACCTACCATAGTAATGTCACAGACCAGAACAACATGACTTACAACGACATTGATCGTCCACTACCAATCTACTGCCAGCACGTTCCGGTTGGACTGAAGCATTTGAGATCTATGCAGGAGTTGCTTATCTGTACTTAATAAATGCATCTGCTCGGTTAAAATATAGCATCCTCCTTCGGATAAGAAAACATGCAACCCCAACACTGACCCGTGTGGAACCCGCAGTCCACATTAATGGGATCAGAAAACGGACTCCAAAACTCAAATCTGAAGGCGCCGCTAAAAGAGGAAAGTTCCGATCCATCCGAGATCAGGGTTCCCAATCCTGCAGCTTATGGGGAAGAACGCGATGAGCCAGGCGGTCAGTGAATTTAGAAAAGTTTACGTAGATGATAACAATGCCGGTCGCATTGTCAACTGTCTCCGTCCAACTGCCATGCACAAAGAGTATATTGGTAGTAAATGACCGATGCTGACGGAATCCATGTTGCTCCGGTGCTACGATGTTAGACCCTTCAAAGTAGGCTATAAGAGCCTCAGGTATAATCAACTCCAACACTTTTGAAAATACCGGGAGAACCACTGGGTGACAGTTGGCGGGCTCTGAAGGGCTAACACACTTGAAAATCGGTGTGATGATACCCTGCTTCCATATGTTAGAGACCCACTGTTCATCCAAACATCATTGGAACAATCTCCTTAATTGCTCAGATATCCTCGTAACTTCCAGCTGCAGTAGTTATGGGGGAAAGTTGTTAACTCCGGTGGAACTTTGAGTGCGCAAGGATAGCAGCTTCTTCGAAATGATCGCTGAAATAAAAGTGATGTTTGTAAATACTGGGAGAATGGGACAAGTAAGTTACATATGCTGGTGGTACATCACAGAACTGGCGCATATTGTAGCCATAGAAAGTTGGCTGCATGCTCGGAGGTTTGCACACTCCAATTTGCTGAAACGAGTAGGGAAACACCCCGGTTTACACTCCGGAGGCTGTTCACACATCTGTATAAAAGGTATTGGTTAGCACAAAACCTTTCCATCACGCGCTGCTTGTGTACCAAGTTCTGCTCACGGACAACTATGCTACAGTAATTACGACGCACTACGTAGTTGCTCTAGCTGTAAGGGATGGCGTTCGCTCTGTGCACATCTCACTCTGCGTCTCTTACTGTCATGTGTTCCCGGGTTCTGTTCCGAATAAATGCTTATGCTGTTGCAGAACTAAGGGGCCTGTTTACCAATGCGGATGTATTCAGGTCACTCAACTTGTCAGCAAACACCATCCATGAACTATCAACGGAACTGCAGTCCGAAAACTCCCAGATGCATCTCCAACAAGTTCCGTTAGTATGTAGCAGTGTATAATGGTTAGAAACCTGTCAGTTTGTTCTGGTGAATATTCCACAAAACACCCAATGTCGTAAATCATTGTTACATGCGCACTCAGACCCAGGGGCTGTCCAGCTTCAGTTTTTCAATTATCAGCTCTCCTTTCGTGAGCAGTAAATCATGCACAGATGGTTAATTTCGCGCTCCGTTTCGGGTAAGCGAAAGGACATAGATACAGAGCGGAATTCTTGCAATACGCTCTTGTAGTCGAGTATTGAATTTCTCATTGGGGACGCCAAAACATCCAGGTCTTAAAAACTGAATTCTCTTGAGCTAAAAATATGACTTTATCATCGTCGTAGCACCCGCTTATGTATGGCGGAGTCCATCTCTGGCGTGGCGATTGGGGGATGGTAAACAACTGCCAAAAGCAAGGGTCGATGCATCTCAGTCGCAGACTGTATCAGAGTAAGTCTATGATGATCGTTTCTGGATAGTCCGCTCCTTCGCCCTACTGTTCGTTACGGTGGTTTAAAAGTAACCCTTCTCTCGGCCCAACCAGTACCATCGTTTCGAAGAAGGGTCATACTATGTATTGGGAATTCGGGGTCGCTAATTGCTGAGTGCAACCAATTTCCGTTGACGAATTTGTGATCTCAAGCATTTGCTGCTTGAAGTAACCTCAGTTTTACAACTTTGTTCCTAAGACGTTATGCCTTGACGTAGATGCGGAAATGTTACCCTGTTTTTAGCAATGAAACGGGAGATGCAAGTTTTGATAATAATATTGCACCGACGGTTGAAAGGGCGGTCATAAATCGGTTTTTTGGTGGTACGATGGCGAAATCCTCCGCGTCAGATCCATGGACTCCACCATTAGCTCCTTGCTTCTCTGTTTGTATGTAATGAATGGGTGGTTTACCGATTTCGTTGGCTAATTGGGTGAAGTTATCCGAACTATTATCGCAAAGTGGTCCGAATAATGGGTTGCTCTCGTGCGTTCCCTTATGGGATGCTGATTTATCCATTAGCTCGGAACAAAGGCTACTGTGGCCCGCATACCAGCACACCAATACCCAAGATGATATTTGTTTAAATTGGAGCACTAGCTTTACAATCCTCTGACCACATCCCTTGTAGTTTGCCAATCTGCGCAACCTCGTGCTCGATTGCGTCATGATATTTGCCAGTCAGATGGTCTCGCAAATGTATCGCTAGTGTTCTCGTTCCTGAGTGGTTGCTTCGAGATCATCATGACCTCCAATCTCGAGAACACTGTATACAAGATTGGTCTTGGCTAAGAGTTCCTTCCGGTATTCTTCCAATTCGTGCTTCTACTGTTTGCGCTCACTCCACGGAATATCGGAGAATATGCGGATGGAATATGACCCATTCCTGAGGTAAACTGTCGATAACAGTACAGCTACGTATTTGGAATTCCAGTGCCCGCTGTATACTTGGATTGAGACATGCAACCACTAGTAAGACCACAGTTGACTTTCGAGTAGGCCTCGGTCATTCCGAAAGCAACAATTACACCCCATGACCGGGTTCGTCCTGGGTTTGACTCGTCAGACGTAGATAACCTAAGCCGGGTTGAACTCGGTGGCTAGTGGTTCACAGCTAACGTCTTGATCATTATGCCAATAAGATACGTGAGCAACACTAGGCAGCACCATCATCATCATCACTATACATGTCAGCTAGAGGTGGCAAAACACCTCCGCTATTGTACCGCAGTACATAAGGAAATACATACATACAATACATAAAGGAAAAATAACTACGACAGTTCCATGCCAGCTGAGCAACCAGCAACAGATAGGCATCGTTCCGGTAAGCTACCAGCCTGCTACTAGGCAAAAAAACATTATTATGTTTTACCCTACGAAATAAGCTCTTAGATGGAGGGGGAAGCTAAAACGGATGGGAAGGGACAAAGAAACTCGCAGCACGAACGCCCCTGAGGTCGGCTCTTTTCCATGTTAGCAAGTGTATCCAGCCAAACGTGTTCACTGTCTTTTGGACCCAAACCATGGAGCTGTGAAACTCCAACCGAGGCCAGCTTCGAAGCTCCTCCTCCTCCGAAGCTCCAGCTCCTCCGACAAAATCCGTTTACGACCGCACGCCTGCGTAGTACTCGGTTCCTGATCAAGAGAACGACGAATCCAGGAGTAGGCTGTTTGATATTTGACGTTGTTCACAGTTGCCACAAGCTGCCAGTCATCACCGTTGACGAAAGCGCCCAAAACTCGGTCACGAATATCTGATGAGCTACTCTGTCGAACGTGAGAAGGCATGCCGACGACGTTAGAATCCTAGACATGGTTTCGGTCGTGCGCTTATGTTGCAGCTGTTCATTGCTCTCAGACCAATTGGGATCCATCGTTTCGGACGTGAGGGGGGCGCATACAAGCCCGTTGCACCGTCGAAGTGCATTCCTCCAAGGTTCATTCACAAGTCTCACCCAGTCAACGAGCAGCGCGCTCACCTCCCTAGACTAACGCACCGAACCTTGGCATCCGGCCAATGAGAGCACACTTAAGGTCAAAGGATTGGCTCTGAGCGGCTGTTGAATCGCACAGGGTTTTGCAACATTATGGACTTTCTTTGCAAAATTTTGGATTTTTTATGCAACTTTGCGGGAAATGCTATAATGTAGTACCGTAAGTTGACCACTCATGTGACTGGACCAAAATGACTAACATACAGTGATGGTGCACATACAGAGGTCTCGATCCAAAAGGTAAACATGACAAACGTTAGAGCATCGAAAAATCAAACGGTTAACTTGGACAGGCGGTCAACTTCTGAGGTCTTAGTGTAGTCAGCGAATATGATTACACATTATACATACAACACACTCTAACGTTGCGTCAATTCGCGACCTTCTATATGATGACGTAGCCACTAGCCCGGATGGTGCAGAGGAAGGATTGAACTTATGATCAGTTACCCTATTAAATATTCAACTACCCCCAAAAAATTGTATAATGGGAATCTGTACGATCGCTGACAATGAAACTGGCGGTGCTAGACTTGACAAGCCTGAGTCATGCTCACATCAACATTTGACAATTTTAACGGATATGTACTTGAAACATGTAAGGAAGTGCGAAGGCAATTTAGAGTGTATGTATCCTCGGGGATTGTGAGCATAGGAACAATGGAACAATGGAACAATAGTTTATTACGGGTAAAAAAGGCATCGCTTAACAAGTCCCGTGGGATGGAAATTATTGCCAAAATCAATTGCATGATAAAGTGAAAAGCGCTGTGGTGGACTCACCATAGACTTATGTGGAATAGCGGAGATGTTCGTGTATTAAACGTATAAATCCATCAATCCATTGGTTAGGCGCTTGGCAAGACACCGTTTGATTGCGTTTTGTAGCCCCTGGCTAACAAGTCATAAAATGAAATGCAAGTGAGACATTGCATCGTCAACACGTTTTTTAAATATCGCCAGATTGGTAGCGGAGACGACATAATTAGGGAGGGCGTTCCAAGGCTGGCACACGCGGAGAGAAAAGAAATTTCTACGGCATTCAAGCCGGCTATAATGAATTGTCAGTTTCAGAGGGTGACCTCTTAGTTTAGTTTTGTGGTTCAATTCCAGCAGCGGACGGCAAATGTGGTTTGGGTTCTACAGAATCTTGTAAACCATTATGAGATCCCCCCGCAGAAGCCGATATCGACCGCGGTACATTCTTAGAGATTTCAGTCTAAGCTGATAGGGCAGATAAAAGAGGCCCCTGACGTTCCTCCAAGTTTCATTCACAAGTCTCACCCAGTCAACGAGCAGCGCGCTCACCTCCCTAGACTAACGCACCGAACCTTGGCATCCGGCCAATGAGAACACACTTAAGGTCAGAGGATTGGCTCTGAGCGGCTGGCGAATCGCACATGGTTTTGCAAAATTATGGACTTTCTTTGCGAAGTTTTGGACCTTCTTTGCAAAATTTTGGACCTTTTATGCAACATTGCGGGAAATGCTATAGTACCAGTTTTGATCAATGATGGTGCCACCGGGCTGGCCCATTCCTGTCAAACTCTCCGGCGTTCACCGGCACCAGTACACTATCGGGCCCGAAATACACGGTGGCTATGCACGGAACAAACTACACAGCTCAGAGCGGAGCTCTCTCTACGAAAACTGCCAAGGGTCGACTCAGGCGCGTAGATAACTACAGAGATATCCTCAGTGAAAATGTGGCCAACGTATTCCGCACATTTTCTATTGAACTCGCCCCAGTGTTATTATAATATTTACCGGGCTCTTCTCAAGTCAACAGTCTGCCTCCTGAGCGGTGCTCATGCCAATGCCTTAGCCGCTGAGCCTCCTGAACAACTGTTATGGGCCCAATCTCTCAACAGCATCGAACCCACTCTATCTTTGCCTGGAGATAACCCCACTACATGAGAATGATGTGCCAGCAAACAAGCCTTCCGTTTTAGTTTATACAACAACTATTGTTTTAGTAAACCAGAAATATAAAGATGTAGATAGTACGGCTGCCTTGGTTGAGTTAATACATGCACTCTTGCCATGACCAGTCTCTTTTCTGCAAGTGGCAGTACAGTCGCGCGGCTTGGGGTCCGAGACATTCAGACATTTACTGCTTGGAGGTCATGGAAGCCATGGCTCAAGATCAATTTTACTGGCCGACATGTACATCAGTGTTTGCGGTAACCAACCTTACTCACTCGAAAAGAACACACTGAAAGAAATCCGAAAAGCTGGATAAAACTTTATTGTTGTTGGTTACTTTTTTCTTCTTATTTAAACTCTCTTCTATTCCGCCATAACTCCGGTGGCAAAATATCTGTACCATAAATTGCGCGATATATCCATATATATAAAAAAGCCCTGGGGACTGCGGTAAACCTTTACAACTTAGGGCATGCTAACACAATACCTAGTGGGGTTAGAACGATGCTCACGAATTGCCGCAGACCATCCTGTGTTTGGACCTGGTTGGCGGCATCCGGTTTCGGATTTGCCTGTCACTGTGGCAAGCCACAGGACGCCTGCGCCTACAGAGAGACCATGGATGGCTTGCGCTGCACCACCCGCAGCTCCAACCAAATACCCCACATCCAGTGTAAACCCGAAGGAATAACACCGGGAGGCATGCGGATGGGAACCACGTTTCATCAACGGAGCCGGCCCACACTCCTTCACAGGCAAACACAAGCACGCTGTATTTGGGGAATCAACCGCACACAAGGCGGTGGCTGGACCGTGGTCCGCTCCACACTGAGTGCATGGAACCGCTCTTTGAGCCTAGCACGGCCACAAGAAACGTGCACCCCGTCCCATCCAGCAACTACCAACTGTCTCCTGGAGCCAGTATGAACGATGTAGTGGGTAATAGACAGGTAGGAACCTTGTCAACATACACATCAAGCGCAACCATACAAAAGATATCAAACAACAGCCATTCAATTTGAACGACAAGCTGAAATAAAATAAATCCAATAAGGCATACCGATACAGTGGCATAACTCTTCGCTTAATTATCATATGAAATAAGTTGGTCAGCAACAAATCCGTGATAAGTAAGAAATGTCTACAAGTTACTTAAAATGGTACAAACGCAACAAAATTACCGAAGATAAGCGCAATTAGTGTAAGCAACGTGGCCAGTTAATAGAACATTATTCAGGGAGGCAGAACAAATCAAATGAAGCGGAATGAAATGTATCTAGCTTAAAAAGACCTAGTTTAAGTGTAAGTTGGTTTAGCCCAACTGCGGTGAAGAAGCATCCAGAATGCAACATCAGCCTCAGCATGGGGCACTGTGTTTGGCCCTAATTATATCATTAAAAGCAATCCCTGCGAATACTCCATACTGAGTACTATTACTCACCTCACTTCTGTTGCCGTGACACAAGCGGATCGTCTTTCATTTATGGAAAACTGACCGTATTCGGTTTGGTCTCTTTACACCTCCGCCATCCTAGGTTCACAGTTGCTTCCAGCAGATTACTATTTGCTTACTCGTTGAACGTCCACTTCCAGCTACATCGGGGATCCACATCCCGTTGAGACTCTCGGAATATGGACTAATGGGACTGAGATTAATCTTCTTCTAATTCTGAGCTCAGACATGTTCTTCATTTGTGACGATTTTTCCCACTCCACTACGTTGCTGACCCCGCATTCGAGCGAGTACTCCGCAAATTACTTCTGGGTATTATGGCATTACAATATGTTTTCGTATATCAGTTCATTCTTAATAGCGTATCAGATCTTAAATGGCCATAGTCACATTAACCAACGTCGTTTGAAACTGCTGTACAAGCACGTTAATAGCCTGCGAAAGTGAGGCAAGGATTTCCTCCACTCAAGACGGCTGATGGCCCAACAAGAACGACCATGGAAGCTGCAAACGCGCTGCAGATGCAATACGCCCCCACGTTTCAAAGGGTTTTGCCACCAAGCGATCTACCAAGCTTTGGATTCTGCTCACCAGGACTAACCCACATCAAGTTTACCGCAGAGGCTGTATTGCAAAAGCTGACTTCTCTACGCAAACACAGCTCGCCGGGCGTCGACGCCATTCGTCCTGAGGCATTGGGAGCAGCAGCAAACCAACTGGCAGGACATTTAGCTCAGTTTTTTCAGCACTGCTTAGACAAGAACCAAGTTCCCGCCATGTGGAAGCTTGGAATAATAACCCCGATTCACAAAGGTGGAAGCAGATCTGATCCCTCCAACTACCGCCCAGTAACCCTTCTTCCTATACTATCCAAGGTCATGGAATCCATAGTTGCCGATGCACTGGTGTGCTATCTGGAAAACTGCAACCTCATCACTCCTGAACAGCACGGTTTCCGTCGACAGCGGTCATGTACAACTAATTTACTAATTGCACGCAGTAGTTGGACCGAGGCAGCCGACGCTGGAGAAGGTGTTGATGTGATCTACCTGGATTTTTCAGGCTTTCGATCGTCTAGACCATCGGATATTACTATCCAAGCTGCAGTATTACGGGATCAGCGACCCTCTTTTAAGCTGGATCGGCAACTTTCTACTTCAACGGCAATTAGTGGTCAGAGTTCGGAGCTCTTTATCGGACCCCATACAAGTCGAGTGTGGTGTGCCGCAAGGCTCGGTTCTAGGTCCACGTTTGTTTCTGGTGTTTATTAATGATCTTGCACAGGGAATCGCTTCAAACTTCCTAATGTTTGCCGACGATATCAAGATCTGGCGCAGGACCCAGGCGAACGCCGACCAACATGTGCTCCAAAGTGACTTAGATACAGTGTATCAATGGTCGATCCAAAACTTATTGCATTTCAACGTCAGTAAATGCAAGGTGCTTTCCATCCGACATCAGGGCAGCTACTCATACCGACTCGGAACGGATGTACTGCAACAATCAACTCTCGAACGGGACTTGGGTGTCCTGGTTCAAGATGACTTGGGTTGCTCCAGGCAATCCAAAAAGGCCTCGAAGACCGGGAACCAACACGTCGGGCTGTTGAGGCGGGTGTTTGGACAAATAAACAGCTCCATATTTCGACAAATGCTCAGTGCGTTTGTTCGCCCCCACGTCGAATACGCAATTCAAGCCTGGCATCCATGGATAAACACGACCTTAATGCACTGGAGCAGCCACAACGCCGGGCATCTAAGAACGTAATTGGAATGCGCAATCTGTCCTACCAGGAGAGGCTGCGACGGCTGGGATTGTTCAGTGGAAGCTATCGCAGACTACGAGGCGACCTGATTATGACATACTTGATTCTGCGAGACCCACATCATGTGTGTCGCCCTTTACTGCAACTCAGCAGCAATACAAACCTGAGGGGCCACTCATTAAAACTCGCAGAACAATACAGTCGTCTGGAGTGCCGCAGAAATTTCTTTTCCATCCGTGTCTGTCCCTCGTGGAATGCTCTCCCAGAATCGGTCGTCTCTGCACCGACAATAACAATATTTAAAAAACGGTCGGACGATGCACTCATCCACTTACACTTTGTTACTTAACACTGTGTCTCCATCCCACACCTGGAGTTTACCCTTGAATTATTTGTTGTTAACTGTGGGTGTTGTGAATCTAAGTGGATCGCAGGACTGCAGCGAAGCAAACAATAAGTCCTTATTTTTATATTTAAATTAATAACTATTTTACTATCCTTTTCATCATAATTGTTATGTTTATGTCCCCACCAACTATCCAACGGGGCTTGTAAAGCAACGCTTCTTAACCCGTATAAATTCATTCTTCATTGTTCATTGTTCAACCAGAACACGTTTTTGAAGACCACCATTCTTACCTGACCACGCAGTACAGCCGACTGGAACACGGAAGAACCGTCTTCTCAATCTACGTGTCACAGCCCTAGCAGCCCTCCAAGCCTACGTATTCAATAAATCCAAATTAGCATTCTTCAAAAACGCCGAAAATTCATTCAGACATTTCCACTAGATGATGTTGTCCGCGACCATGTAATAACAACGATGGTGCAGAACAAATAATGAGGGGTTTCATTATCCACTTGTAATCCAGGCAGGAGTACTCACCTCTGTGCTATCTCAAACGCTTTGGTGCGTCATCTGACTTGCGCATTACTTTATCCCTGCTGTGAATTTTACCTTGTAACTTGCTCATAACAAACCCACGAAAATTGTCAAGTGTTTCTTTTTATACCCGTTAGTAACAATGCTTCCACTGCTGCACTTTGTTGCTTGTGATGCTTTTTGACTGTTTATTACGCGACATGTTCAGACTTTTAACATGCATGATTTACATTCACCTCCTGCAGTATCTGGCGTTGCAAGTGGTTGTGACTTCATGAAACGCATTCGAAAGCTCACTTTAACCATTTTCGAGATCGAACTTGAAAACAGAGGATTTCTGACCAGCCGCTTGAAGTACACTCATCCCCATCCAGGCCCAGACGAGGAGGCCCATAAGGGATAAGCGGCTCTACTTCACCAAGTGCTGGATCCATGGCAGGATAGAGAGAGATCAAAGGAAGTTGTAGACCGGCGTGCAGACTATGCATGAATCTCAGAGAAATCGGCTTAGGAAATCTTAGATCCGCAACGATAGTCTGATAAATGTTTACCTTTGTCTCCTGTGGACTTGACCCAAATGTTCTTTGCTTCACAAGTCTTCCAGTGTTGTTACGGATCACACTAGCTGTTCCCTTAAACAGACCAGGTAATAAACTAGCTTCATATGGTTGTGTTGCACTGGAAAATTCGAAATAGGAATTTAAACAAGCATCAGAATGAAATCGACAAAATACCGAGTACTATAAGCCCTCCCAAAATCCACAGCTATATTAATTCACATTCTGGCATCAGCCTTGCTGTTTAGTCCATAGCTTGTTGCAGATGAATTGGTGTTCAGGATCATTGGCACCTTGAAGCTTGAATCGCGTATTCGACATGGGGCCGAAGATAGGCACAGAGGGTTTGTCGAAATATGAAGCCATTTATTGGTTCAAACGCCAGACTCAACACCCCGACGTCTTGGTTTTCGGTCTTCGAGTTCTTTTAAGATGGCCTGGAGCAACCCTAGTATTCTTGTACCAGGACACCCAAGTCACGTTCGAGAGTTGATTGTTGTAATATATTCGTTCGGATTCGGTATGAGTAGCTACTCTGATGTCGGATGGAAAGCACCTTGTGTTCACTGACGCCGGAAAGCCATAAGTTTTGGGTCGACCATTGATACAATGTATCTAATTCACTCTGAAGCACATGTTGGTTGGCGTTCAACCTGACGGAACTTTCGTATCTTGGTTCCAGGATGGACGCGATGTTGTACTAGGCACTGGCTGCTTCCCTGACTGTGGTGTAGCACAAGGCGAGCTGGCCATTTTGGAGCATTTCGTTGCACTGGTACGCTTGTTAGATGTGTTGGTTCTATTACGCACAAGTTAGCTTGGCACCGTTCACAAACGATCTTCGGAAATTCGTTCTGAACGCCCTAAATTATAAGAAATTTGTCTACCAGTAAGACCAACGCACGAAATATGAAGCTTCACACTGCAGAGACTGCATGTAATGGCATTAGCTCGAGGTCCAACGACTTTGCAGCAAATTCCCACAAGGTGAATGCTTAGCCATTTCAAAAATTGTACCGATCCATGCGAGAAAATCAGTGTAATGAGGAGGGACAGAAGTTTGGATAAATTATTACATGTAGTTATTTCGCGAAACTTCGAATGACTGGCTATAGTGAAATTCCGCCAACTAGAGGACAAAACTCCTATAACAATGAAAACAACAAGGTAAACTGATCATGAAGGAAAAACGAGCTAGATGCCATTAGGTTCGACGTAATCATAGGCAGAATGAAAACGAGAAAATGTTTGTAGAAATAGATTTAAATATATCACAGGATAATTCAATTTTTGAGAACAAATATATATATATGACACAATAAACTGGAATAAACTAGCATGGGAGCGGAGGCAGTATATTTCTAAACGGATTTTTTGATTAAAACGACGATGTTGACGTTTATGATGTAGCGTGGGTTGATGATTATTGATGACGATGACGATGGTGTCGATTATGATGATGATAATGATAATGATGATGCCGATTATGATGAGTAGGATGAGAATACAGATGAAGGTGATGATGATGATGATAATATTGATGATGATGATGATGGTGGTGAGGAAAATGATGATGATTTTGATGGTAATGTTAATGACAAAATTAAGATGGTGAGGATGATAATGTTACCTAAGTTGTATATAGGGAAGTTGGTTTGATGAGTATGCTAATGCAGTTGGTGATAATGCTGCACATGGTCAAGTTTATGTTGGTGGATATGAATAGAACAATAATGCTGATAATTTTATTGGTGATGCCATCATGCTGCTGCTGCTGCTGATGATGTTGCAGTTGATAAGGATTTTGATGTTGATGCTGATGGTTATGATGATGATAATGATGATGCTGATGCTGAGGTGGATGATGATGATGTAGATGATGATCATGATGATGAGGATGCCGATGTTGATGATTAGGATTAGCAGGATGATAATGGAGTGGATGTTGACAATTTACTGCGTAGGATGACGCCGATGAGGTTGCTGCAGATGATTGAGGATTGATGTAACCTAGGATGATTTATGATGCTGAGGAGGATGTTGTTGGCTGAGGATGATGATGATTATGTGGTTGCAATTGCTCAAGCTGAAAATAATAGTGGCGGTATGAATAATTATGCTGATGTTGCTGATAAAGTTGTCATGTCGTCGCTGATGCGGCTGGTGAAACTCCTGAGAACAATGCTGTTGAGGATGACGCTGATGAGGTTGTCGATGCTGATGCCGATGGTGATGACGCAGATGATGATGATGATGATGGAATTAATAATGATGATGATAAGGTTGATGATGAAGATAATGTTGAAGTGGATCACGATCATTCAGTTAATGATGACGTTGAGGAAGATAAAGATGATGGTGATGATGATGCTGATGATGACGATGGTGATGATGATAATGATGACGATGATGATTTGACGATGATGATTATCATGATGCTGCTAAAGCTGGTGCTGATTCTGATTCTGATGATAAAGTTTATGAAGTTGTTGTTGTTAATGATGAAGATGAATATGAGCATAATGCTCATGCTGATCATGATGTGGCTGTTGATGATGATTGTGATGCTGATGAGCATGATGAGGTAAAACACGACGATGATGATATTTATGATGTTGAAGGCGACGTTGCTAATGTTACTGGTGATGAGCAATGGAATATTTCGCGAGGATTTTTAGGATATTATTCAAAATGCTGCTGATGGATTTGATGATGATGACGGTATTGATATTAGTGTTAATTTTGTTCACGTCAAATTAAGTTGGTGCTGAGTATGACAAAGAAGTATTTTATAATCATGCTGATAAGGAAGCTTGGAATAATAACTCCGATTCACAAAGGTGGAAGTAGAACTGATCCCTCCAACCACCACCAAGTAACCTGTCATTCTATACTCTCCAAAGTCAGGAAATCCATAGTCGCCGATGCACTGGTGCACTAGCTGGAAAAATGCAACATCATCACTCCTGAACAGCACGGTTTCCGTCGACAGCGTTCATGTCCAACTATTTCACTAACTGCACGCAGCAGTTGAACCGAGATAACTAACGCCGGAGAAGGGGCTGATATGATCAACCTGGGTTGTTCCAAGGCTTTGGATCGTCTAGACCATCGGATACTACTATCCAAGCTGCAGCATTACAGGATCGGAGACGATCTTTTAAGCTGGATCGTCAACTTTCTACTTCAAGGCCAATTAGTGGTCAGAGTTCGGAGCTCTTTATGGGAACACATACAACTCGAATGTGGCGTGCCGCAAGGCATAACTCTAGGTCCACGTTTGTTTTTGGTGTCTAGTAATGATCTTGCACAACGAATCGCTTCAAACTTTCTAATGTATGCTGACGATATTAAGATCTGGCGCTGGATCCAGACGAACGCCAACCAACATGTGCTTCAGAGTGAATTAGATACATTGTATCAATGGTCGACCCAAAACTTATGGCTTTCCCGGCGTCAGTGAACACAAGGTGCTTTCCATCCGACATCAGAGTAGCTACTCATACCGAATCCGAACGAATATATTACAACAATCAACTCTCGAACGTGACTTGGGTGTCCTGGTACAAGAATACTAGGGTTGCTCCAGGCCATCTTAAAAGAACTCGAAGACCGAAAACCAAGACGTCGGGGTGTTGAGTCTGGCGTTTGAACCAATAAATGGCTTCATATTTCGACAAACCCTCTGTGCCTATCTTCGGCCCCATGTCGAATACGCGATTCAAGCTTGGCATCCAAGGCTAAAACACGACCTTAATGCACTGGAGCAGCCCACAACGCCGTGCATCTAAGAACGTAATTGGAATGTGCAATCTTTCCTACCAGGAGAGGCTGCAACGACTGGGATTGTTCAGTGGAAGCTATCGCAGACTACCATGCGACCTGATTATGGCTTAGTTGATTCTGCGAGACCCACATCATGTGTGCCGCCCTTTACTGCAACTCAGCAGCCAATACAAAACTGAAGGGCCACTCATTGAAAATCGCAGAACAATACAGTCGTCTGGAGTGTCGCAAAACTCTTTTCCATTCATGTCTACCACTCGTGGAATGCTCTCCCAGAATCGGTCGTTTCTATACCGACAATAACAGTACTTAAAAGACGGTTGGGCGCGATGCACTTGTAAAACAACCGCTTGTTGGACCCGTATAAATTCATTGATTACTGTCCATTGGTGCCCCTGATGATGATGCCAGTAATGGTGATGCTTATGTTAATGATGATGAATAGGTTGATGATGATGATGATGATGATGCTGACCATTATGATAATGATGATGAAGATGATGAATTTGTATATGATGAATTGGAAGTTGACAGTTATGATGCAAATGAAGTTTGGGATGATGCTAATATATCATGAAAAATATTATGGTGATCTTTTAATGAGAATGCCTATGCGTTTTTTGGTAATGATGCTGCCGTTCATTTTTATGTTGGAGATTATTATTAGAATAATAATGACCATGATGATAATTGTGATGTCATCATTGCTTCCGCTGATGATGATTGTGTTTTAGGTGATTGTGTTTTTAATGTTGATGCTGATGGATATGCTGACGATGAATTTTATACGGGTTAAGTAGTGTTGCTTTACACGTCCCGTTGGATAGGTGGTGGGGATATAAAGCTTACAACAATGATGATAAATATTGTAAAATAGGTAATGCTTTAAATATGACTATGAGGACTAATCTTTTGCTTAGTTGCAGCCCTACGATCCTCTTCGATTCACAGCATCCACAGTTACCATCAAATAATTCCATGGTTAACTCCAGGTTAAGGATGGAGACGGAGTGTTAAGTAACAAAGTGTGAGTGGAAGAGTGCATCGCCCAACCGTCTTTTAAGTACTGTTATTGTCGGTATAGAAACGACCGATTCTGGGTGAGCATTCCACGAGTGGTAGACATGAATGGAAAAGAGTTTTGCGACACTCTAGACGACTGTATTGTTCTGCGATTTTCAATGAGTGGCCCTTCAGTTTTGTATTGCTGCTGCTGAGTTGCAGTAAAGGGCGGCACACATGATGTGGGGTCCTCGCAGAATCAACTAAGCCATAATCAGGTCGCATGGTAGTCTGCGATAGCTTCCACTGAACAATCCCAGTCGTTGCAGCCTCTCCTGGTAGGAAAGATTGCACATACCAATTACGTTCTTAGATGCACGGCGTTGTGGCTGCTCCAGTGCATTAAGGTCGTGTTTTAGCCTTGGATGCCAAGCTTGAATCGCGTATTCGACATGGGGCCGAAGATAGGCACAGAGGGTTTGTAACGAAATATGAAAGCCATTTATTGATTCAAACGCCAGACTCAACACCCCGACGTCTTGGTTTTCGGTCTTCGAGTTCTTTTAAGATGGCCCGGAGCAACCCTAGTATTCTTGTACCAGGACACCCAAGTCACGTTCGAGAGTTGATTGTTGTAATATATTCGTTCGGATTCGGTATGAGTAGCTACTCTGATGTCGGATGGAAAAGCACCTTGTGTTCACTGACGCCGGAAAGCCATAAGTTTTGGGTCGACCATTGGATACAATGTATCTAATTCACTCTGAAGCACATGTTGGTTGGCGTTCGACCTGACGGAACTTTCGTATCTTGATTCCAGGATGGACGCGATGTTGTACTAGGCACTGGCTGCTTCCCTGACTGTGGTTGTAGCACAAGGCGAGCTGGCCATTTCAGAGCATTTTGTTGCACTGGTACGCTTGTTAGATGTGTTGGTTCTATTGCCCACAAGTTAGCTTGGCACCGTTTACAAACGATCTTCGAAAAGTCGTTCTGAATGCTCTAAATTATAAGTTATTTGTCTACAGTAAAGACCAACGCACGAAATATGAAGCTTCACACTGCAGAGACTGCATGTAATGGCATTAGCTCGATGTCCAACGAACTTTGCAGCAAATTCCACAAGGTGAATGCTTAGCCATTTCAAAAATTGTACCGATCCATGCGAGAAAATCAGTGTAATGAGGAGGGACAGAAGTTTGGATATTTTATTACATGTAGTTATGTCGCGAAACTTCGAATGACTGGCTATAGTGAATTCCGCCAACTAGAGGACAAAACTCCTATAACAATGAAAACAACAAGGTAAACTGATCATGAAGGAAAACGAGCTAGATGCCATTAGGTTCGACGTAATCATAGGCAGAATGAAAACGAGAAAATGTTTGTAGAAATAGATTTAAATATATCACAGGATAATTCAATTTTTGAGAACAAATATATATATATGACACAATAAACTGGAATAAACTAGCATGGGAGCGGAGCAGTATATTTCTAAACGGATTTTTTGATTAAAACGACGATGTTGACGTTTATGATGTAGCGTGGGTTGATGATTATGATGACGATGACGATGGTGTCGATTATGATGATGATAATGATAATGATGATGCCGATTATGATGAGTAGGATGAGAATACAGATGAAGGTGATGATGATGATGTGACGAAGATGATGAGTATGACGATGTTCATACTAATGATGATGCTGATGATGGTGATGTTGTTGATGATGATGATGATAATGAAGAGGAGGATGTTGATAATGCTGATGTTAATTTTAATGATGTAGCTGGTAATGATAATCATGACGAGGATGCTGATGATGAGGAGGAGGATGATGATGATGATGAAGATGATGAGTATGAGGATATTGATAATGATGATGATGATTATGTTGATGCTGACGGTTAAGATGAAGATAATGATGCTGATGATGATGACGGTGATGATGATAATGATGATGATATTGATGATGATGAGATGATGATGATGATGGTAGTGAGGAAAATGATGATGATTTTGATGGTAATGTTAATGACAAAATTAAGATGGTGAGGATGATAATGTTACCTAAGTTGTATATAGGGAAGTTGGTTTGATGAGTATGCTAATGCAGTTGGTGATAATGCTGCACATGGTCAAGTTTATGTTGGTGGATATGAATAGAACAATAATGCTGATAATTTTATTGGTGATGCCATCATGCTGCTGCTGCTGCTGATGATGTTGCAGTTGATTATGATTTTGATGTTGATGCTGACGGTTATGATGATGATAATGATGATGCTGATGCTGAGGTGGATGATGATGATGTAGATGATGATCATGATGATGATGATGCCGATGTTGATGATTAGGATTAGCAGGATGATAATGAAGTGGATGTTGACAATTTACTGCTGAGGATGACGCCGATGAGGTTGCTGCAGATGATTGAGGATTGATGTAACCTAGGATGATTTATGATGCTGAGGAGGATGTTGTTGCTGAGGATGATGATGATTATGTGGTTGCAATTGCTCAAGCTGAAAATAATAGTGGCGGTATGAATAATTATGCTGATGTTGCTGATAAAGTTGTCATGTCGTCGCTGATGCGGCTGGTGAAACTCCTGAGAACAATGCTGTTGAGGATGACGCTGATGAGGTTGTCGATGCTGATGCCGATGGTGATGACGCAGATGATGATGATGATGATGGAATTAATAATGATGATGATAAGGTTGATGATGAAGATGATGTTGAGTGGATCACGATCATTCAGTTAATGATGACGTTGAGGAAGATAAAGATGATGGTGATGATGATGCTGATGATGACGATGGTGATGATGATAATGATGACGATGATGATTTGACGATGATGATTATCATGATGCTGCTAAAGCTGGTGCTGATTCTGATTCTGATGATAAAGTTTATGAAGTTGTTGTTGTTAATGATGAAGATGAATATGAGCATAATGCTCATGCTGATCATGATGTGGCTGTTGATGATGATTGTGATGCTGATGAGCATGATGAGGTAAAACACGACGATGATGATATTTATGATGTTGAAGGCGACGTTGCTAATGTTACTGGTGATGAGCAATGGAATATTTCGCGAGGATTTTTAGGATATTATTCAAAATGCTGCTGATGGATTTGATGATGATGACGGTATTGATATTAGTGTTAATTTTGTTCACGTCAAATTAAGTTGGTGCTGAGTATGACAAAGAAGTATTTTATAATCATGCTGATAAGGAAGCTTGGAATAATAACTCCGATTCACAAAGGTGGAAGTAGAACTGATCCCTCCAACCACCACCAAGTAACCTGTCATTCTATACTCTCCAAAGTCATGGAATCCATAGTCGCCGATGCACTGGTGCACTAGCTGGAAAAATGCAACATCATCACTCCTGAACAGCACGGTTTCCGTCGACAGCGTTCATGTCCAACTATTTCACTAACTGCACGCAGCAGTTGAACCGAGATAACTAACGCCGGAGAAGGGGCTGATATGATCAACCTGGGTTGTTCCAAGGCTTTGGATCGTCTAGACCATCGGATACTACTATCCAAGCTGCAGCATTACAGGATCGGAGACGATCTTTTAAGCTGGATCGTCAACTTTCTACTTCAAGGCCAATTAGTGGTCAGAGTTCGGAGCTCTTTATGGGAACACATACAACTCGAATGTGGCGTGCCGCAAGGCATAACTCTAGGTCCACGTTTGTTTTTGGTGTCTAGTAATGATCTTGCACAAGGAATCGCTTCAAACTTTCTAATGTATGCTGACGATATTAAGATCTGGCGCAGGATCCAGACGAACGCCAACCAACATGTGCTTCAGAGTGAATTAGATACATTGTATCAATGGTCGACCCAAAACTTATGGCTTTCCGGCGTCAGTGAACACAAGGTGCTTTCCATCCGACATCAGAGCAGCTACTCATACCGAATCCGAACGAATATATTACAACAATCAACTCTCGAACGTGACTTGGGTGTCCTGGTACAAGAATACTAGGGTTGCTCCAGGCAATCTTAAAAGACCTCGAAGACCGAAAACCAAGACGTCGGGGTGTTGAGTCTGGCGTTTGAACCAATAAATGGCTTCATATTTCGACAAACCCTCTGTGCATATCTTCGGCCCCATGTCGAATACGCGATTCAAGCTTGGCATCCAAGGCTAAAACACGACCTTAATGCACTGGAGCAGCCACAACGCCGTGCATCTAAGAACGTAATTGGAATGTGCAATCTTTCCTACCAGGAGAGGCTGCAACGACTGGGATTGTTCAGTGGAAGCTATCGCAGACTACGATGCGACCTGATTATGGCTTAGTTGATTCTGCGAGACCCACATCATGTGTGCCGCCCTTTACTGCAACTCAGCAGCAATACAAAACTGAAGGGCCACTCATTGAAAATCGCAGAACAATACAGTCGTCTGGAGTGTCGCAAAACTCTTTTCCATTCATGTCTACCACTCGTGGAATGCTCTCCCAGAATCGGTCGTTTCTATACCGACAATAACAGTACTTAAAAGACGGTTGGGCGATGCACTCTTCCACTCACACTTTGTTACTTAACACTTCGTCTCCATCCTAAACCTGGAGTTAACCATGGAATTATTTGATGGTAACTGTGGATGCTGTGAATCGAAGAGGATCGTAGGGCTGCAGCTAAGCAAAAGATTAGTCCTCATAGTCATATTTAAAGCATTACCTATTTTACAATATTTATCATCATTGTTGTAAGCTTTATATCCCCACCACCTATCCAACGGGACGTGTAAAGCAACACTACTTAACCCGTATAAATTCATCGTCATCATATCCATCAGCATCAACATTAAAAACACAATCACCTAAAACACAATCATCATCAGCGGAAGCATGATGACATCACAATTATCATCATGGTCATTATTATTCTAATAATAATCTCCAACATAAAAATGAACGGCAGCATCATTACCAAAAAACGCATAAGCATTCTCATTAAAAGATCACCATAATATTTTTCATGATATATTAGCATCATCCCCAACTTCATTTGCATCATAACTGTCAACTTCCAATTCATCATATACAAATTCATCATCTTCATCATCATTATCATAATGGTCATCATCATCATCATCATCAACCTATTCATCATCATTAACATAAGCATCACCATTACTGGCATCATCATCAGGGGCACCAATGGACAGTAATCAATGAATTTATACGGGTCAACAAGCGTTGTTTTACAAGTCCCGTTGGATAGGTGGTGGGGATATAAAGCTTACAACAATGATGATAAATATTGTAAAATAGGTAATGCTTTAAATATGACTATGAGGACTAATCTTTTGCTTAGCTGCAGCCCTACGATCCTCTTCGATTCACAGCATCCACAGTTACCATCAAATAATTCCATGGTTAACTCCAGGTTTAGGATGGAGACGAAGTGTTAAGTAACAAAGTGTGAGTGGAAGAGTGCATCGCCCAACCGTCTTTTAAGTACTGTTATTGTCGGTATAGAAACGACCGATTCTGGGAGAGCATTCCACGAGTGGTAGACATGAATGGAAAAGAGTTTTGCGACACTCCAGACGACTGTATTGTTCTGCGATTTTCAATGAGTGGCCCTTCAGTTTTGTATTGCTGCTGAGTTGCAGTAAAGGGCGGCACACATGATGTGGGTCTCGCAGAATCAACTAAGCCATAATCAGGTCGCATGGTAGTCTGCGATAGCTTCCACTGAACAATCCCAGTCGTTGCAGCCTCTCCTGGTAGGAAAGATTGCACATTCCAATTACGTTCTTAGATGCACGGCGTTGTGGCTGCTCCAGTGCATTAAGGTCGTGTTTTAGCCTTGGATGCCAAGCTTGAATCGCGTATTCGACATGGAGCCGAAGATAGGCACAGAGGGTTTGTCGAAATATGAAGCCATTTATTGGTTCAAACGCCAGACTCAACACCCCGACGTCTTGGTTTTCGGTCTTCGAGTTCTTTTAAGATGGCCTGGAGCAACCCTAGTATTCTTGTACCAGGACACCCAAGTCACGTTCGAGAGTTGATTGTTGTAATATATTCGTTCGGATTCGGTATGAGTAGCTACTCTGATGTCGGATGGAAAGCACCTTGTGTTCACTGACGCCGGAAAGCCATAAGTTTTGGGTCGACCATTGATACAATGTATCTAATTCACTCTGAAGCACATGTTGGTTGGCGTTCGTCTGGATCCAGCGCCAGATCTTAATATCGTCAGCATACATTAGAAAGTTTGAAGCGATTCGTTGTGCAAGATCATTACTAGACACCAAAAACAAACGTGGACCTAGAATTATGCCTTGCGGCACACCACACTCCATTTGTATGTGGTCACTCGCTCACACTCTCCTGGCTTTACCATCTATCGCTCTCACTATCCTCCTTTCCATTTTGCAGGTATTCGTCTTAGGGTCTTTTTCCCTTTTGCGCAGACCTTGAGCCTGCTTGGATACACTCCTTTGCGTTCCATCATGCGTTCCCCAGTAAAGTATTTCGCTTACTATCTCTGGTTTGTTGATTCATTCTATAATTCTGTAGGCATACGCTAGGGATCAAGCGTTTTGTTGGAATGGCTACATCTGGCTACTGGTAATCTTTCCTAGCGCCAACATTGGATGATCAGCTTAACTTCGACACCTCTGTTTAGTAACCAGCTAGTGGTCGTAGGCCTCATGCATCTGCGATTATCCTGATCCTTTATTTCTTTAGACTATCTGCATTCAACCTTTCCACCAAATTAACTTTAGATCTCACTTGGGGCAACCTATTTATCTTATTAGCACCCTAGCATAATTCGAGAATCTGCGCGTCGGTTGTGTCTTAGCCTCTACGCTCTGAATGATCTAACAGCTGTATTGTATGCTTGCGCAGGATCCATTCGCTGTCCTATCTTCATGAAACATTTCCTAGCTTTCTTCTGTGGAGCAAACATAACTCAAGTAATCAGCGCACAGCGCTCCTTTCTAGATGTTCATCTATCTATTACACGCTACGTCTATGACCCTTACTTATGCAAAAGTCCAGCCCTCTCACCGGCATTTCCCGGGGCAGGCTTCCTGTCTATGAGGCACAGCAGTCACCTATTTTATCTGAGACACCTACTCGATTGTAGTTCAGCTCACTCACTGGCTTTTCCCGGCTCAGGGCTCCTTAGTTGTATTCCATTAGCACTCCAGAAAGATTTGATTAGCTGCGCGTCGGTGCGCCTTAATCTATTATGCTCGAACTACATAACAACCTCATTGTATGCTTGCGCTTCCCACGTCTGCTCTTCTTTTATCCCGAAAACTTACTTAGCTTTCTTTTGTGGTGCAAGCATATCCATGTATTCATCGCAAGCCGCTGTTATGCCTAACATTTCTAGATCTTCATTTATCCCTTTCTCGCTGCATTATATTAGACACTTTTACCTGCAATCCTCCAAGTCTCGGGCTAGCATTTCTTGGCTCTATCCAGCTTGGTACTATTAACTTAGCACCCAAGCTGCTGCGGTTAGGCCTCAGGTGCTGATATCCTCAGCAACCTTAATGTACGCTTGCATTCTGGCTATTCACTGTCCTTTCGTCAAATAACCCTTCTTAGCTTTTTAGTTCAACACTACTCTCATCTGGTCAGTAAACAGACGCCCGTTAGCTTCTCATTTATAGATGCTCATTGCTCACTTACTCGCTGCTATGTTTGCGACACTTACCCATGCATGAGTCTAACAGACTCACTGGCTTTTCTGGGTCAGCATGTTCTACGCTCCCTATCGAAGTAGGTCGGCTACCTGCTGATCTTTAACTTCTGCTTAAAGTCTTCCCACGCAATAGTTACATCATAGCAAACCGATACTGCGTTTTGGCTCAAAGGCGCAACGCTCTTTATCCCACGTAGATGGTGGCAACCAATCTATAGGACATTGCATTCGGCGAAAACTCAGAAGACACTTTAAGCACAAGCATTGTTACACACTGTACATAATTTGTTTCCACTAAATGTTATATTTTAGGACTTAAACAATATTTGTTTCCATGCCTGTTCTTTGCGGCCTTGACTGTCCCTCACCTTCCATTTTCTCGAGGTCCGGAACTTCTTGGGGATCTGGGATTGGACCGAGAAACCGTTTTTGGTCGGAACAGGACGTAACTCACAAGGACCTACAGAGAACACAGCTGTACAAGAAATGGATACAAATACACTCACTATCACTACCGTTGTCCAATAATGATAGCTGGACACGAGACCTCCACACACCTGAAAGACATTCATAAACCTGAATAATCCAGACGCAAGAATCTGATGTTTTCTCACCTGGACAAACAAAGATGACCAAGGTCTCATCCTCCATAGGCCTCAGCCATCATGGCTTCCACGTCCAAAGATACCTGATCAGCTAACAGAGGAAATTGGAAGTCAATTGACTAGGGATAATCG
The DNA here is from genome assembly GCA_944474145.2 of Dicrocoelium dendriticum. Classification (NCBI taxonomy): domain Eukaryota; kingdom Metazoa; phylum Platyhelminthes; class Trematoda; order Plagiorchiida; family Dicrocoeliidae; genus Dicrocoelium; species Dicrocoelium dendriticum. Next base: position 28,531,915 of record OX104059.1, on the reverse strand, counting down.
AGGGTGAAAACAGTCGGCGAGCTGCTCTGCCAGTTGCATATTAGTGTACAAACGGATATCTGACAGTGTTCCAGGACGTGGGGGGTTTTCGCCTGGCAAGCGCCATAAATGTCCGCTTAACAACACTGCGACGTGGCGGATGTGACTCGCCACTGAATAAAGTCACTGCCGACAACTACATACTGGCAAGTCGAGTAGAATCATGATTTAATATTTTCCTGACACGATCAGGACTAAGATATTCCCTGCCTACATGTATCGTTTTCATTACACTTGTAGTGCCCTGACTGTTTACATTACTCCCGCTAGAACCCAAGATGTCGTCATGCATTGATCACTTTATTCCTCATGATTAAATTTACAATTTCCTAAGATTTCACAACGTTCGGCTTACCGCCGATTACATACATAGCAACGTGTTTGTTGCGAAACATGTTTGCATGTAAATATTGATCACGCCTTGTTTGCTGTGTCTCGACAAATTCGAGAATATACTATTTATTTATTTATAAAGAGCTCCGAACTCTGACCACTAATTGGCGTTGAATTGGAAAATTGATGATCCAGCTTAAAAGAGCGTCGCCGATCGCGTAATGCTGCAGGTTGGGTAGAATTATCCGGTGGTCTCGACGATCCAAAGCCTTGGAACAACCCAGGTTGATCACATCAGCCCCTTCTCCAGCGTCAGTTGTCTCGGTCCAACTACTGCGTGCAGTTAGTGAAATAGTTGTACATGAACGCTGTCGACGGAAACCGTGCTGTTCAGGAGTGATGATATTGCAGTTTTCCAGCTAGTGCACCAGTGCATCGGCGACTATGGATTTCCTGACTTTGGAGAGTATAGAATGACAGGTTACTTGGTGGTGGTTGGAGAGAGCAGTTCTACTTCCAACTTTGTGAATCGGAAGTATTATTTCAATCTTAGCTTGGCGGGTATTTGGTTTTTGTCTAAGCAGCGCTTGAAATCTGAGCTAATGGTTCTGCCAGTTAGCTTGCTGCTGCCAATGCCTCTGAACGAATGGCGTCGACACACGGCGAACTGTGTTTTTGTAGAGAAGTCAGCCTTTGCTGTACGGTCTCCGCAGTAAATTGTTGTGGGTTACTCCTGACACTGATACTGATACTGATTTGAAGCATCGAGTAGAGCATACTCTGTGTAGCTACATTAATTGTCGCTCTTGGACATTGACGTATTAATTATCGTTCCCCTCCCTATATGTTGCCACTGCAAAGTGCTTGTCTAGAAGCTTCTTAAATTAGGCCACGGAGTTTACCTCTATTAACGGATGCGGCAGGATATTTCAGATATTAACCACTCTAAGTTCTAAACCGAGTTGGTGAGCTACCCGCAACGACTCAAGTGGAGTGCGCATACTACCCTAAATCCCGTGGAAAGAACGTTTCGTGGATCCCGCTAACAAAGAGATGTACAGAAAAGGGCAAGATAAGAAAACAGTTATTGTTTACGGTGTTCTCGAGCTTACTGATCCCTCTTCCTGCGACGCTCAGATGAACGACTGCAAGCAACGGCACTACATCATGGAAGCTCTGTCTCTCGAAAACCTCGTGGTCATCTCTTTGACAAGCATCCCAATATCTCCAAACTATAAAGGGTGCGGTCCCAGGCTGTTAAAACCTGTGTTACAGCCAGAACCAATGGCACAAACCCTACTAAAATACTGGACTAAATTCCCTTGCAGATTGTCGACAGAAATTTGTCTGAAAGCAGCGGGAACACCAGCAGCTTCTAATGACAACATCGTAGAGACGAAACTCTTAATGAAAACGCTAACTGCAGAACCCGACTCGGGGACGGTTTCAGGAGTACTCATGATATCCGGAGGGACAAAGCAGAGCACGTGCAAACACCGGGATCCGAGGCATCTGATACCCGCTTTTATATCAAATACGTCTCGAGAGTATGCAATCTATCAAAAAGACGATTAGTTGCCGACACTTTAGTGGCCGGCGTAAACTTGTTTGCTTTATCCATCCAATCTAACACACTTGTGGTCTACGAGAAGCCCTCACGCATGTACACAAATGCCCAAGGTATACTCAACAAATTAGCTGCATTAAGACTTCGAAGCGCGTCAGCAGCTTGGAACCTCATCGCTGTTACCGAAACATGGTTGCGCTGCGAGACAACGGATGCTGAAAGTGAGCTATCGTGCATGCCCGTTGTCCGGAAGGATTGAACCAGCAAAGATCTTTTGGTAGCCGTTTTCTTTCGTAACATCCTGCAATGCTAACCCATAAACCACTCGGAAACATACGTACCTGACACCATTTGGTGTACTTTCCGGCTGAGAGGGAACGATGTTGGCCTATTGATTGTTGTTTACCGCCCACCATCGTATAATCCTGAGATGGACTGCAATTTGTTGACTGCGTTGCGGCAAGTGATAAACAGGAAGTACAGTCACATTTTAGTCACCGGTGACTTCAACTGACATGGCCTCGAAACCCGGGCCACACCAGGAAAGCAATTCAACGCAGCTTTGCAGGATCTGGCTTCGGACTTCCCGCTTAATAGCCTTGTGCCCACGCCCATCATGTTCAGGTTAAATGACAGGTCATCCACATTGGCCCGATTATTTACCAATGAAGAAATGATGGGCGACAGAGTGATAACCGATACTACTATGGGCCGCGGAGATCAAGCGACACTCTTGTTTCATTATATGTGCTACGCGGATTATCCTAAAGCCACGCCGGGGAATATCATGTCATAACCATCTATGATGACCCGAATTCAGGACTGCAGCAAAGCAAAAGATAAGTCCTTATTTTCATGTTTAAAGCATTACCTATTTTACTATCTTTATAATCATTGTTGTTTGATTGATGTCCCCACCACCTATCCAATGGGACTCGTAAAGCAACGCTTCTTAATCCATAAAAATTCATTGCTCACTGTTCATTGATGCCGCTGATGGTGATGCAAGTAATGGTGATGCTTAAGGTAACCATGACGACGATGTTGATGATGATTAAGATCGTAATGGTGAAGATGATGATGAATGTGTATATGATGAATTTGCTGTTGACTGTTAGGATGCAAATAAAGTTGAGGATGATGCTAAGGTATTATGATGAATATTATGGTGATTTTGTTGATGCGAATGCTAATGCGTTTGTTGATAATGATGCTGCTGTTGATTTTGATGTTGGAGGTTATGATTAGAATAATACTGATCATGATGATAATTGTGATGTCATCATGCAGCCACCGATGACGATGGTGTTGCAGATGGTTATGATTTTGATGTTAATGCTGATGGCTATGATGACGATAATGATGATGGTGATGCTGATTTGGATGCTTATTAAGATGCTAATGCTTATGTTGACGAGAATGACGCTGCTGATGAATAGTATTATCAGGATGATGAAAATGTGGATATTGACAAGGATGCTGCTGATTATTATGCTGATGAGTTTACTGCAGAGTATTGAAGATTAATGCAAATTGAGGTGATTTCTGATCATGAGAATGCTGTTGATGATAAGGACGATGAAGATTATATTGTTGAAACTGATAAGGCGGAAGATAATGCTTAAGGCAAGGATAACGATGCTGATGCTGCTGAGGTTGTTGATGAGTTTTCTGTGTCGTCGCTGATGCCGCTGATGATAATGTTGATAACCATGCTGTTGAGGGGGACGACGATGAAGAACGAAAGATAATGCTGGTGGTGATGATGATGGTGATGCTGATGATAATGCTGATGATGACGAGGATGATCATGATGATGAGGATGATAACAGAGATAAGATGGATCATTTGGTTAAAGATGGTGATGACGACGAAAATGACGAAGCTGATGTTGCTTATGATGGTGGTGATGCATATGAGGATACAGGTGGTTCAGATGGTAATGAGGATGTGTCTGATGAAAACTGAATATAAACATTGGTTAGAAGCAGCGAGTATAGCTTCCGATCTACAGCTGCATCGTTCTCCGCTCTTGGACACTGACGTATTAATTATCGTTCCGCTCTATATATTTTTTCACCGATAGGTGTTTGTAGAGAAGCTTCTTAAATTAGGCCACGGAGTTTACCTCTATTAACGGATGCGGCAGGATATTTCAGATATTAACCACTCTAAGTTCTAAACCGAGTTGGTGAGCTACCCGCTTCAACTTCGGTACGCTAAGTTTGTACCGGTGTCGTCGAGTGCTGCTTGGTGTGTGCAGATGAAGCAGTTTCCTCAACATGGGGTATTCACTAATATGTACTATCCGGTGCGTCATGATTAGGTCAACCCTCAGCCGACGATAAGCTAGGGAGTACAGTCCTAGTTTCTTACATAGGTCTTCATATGGCATACCTCGTACGTTGGGAATCAGCCTAGTGGCTACATGCTGCACCCGGTCCAGCTTTTCTACTTCGCCCAGCGTAATATAAAAATACGCGGGAGAGCCGTACTATAGCATTGGTCGTATTATCGAGACGAAGAGGTAGGTGGCAATCCCTTCGGACTAAGTTCTGAGGCTACGCCTGAGCGCGTCACAAAATCAGAAGGCTGTCTTGGTACAGCCTATTCGTGTTGACCATTTACTTTTGATCGCAGCGTGAGAGCACACCGAGGTCGCGCACGAAAGACGCGGGATGCAGCAGTTGAGCAGCCATTGTGTACGTTCGGCTGTGCTCGCATTTCCCAACCTCATGAATTGCGAGTTAGCAGGGTTAATCGGATGGTGAAAATCTAAAGATCACTTTGAGAGGCTGTCGAGATCCTGCTGATGTAAATCACAGTCATCTAGTGTGCGGATTACTCTCCACACCTTCAAGTCATCTGCGAACAACGCACAACGTGATTGGAGTAGCTTAGGCACATGGATCATGAACATGGATCAGAAACAATTATCGGCCCTAGTACAGTGCCTTGGGGCACACCGCTGCTCGATGGACACTAGTCAGTTAGCTGGGTGTCCACCTGGACCCTCCACTTCCGATCGACATGGAAATTTCTGGTCCATTGCTGCAGCGAAAAACCAACACCGCACATCATCAGCCTGTCAAGGAGCGTGGCATGGTTAACTTCGGCAAACGCCTTACTGAAGTCAACGTAAATGACATCGACCGATTGGCCTTGTTTCATCGCTTGTAACCAATCGTGCCTCGTCAAAAGTAGCTTGGTGATGCCTAAGCGACCTTTCATGAAAACATGATGTGCCTAGGTCAACAGATTTCTCGACTCGAGAAGCTGCAGAAGGTTCTTCTTCACGATCTTCGCGAGCGTCTTTGCTAAAACAGCGGTCAGGCAGATCGGCCGGTATTTATCCACTTTACTTGAGTTACCACCTTTCGGTATGGGTTTTACGACTGAACATTTCCATTCGTCCGGTAACAGTCCAGTGGATATTGACCTGTTAAACAGTTCAGTTACAGAAGGCGCGATGACGGCCGATAGGGACTTGAGGATCAGTGGGTGTATACCACCTGGCCCAGCAGACTTCGTCCCGTCAAGTTTTGCAAGCAGCTTGCGTACATCCTCCATATTGCGGTCCAGGATGTTAAGTTCGGCTGGATCGGTACCCGTCGAACTCGTTACAGACACCTAGTCACTTGGAAAACAAGGAGGCGAAGTGCGTCGCCAATGAGGACGCAAAATCTGTATTCGTGTTAAGGGGCTGTCTATTGTAGCCTTCTAAACCTGGGACATTGTCTAAAGGACTCAGGCGCATGTCCACGTATGCGAAGATCCTCTTGGGAGCAGCTTTTGCGGCGGTAGCATACACCTCTTCGGAGCTACTGCATTTTCTTTTTTTCGATTTGTTGCCGCGACATCACTGTTCCTCGTTTGCCTTGTAGTCCTCATCCGAGCCCGATAACACGAATTTGTTTCGTAGCCTGAATCGTCGTCGGGCCAGTTTTTTGTACCTTTTGTCGAACCAATGTGGTTTGATTGGGCTAACGTCACGAAATTTGAGGGATACAATTCGGAAGCAAAACGATTTCACTCTCTCTTTAATGATAGTCCAACTGGTTTTAATAGATGAATCCTGTGGTAAAGACCAGTCTATCTGGCTCGCTGCTCGAATGAGGCTATGAAAGTCCGCCTTCCAATAGTTGAAGGTTGGCTCCAGTGGGAGAGCATACGGCAGTGGTAGTTCCAACTGCTCGTTATCACCAAGTGGTCGCTCGCTCCCAGGGGCTCAAAACTTGAATGGTATGCACACGCTGCTCACAGCGATTTAAACTTAAGTCTAAGCATGATGGAGCCGCGCGCGCAGTAATGCGTGTCGGTTGGTTGATGTGCTGTGTGGCCCCCGTTTCAAACAGCAACACCGCAAACTTCCTATCGACTTCATACTGACCGGGGAGACGTTCAGCTTCAGTTAACTGTATTCCGGGCAAATTGAAATCACCGATGAATAGGAACATCTGACGACTCATGTGGTTGCGGACATGCGGCAACCAGTCTAAACAGCGGCTCAGTGGGCTGCGCTATACCACGCCCACGAGTCTCTCGCAGCGTCTGAGGTGAATACCAAACCATAACTGCTCTCATAGATCAGCAGCGCTTTGGTAGGCGTTCACTCTTCTCCAACACAAGGAAGACTTTATGTAAAGTAGAACGCCACCGCGATAACTTAATGGTCTATCAAAGCGGAAGCATGAGTAGCCGGTGATTCCCCCGTCTTGGACTGTTTTCTCGGAGTTTAACCATGTCTCAGCAAGGCCTAACACGTCTGGTCGCTGGCAGCTTACAAAGTCGTACAGCACATCACACTTGTTCATCAGACTGCATAGGTTCGTAAAGGCTAGGTGCAGACCGCGTTAGGAACCGCTGGGCGCACCTGAAGAATTAGAAACCTGGTGTTCCGGATCCGTGAAGGAATCCGGGCCACTACCGGAAAATTTACAATGCGGATTTTTGGTTCTACATCCTCCGTGCGCCGCGTTAGTTCAATCAACGCAGACGTGAGTTTCTCTCTGTCTGCTGGGTCTAAGTCAGCGCGCACGGGGAACTTTAGACCCTTCAGCCTATGAAGACGGGACAAGAGTAACTTGGGACTTGTTTCCTCGACAAAAGTTATCATCATAGGCCGACTTTTATCATTTATTCTTTTTCCTATACAAGCAATATGCTGAGCTTTGAGACCGCCCTCATTTACACGACGTAGGCTTTCAATTAGGGATTGTAAATCTCAAAGTCATGTTCATAGCGTACCTGAGGATTGGAATCACTTGATTCAGGTGCGTGAAAATAATGAGGCTACGGCGCCTCAGGTCGTCAGACATTTCTATTGGTTTCTTCGGTGTTTGCACTTTCCATTCGTTATCCACAATTTGCGCATTGCAAATTTGAGGTTTACTGGCAACAGAACACATTGTAGGCCTTGAGGGAGAACCTGACGGAACTTTCGTATCTTGGTTCCAGGATGGACGCGATGTTGTACTAGGCACTGGCTGCTTCCCTGACTGTGGTGTAGCACAAGGCGAGCTGGCCATTTTGGAGCATTTCGTTGCACTGGTACGCTTGTTAGATGTGTTGGTTCTATTACGCACAAGTTAGCTTGGCACCGTTCACAAACGATCTTCGGAAATTCGTTCTGAACGCCCTAAATTATAAGAAATTTGTCTACAGTAAGACCAACGCACGAAATATGAAGCTTCACACTGCAGAGACTGCATGTAATGGCATTAGCTCGAGGTCCAACGACTTTGCAGCAAATTCCACAAGGTGAATGCTTAGCCATTTCAAAAATTGTACCGATCCATGCGAGAAAATCAGTGTAATGAGGAGGGACAGAAGTTTGGATAAATTATTACCGGTGGTTATGTGGTAGAACGACAAAGGATTAGCTGGAGTGAATTACACACACCTTAATTCGAACCAGCTATGAAAATGAAATCTAGCTTAACTTTACCTCAAAGGACACGAGGAAGATAACACCAGGGTTGACGAAACTCTTAGTGTACAAACAACGTAATAATAATGCGGAAATTGTTCTAAATCTCTCACTGGATTATTCGGAATCAAAATTATACAGTATTATATAATTGCTGATCACAAATATCAATATCTGGCACAAAAATCTGGAGTAAACTGGCCTGGGGGCGTAGCGGTAAATATCAAACCGTTTGCTGTTGCAATGAGAAGTGAAATCTTTTTAGATTACCTGGTTGCATGATCTAGCGAAACGTACATGCGGATCGCATCTGCAGCGTGTATGCTTATTCCACAGCCGTGGTTATTGGACCACTATTCTTCATGATTGAAGGAAATACTTATCTCAGGGTTTGCAGGTTATTAACGTGCTTGTACAGCTGTTTGTGGTTAGCGATGAAGGTTTTTGCCATATTCTGCTGATAGGCGGCTTTGTCTTCTCTTAACAGCTGAGTGCAGTATTTACGTTGGGCTACTTAGTTGTCTCACGTTTCTTGTGATGGAGCTTCTCTGTTCGCTCGACATACTGTGTTGAGTACTGTCATTCATTTTCGAGTTCTGCTCCTAACGAAAGAAAATGATTTGCACTTATTGCAAGCTTTTATCTTTAAAGCATCTGCAATCAGCTAAATGCAGTTTTGACGAACTCGAGCCAAGCGACTTCCGGGAGTTCTTCTTCGAGAAACGACCAATTTGTGGCGCTGTCGAGCTTGGCTAATCGATCGTAGCTTGTGATGTTTCGTACCGTCACATCGTTATCATTCAGATATTCTGCATAGCAGACGAAGTTGAAACTGATCACTGCGAGATAACTGCAACCCAACGGGCAGTCTGAAATCAACACATCAGTCATATGCTCCTGGTTGGTAAGCACAAGATCCAGCACAGATGGCCTGTTACCGGTTCTGAACCGAGTGGGCAAAGTGATGAGAATGCAAAGAGGGACAGTGGTTACAAGATCTTGTAGCTCGGCTTTGAATTGTTCTCCGATCGTGGCAGGGGCTTTTAAACAATGTACATTGAAATCACCCATGATAAGAATGTGAGGGTACTTTTGTTGTAAACTGCACCTTAAAGCAGCCGCTATGTGGTTGTCGGTTTCAGGTGTTTAGTTAGGGGCGCGGCACACCAAGACAATAAAGCAAACTTCCCTGCATTTTAACTGCAACCGGCACCAAACATAGCCAGGGAACTGCGAGTCAGAATCCTCCACGGCTTCGCGCTGTAAGTCATTTCGGAAATACAGGATTATTTCTCCTCCTTTTGTGAGCCTGTCATTCCGGGTCAGCGACATGCGCGTTAGCGGCACTTCAGCGTCCGTCATTCCCGTGTGCAATCATGTCCCAGTGATACCAATGACATCATACCTCCCGGAAGTTTGACGATCTTTCAGTTCAGGCAGTTTGTTAGTAAGACCCTGAGCATTCGTATACAAGCAGGCAAGTTTCTTGATCTCTAGGAACCCACGGAGAGTAAAGCAATCACGTGTGGGTGAATGCCCACCGATGGGAGACCGGCAGCTACCCGATTGTTTGATGCGTCAATGATACCTCGTTTGCAAATTGATTCGGCCAAGGTGCGTCTCAACTTTGTTTAGACATACGTCAAAGTGAAATAAACATTAGTCAAGTTTCGCTTTTGTACATTCGTCGGTGTACTTGCTGCTTCAGTTGGGTTAATATTTGGGCTGTGCAAAGTGTTTGCAACCTTTAACCGAATTTCAGAACGGAGATGTTTCCGATTTTTTCTTCATCCGTCTGAAACCTCCTTTGCTTGTTGCTCTGACTGAACTAAAATTTTTAAGGTTCTACGGCTGCTTTCTCTATAATTCGGTGAGAGATGTATCCTGGTGAGTGATAGTGCCACAACATCCTCCAAAGAAAGTGTTTCTCGAATGAACCGCCAATGTTCTAAATCGTGCTTTCCGGTCTCTTGAACATCGTTAGAAGTATGTTCTGGCACGTCATATATGAAGATTGTGATTAGGCTGTCTTGCTTGCTGCGCCCCTATTCGATATTTTGTGATGGACGCGCGCTGCCAGGGACATCAGGATAGATACCTATCCCATAGGATTCGTGTTTTAGCGTGCTTGCGGTGAGCAAAACGTTTTCTACCTCGGTGGAGGATTTTAGGGTTACTCGAATAAGTCTGGGTTCACCATAATGTGGCGAGTTCAGATGACGAGTAATTCGTAATAAATCTCTGGGCTTGGCTTTGATGCTCATCTACGTACATAATGAGTTCCATTGATCTTAGTCGTCTACTAACTTATCGCGCAATGTGATGGCGGTAGATTCAGGGACATTTGAGCATAAAACAGTCCGGGCACTGTTGTGTTATCCCTTTTTCGTCGATCTACACCGTATGGTACTCATTTGTCCTGAATTGTTGACAAGTGATCTTTTGCTGTTTTTCTCTCCCTATTCGCGTTAACGGGGTGTACAATAGAAGAGGACACAACGGCAGCATCTCGGTGGACCCTTGCAGCAATAGTTGCCTAGATAATTGATGTTCGTGGAGAATTAGTCTCGACAAGATATATTTGAGCTACTGGTACCAATGGTTGGTGATTGGATGCTTCATCTTGGTTAATGCTAGATGTAAGGTCTAGAGAAATTTGCTTAATCAGACGCTTTGAATAGTGCCTGGTTTCGTTGCCGTGTGTACTGTTTGATTCAGGTAGGTACAGTCTGTTTATGCCTTGCGTTCTACCAAACTTGGATAAGACAACAGAGAGGGCGACTTGGCTGATTACGGTTAATGGGAACCGGATTGTTTAGCATTCTGTTGCTCAGAAGCCGATACGCTTATGTGATGCATATTCGCTTCCATTGAAGTAATCTTATGGTTCATTCTCTGCTCTGCATCTGCGGTTAACCGGTCGCAATTCTCAGCTAGAATAAACAAACACTTAACTGGGGAGGGTGGTACACGCAGTACAGAACCAAAATGCATCTTGGGAGCAATTTCGCTCCCGTAACTGTTGTTGGGACACATTTGCACATTTCGTATGGTACCATTCCAAACAGAGCGAAGAAGCCAGACAGTTTTAACTACTTGATGACATTCTCCTGACCCGCAAAAGTTTTTTGCTTGGAGCCTGTTCGTTTTCGCATCCCTGACATTCAATTTGGTGTTGTTACCTGTTCCAGCTGCTTAGTTAGCGCTATGTACCTTTACAGCTTGAGCGCAGCGTACCTCGGTCAGGCGAGCGTGGTGGTTGCAATGTCAACTGAGCGGTCGGCGTGGTCGCACGGTCCCTGTGATGGGGTATGTAGGCGCACAGGCTGAATATCTCACAAGGTATGACGAGTGACTGGAACCTGAACAGAGCGCTGAACACAGATTGACAAATCACAGATCACAGATTCTTTCACAACTGCGTTGATAAACACTGGATCAGAATAAGCTTAGGATTTTCGGCCTGCCATGAGGATTCTGTATTAAATAGTGTAAAACAGAAAGCCATTTGGCTTAATATGATTAAATTAAACGTTTGCGCTTTATCACAAATGTCAAGGAAAAAGGTTAGTGATGGTACAGCCTCTAATGCTAGAAGATATTTCCACGTGTGATTGAAAACTGAATAGGGCTTGTAATTCCAGTTCGAATGAGTGCACAATGAAAGCGCTGCGAGAGGATGGAGACAGGATAGAGGGGAATAATCCAAACGAGACAGTAACCTAAACACCATCATGAAAACTATCGTTAACATCACGATCATCATCAGCAGCAACATCGACATCAAAATCGTCATCATCATCATAATCCTCATTCTCATCAACAGGTCATCATCATCATACGCTTCTTCATCATCATCATTATCAGCAACATCATCATCAACCCCATCCTCATCATCATCGTGATCATCATCATAAACTTTATCATCATCGTCGTCATCATCATCATCATCAGCATCTGCATCATATCCAGTATCATCAAGGTCAAGGCCACAGCCTTCGGTTTGAAAAAACGTTCGCTCCGCTCTCAGGCCAGTTTTTTCATTATTATTGTGTCCTATATTGTTATAACTTGTCGTGAGTTATATAGTTCGATATAATATTTGATTCTGCGTTTTCCGCTGATATATTTAGATATATATTAGCCGTAATTTTCTCGATTTTTTCCTCCTAGCGATTTTTCGATCTTAGTGGTAACGTGCCCTTATCCTGTTAGGCCAATTTTATCACGTTGATTTTATTAATACAACAGTGTCGTCCTCTAGTTCACATAATTAATTCTAGCTAGTCATGTAGCGTTATACTTCGTAACTATCTGTAATAATTCAGCATAACTTCTGTATCTCCTAATTACACCAATTCGCTCGTATCGATCGTAGTTATTTTTAAAATGACGAAGCAGTCTCCTTGTGGAATTTGCTGCAAGATCGTCGGACATAGAGCTAATGCGATTTCATGCAGTCTCTGCAGCGCAGGGCTTCATATTTCGTGCGTTGGTCTGACTGTAGACCAATTTCGTATAATTCAGGGCATTAAGAGCGAATTTTTGAAGGCCGTTTGTAAGCAATGCCAAGCTAATCTTGTACAGAATAAAACGGACACGTCTAAAAAGCGGATCAACACAACGAAGTGCTCTAGAATGCCCAGCTCGCCTTGTGCTTCACCACAGTCAGTGAAGCAGCCAACGCCTAGTACCTCATCGCATCCATCGCGGAAACAAGGTACTAAAGTTCCATCAGACTCTCCCTCAAGACCTACCATTTGTTCATCTGACAGTAAA
>OX104059.1:28498064-28519158 GCA_944474145.2 Dicrocoelium dendriticum | reverse complement strand
TATTTAAAAATTGCGCGATTATTTCAGTCATCATATGGAATTTTTTCTTGAGCAAAGCTAAACTGTTGACCACAGGAATGACTTGACATGTTGCGCAAAACCAAATTGTGTCAGCAGGTTGGTTTGTCCGTCTCACTTTTTGGACCGATTTGCCTGCACTTTGAGGATAGTAGAATCTAATGCAGCTAGAACATATAATACTGATTCTAAGCACTTTACTGCCGTTGTCTGCGCAACATAGGCAACGTTGAACCATTGGAATGCTAGTCGTCCTCTTAATGTTTACAGCAATGCCTATCTAAGCGCTCACCTTGATAAGTGTACTTTGCGCTGGGGGTGACGCACGAATAGGTCAGAACACACACACGATTCGATAGTTGTTCAAACGCACCAAGATCAGGCTGAGAGGCAGATGGATTTCATAACGCGCAGACTGTCGAATTCAGCGGTCAGCAGTGGTACACACAAACACACACAAAGCTGCAGCGTGTGTTAATCGGCCTGCCTTAAGGGACGATGCAGGTGGAGCGCTGATAAGCCTCCCTAGAGCTACTCAGTTGATGAGCGGAGCAAAACGGCGGTAACTTTGTTATGCTGCAACTTACCGGGATGGTTGCCGCCTAGTTTGGGAGTCCTCAACTTCTTTCGAGTGAGACAAAAATCTTGTCCGAAAGACCGGTTTGTTGTAGTTACACAAGTGGAATTCAGCAAAGAAAACTGGAAACCGGAGCAATAGTGTAATCCACACAGGTTAGATCCAGGAGATGGAAAGCAATGAGTAGAGCTCGTCGAACTGGTTCGAACGAGTTCACGCACAATATGGTGTGAGGAGAATTGGAGCGGGCACAGAGGGCAAAGCGAGAGAAGAGTTAATGTGCGGCCGCACGGTAGGGTGTCACACTGTGTACTTTATTTTTTGTTCATTTCATGTTGCAGCTAGAAGATAAAATTTACAGTTGTAATTTACTTAGATCTCTCGGAGTGCGTCCAAATTGGTGCCTAAATTTATTCGTGCCTAATGCGCAAGCAGAAGATTTATACTGGGAGACGTCACTTTACTAGTATTTTACTTTACAAGACTTTTGCGAATCGACGGAAAGTAGTTTTGGCACAAATCTTCTTGCGCTTACGCTAAAATACCTTTGAATCAGTTCGCGCACATCTATACTAGGTACATGGATGTCCAAGTAAGGTTTAGTTTGAAGCTTGTTTTTGTCAATTCACTTGACTTACTAGATAAGAACGCTTACGGCTCTTCCTTAGGTGTCATTTGTCATGTATAATAAGCGTTCAGCTGCGCGCTGGTTAGATCTCAAAAGAGCATCGCTAATCCATATCCAAATATATAGCGTGCTAAATATCAGGCAATAAGTACAAAGGTTTCTGGATTGCAGTGCATAATCTCGGTGGCTGCTACGCTTCAGGCGACCAAGGATAAATATAATTCTTATCTCACAACAGTTGCGTACTACATACGTTATGCTTGCGAGGAAAAGAGACACGAGCATGGCCTCTATGGGTATATATAACTGGCAAGTGTCTTCTGCAGAAGCTTGCTAGTTGCTGGAGGTCGTACCGTGCGGTTTCGTTTACTAACACATAGGATAGGTACGGCGAGGCTAGAAATATATATACTTCACATGTTAAAAAGCTAAAGCAGTTGTACCGAGTGATTTGCTGACTGAGGTCTGGAAAATCCAAAGAAGATCCTTGCTTAATTTAAAAAGTGTTGTGGAATAAATTCGTTAATTTTAACTTGCATGCTTGCTTATGGAAGTCATGCGTATGCGGACTGGAACAGTGTTGGTGTAGTTAGCGAGCAGTATGCATGGGCCTTTGTGATGCCACATTAGTTAGCGTTAAAGGTATCCCAAGTGTCCCTAAGGGCTCCTATTTAGCTAAATTGACTCCTGGTGTAAACCCAACTCCTCAGGCTACTGCAAGAGTTAAACCCATATAAAGCAGCAGAACCCGATGCAGTTCATTCGAGACTACTTCATGATTTGGTATCGGAACCAAGTGGACGGCTGACGAAGTGTTTCATTAGTCACTCAACATCTCTACTTTACCCTTTGAAGGTATGGAGCGGTCAGCTGTTCTATCTTCCGAAAAAGCCACATAGGTCTATCAGCTAAGTATAGGTCAATCCGTCGGACTACCTTCGAGGACATGCTGCGTAAAAAGCTGATGAGAGATCTGGTGAATATTAACCTTAATAGTTTTAATCTATACAGTAGTGCGCAGCACGGGCTCCAGAAGGGTATTTCGTATATGACGAATTGGTTGGTTGCTCATTAAGCTTAAGCAGATGCAGTGCACAATGGCTACCTAGTGAATGTGCGTTTCGTCCACTTTTTAAGCGCATTCAATAGGCTGCACCACTTTAGGCTATCAAACAACTGAACTCCATCTGCGTACCTGCCCGCGCCACACCCTGTGTGTGTGCAATCATGCGGAGCAGAGAGCAGTGTGCACGTGTAGGTCGCAACGTATGCTTCATGCAAGCGGTCATTAGCGGTGCACCACAGGGCTGGGTCTTTCGAACGAAGCTGTTATTTTCTCCGTACGTGCTTTCCATTAGTAGCTTGGGGGCATTGGCTATTATTAGCTGATGAACTTAAGCAATGGAACGTTTTTAATTGTTCCTGGATATTCTGAAGTTATTCAGTATGTCCTTTGTGGCTTCTGCCAAATAACCAGGCTAAGGGTTCCGTCCATCTTATAAGAGAAAGTTCCCCAAGTTTAAATTACGTGGTCTTTTGGGTCGAACAACCATTGTCTCCAACCAGGTAGACTAAGGCGCAGCCCATTCCTCTTATTTGTATTCTAATGACAATTAGGAGGTTGCAAGTAGGAATTCAGAATGCTGTTGTTATTACTCCTTTCTTTTAGTGTGTTATCTGTAAACATATCTGGGTACCTTCTCTCAGCATTTTTGCAGCCCTGGTCTACCGCTTTTAGGTTTGTCCGCCATGCCTGGTTCGGAACCAAATAATGATCTATTGGGTTTTGAGAGTAAGCACAAACTTTGTTGAGTGTTCACGGAGGCTAACGTAACGCCAGCGTCTATTTAACTTGTGTATATATTCAATGTATAACCGACGGCTTTGAGGAGACCTTATCCTTGCTTACCGCAGTTTCACAAGGAACGTTGCAAGGGACGTGAGCTAGCTATTCAGCTCGGCTCAGTTGCCTTCTCTTTGCAGTCATTCTATGAAGCCACACAAGCTGCGTTCCGAAAGGATCTGGGGAAAGACTCGTTTATCGCCTAGAGTTAACAAGCGCCGTAATTCGTTTCTAGAAAGTCTATTAAGCAAACCAACAGTTAAGGTTTTCGAGCATTGGTTACACACCCTTGGGTGACAACACGAAGGCTTAACTTTTCCTAACGAAATGTTTTCATATCTAGCATGAAGTAGTGGCACCAAATACTTTTCCGGATAAACGCTCCGCTCAAGAGGAAACAATCAAAGGAATTTCCTGTCGTTCCAATCCTGACTAAGTCTAAAATTATTTCTAACTTGTAGGTGGCGCAAAGTTATGCTTCATTAGGCACGATATTCTTACCTCCTCGCAAAAAAGAACCGATAAGTGCCCAGAAATAAAATCAACTAAAACATGACGTAAAAATAAACTTTATTCCTTGAGTTCACATGTTGCACGTGTTAAAGGAAGTTAAGTAAATTATTTATAAATATTGTCACCGCTATTACAAAACTTTAAAATATCCTAAGTGCGTTCCATTGATGATATTTTCGATGCTAACAATAATGACTACCTAGTACAATACTCGGGGGATCTAACAAGAATTGTTTTATTATCCATTTGACGCATTACTCAACCAAACGTATTGTGCTAGGAATATCGTAACTAATCTATAAAACGAAGTAAACTGTTGGGATCAAATCGATATATTTGCCCATCTACAACATAGACAAATGAGTTTAGTTTTAATTATTCATAGATAGCCATTCTGTCTTCTTTAAGTTCTTTCCAGTATCTACTGCAGAAGTGCTTTATTCCGTTTTTAATGGAACCGACTTTTAGCAACGAAACGTTCTGAAATGTTCACTTATAATGACAGCTGTAAGAAACTGGATGACAAAGCTTCCCGTTGCTTAAAATTTGAAGGCAAAATGAACAGAAAGCGGTTGGTGTTTACTTAAACACATGTTAAAAGCGGTAACGGACACAGCTTTTACCTAATATAGCGAACCAATTTTGCAAAAACTGGCAAAATGCGTGCTGTACTCATGTTACGTAGGCCTGTTAACTTAGAAAATACTTAAAAAATGTGAATTCTTTGACTTTCAAATCTTTGCGTTGACTCTGCTTTGACGGATGGGTTTTCAGTTAAAATATAAGCCGCAGGCGTAACCCTAATATAGTGTGTCGGGTTGTCAGCCT
The DNA here is from genome assembly GCA_944474145.2 of Dicrocoelium dendriticum. Lineage (NCBI taxonomy): Eukaryota > Metazoa > Platyhelminthes > Trematoda > Plagiorchiida > Dicrocoeliidae > Dicrocoelium > Dicrocoelium dendriticum. Next base: position 28,514,751 of record OX104059.1, on the reverse strand, counting down.
TGTGGCCAAGGTTCATATCTACAATGCGCTAATTTTAACTTGCTCTGGCGGTACACGTATTGAAATAGGAACTTCAGAGAAGCTTGCGCTGTTCTATGGCAATGATGAAAGTAAAAAGTTAAAACTTTAAACTGTAATACGCTTGCCCTCACACAGGAAGGTTCCTCTGCATTTCAACGACACCCTTGCACATTATTCTAGGATAAGCTGGAACACTAGGGTAGACGTTTGTGTAAATATGTTTACGAGATTTGTTTGCATAAATAAGCACACGAAGTAATTACTTATTGTATCTCATCTGCTAGTTCATTTCATTTAACCAGATGTGTACTAGTCAATTACGAAACAAGATTGCGCATATATTTTGCTGGTAAGAGCAATTTCGTTGTATAACAATTGCGATAACTGTAGAAGACATTTGACGTAGCAGCCAAGGATATTCTCCACAAATGATTCTAATATTTTGTTGATATAAGGCCCTGCAATAATGTATATTTGTTTTTCTGAAAAGGCTGGAGCATGGCTTTATGCGCACAGTTACGTATACTATGTTAGCTACATCATTGTGGGTGGTAGAGGAATTACCCGATGCTTTTGAAAATAACTGTGTTCTTGTGGAACATCTAGTTAAGCAAACAAAACCTGTTGAGGACTTTTCTAGTTCAACTTATAATCGGGAGAGCTTACGTTTTGGAATTTGTAATCACTGCGTTGCAATTGACTGAACCGTGATGAATTGCATGAATTTGGTTTATGCTACTTGAATTGACTAACAATAGGCCCGTATCAATTATTAGACTGGGCAAATATATGGACGGAATTTACACAGCACATCCTCAGCTATTATGAGAAATAATATATGATACCAACTACTTTCCAAATACTGGTTATTGCTCTTCAACTAAGGAATAAATTAAAGACGTCAATACTTTGCCAATAGGTAGATTTGAAACTTATGCACTTTAGTTATAAGTTCTCTGCTTGGCAAGTGGGTGTTCAGGCAACGTAGTTAAAACTAATAATTGGCACTCAAGAATTATCGTGTTATCAAGTTTAAAATGGTTGTTATATATATGTGTATATTGCCATAAGCATGACTATGTATGCGCATGCGTATACATAAGTATACCTAGGCATAAGTATAAAAATATTAATGTTTATATAGAAATATATAATTATTTGAATATATTGTAGTACCGGGTGCAGTGTGGTGTAGGAAAAGTAGAGCGTTTATTTCAGTAGGCTACAATTAGTATGCATGGGTCTAATACCGAATTTTCTAGGAACATGTACCGCACTGTCCCAATGGAGTTAAAGTTCGCTTTTACTATAACGCACCAGTAGTGTCTTTGTTGGTCGTTAGGCAAGTGTTTGTAGTGGATGACCTAGGAGTCCCTCTTAGCGACACCTCATTATATCTGATGAAAATCAGACGTTTGCGCGCGCACTAAAATACCAAAGGATGCATCTGCAGTGCGAATTGGGCAAGTCTACTTAAACTCAATTAAGAGAATCCTCCTGTTTATACTCACTTTAGAATCAAAGACTTCGTAATCGACCTGCGTTATTATTCCTGTTTCGTTGGTACTCTAAATGCACGAGTGCCGATAAGTCTCTAAATTTTGTCGGAGCTCAGTATCATGACTGTCTGCTTGCGTTCTAAAAGGCCACGAAGGCACAACTAATGGACAGCGGAAACACATAGATTGAAATTTGACGCTGAGTTTGATTATTCTGTACCAATTATTCCCAAGCATACATTGTGATAAATGTTGCAATACTGTAAACCTTAAAGCTGCGTTCATTATTGCGTAGATATACGGAACCCTACAGTAATTACTTAAAAAACAGTCCCCTAAAAAAGAATTCTACATAGTTCATCAGTTGCCCTAGTGAAAACAATGTGAAGCTGTCTAGTCAACATTTATCTCAGTTTACATCCACGTATTATGAACTTAACAATACTAAAACACCGTTACAAGCACAATCTATTTCAACCCAAAATCCTACAAGGATCGGACGTTTGTGCTCTTACTGCAACTTTTAAATTTTGTCGCTACAAAGCATGCTGCTCAGAGCTGCCATAAAGCAAATAAAAAATCATAATTATTTAGGTTATTTAGGCTCATGGTCCCGACACTAGGCATAAGAGATCATTTGCAATCTTCTATTTTTTCACTTAATATCGTTATATTTTCAATCTCATGAGCGTGCCATAAATCCGGACCTAATAAGTCATAGAAATATTTCGCTAATATCGGAATAAATAACGTCAAGTGATGGGTTTGAAGACTTTGGTTATCCCTCTTTTAGATAAAACGCAATTAAATAGCTGCGTTATGGAATCAAATTAAACGCGCCAACTCACGAATATTGACTGATGATTTATGCACGATTATCAACACAAAGTCCGACAATATTTCAATGTGCAAATTTTCCAACTGCCTAATAACTCTTCGGCCTTTAAGAAAATTCGTATCTTAATACATATTTCACGTAGGTAACGGCATGAAAATATTGCGCCAAATGATCTGTTCTCTTGAGGGAAGAGCTTCTAGGAGATGTCTAAGAATATATCCTAATTATTTATCTGTTTATTGAGATTTATGCCAGATTTTCATGCATGACTGCGCTCATGAGACTATAGAAGTCGCTGTTTCTCACACCAAGATTTCTTTCTTTTATCAGAAGTTATATGTTACATGGGTTGCTATGCTATATGGGTTGTGATCGCGTGCACCTATGTTTAAGTAACTAAAATTGACGTCGTCATGGATGTGTTTTTCATGGTAAAACTATTCGGTTTTCCCCATTTCATGTCATCAATAATCTATATATATGCTTTAATTAATCTCATCAGGGAATGAAGTTATATGGATATAATCTTGTAGCCATCCCTCTTCGGGTTACGTTTTTTGTGTATATTGAATTTTACACGAAATAATTTTGTAGCCATACTGTTTTGTGGGCTTCTGTTTTAACTGTAACGCTACAGATTTACTGGTCGTCGTGAAGTAGTTTTAGGAAAAGACACTTTTATTAAGCTATGCTCCAATATATTTCTAACCATGTGTTTTTAACAAATTTTCGCACTGATTTATTCTTGGGCGTCTATTGATTGTCCTTACGTTATTGAACTCGGCGAATAGATTCCAGCACAACACATCACCGTTACAATTTTGATTTATTTTAAAATGAAATTTATAATGCTATTGAAACTTTGGCATTGTAGAAATATAGCATCAAGTTCTAGTGGTCGACATGCTATTGACACTTGTCCAAAACTCTGGCAATGAGCTCCGTTCTTGTTTAAGCAATATGCCCTCAACTCATCAGTTAGTGAAACGAATAAAGCAACCACAAGTTCTTAATCTGGCAGACTTAGTTCGTTAAATTTATACTGCATATCCAGCGCGACCGTTATTCACAAGCACCAATTTGTAGCTGTAGGCGATCATCAGTTCCTTTTGGATCGTAGCGCAATAGTAGTTTACCCCATCGTTTTCAGCTTTCTTTGTACCACGCTTGGAATACTGCATACAGATTTGCTTCGTCCACGACTCCAGCACAGTTTTGTGCGCTTTAAGCACTTCTAACTTATTGGTACATTGCCTAAAATGTTTATTCTAGACTAATCGGCTGTCTAGCTTATACATATTTTCGCATCAGTTTAAGCTAACCTATTTGAGAGCCGTCTAATGTTATCACCAAAGTAGGGCACATTAAAATAACGCTGAAGCCTAGTTAAACGTTAGGTTGCTTTATCAACGGAAGCGATTTCAATGGCCCTCTAAAATACCTCTGCTAGTTCAGATCATGTAGTTGAAATACTTTTCGAGAGATAAATAAACGTTAATAATTTTGCAAATATTTTAGGAGCCCAGTAGGCTTATAAATTGCGTTCACTGCAAACTCGCATAACATTGACAATCAAATTGCAAAGTGGCAAACTAAAGTTGGGCCTAATATAGCTTGGAATGCCAGCTTGAGAAGAAGGTGCTTATAAGAAAATTTAATAGAGGGCTCCGTCGAGATAGAAAGCTTTAGAATTAATGGCTGCGTACGGTGGTAATGCTAACGATGACGAAACTAATACAGTGTTTGCTGGACGTCGTGTAACTGGTAGGCTTCGTAGTCACTCATCAAACACAAAGACTTTATAAATATAGTGATAACTAATGCTGACTATGAATCTCAAATCCTGCTGTTGTCAAAATACTGATTTACCTACTGAAGTAACTTGTTAGAAATAAATGAGAATATCCGTAGCTCCAGCTGTGAATGCGGGTATTGAGCTGTTCTCTAATCTGAGTTATTGTTGTGCAGACGTTTCGTTGCCTAACGAGGCGAAATCATCAGTGCGAATGAATGGGCCTGATTTGAAGTGCCTCGTAAGCGAATTCAATATCCAACTGCCTATTGATCGACCAATGTTTTGAATGCTAGGCTTATACGAACTCACGTGCGTGCCGGTATTTTGCGCTTCCGAGGATACCGGCATGCACTAGGTCGATTTGATAGGTCTCCGCATCCATATGCACTGACAGCAGTGCAATATCCTCCGCCACTGGAGCCAAACTTCAGCTACTGAAATGTGGAATTTAAGAGCTTCATACAAGCAGCGAGCCAGATAGACTAGTCTTTAACACAGGATTCGTCTTTTGAAACCCGTTGGACTATAATAAAAGACGGAGTAAAGTCGATGTGTGAGAGATTTGCTTCCCCAAAAATTTCGGAAAGTTGGGCCAAGAAACCACAATGGTTCGACAAAACTTACAACAAAGTGGCCGGACGACGATGCAGGCTAGGAAATAAATTCGTGTTATCTGGCTCGGATGAGGACTACAATGCGTACAAGGTACAGCGAAATCGCTGTACAAACGCAAAAACAAGAAAACGAAGAATCTTTGAATAGGAGTTTGCAACCGCCGCAAAAGCTGCTCTTAAGTGGATCTTCGCACACGTGAAGCGGGGTATAATACCCGTAACCAACGTCACAGTGATAGAAGGATAAGAAGACCAGCTCCTTATCTCGAATACAGATCCCACGTCCGCATTGGCGACGCACTTGGCTTCCGTGTTTTTCAAGTAACCAGGTGTCTGTAACGAGTTCGACGGGTACGTCTCCAGCCGAACTTAACAGCCTGGACTGCAATATTGTACTCAAGCTGCTAGCAAATCTTGACGGGATGAAGCCTGCTGGGCCAGGTGGTATACACCCACTGATCCTCAAGTCCCTGTCGGCCGTCATCGCGCCTTCTGTAACTGAACTGTTTAGCAGGTCAATATCCACTGGTCTGTTACCGGACGACTGGAAATGCTCAGTCGTAAAACCCATACCGAAATGTGGTAACCCAAGTAAAGTGGATAATTACCGGCCGATCTGCCTGGCCGCACTTTTGGCAAAGACGCTCGAGATGATCGTGAAGAAGAACCTTCTGCAGCTTCTCGAGTCGAAAAACCTGTTGACCTCCGCACAGCATGGTTTCATGAAAGGTCGCTCGGGCATCACCAACCTGCTTTTGACGAGGCACGAATGGTTACAAGCGATGAACCATGGTCATTCAGTCCATGTCATTTACACTGACTTCAGTAAGGCATTTGACATATTTAACCATGCAGTGCTCCTTGACTGGCTGAGGATGTGCCGTGTTGGTGGTTCGCTGCAGCAATGGATCAGAAATTTATATGTTGATCGAAAGTGGAGGGTCCAGGTGGACAACCAGCTAACTGACTGGTGTCCATCGAGCAGCGGCGTGCCCCAAGGCACTGTACTGGGGCCGATATTGTTTCTGATCCAAGTAAATGATTTGCCTAAGCTTCTTCAATCATCACGTGCGTTGTTCGCAGATGACTTGAAGGTGTGGAGCGTAATCCGCACACCCAATGATTGTGAGTTGCTTCAGCCGGATCTCGACCGCCACTCGACATGTTCTGCATAGGTCAACATTCTGAGCAACAAGCTTAAGTCGCAATACATATGGCTGGGTAAGTGTGACCGCAGTAGGAACTGCACGGTGGCTGCTCAACCGCTGCATCCCGCGCCTTTCGTGGGCGACCTCAGTGCACTCTCTCACTGCGACCTAATGTCCATGGCCAACACGAATAGACTGTACCAAAACAGAATTCGGATTATTTGGGCGCTCAGGCGGAGCCTCAGCACTTGGTCCGAAGAAATTGCCACTTGCCTCTTCGTCTCAATAATTCGAACTGTGCTAGAGTATTTCTCTTTCGCGTAATGACCTATCACCAGGGGCGGCGTAGGAAAGCTTGAGCATGTGCAGCTTGTAGCCCCCAGGCTGATTCCCAGCTTACGAGGTGTGCCGTATGAAGACCGGTGTAAGAAACTATGGCTGTAAACCCTAGTTTATCGTCGACTCAGGGTTAACCATATCCTGACTCACCGTCTATTACCTCAGGGTGATTACCCTATGTTGATACTGCTGCTATAGCAGCGCACACTAAGCAGCACACGAGGACACATGCATAAGCTGTTCGGACGATATGTGAAACGGGGTCCCTCACCCACTCTGTTTCGGACGCAGAATGGTGAATGTCTGGAACCACCTGCCGCAGCACATAGTTGAGACAAAATAATTGTGGGATTTTAAGATTGTCCTTGACAAGGATTGTGTCGACGCAAAGAATACGATTGAAACGCAATAATACGGTTATATTTGATGTGAGAATATGGATGCAGCTACACAGAGCAAAATCTACCACTGCGTCTAAATGATCATCAGTAATCAGTTGTCATTAACCATCAATATCATCCTGCTGATTATCATCGACTTCACTGTCAACCTCTTCAAATACATAAGCATAATGTTCATCATGCTCAGTATTATCATAATCAGCACCATCCTTAAAATCATCATCATCATCATCCTTAACATCATGTTAATTATCTTCATCATCCTCACCGTCCACCCCAACAAAAACAATAACATCAGAATCTGTAACCTCATCATCAATAACCGTTTTCTTTTGCATCCGTCATTAAGCGCGAGCGTTTTAATCAAACCGAGCCGATTGTCTTTCTGTGTGACTCAATTTGATACAGAATTCTGGAGTTTGACTGAAACTCCTAAGCTTTTCTCCATCCGATGTTTTTCTACCTAGCTGTAAAAGAATTTTTGGTCTGACAATACGTGTGCTGTGCATCATCCTGTCTGCCAAAAGGTCGCGAAAACTGTCCTCCTGCGTTATCCGCCTCTAGCTATTTAGATTTATTCGCAAGGAGACCTACGTGTCATCATTCGATTTGGGTCTGCCAGCGCCTCCTACCTATGTTCACCTGTTTGTTCTATCATTCGCGGATCACCAGCAAACTGTGCTCATGCAACTTCGAAGTCAAACGTATTTGAACCTGCCCGGAGGTTTTATTTTTTCTCTCGTCGCATAAGAAATCTCGTGGTCATATTTTAAAGGTCTTTATGAGAGACACTCTATCAATTTGCTACAATTCCTTCAAGTCCCTGTACAAAGCAACAGTCGTCAATTTGCTTCGCCATTGGAACTGCGACTGTCGTCACTAAATACTACTTTCAAAGTCACATTGCTTTGCCTCAAGCCTACGTCCCATTGCTGCCTACCCACTTACCGACTGGCTCGATGACACGCACGTCGACTCTCTACCCCAAGGAAGGTTTGACTCATCTGGCCGCGACACGCCTGAACACGCAGACCTCAAAGAAGCGCCGATAGCCACGCAAAGTTGCTTCAATATCTCTATTCTCTTGCTACCCCTTAAAACAGCACGCCTAATATGAACATGTCTCGTATGAAGAGCAAATGCAAATCATGTGGTAAAGTGGTAAAAACTGGTCTGGTGAGTACTATGTGTTTGTAATCCCATCACACTACCTGCCTTTGGTATGGGTAGAGGAAAGCAAACACCGCAGAGGCGTTTTGGTTCTGCCAAGTATGCAATTCTATCCCATTTGTCAGCTATCTCTCTGTGCTTCTGAAGAGGTGTGGAAGACCAACCGAAGCGGTCAAGCAACTGGTGAGCGCCAGTTACACCCTTGGGAAAAAACAAACCTGCATTTTGCGTGCAAATAACACCCCGAGTTCCCCAGTCAGGCCGACGAAGCAAGCCAGGCGTTCCAAACGAACCCCAAGGAATCAGCATCCAGCAGTAGCAACTCAATTATCTCGCCCTCCTATAAGTAAAAACATTGCCTGCAGCACGCCTGCCTCAACCTCTGTATTGTTTGCTTTACCTAGTTGTCTATTCGCTACAATCGAAACCGTAAGCTCTATTTCATTAGTAATAGGGAACAACCCGGCACCGTACGCATCTGTTGCAGCCAAGATAACACCAGCAAGAGCACCAATAACCTTTGTGCTTGGTCTAGAGAAAACTAAACTGTCGCAGTATGGATGGCACTCATCAGTGCCGTTCACAAATTCAACAAAATCACCGGATACTAAGCCTCCAAATCCAAAACCAGTGGCCACCAGGCGCACCCATGGTGCCCTACACATAGTATGCACAAATGTCCCCGAATCCAAATACAATACAAGTAAGGGTAAGTTGACGGACGACGAAAATCAGTGGGTTTCTATCTGTACGTCGATCGGCGTCTATGCTAATCCCACAACATTAATAACAATGTCGAGCTACCCAAACGCTTTGCACCACGGCGGACCCAGGTTATTTCGGGTAAGACTAAGCTCGGCATACGTGACTGGGGCTGTTCGGTTGTCTGCGAATCATCTCCGCGGCGACTCAAGTGGAGTGCACATACTACCCGAAATCCAGTGGAAAGAAAGTTTAGTGGATCCCGCTAACAAAGAGATGTACAGAAAAGGGCAATATAAGAAAACGGTGTTCCCGAGCTTACTGATCCCACTTCAGAAGTTGCTCAGATGAACGATCGCGAGCAATGGCAATACATCATGGTGGCTCTGTCTCTCGAAAATATCGTGCACATCTCGTTTACAAGATCCCCATATCTCCAATCTATACAGGGTGCGGTCGCAGGCAGATGAAACCTGTGTTACAGTCAGAACTAATGGCACGAACCCTACAAAAAAACTGGACCAAAGTCCGTTGCAGATTGTCGACAGAAATTCGTCTGAAAGCGGTGAGAACACCAGCAGCTTCAAGTGACAACACTGTAGAGGCGAAACTCTTATTGAAAACGCCAAATGCAGATCCCGAATCGGGGATGGTTTCAGGAATACCCATGATATCCGGAGGGACAAAGCAGAGCACGTGCAAACACCGAGATCCCAGGCAACTGATACCCGCTTACATATCATATACTTCTCGAGAGTATGCAACCTATACAAAAAACAATTTGTTGCCGTCCCTTACTTGGTCGGCGTCTGTGTGCTTCATAAATCCAATTTTACGAACTTTTGGTCTCCAAGAAGCCCACATGTATGTACACAAATGCCCAAGGTCAACACAACAAATTAAAGGATTTAAGACTTCGACGCGCGTCAGCAGTGTGAAAAGTCGGTCCTTCAAAGACAAAACGTATACTCTGCAAACCAAAGGACCAGGCGAAAGCGCAGGCGGAGGGCGAGTGAAATATATCGGTATATACAGCCAGTTGAATCCATCATTAACGACCTTTGTTAATGCATGACATTTTTGTTTTTGTTCAGTCAAATACATTCACTCCAATGCGTCCAAATTTTGGCCAATCAGCGTGCATGCGAGAAACGTGTGTACGTCCAATCAGCTGCCGCCTTTCCTTGCGGCAGCCTAACGGCTTCCTTGCTGAGCTGGCACCGCACGTTTTTCGTGGGTATATTCCCATCACATCCTCTCTTTTTTCATGTTGTTGCTGCTGTACTTTGTTAAATAGTCCATACGCTTTACCAATCCGCGTCCTCTTTGTTGGATCTGCCGATGTCGCCTCATTGCCGCACTCAGTATAACGCTCTCTCCTTGATTCATGCTGTCGCTTCGGACATCTCCACAGCTGTACTCGTTTCTTCTCAGCTTCTTACCTCCAACATTTACCTTGTATGACCTTTCAACGACTTTCGCAGCCGCGACTCCTTTTCTCCACCGCTCCTGTCCATCGGGAATTGGTTCGACCCATACCTCTTCCCCCACTGTCAGCTCAGGTAATTCCCGTGCGCCGTTGTCGTAGTACCGTTGCTGAATAGCCACGCGTCTTTTCGAACTGTTCTGTACTTTCTCAAGTTGTTGCGTGACAGGGCGCAGAAGTGTTGCGGATGCAGGCATCACAGCTCTGGTCCTTCGGCTATATAGTCGCTGCACTGAGCTCAGGCCGAAATCCGTTGAAGGAGTGTTGCTACTCTCCAGTAGCATGAGGTATGGGTCCTCCCGAGTATCTCTAGCCTTCGCTAATAGTCGCTTGGCTTGCTTCACTGCCGACTCTGACTTCCCACTTGTTTGACTGTGACAAGGACTGGTTTGCCGGTGTGCGAATTCCTATTTGGTTGCGAAAGCCTGGAATGCCCTGATGCTGAACTGGGGACCGTTGTCTGAGACTAGCTTCTCCGGTATCCCGTGCAGTGCGAATTGACATCTGAGTTTGTTGATTACTGCCTCCGTGGTGGTGGTGGTGGTGAGTAAATCGATTTCAAAGTAATCACTATAGTAGTCCACCGTGAGTAAGTAATCCTTTCCGTTGTCTCAGAATAGATCCACTGCTACCTTTAGACACGGTCGGACCGGAACATCATGCAACATCATCGGTTCCTCCGTTAGCCGAATATCGCGTGAACGGCACGCCTCACAGTTAGACACATGATCCTTGATCTTACCTGTCATTCCTGGCCAGAACATCAGTTCTCTTGCTCGATTAATGTTGTAATTTGCACCCAGGTGAGCGCGATAAACATGCTCCAGCATTTCCTTTCTGAAAGAAGAAGGGATTAGGATCGACTTCATTTGAACAATAGACCGCCACAGACAGTGAGTTCGTCCCGAAAATTGAAGTAAAGTGTTAATTCCTTCGGAAGCTGTTTCTTTGTTTCTGGCCACCCATTGAGGATAACGTCTCACAAAGCTGCAAAAGTTTGGTCTTCCTCCGTGAAACGCCTTATGTCTTTCAAACGGTTTTCTGTCACTGTCAGATGCTGCACCACGCAAACTGTCTCGATCTCATCTAGATGGTGTTCATCCACTGGCGGATGTGCTCTCGACAGGGTGTCCGCGATGAACATCTGAGTGCCAGGTGTGTACACAATGTCATTGTCATACTTTTGGAGCCGGATGAGCCTAGGCTGCAGACGGTAAGGTACGTTATTCAGTGGTTTACTAGCTATCAACACCAGCTGCTTATAATCAGTGTACACGGTTGTCATCCTCATCAGTATCATAATCCTTATACTCATCAACATGTCATCATTATCATGCTCTGCTTGATCATCATCATTATCAGCAACACCATCATCAACATCATCCTCATCATCATCATGATCAGCATCATCAACATTATCATCTCGTCATCATCAATATCAGCATCATAATCAGCATCATCAACATCCTCATCATCCCCAGCATAAACATTATCGTCATCATCATCGTCATCCCTATCTTCATCATCATCATAATTAGCATCATCATCATCATCACCATCCGCATGATCATCTTCATAATTATCATCGTCATATTCAACAAACATTTATCAGGATTCTCGTCATCGTCATGGGCGCCGCCCTGCACACCTCATCAACATCATCATCAGCACCATCATATTTATCCATACCGCCATGAATATGTTCAGCAAAATCAATGTCAACAACATACTCATCATCATCCTTAGCAACAACCTCCTCCTTAGCATCATAAATCTTCCTAAGTTACATCAATCCTCAATCATCTGCAGCAACCTCATCTGCGTCATCCTCAGCAGTATATTGTCAACATCCACATCATTATCATCCTGCTAATCCTAATCATCAACATCGACATCATCATCATCATGCTCATCATCTACATCATCATCATCCGTATCAGCCGCATCATCATCATTATCGTCATCATAACCGTCAGCATTAACATCAAAACCATAATCACCTGCAACATCATCATCTTCAGCAGCAGCAGGATGGCATCACCAATGACCTTATCATCATTATTATTCTAAGCATTTGCATCAACATAAATATGACCATCAGCATCATTATCAGCAACTACCTTAGCATTTCCATCAACCACATATTCATAATATTCTTCTTAGCTAATTGTATCATCATCAACACCTACGTTTGCGTCATTATCATCATGAAAATCTTCAACATTATCACCGATATCATCGAGTTATATTCATCGTTATCGTCCTTAACATCATCCACATCATCATCGTCAACGTAATGAAAAATTTATCATAATCATCATCGTTATCATCCGCATCTTTAACAACATCATCATTGCATAATCATCAAAATCGTCATCATCTGGATCGTCATTATCTTATTCAGCAACATCATCAACGTCATCACCATTATCATCCTCATCAGCATTATCAACAGCATCGTCACCATCATCAAAATCATCCTCAAAACCACCATCAAAATCTTCATCATCATGGCCATAAGCATAATAATAATACTGATAATGACCATCTGCATCACCGTCATCAACTTGATTATCAAGATCATCATTATTATCATCATCATCAACAACATCATAATCAACATTATCATCATCATTGTCATCATCACCATCATTACCATCACCATGGTAATCATCAATATCATCATCAGTTTTTTCTTCATCATCATCATGATCAACATCAGCAATATCATCCCTAATATCATCAGCCGCATGCCCAACGACATTGTCATCAGCATTATCTTCCACGGAATCAGCGCCGACATGACAGCCTTATCAACAACCCCAGCATCATCTTCATCATCCTCTTCGTAGTCTTTATCTTCAGAGTTACCCAAGTTCACCTCACCATCAACATCCGTAGCATCAAGCTCATCCACATGAGCAGAAAGCATATTGATTAACATTGATCTTCAAAGTTTGCAGCGACCTCATCAGCATCGTCCTCAGCACTATCATTGTCCAGTTCCACGTCGTCATCATCCTGATAATCAAAATCCTCAACATTTTCATCATCATCATTATAATCATAACCATCATCTTCAATGTCATCATCATGAACATCGTCCTCAGCATCGATTTCATCATCATCGTCAGCGTCCTCATCGTCATCATTAACACCATCATCAACATCATCATCTTAATGGTCATCATCACCATCGTCATTATTATCATCGTTAGCACCTGGATTTTCATCATCATCATTATCATCATAACCATTATCATTATTATCAAACCAACACATCATCAGGTTTCTATTCGTTATAATGGTCAGATTTATGATTACATACTCTCAAGTAATCTGTAGGCAGGTGCCATTCTAATACTGGACTTCTGTCGACTTAACATCCTTTCATATATACTTTTTCTGACAGGACCCCTATCCCACAAGCACGTGCCTCACATTTAAGTCTGCACTCTGCAACGGCGATCTTCTTTAGGTTATTCACCTGGTTCTCGTTGTGGAAAAAGACCTCTACATTAATCGACAGACCAATTTTATGATATAAAAATATTTAAGTATGCCTTTCTCATAATGCATTGCTATGCAAAATTTCCAAAACTGCGTCCACGACGCCCACCGTAGCATAGAATTTGCTTACCATACATCGACAGCTTAATAATATTAAGTTCGTCCGCGGAAAACTACTATGTTCATATTTCATTATATTTTCAGCGGCTGACCCAAAACGGAGCCACCTTAAATCCAGATACGGGCGCATGTAACGCGCTTATTTACCCATGTAATTATTCTACTCTTCGCTTCATGGTCTAGTCTACACACCTTGGCCGATCGTTGATGGATATCGACCACTGTTCATGTGCGACTTATTACATTCCCATTGTTAGCGTTGTAGGTGTGTCTGTGTGCGCACGCTAACCTCGGCACTGGTTCCGTGCGTGTGCGTCTACCGAAGACCTTGGTTCTCCGACCGTAAACTTCGCCGAACAGGACACGTTCAGCCAGAAGCATGTGTCGCCTCCCCTCCTCGGTTCACTGGTCGCTTGTCCAAACATCATGTTTATGCGTGCCATTAAACTCTCACCCTGTGATTGGACTATCCCATGATTGGTCAACGCCATTATTCTTAATACTCGTAGCACTCAGATGTGGTGACTGTTTCCCTTGATTTTCCGGCGTAGACAACTCGTCCCTCCTAATGTTTACTGACACCTTGTTGTCAGCTTGCATACACCGGGATACTAAACAATTGATTATCTTAGTATTTGTAATCCGACTTGTTTTGCTTTCAGGATCTATGGCTACACGTTATTCAACGTTCACTGTGGTCATTACAGCGCATTTGGAAAGACCACCGTAGAATTCCAAGGACACCATGCCTTTACATCTTTATCCAGATCCTACTGAACAGGTTTCATGCTTAAAAATACTTACCAGCTACGTTTTCATTTATGCAACTTGGACGATTTTGTGATAATGTTAATTGCTATCGACGCTTCAGCTTCGGCTGCGCTGGACATTTTCAGTCTCTGACGTTTTCTGAGAAAGCGGACATAATATTTTTACTCCCATACAGCGCATACGCGTTTCGTGTAGTTTTATATCCATCTCTTCAACTTTGCTCCCAATCGCCCACTAGAAGCGGACTGCTCCACTTACACTTGAAAATGACGCCTAATACTTTGCGCTAAGAACTGCCCTGCCCCAATTTTGGTGGAGTGTGCCTGTCTAACGGTTTCTTCACCAGACGCTTGTAAGCAACGGAATTCCGCAGCCGCACGCTTAATGGAGAACTGGTTGCCATCTACTTAGCGATACGTTACTTTTGACATACCTTAGATTGTCGAAACTTCACAGCCTGCATTGCTCAGAACCTCAAATCTTCGCATTTAACTATCTTTCTGACAAACATTAACACGGGGCACTGGGCACTCATGCCTTTTCAAGCGGGCAACTGTTGGCAAACCGCATCCCTAAGGTTTCGCCAACCCCGTCGCGGAGGCACTCTATCCTAACAACTGTACTCTTCAATTTTTGCCTGCTGCCGATGTCGCTGCAATCGAAAGGGCTAAGACCCAGGATGTTGATCACCAGCGCACCGTGTATTCCCCTTCACTCCATGTGTAAAATGTACTAGCGAAAACACGAACAGAAATACCCCATGTGACTTTTCAACTGGTTGTCCCAGACCACTCATGCCCACCCCTATCAGATGCACAGTCGTCAACGTCCAGCACTCCATATATCGTGCTGGTATACAGGTATCACTTTGCTTAGCTTAAATTAAGATGTAATAATTGGGTTCGAGCTTGTCACCACTAATAGCACTCTCAGGTAATTCGAAAACCCTGGTCCTCTCAGCTCATTCCATGTCCCAGTTTCGTACTTCATCCACGTTCACTTAAAGCTGGGACACCATAGTTTTCTTTCCACGGATTCGCTTACATTCTGACATGTGTGGACCGTATAACAAGATGACCAAAACAATCCGTGTACCAAGCTGCGCATCTGAAACTGTCGTCCGTTCGTTTTAAAGAGTTCGCTGTCCCACTACGGGTGCATACCCACATTCACTACCGACCGTGGAACGTCTTTCGTATCCTAGCGAATCAAAACTTTCCGAAAATTCTTAAGTTGGCTCAGTATCCACACCACAGCATATCACCCAGTGGCGAAGGACATATTCGAAGCCACTCATCGACTGCTTAATACAGTACCCTGTGCAACTAGTGACCCTAAAGAAAGCGATAAAATATAGATAGTGCTTCTAGATATTCACAGGGAATACAAAGCTGAGATACTTTGCGCAACAGCAGTTTTGGTTTACCGCACAACACCAACGCAACCGAGAAAGTTCATTTCGATAATCTGTCGTTTATACCAATGGCAAATTCGTATCCACCATTCTAACTACATGCTTTCGCTGCGCCCGCACTATCCTCGTGAGCAGACCAGATGTGAAAATGCACAGTAAACTCCCTAACCGCACTCACTTTTGCATTGGCACAGATATAATGCTTCGCCTGCATTAGACCTGCTACACCGGCCTAATAAAGTTCGTCAACAATGGCAAGGCGTATAAATTAAACCAGAATATTCACTAAACAATTGTGTTTGTCGATGGTCTCAAGCTTGCAAACTTCGAAGATTTACGCGCAATAACATTCTCGTACGGCAACACAAGTTAACACACCCGCATGTTCCTAATCCGTACCAGGCAAACTACAGCCTTTTGTTACTCTTAGATCTCAGTCAATCTAACCCCAAACTGAGACACTTGACCAACGTGGTAGGAACGTCAATCTTCCGAACAGCCTTTCTGCAGTAGTTAACCTTTGCTACTTTCCTCGACATGTGCATCATCCACCATTCATTTTAAACTTTTGTAGTGTTCAAAAATGTCTTGTGAAATGACAAAATCCATAGCATTCTAAAAAATAAGAATGGTGCATATTTTTGTTTCGTGTACTTACCGTGTTTTTTATTGAGCATCACGCGGTCCCTCCCGACAAAGTACCCACACACTCCGAGTTTTCTATACTAGAACGCAGGTACTTCAAGGAACAGCGAAACTCCATAACACACCCACTAAAATCCTCAGATTCCATTACCTGGCTCAAAGCGGCCACCATTCCCGTCTACCGGTGTGATAGGTGCTAGCACAGATTGCGAGT
>OX104059.1:28478310-28498031 GCA_944474145.2 Dicrocoelium dendriticum | reverse complement strand
ACAGTATCTTAGAGAAATCGATGCAGTATGTACGAATATGTCGGCCAAATGGAGGTAGACCCATGGAGATGCAGCAGTTTTACAATCGACGTGGATCCCTGTCAGTCGTGAAGATCGATTGGCAGTGTCAAATACAATACAGAGTCAAATATTGCAGCAGGTCCACACGGGGCACCCTGGTCGCAGCCGCATAAAAGCCCTGGCACGTAGTTTTGTTTACCGCCCGAAATAAATTCGGAAATTGAAAAATTTCGCCAACGGCGTGAGTCTTGTCAACTTGCAATGAAGGCCCCTCCCCAGTGTCAATGGCAACCTTGAACTAAAGCAGAGAGAGCTGTGGCACTTCTTTCTACACAACATCTGTCATTTTCCACGCTATTGTACTATTGAAGAACAAAATATTCAAGCACTGGAACTCCTGCAGAATTGTAGGGACAAGAGCAGAAACAGCTTTGTTCCAAACGAGGTGAAGATTTGAATTGGCCAATTCGAAAAGCTGGTCTCATCAGCAAAACAGTTGGATGAATATTATTACCAGTATCTACGACAATTGCGTCGATTATCTACAGGAAAAAATGAACCGATTTCAGGAACTGAGTGGCTTTCATTGGATTGCCTTGGACCAACTACCGTGCTGGGTGAAAGTTGAAGCAGGCGTCAGTCTTTTTGTATTTACACTTCTAGACGTGGAAATCAAGGACAACGAGCAGGTTGACGAAGATAAAAACGTGTGTAGGCTTACATCAGCGGACAAAATTTTCGATTAGAACTGAAAACAAACATAGGGTGATGTACTGTGGGTAGAAGTGTTTTCCCATTTTCAGACCAACTCCGTCCCATAGGAAGAAGTACAAAAATTTGTTAGGTTATTTTCCGTCTCCCTGGAACTAATGCACATACTGGATGAATCATCTCCCAAATTATCCCTGTATGGCCAATGGAACATTAGTTCTATAGGGGTGAAAAGGCTAATGCTTAACAGGTCCCGTAGGATGGTCATGGTGAAACTTCAAAATATAAAATATTGTTAGCAAAACAGGGTTTACGGCAAATTATACAGATCCTTGAGGTTTTTGGTTGCACGGCGTTGAGGTATCTTCAAGGCGGTGAGATCAGTCCTCAGCCATGGCTCTCAAGCCTGTATTGCGTATTCCACAGGTGGCCGTATGTATGAGCGGAGAAGTTGTGGAAAATCGAAGGGTCGAATCGTCCGACTGCATGCTTCAGGAGGCCCACGTGTTGGATGCCCCTCCTTGACGCCGTTTCAGTCTGATTCGAATATCCAAAGTCAAACTGGACAAATCTCCCAAATCCTTCTCGCCATAAGACGGTTGAAGCTCCTGGCTGCCGAGTTTGTAGGAATGAACGAACATGTGCCGCAGATGCAGCACTCTACATTTGTCCAAATTGAATCGAAGTAGATTCTGGACAATGCAGCTTATGGTTTAAACACTGAAAGCGATGCTTATGGTGAAATGCCGTTTTGAAGACAAGAGTGCCGTGTATCCTTGCGAACGACTTCACCACATGCTGATGCAGCGTCCAGATCTACTACGCATAATGCATTCATCTAGCTAGGCGAACAATCTCTTCGTGGTGTCAGCTGGTTGGTTCGGGTTTACCCACTTCCAGCAAATAGTTCAGCGGCAGTGTTTCAGGACATGACGGGTTTTCGCCTGGCAAGCGTTTTCCTATAAAACGCCACAAATATCCGTTTAACAACACTGGGACGTGCCGGATATGACTCGCCGCTCACTAAACTCATTGCTTCTCACATATCTGGATGATCTAACCCAATCCGCGAACGTGGGTCATCCAATACGGAGAGTTCCTTTCTCTTCTTCCTACGCCTGACCGAAAACAATCACAAATACGGCGTCACATTCACAAATTCAAGCAACACAACAACGCTCGTTCTTACCTGCGTGCATTAATGCACACTTAACACATGAATCCATATGTTACTAATAAACTTGTGTCGTTTTTACATTAACAAGTCCTTGTTGTGTCGCCATGGTCATGCAAATGCAGGTATGTCTCGCACTGTCGAGAATAAAACATTGCTTTATTCCTTTATTTCAGTATTGCTCGATAATTGTGATTCCAGATAATATGATGTCAAGCAGCACATCAACTTTTACTCGGAAACACTTGTACCGACATTTTATTTTGGCTCATGTACTCATGAAACCATGGATTACAACATGGCGCAATCACGCCGAACGTTGGCTATTACCACCTTAGTGAAACCATGATTTTTCCTGAAACCAGTGCCATAATGTTCCTGGATTCCACTATTATCTGACGAACTTTGCAAGTGTATAAACTACGAAAAGCTTGGTTATACTTTATTGTAACAACAAAATTTACTGTTCCAAAGCAGCTATGTTTGTAGGTATATTTGATCATGCCTTCACCTGTGTGCCTCCTTCTATCGAGAATATACTATCTATTTATTTATATATAACTTTAGTAGCTCAGCCATCGTACTGACTTATACCGTAAGTCTTTTTGTTGATGAATTGAAGCAATAAATGTAGATAAAAGTAACTTAAATGTTCCTATTTAAATCTCACGATAAAAAGACCATCCGGTGAGCATTATCGTTAAATTATTAATCATCAGACCATTACAATCTTGCAGATGCTATAGTGCGAATTATAAGCAGATAGTGCATAATGTCCTGTTCACCTGAAGGTCAATGACTTGTGTTCATAAAGAACACTCTACGTAAAAACGTTTATTCAAACAGAGTTATTTTAAGGAACCTCCATGTAAAACCCAAACCAGTACCAGTGTTAACAGCACCCAAGAAAGAGTTGTTTTTTCGCTTACCATTCAAAGTGCACGCGGCTATCGAGCGTCTAACCAGAAGCCTTTCGGCCGCGGTAAAGTCGACCTTTAATGCAGCCTCGTTGAAGTGCGTGTTCTCAACGGAACCACCCATTCGTTCACAAAACAAGGATAAGCTGCCGACGCTGACCACATCAATGGTAATTTATCAATTCGTGTGCGCCTGTGGCGCGACGTATATTGGTCGAACGGCGCGGCGGTTATCCAAACGCGTGAACGAACATTGCCCTTGTTGGCTGCGTCAAGGGGGCACCGGGACCATTAGTAGCGCCATTCTGGCCCACATTGTGGACACCGGCCATGAGGTGGATTGGAAACGCGCTTTCCGAATACTTGAAAAGGTTCCACCGCACCGAACGAAAGGTTACCGCCTTCGTATGCTTGCGACAGCTGAAGCAATATGTATTCGATTTTCTCCCCCCCCTTCATTATGCTCACAGAAGAAGCTGGTCCAGACACTCCAGCTTCCCTGGTCAGCAAGATGGAAGACGCCCAGGTCGACTGCCTTCAGTCAGACGCGGTAGCAAACAGCTAGCCCTCTAAGACTGTAATTCATTTTCTCCACTCTGACATAGACCTTCACTTGATCAAGTCATTTTGAACTAACTGGGTCGGTTTCTCATTCTAGCCTCTATATGATTGCAATGGTCTGATGATGAATCATTAAAGCAGTTGCCCACCAAATGGTCTCATGTTCAAGAGAAATAGAGATATTTATTTGTTAAGCTTGTTGTACCATCAGTATATGCGGAATCAAACGGGGGTTGGTTAAGTGTCGCGGTTTGACGCGCAAGAAATCTGGAAATGCCTAGCTTTGGCTCTCCAATAATCTGGCCACCTTACATGCATTGTACCTCACACGTGCTTCGCCATTGCTGAATCTCACATTAGAGCATTTTACTTAGACGTCAGCATGACTTGTGCCTCAGGTGTTCTAACAGTGTTGTGTGCAGTCTGCTCGCCATATCTCCTATACACACATATTCTCAGTTATTGTGAATACATTTGTGGACGTAGTTAGTCATCTTTCCTAGGAAAGTGTGTCTTTCAGCTACACCATTGTTGAACAGATACCGAATCTTATTCATTGGTTAGGGCCGTCGGAAAGGAAAAGGAACTTCCCTCTACCTATAATATTCTTATCGTCCCCATCCGTTGCGTCGTATACGTTCAATGTGGTTTTAGCATATTATGAAACGTGCGGTTCACTTCCGGTTTCGAGTGTTCACTACTCAACAGTTACATTGCCGTCTACTTGCAAGCGGCGTTCCCAACTTCCTTCTCTGTGCACATGGCCTTATCTGTTAAACAGAGAGATCGGAATTGTAGTGCTGTGTCCCATCTGTATCCACCGGTTGACGAACTATCGGTTTGGAAGCTAATCATTATTGTAAACAGAGCAGTCAAGGAATGGCGATGTGCAACTCCATGATGAACGATTTCAGATTCTTCAAATACTAGCTTTTCTTATCCACTCATATGTTCAAAATGTGCCATCAACTTGATACCAACAACTTTTGACCATTTACTGGAGTTCGCCAGTATTATGTACAAAATAGTGGACATTTACGATCTAATGATAACATCATGTTCTTGAGTGCCTACTTCCGACTGAAACCCGAGCTAAAACAATACACGGTGCAATGTCGGTTGTTTCAACCACCTTAAGCTTCGGCCACTCCCTAGGTTATTCTCTTCGGTCAAACAGCGTTTCGCCATACCCAGTGCGTCGCATTTTGACACCTTGGTGAGGAGTACGCTAACGTTACCATAGATCATTTTTTCATCTTCGTTTCATACGACCGCATGACACTTCTTTACAGACTTATTCCTTCACCAGGTTAACGGCTACAGTATACTAAGGATTGCATATAGACAAGTAAATGCAAGCTGTTGCCAACCCGATAACGTTATCACAATTTACGCGGTACACTTCCGCAAAGCTCACTGCAGTACATCATGCATTGCTGTGCAGATGCGGATGGTAACTTCATCATTAAGGCCGATCAACTGCAGTTAATAGGTAATTCGGCCACACCCACCGATTACTAACGCATTGTTCCATGATAGCGCGTAGTGAAGCATCGCACGCATTATTTCACCTAGGCACTAGTATCCACAATCGATCACACGTAGACATCGCTAAGCATAGGTCAAACCAGGTGAGGTTGACGGACCTGGCTGCTAGATTGCATGCAGCTACCTTCAGTAAAGGCAATTGATACTGTCTCATTGTGGAGCACAACTCATATCCGGTCGTCTATGCGCAACAGTGAGCACTTTAAACGCGGATGGAATGTCTCCGCCCCCGGTTCTTGGTTGTGTGTCTTGATGCCGCATAACTGAGTGGGTGGGAGTTTACTGTACTTCCTCAACTGTCCATAGATGCCGCGTGCTAGTCCGCACCGCATCCTACAGCGAATGAGCTCATATGTTGTTTTCACGTCCGCGTGTGCATCACGTGGATTGTTGGCTGAGGGCAGTCTAACCGCTGCACCAACCGATGCAGATTTTCTGCGTACTCTTGTACTGATTTGCAATTGGTCAAGACGACGGGCACGCATTTGTGCGTGTGCGCCACTTTAGATTCAACTTGATATGCTTGTGGATTGAGTTGAATATTCTTAAGGACGAGCTTGATTCCGTTTTGGATTGACTTGGTTCGTAAATGCTTAGTGTTTGTTTAAAGAACGTGGCCCATTAACTCAGCGGAGATAATAAGGTAGTCACATGCTGCCACTGGTGCTTTTGGAGTTATTCCACATCTGTTGGGAACACTGCTTTGATCAACTACCCTATTCGAGGTCTTCTTTACGGCACAGCAGATGGCACTGAGCCGCTTAGCACCATCATTTCACGCCCCATTTTCCAATGGCGTTCTTACGTCTTACGCAAGCTAACCCTCCGACTTCCGCGAGTCGCGTTGTTTGCTCACCGGGGGTGTGGATGGTAGAAGTGGAAAGGTGGCCAAACGTTGACTTGATCTATAGGAATGAAGGTACTCCCTTCGAAGCTGGCCTCGGTTGGAGCTTCACTGCGCCCTAGTTGGTGTGCAAAAGACGATAATCACATTTGCCACGATACACTTGCTGACATGGCTAGGGGCCGACCTCATTGGCGTTCCTTCTTTGAGCTTCTTTTTCCCCTCCATCCATTTTAGCCTCCTTCCAACAACCACGATCACATTTCTTAGCTAATATATTTTTACATGATACTTTTTTTGTTCAGCTAATTCATCCTAGTCACCCCAAATCAGCAATCCTAGGCTAGTCTAGAATAGCACCAGAGGCCGGCCATGCAACCTTCTCATTCTTGTTAGTGGTTCGCCTCACAGCGGACCCCTGTCGTGTCTCACCCGAATGACTTTAGAATGCCAGCAGCTAGTACCACTTCGCCATGGGTGACAGATGCTGACCAGTTGACTATGATATAGGCTAGAGGCCGGCTGGTAGCTTTCGGGAAAGATGCCCACCTGTTGCTGGTAGTTCATCTGGCATGCAACTGGTGCATTTAGCTACTTTTTTCTGTTTTCTGTATTGCGGCACATTAGCTGAGGTGTTTTACACTTACCAACGTGTATAATGATGAAAGATGATGATAGACTAGCCATGGCTAAATATATGCACCAGAATGCGTGTGCCTATGAAGTCCGTAGATGACAGCTAGCAGCGAATGCGTCCCATATCGGAAAGTCGTGTAAGTGTGTTAACCCAATCGCCATGGCACAGAGCGCAAACAATCAGTCCGCTTATTCCCCAGGGACATAATGGAGTTACACATATAAAATATAACAAAAGCAACCAATAGATAAGCGGGAGGAAGCGCCATACCGATGCGGACGTATCCTGAGGTTTCCATAAAGTTGAACAGAATGAAATGGCAACGTGGTCTCGCAATAGATCTTTAAGTGCTACGTATGAAACGGAGCACTTATATCCTCACAGAAAATATCTGTTCACTGCCGTCACATACGTAAATTGGGGCTAAATATTTGTAACCGTGCTACATTGCCAGGATACAAACCTGTTGATCCTTGATGCACGCCGAGTGCAGTTGAGCCTAATTCACTCTTCAGCACTTTTATTACTAGGGCTGCTTCTTTTAGGCCCTGCGAATACATGCAGGTTAAGATGAAGTGGATTGTGATCAATGAACGATGAACAGCAGATGATCGCGTAAGAACCAATCTTGAATGTTTTTGATGTATAACGTACCAACGTGAATATCCACATTATCGAACTGCCTCACAGTATAACGGCTAGTCTGCAACCGCTTTTTACCTCGGCGTGCACGACGCCTTTGATTGTGTGCCACAAGTAACACTCCCAATCTAAATGATGTCATGTGGAACCGGGGGAACGATGCTTTCGTCTGTCAGATCCAAGGTTGATAACGCGAAGAAAAGCCTTATTCAGTTGACGCTCTAGAATGTAGTATTTTTCACTCGGTTTCAAGCAATCCCGTCTGAGCTACATTTGACAGCTGAGTTTCAGCAGACAGCGGTAGACGTGCTTGGGTCACTCAATATTTGGTAAACCAACATGACGTAACCGCGTTGCCATCGGTACCGACTGCTGAACGCTCCCCAGTAAAATCAATCTTTGCTGGTAACAGGGATTTGAGGTCTTTTGTTTTCATGCGTTGTGATTCCGGCACTTCCAACTGGTGCTTCCACCACTTCCACCAAGCTTAGATAACGTATGCAAGTAAGCTTTTTGCATAATCGGATAGGTGGGTGTCAAAACGTTCGAACGCTATTTGCAACCTGCTAATGTGCTGGTCGCCACTCATCGCATCTGCTCCAGTCTGTTTTGAACACTTGTGGTCACTTTGTGTGAGCACACTAAGGGCATGTTCCTGGGAGCTGGTCTGCAATCCGTGTGGCCCAAACATCTACATTCGTCATGTCTATGGCAAAGTTGAACATCTCAAACTTTTTACATTGAATGCTACGTTATTCTGAGCTGACGAAGTCAAAGTAGTGGTAAGATCATGCCGGAGTCTTTTGTGTTCGTCAGACAGCTTGCTCACTCGCCATAGCTTGATATCATATGCGAAGAATAGGTAATGTGATATGATTACATTAACAGCGAGCCTTATAGTACACCGCAATTCACATCAATTGCTTCGGAGAGGCATTCTCAGAATTTTACCTCCACCCGAGGTTCGTATAGAAAATTGTCTCTTCAACATAGGATTGGGTCACCAATGCCGTAGTTCGCAAGCTTTCGAGGAGTAGTCGATGAGCTAAGCAACTAGAAGTTTTAAAGGTTTCTGGTAGATAACGTGGACTCCTGTTACAATAGCAACCACTTCGGTCCAGCTATTGCATGTAATTAATAAGTTAGTAGTATATCAGCGATTCCGGAGGAATTCATGTTGTTCCGTGGCTGTTGTGCTCTGGTATTCCAAGTGATGCGTCAGTGCCTCAGTGCAGCAGCGGTAATTGAGTAATTAAACTTAGAACACATGAAAAGCACCATTATCGGACGGCAATTATTTTGGCGTATACGACTCATTAACTTATAAATAGGAGTGATGATGCTCGCTTCCATTTTGGTGGAATTTGGTCCTCCTCTACATAACGCTGATAGAAAACTATCCGTAGCATTGCTAGATAACTGGCTGCCGTATGTAGAGGCTTCGGCC
Organism: Dicrocoelium dendriticum; assembly: GCA_944474145.2. Classification (NCBI taxonomy): domain Eukaryota; kingdom Metazoa; phylum Platyhelminthes; class Trematoda; order Plagiorchiida; family Dicrocoeliidae; genus Dicrocoelium; species Dicrocoelium dendriticum. The sequence continues at coordinate 28,489,529 of OX104059.1, read as the reverse complement.
GAATGCTGTCAACTCTAAAAGAACTGTGGGTAAGTATTAACAACTGCATTCTGAACAGAGTAATTGCATCGAAGGTGATACTGGAGAAACTTGATGATGAGTCAGTATGAACGAGAAAATGTTTGGGTTCGGTACCCCCTGGATCGTTTGGGAATAATGGAACCGTATGATATCTGCTGCTTCGGTTGCTGATCGTATGTACCCACCAGTGATAACAAAGGTTAAAATTCCGTGCTGCAGCTTACGACGGTCAGTAATATGCCTGTATGGTAGTTTGCGGTTCGTGAGTTATCGAATTATTATGTCCTACTGATACGTTAGCTTTCGTTCCGTATCAGTTTCGCACAGAACTTATGCTGTGCAATGTATGTAGTCCAGGTTTCGGCATTCAAGCATTCCTTGTGAGTTTTATGTTAAATCCCTCCGACACATTTACTTACATGTTCTGTTTCTTAGAATGTCATGATTTTGCCCTGATGATGGATGAGTTGCTTTTTCCAAGCGTGCGCTACCAGTGCACAAAAACACTCTATGAGCGTTTCCCAAACGAATTCCGTGGATTATTCAGGCAAGAATGTCCAACAAATCTCCTTAGCAAGCGTGCATTACATGTTGAAGTGCGTGGCAGAATACACTTTGTCATCCACTACTTGGGTTATTCGGTGTAGCATCTATATTGTCAACTAGTAGAGTAGCAAGACCACTGCATCCCAAGAGTGCTTACGACTTTTCCGCCAAGCAAAGTCCTTCGCTGATGAGCACAGGGTCAAGTAGGGATAGCTCATTAGCTGTTTAGAACCTGGTAGGAGAAGTAACCTAGGTTTATAGAGGGTAACTGAAATTAGCTCTTGCAAAATGGCCTTGAACTATGCGCCGTTGTTTTCAGGCGTTTCCAAGAGATGTAGCTTAAATACTTCCGGGATGGGAAGATGCCTGCATAATTTGTTAACTACAATTTGTCAAATGCAGTGTACGGTCCAATCGTGCAGCAAATGTAGACCCAGAAGGAATCTTGGACTGGCGCCGTATACACACAATCTGATGACATCTTGCAGATGTGGCACAGACACTTTGACACCCTCCTGAACAATAGATCCAAGGTTATCTGGGACACACTGCAAGGGCTGCAACACCACAACGTACTATCCGAGCTTGTGGACACACCAGAAATGTAGGAAAAACAGAGAGCGATTGCCTAACAACGGAATACGAAACGCGTTTGTGCTGATGGCATATCTCAGGAAATACTGAAAATCGGAGAACCATTTAGGATGTACGCAATCCATCGTTTCGTTAAAGTTGTCTGGATGAAGGAGCAAGTGACTGCAGAGTTGAAGGATGCTCTTGTGCTTCCACTATACAAGGGAAATGGTAGTAATCAATAAACCGAAATTGTTACCGGCTACGAATGCCGCCAATCCATATATATATATATATATATATATATATATATATATATATATATCCCATGCTGAGACTGATGTTACATTCTTGTTGCTTCTTCACCACAATTGGGCTAAACCAACTTACACTTTATCTAGGTCTTTTTAAGGTGGATAAATTCCAGTCTAGTTTATTTGGTCTTTTCTACCTACCTGAATTATCTATTAACTGGCCACGTTGCTTATGCTAAGTGCGCTTAACTTCGGTAACTTTGTTGCGTTTGTAGCCTTTTTAAGTAACTTGTGAACATTTCTTACTTATCGCGGATTGGTTGCTAACCAACTTACTTCATATGCTAATTTAGCGAAGAGTTATGTAACCGTATTTCTATGCATTATCGGATTTATTTTATTTCATCTTGTCGTCTCGAGTGATTGGCTGCTTCTTGATATCCTCGGTGTGACTGCGCTTGATGTGCATGTTGACAAGGTGCCTACCTGTCTATTACCCACTGCCTCCTCCATACTGGCTAAAGGAGACAGTTGGTCGTTGCTGGATGGGTTGGGGTGCACGGTCCTTGTGGCCGTGCTAAGCCCGAGGAGCGGTTCCATGCAATCATTGTGGAGCGGACTACGGTCCAGCCACCGCCTTGTGTGCGCTTGATTCCCAACTACAACGTGCTTGTGTTTACCTGTGAAGGAGTGTGGGCCGGCTCCGTTGATGAAACGTGGCTCCCATCCACATATATATGGTTGGTGGCATTCGGTTTCGAATTTGCCTGTCACTGTGGCCAGCTACAGGACGTCTGCGCCTACAGAGGGACAATGGGTGGCTTGCGCTGCATCACCCACAGCTCCAACCGCACGCCCCATATCCAGTGTAAAGCCGAAGGAATAAGACCGGGAGTTGCATGAGTTCCCAGTTAGTTTTTATCGCCGTGCTGCCCTCCGTATTTGTTTAGTTTGACACCTTATGCCTTTCAGTTTTTAGCACTAACCCTTGGAAAGTTCAGTCGCATTTGCGAGTATGAATATCAGCGCGAAGAAGAATTGTTTCGGTAATTCTACTCGGGAGTATTTGATTATAATGTAATACGAAGGAAGGAGTAAACTTCGCAACGTTTGTCTAGCAAAGGTAAAAGACTATAAACAGAGCAATCAGCTAATTAACTACGCATTATGAACATTAACTCAGCAGACTGTTGCATGAAGAAACACACGTGCTCGAGGCTGGTCACATGTTAACCTTAAAGTCCGAGATGAAAAGAGGAAGAAAGTTCGTGGCCAAGGTAATTTCATAATAAGTAACGGCATGCACTTCTTGCAGAATTCTGTTTTCAGAACATTAATTGCAATGGCGTCGGAAATGATCAACACAGGTTATTGATGCGTTTTACTTAGCGTTTGGGAATGGCATATAAACGACTTTAAACTACTCGTTTACCTGGACTTGGTGTCCAGTGTCAACCAACTTTTGTGACATTGAAATATTTTTGTTTTTTACCGTGTCTTTTCACGGTGACGCAGAAAAATGTTTAGTTATTGTTTTGGTGGTGTTGGAAACATCACATTAAGTAATGCGGAGGTTCGTGAACCAATGCTTAGAGCGTACAGGCCCAGCCTTCAAAACGTTATTCTCTGACACCGTATGCGATGGCTCGGTCACGTATAGCGGATGCCAGCCTATCGCCTTCCGCGGCGAGCGCTAATTGCGCTTCCCGGAAGCGATTGGTAAAATTATTGTGGTATACAATCAATTACATGGAAAAGCACCATGAATAAAGCAGTCTCGAGTTTAGCCTCAGTCTAATTAGTGCGCCTCCCAGGTTGGGGACTATGTGATTCGGAATTTTTGTGGTTTCAAACGCTTGATGTGTCGGCACCTAACAGACATCAGTGGCGCCAGTGATGTTGTACCGTATTATCTGTTGATAAATTTCAAGTATAAAATTATATACATAAACAAAGGATCTTAAAATGGCATGTGTTAAATCCAAAAATTAACTGCTCCCTTTCCTGTTTTTTTTCCTACACTCTCGTCTTGCCTTTTGCCATCTTCTGATGGCACATTCCTGTAAGCGGACATTTGAATATACAAATATTTATATATTCTTTTGGACAAAAGCCTGGTCGTATTTCCATGCTATCTAGCAGCATATGTGCAGATGATTCATCATAAGACGAATGATTTGAACCGGACCTGGGGTTTATCCTTTATGCGCTGTAGTATCAACTGCCTATTTACGGAGAATAGTTTTAGATTAGCAGCTGGGGATGTCTGGGCTACTGCCGTCAAAATTTTTCTATTCGACAATTCGAAATAAACAGCAACTTTAATAAGAACTGTAAGAAATACATCCCCTTATTTGTACTGTAGCGACAAACGTAACAAAACCGCGTTGTTTAGAATCCTTTTTGATGACACATACAGGATACCCATTTTCATGAAGCGTGTTAAAGATGCGCCTGGTTTCACTTTCCAGCGTCTCCGGAGTGCGGATTGCCCTAACAAGATGATATAAACAACAAACCAAATAGCTTTTGTATCTCAGCGGTACAAAGCTAAGAAATTGGGTGTGTGTGAAAAACTTCACGAGCAAACATGGAGGGTGAAACGTTCCATGGTAAGGAGCTACGTGGGTTCATCCCAGCAACCCAAACGCCAGTTAGCCCTAAGTCCCAAAGAGCCCAACTGCTTTTGAAACAATGTCCATCCATTTCTGGAGGTTCAACTGATGTGTCTGTGCTGCGCCCTCAGGGCACTAACGTTCCTTCGCGCGATAGCGTGTGCGACGAAGTGCAGGGGAAAGGTCAATTATAGAAGAAAGAGATAGGAACTGTAAATTACCAGGGGTATTGCAACCTCACGAAATTTCATGAGTCGGAGTCAACTGATGCCAATGCACAGGCTCACTAAAACCATGATGTCGAGTTTCTGCGGAGCCTGATCGACAGACTCTTCGACATTGCTGAATAGGAGTTGAGGTCAAACCAACTTACCCGCCTTGCAAAGAGAGGAGGGAAAAGCTCGGCATCTGCGAGTCACTTTGGTTAATGAAGCCAGTGCGAAACTGATACCATACCACCTCGGCAAGCTCAGAGGTCTGATAATGTAAATGCCCCCAGATATGGATCCCCAAGATTAGGAGACACTCAAGTACTATATCGTTGAACTTCAACGGCGTACTGTTAGCGGGTGAATTAATTTCCACATTGTCAATTGTTGGGTATATCCCAGAGTTTGCCAAAATCAGATCAACAGGTGGATAACGCTCGATGCGCAGCTTGCGGCTGCAAACATGGACTGCGTGTAGCCTACACTACGGTTTACAGTTTAATGAACTAATTTGATCATCTGTACCACTTTGATGCCTCTCCTCGGTGGGACGTACTAGAACTGGCTGAGCCTTTGTTGAATTTTAAAACACCGTTTTGGCTAAATGTGGTGGCACCTTGCTGGTTGGTAAGCCAGACTCAGACTGTCCAGTTTAAAAGAATACAAATTCCGCTATTTTTCTCTATTAGGATGTGTTCTGTCCTTGGTAAAATTGCCGAAATCAATGCCCTTATGCAGCATATGGAATATGCACACGCATCTATTCTAATGCTACAAGGACGCTGGTTACATCGGGATGTGGAAAAGGAGGTTATTCAAATCGACGGATATCGCGTCCCTTGGACCGATCGTAGAGGAAAGTCTCCGAATCTCTGAGGGGTTGTCACTTATGTGAATCATACTTTCTCTTTCACTCTACATACACAACATCGAAAATTAACTACTATTTCATCAGGGGCAAGCCGAAATCTGTTGATGGATTTCGTTCCGTCGTCATCGAAAAATCTACACGACCCTCGATGCGTAATCGACTGAGCTCAAAATTTCGCGGAACATTTCTAACCAGCGTCATTGTCTAAAATTGAGTGCTCGGTTTTTATCGTTGATAATGACATGAACAAATATGCTACGATGTTTTTAAAGACATTTAAGCGAAAAAATACCGTATCTTCCGAAGCCAGACTTGATGCACAGTTAGATCCTATTTACATAAAATGGCAGCTTTTTCTTTAATTAAGAAGTGCTGTTCCCGGTAATTTAGACAATTTTTCCTGAAGATACGCTCATTTAGTAATAGAAAGAGCAACATTGTTGTTGTTTTTAAGAAAGCCCTTCAAAACCATCACTTGCCGAGAATGCTAAAGTAAATATTGTAAAACTGCACGCGATACAGATTTCAACCTACTTTTCAGTCTTCACGGACGAAAACCAATCGCTGAATACATCAACTTCTGCTTTGATCTATGCTGCCTACACATAGGCCGTTTCTCTTCGCCACTACTGAAGCAGCTTAGGCGAAAGGAAGAACCGGCATGTAAATACAAAATGTCAGCTCAAGTTAAACGAGTAACTTTGGCAGCAAGTTCAGAGGTAAGGCGACTTCATAGCTTCTAGATTGTAACTGTGTTAGGTACTCACGATTATCGGAACTTTGGATGCTTATAAAGCAACTGTGTGTCAAACGTTCTCTGAAGTATCTTCATGGTGTGGATGTGGACAGGATCAACGCCGAATTTTGTTCTTCCACACAGGATACGCATTCCCGGCTCTCCTTCTCCAGCTCTAAAGCTGCACTCACCTTTGATCAATTGGATGTTTGTAGAGAGCTTAAAATATTGAAGATTATTAAGGACACTGGATGCTAGACGGTGGACCGTATCCCTACTCACTTTAAAAGAGTGCAGGGAGTATCACGCGGTACACTTAACCGCCCTATGCGACTGCTGTATTGTGAGTGTCACAATCCTTGACACTTGGGCACATGTAAGGAAAAGGCATATGCCCAAGAAGCGATTCTCTGTCCCTTACTGGTTGCTTTATATGTCAAAAACCTGACTATAGCTTTTAAATCTGTTAGACGCAAGTATCCAGATTATGTTGTTATGGGATTATATCTCCAGTCGTTGAGACATTTACTCTTCGGAGTGGTCTAGATGAGTTTGTGCTGTGGTCATCTATCCGGTCACTCATTCTAAACATTTCTAAATGCCGTGACGTAATATGCTGTTTTCTTCGGGCTGGTAAGAAACAAAATGTTTGAAATGCTACATCCTCCCTGGCGATGAGCGATCAGCTCATACCCAAGACATCGATTGTCAAATATCTTGGAGTAGCTTTTCTTACCTTAAACCTATCTTGGTCTACCCATGTCGCTGCAACTTTTCACATGTTTGGAAATATATCTTTGTATGCCCTCAAACTTAAAATGCTTCCCGTACCTCGTGGTTTGCTCTTTAAATCGCTGACTGCTTGCATTTGCATTAGTGGCTTTACTGTTCACCAATAATATTTCTTGGTCTAATAAAGAATGACTACATACTGCACTTACGTTAGTTAAAATCTATATCTAGATGCAGCGGACCATCTAGAGCGAAAGGCACTCGTTGATTGTATTGTCAACAAACATTTATACATTTGCACTATGTTTTCTTGCAAATTTCTAAACCACCATTTTCATGCACCACCTGGCGTTATGGCGAACGCGTTAACCATTTCTTCCATACGCATTCAATTTATAATCTTTTCTCGTAGCGCCTCTCGTCACAATTCTGCCCTACCGTACATGTCATTACCACTAGTGAAATCAACAAAGCCCATCACTGTGATATAACTTTGTTTTCTTGTATGATTCGCAAGCATTTTGGACTAGACATTTTATTTGCTTTTATCCATTAATCACGTATTTCTCCATGCGTAGTCATAGCGTAAAATGCTGAAAATGTGCCTTCTAAGGTGCACAAAGCCTATTTTAACTTGACTTGGATGCTGACGGAATTGTTTGTTCCAATCCGGTTTACCAATCCTGGAACTCTCTTCCAAACTCTGTTTTTCTTCCCCCTCGTGGAGATTAAAAAGAATACAATTGGATAATGTCCTTTGCCCTCATCACATTGGAACCTGAGCTGTGCTAGTTTGGGATATAGTAACCATGCTTCCAGACGGAATTTATGTGTCTTATAATACTAAGGATGCGGTAAATGAGTGAGCATTCCTGTTTTTAATTTTATCACTGGGTAGCTAACCTAAAAGGGACCCGTGTAGTCCTGTTGTTTGCAATCAATACTCATTTACATAACGGTTATTCAACTTTACATCTCGAGAAACTGTCCAACCGACAGCACGCAACTCTTTAGATATTATAGTTTTGCGCCCAGCAACCTGTGCGGTTTGTCTAGCAACCACTACTTTATTCTTGATAAATCATATTCATATTTCATTACCTTCTTCCGTGTGGACATCAGGTGCGTATGCCAGAGAGAGGGAGGCAACAGTGACTGGAATGTTTCTGCTGCAACACATGAATAGAAGTCACAATAATTCAGGTCGTTGATCTCTACATGAGGTTGTGGTGTTGGAGAATTGGCAACTATGAGTTTAGCCTGCGGATGTAACTGAAAGTTTACTTTGGTATTTCACGTCGTGTGCATTTCTTGTAATGCCATTAACTGGAATCCACATGCAGCGTCTAGATCATATGCTGAGGAACAACACAAGTGTCTTCCAAGTTAAAGTGCTTTATTACATGCCTTCTGGCGAACCGGTTTGTGTACATGCATTAGTGGTACCCACATTTGTCGTTTGCGAATAGCGTTTAACATACCGAGCAGTAAAAATGAAAGTGCTCAGTAAAGATTGGATCTAAAGCAAATCGAGTCTGTACTGCACAAATAGTTAAAACGGCACTCGTGACTCAAACACTTACAACCTACAGCTTAACAAAGCATTTGTGATGGGAGTATGCGGGACGGGACGGATCTACGTGATGACGTAAGCAGCTAGATTGATGTGACCTTAGCCGATGGTTGGACGCATACGTATTTCCGCCTCTAGGTTGAGTGGCTGATATTTGGCTGCGCTCGATTAGGTTAAATTGACCGAAGTAAGGGCTGATTCTCATGAATGCAGAGACGTCGTTAGTTATGGAACCGTCCTAATTATTTACATCAAGCATGGATAGACTATTTATGAGGTAATTTTCGCCCAAACTGCTCTGCTAGAAGTGCCAACTTTTATGACAAGAAGCGAGTTTGATCATTTCCTCACTCGACCATCAACAGTGAATGGGACTTAATGCCATGGTTCATGGGTAGTTACGTGACAACTTGAACTAATCCATAAGTGCAGCTGAACTTTTGTAATCACAGTTCCATAGCTACAACTTTGACACTGTGCTTCTCCATTAGATCTGCAACCAACTAATAGTTACCTGTCAACTTAGACTAATTCATAAGTTCGGTTAAGGTTATGTACTCACGCTTCCATAGCTACAGGTTTGACATTGTGCTTCTCCATTAGCTTTGTAATCACCAGCTTCGACTGTGCGCAAGTCAAAGCGATTGGACCATTGTATACACATTTGCTTGCTGGAGAAGCATTCGATTCCGCATCCGGAGTCCACCTGCTGGGGGAAATAGCGTTGTGTTTAGTCAACAGTTAAACTGCACATGCGGGCACAGTGCTATCTTTCTCGAATAAAAGTCCAAGAAAATGAATAACTCGGTCTTGTACTCATAATGCTTGGTCTGCTGTGTGCACGTGTCCTGATAACTATACGAAAAGTACTAAACAATACTGTCAGCAGGCAGCTCATGTGCAATCGTTTCCAAAGCGCCTACCACCTACTTCGTTTGGGTATTTAATGTTTTTTCAACTACTCTTTATTCGATGCTTTCGTTAATTATGTGTTCTGCGAGCTCGGGCCAGCTAAACCCAAGCCAAGTGCTGGGGCCTGATAGGTCACAAAGCCACTGAGTAAGCAGGACACACGAATTACTTTGTAGAAATCCGACTATAAAACTGCGCTTCAGAAGACACTTTTGGCCGCAAATTTCAACTGGTCCAAACGTAAGTCCTGGTTCTTGCTCCTCACGACTGCCTCCGTAGCTGACCGAAGTTGCATTGTCCTCGAGATCTGGTGGCTGAAGTAATCAAACTATTTAGTCCAATATGGTAGACTGTGGTTTGATTTAGTTTAGTTTCGATACTTTTCAGTCAGGCCTCAGACTCCCTTGATACTGTTCTGCGTCATGGGAGATAACACATGAAAGTAGTGCGCTGCAGCTGGATAAAAGTTGGTACGTACGGTCTACCTGCAGACCATTAAGTGATGTTTTGTGGTAAATAACCAAATCCAACACACGTATATTTGATAATCAAGCACATGAGATGCCTCAACGTGAACCCGTTCATACATCTTTGTTCATGAATCTGTGCATCTGAGGGCATCAACAACTGTGCCCAGTGTGCTTTTGTTCGTGTATTCAAGTACGCGCACGTCGGTGGCGAGAGAGACCATGGTGCGTTTAGGCTTGAGGTGGCTAGATTCTGACAGATAGTCTACCCATTGCTGCTACTGTTGTGCCATGGGCTCATGTCCTGGACGCCTCCTCGTGGTGACCGTTGGGTGGGAGTTGGGTCACGCCCTTCTCCCTGTTAAGATCCAGGACATCACACCAATCCGCATGAGTCAGTGAACTGACCATGGGTGTACACTTAATCGAACGCTTTGGCTGAGGACCCCAGTCGTTCTACTCTCGAATGTGAGCGTCTTTCCAAATCCTAGTCCATCCTCTTCGGAGGATAGGAAGTAGTCCATTGCCCTCTTCTCGTAAAACCTAGCCATGGGAGACAACAGGTCTACATGTTATAAGCTCACAGCTCGATTGGCGTACAGCACGAACTCCACTCAATGTCTCTGACGATGGGAGGGCACCTCCGGGTGTTCAATGGTTTGCTACTGCCCGCCTCAAGCCAAACAGCCCCTGGTCAAATTGGTGCAAACACGCCAAAACCCACCTGCATCTTGCCGTGGTCGTAGGTGTATCAAACTCTATCAAGGTCATGCTCACACACGCGTGACGTGCGTGCTACTGGTTCAGTTGGATTATTCCCCTCTGTCCACTCCATCTTCTCACGTAGTTTTCAGTGTACGCTCATTCGAACCGGATTTACCAGCTCTACACGGTAATTCATCATACGTGGAACTATATTCTACGATTAGAGGCTGTGCCATCACTAACCCTCTTCACTGGCTTCTGTGTACAAACGCAAGCGTTTAATTCAATCATATTGCGCCGATTGCTTTTCTGTGTGACACCATTCGATACAGAATTCTCGAGGCAAGCCGAAAAGCCTAAGCTTACTCCGATCTAGTGTTGCTCAACACAGCTGTGAAAGAAGCTGTGTTCAGCGCTCTGTTCAGGTTGCAGTCATTCGCCATTCCTTGTGAACCTTGTCAGCCAGTGCGTCTGCATAACCCATCACACGGACCGCGCGACCACGCCGACCGCTCATTTGACCTTGCAACCACCACTCGCCTGACCGAGGTGCGCCGCTCTCAAAGCTGTAAAAGTACAGAACGCTAACCAACCCACTGGGTCAGGTAAGGAAATCAAATTGAACGGCAGAAAGGCGAAACCGAAGAGCCTCCAAGCGAAAGGCATTTGCGGGCTAGGAGAATGTCATAGAGTAGTAAAAATCGGTCCGGCTTGTTGGCACTGTTTGGAATGGTACCATACGAAATGTGCAAATGTGTCCCAACAACAGTTACGGGAGCGAAATAGCTCCCAAGATGCATTTTGGTTCTGTACTGCGTGTTCCACCATCCACCTCGTTAAGTGCTTGCTTATCCTAGCTGAGAAATGCGACCGGTTAATCGCAGAACCAGAGCAGAGGATAAACAATAAGCTTCCCTCAATGGAAGCGAGTATGGACCACAGAAGCCTAGCGGCTGCTATGCAACCGAATGATAAACAATCCGCTTCCCCTGAACTGCAATCAGC
>OX104059.1:28386776-28477811 GCA_944474145.2 Dicrocoelium dendriticum | reverse complement strand
ATTACGTACTTGCGGTTAGAGTCCAGCTGTGATAGTAGTGTGCGCACAGTCCAGCACCCGATGTTGAGTGTTTTACGCGCCGTTAGACGATTGCATTGGTGGGCAATCGCACGCGAGGTGGCGGTTGTGCTTCGGATGTTTGCTTGAGGGACTCCACCCGGAGCCTTTGACTCAATAGCCTTACCCACAAGGCAGTGGGGAGCAGATCCATATCGGATGTGCGATTGCCGAGATCCATAGGGTACTGCTTGAGGACTGTCATACAGACTTTGAGGCACTGGAACAATTCATATATGTTTTGCGACCGTAGTAGGATACATCTGCAGCCACGGCCAGACGCAGGAGGGTTTTGGCGAGTTTACACCAATTTGACCGGAGGGTGCGTGGCTCGAGGTGGGCAGTAGCAAACCATTGAACACCCGGAGGTGTCCTCCCACCACCAGAGACAATGCGTGGCGCTCGCGCTCTACTCCAATCCAGCTGGGAGCATATAACCCGTAGACCTGTTGTCTCCCATAGCTAGGTTTTACGGGGAGGGCAATCAACCACTTCCTAACCTCAGAACATGATGGGCTAGAATACTAGCTGGGCGCCCACACATGAGAGGAAAACGACTCGGGTCCTCAGCCAAAGAGTTCGATTAAATGTACACCCGAAAGGCAGCGGGTTTAGCCCATGGTCAGTTCACTGACTGATGCGGATTGGTGTCCTGGATCTCTGCAGGGAGAAAGGCGTAACCCAACTCCCACCCAGCGGTCGCCACGATGAGGCGTCCAGGACGTGAGCCCATGGCACAACAGTAGCAGCAGTGGGTAGACTATCTGTCAGGATCTAGCCACCTCATGCCTAAACCCACCATGGTCTCTCCCGCCACCAACGTGAGCGTACTTGAATACATAAACACAAGCACACTGGGCACAGTTGTCGATGCGCTCAGATGCACAGATTCATGAACAAAGATGTGTGAACGGGTTCATGTTGACGCATCTCATATGCTTGATCATCAAATATACGTGTGTTGGATGTGGTTATTTAGCACAACTCAACACCACTTAATGGTCTGCAGGTAGACCGTACATTCCAACTTTTATCCAGCTGCAGCGCACTGCTTTCATGTGTTATCTCCCATGAAGCAGAATAGTATCAAGGGAGTCTGGGGCCCGACGGAAAAGCATCGAAACTAAATTAAATCAAACAGCAATCTACCATATTGAACTAAGCAGTTTGATTGCTTTATCTACCAGATCTCGAGGACAATGCAACTTCAGTCAGCTACGGAGGCAGTCGTGAGGAGCAAGAACCAGGACTTACTTTTGGACCATCTGAAATTTGCGACCAAAAGTGTCTTCTGAAGCGCAGTTTTATAGTCGGATTTCTACAAAATAATTCGAGTGCGTCGTGCTTACTCGGTGGCTTTGTGACCTATCAGGCTCCAGCACTTGGCTTGGGTATAGCTGGCCCTAGCTCGCAGAACCCATAATTAACGCAAGCATCGAATAAATGGAAGTTGCAAAGCATAAAAGACCCAAACCAAGCAGGTGGTAAGGGCTTTGGAAATGATTGTACATGAGCTGCCTGCTGACGGTCTTGGTTGCTAGTTTTCGTATAGTTATCAGGACACGTGCACGCAGTGGACAAACCATTATGGGTACAAAACCGACTATTCATTTTCTTGGACTTTTATTGGAGAAAGATTGAACTGTGCCCGTATGTGCAATTTAACTGTTGACTAAACACAACGCTATATCCCTCAGCAGGTGGACTGTGAACGAGGAATCGAATGCTTCTCCGGCAAGCGAATGTGTGTACAGTGGTCCAATCGTTTTGATTTGCTCATAGTCGAAGCTGTTGATTACAGAGCTAATGGAGAAGCACAATGTCAAACCTGTAGCTATGGAACCGTGATTATACAACCTTAACCGCACTTATGAATTAGTCCAAGTTGACAGGTAACTATTGGTTGATTGCAGATCTAATGGAGAAGCACAGTGTCAAAGTTGTAGCTATGGAACTGTGCCTATACAAGTTCAGCTGTACTTATGGCTTAGTCCAAGTTGACAGGTAACTACCCATGAACCATGGCACTAAGTCCAATTCACTGTTGATGGTCGTGTGAGGAAATGATCAAAATCGCTTGCTCTCATAAAAGTTGGCACTTCTAGCAGAGCAGTTTGGGCGAAAATTACTTCATAACTAGTCTATCCATGCTTGAAGTAAATAATTAGGACGCTTCCATAACTAACCACGTCTCTGCATTCATGAGAATCAGCCCTTACTTCGGTCAATTAAACACAATCCAGCGCAGCTAAATATCAGCCACTCAACCTAGAGGCGGAGATACGTATGCGTCCAACCATCGGCTAAGGTCACGTCAATCTAGCTGCTTACGTCATCACGTAGATCCGTCCCGTTCCGCATACTCCCACCACAAATGCTTTGTTAAGTTGCAGATCGCAAATTTTTGAGTCACGAGTGCCGTTTTAACTATTTGTGCAGTACAGACTCGATTTGCTTTAGATCCAACCTTTACTGAGCACTTTCCTTTTTACTGCTCGGTATGTTAAACGCTATTCGCAAACGATAAATGTGCGTACCACGAATGCGTGTACACAAACCGGTTCGTCAGAAGGCATGTAGTAAAGCACTTTAACTTGGAAGACACTTGTGTTGTTCCTCAGCATATGATCTAGACGCTGCATGTGGGTTCCAGTTAATCGCATGACAAGAAATGCACGCGACGTGAAAGACCAACGTAAACTTTCAGTTATATCCATAGGCTAAACTCATAGTTGCCAATTCTCCAACACCACAACCTCATGTAGAGAACAACGACCTAGATTATTGTGACATCTATTCATGTCTTGCAGCAGAAACATTCCAGTCGCCGTTGCCGCACTCTCTCTGGCATACGCACCTGATGTCCACACGGAAGAAGATAATGAAATATGAATATGATTTATCATGAATAAAATAGTGGTTGCAAGACAAACCGCACAGGTTACTAGGGGCAAAACTATAATATCTAAAGACTTGCGTGCTGTCGGTTGAACAGTTTCTCGAGAAGATGTAAAGTTGAATAACCGTTGTGTAAATGAGTATAGATTGCAAACAACAGGACTACACTGGTCCATTTTAGCTGGGCTACTCAGTGATAAAATTAATAACAGGAATGCTCAATCATTTACCGTATCCTTAGTACTATAAGACAAATAAATTCCGTCTGGAAGCATGGTTACTATATCCCAAACTAGCACAGCGCAGGTTCCAATGTGATGAGAGACAAGGACATTATCCAGTTGTTTTCTTTTAATCTCCACGAGGAGGAAGAAAAACAGAATTTGGAAGAGAGTTCCAGGGTTGGCAAACCGGACTGGAAACAACAATTCCTTCAGCATCCAAGTCAATTTAAAATAGGCTTTGTGCACCTCAGTAGGTATATTTTCAGCATTTTAAGGTATAACTGATTATGGAGAAATACGAGATTAATGGATAAAAACAAATAAAACGTCGAGTCCGAAATGTTTGCGTATCACACAAGTAAACAAAGTTATATCACAGTGATGGGCTTCGTTGATTTCACTAGTGATAATGACAAGTACGGTAGGGCAGAATTGTGATGAGAGGCCATACGAGAAAAGAAGATGCTAAATTGAATGCGTGTGGAAGAAATGGTTAACGCGTTCGCCATAACGCCAGGTGGTGCATGAAAATGGTGGTTTAAAAATTTGCAAGAAAATATAGTGCAAATGTATACATTTTTGTTGACAATACAAGCAACGAGTGCCTTTCGCTCTAGATGGTCCCCTGCATCTAGAAATTGATCTTAACGAACGTAGGTACGATATGTAATCATCTTTTAGTAGACCAAGAAATATCATTGGTGAAAAGTAAAGCCACTAATGCAAATGCAAGCAGTCAGCGATTTAAATAGCAAACCACGAGGTACGGGAAGCATTTTAAGTTTGAGGACATACAAAGATATATTTCCAAACATGTGAACAGTTGCAGCGACATGGGTAGACCAAGATAGGTTTAAGGTAAGAAAAGCTACTCCAAAATATTTGACGATCGATGTCTTGGGTATGAGCTGATCGCTCATCGCCAGGGAGGATGTAGCATTTCAAACATTTTGTTTCTTACCAGCCCGAAGAAAACAGCATATTACATCACGGCATTTAGAAATGTTTAGAATGGCTGACCGGATAGATGACCACAGCACAAACTCATCTAGACCACTCCGAAGAGTAAATGTTTCAACGATTGAAGATATAATCCCATAACAACATAATCTGGATACTTGCATCTAACAAATTTAAAAGCTATAGTTAGGTTTTTGATATTTAAAGCAACCAGTAAGGACAGAGAATCGCTTCTTGGACACATGCGTTTTCCTTACATGTGCCCAAGTGTCAAGGATTGTAACACTCACAATACAGCGGTCGCATAGGGCGGTTAAGTGTACCGCGTGATACTCCACGCACTCTTTTAAAGTGAGTAAAGATACGGTCCAGCCTCTAGCATACAGCGTCCTTAATAATCTTCAATATTTTGAGCTCTCTACAAACATCCCACTGATCAAAGGTGAGTGCAGATTTAGTGTTGGAGAAGGAGAGCCGGGAATGCATTTCCTGTGTGGAAGAACAAAATTCGGCGTTGATCCTGTCCACATCCACACCATGAAGATACTTCAGAGAACGTTTGACACACAGTTGCTTTAAAAGCATCCAAAGTTCCGATAATCGTGAGTACCTAACACAGTTACAATTTAGATGCTATGAAGTCGCCTTACCTCTGACTGTACTGCCAGTTACTCCTTTAACTTGGGTAGGCATTTTGAATTTACGTGCCCGTTCTTCCTTTCGCCTAAGCTGCTTCAGTAGTGGTGCTGAGAAACGGTCTATGTGTAGGTATATAGTTTCAACGAGACAGCACAGATCAAAGCAGAAGTTGATGTGTTCGTTAAGATGTTCACATTCAGCGATTACTTTTCGTCCGTGAAAACTGACAAGTAGGTTGAACTCTGTATCGCGTGCAGTTTTGCAATATTTTCTTTAGCATTCTCGGCAACTGATGGTTTTGAAGGGCTTTTTGTAAAAACAACAACAATGTTGCTCTTTCTATTACTAAATAAGCGTTTCTTCAGGACAGATTGTCTAAATTACCGGAAACAGCACTCCTTAAAGTAAAGAAAAAACTGTTTTATGTAAATAATATCTAACTGTGCATCATGTCTGGCTTCGGAAGATACGGTATTTCTTCGACTAAGTGTCTTTAAAAACATCGTATCACATTTGTTCATGTCATTATCAACAATAAAAACCGAGCACTCAATTTTAGACAATAACGCTGGTTAGAAATCCATCAACAGATTTCGGCTTGCACCTGATGAAATAGTAGTTAATTTTCGATGTTGTGTATGTAGAGTGAGAGCGAAAGTATGATTTACATAAGTGACAACCCCTCCGCGATTCGGAGACTTTCCTCTACGATCGGACCAAGGGACGCGATATCCGTCGATTTGAATAACCTCCTTTTCCACATCCCGATGTAACCAGCGTCCTTGTAGCATTAGAATAGATGCATGTGCATATTCCATACGCTGTAAAAGCGCATTGATTTCGGCAATTTTACCAAGTAGAGAACGCATACTAATAGAGAAAATTAACAGAATTTGTATTTTTATATCTGGACAGAGTCTGAGTCTGGCTTGCCAACCAGCATGATGCCACCACACTTTGCCAAAGCGGTGTTTTAAGATTCAACAAAGGCTCAGCCAGTTCTAGTACCTCCCACCGAGGAGAGGCAACAAAGTGGTACAGATGGTCGAATTAGTTCATTAAACTGTAAACCTTAGTGTAGGCCATACGCAGTCTATGTTTGCAGCCGCAAGCCGCGCATCGGGCGTTATCGACCTGTTGATCTGATTTTGGCAAACTCTGGGAAATACCCAAAAATTGACAGTGTGAAAATTAATTCACCCGCTAACAGTACGTCGCTGAAGTTCAACGATATAGTACTTGAGTTTCTCCTGGTCTTGTGGATCCAAATCTGAGCGCATTTGCATTATCAGACCTCTGAGCTTGCCGAGGTGGTATGGTATCAGTCTCTCACTGGCTTCATTAACCAAAGTGACTCGCAGATGCCGAGCTTTTCCCTCCTCTCTTTGCAAGGCGCGTAAGTTGGTTTAACCTCTACTCCTATTCAACAATGTCGAAGAGTCTGTCGATCAGACTCCGTAGAAACTCGACATCATGGTTTTAGTGAGTCTGTAATTGTCATCAGTTGACTCCGACTCATGAAATTTCGTGAGGTTGCAATACCACTGGTAATTTACAGTTCCTATCTCTTTCTTCTATAATTGACCTTTCCCCTGTACTTCATCGCACACGCTATCGAGCGAAGGAAAGTTAGTGCCCTGAGGGCGCAACACAGACACACCAGTTGAACCTCCAGAAATGGATGGACATTGTTTCAAAAGCAGTTGGGCTCTTTGGGACTTAGGGCTAACTGGAGTTTTGGTTGCTGGAATGAACCCACGTAGCTCCTTACCATGGAACGTTTCACCCTCCATGTTTGCTCGTGAACTTTTTCACACACACACGCAATTTCTTAGCTTTGTACAGCTGAGATAAAAAAGCTATTTGATTTGTTGTTTATATCATCTTGTTAGGTCAATCCGCACTCCGGAGATGCTGGAAAGTGAAACCAGGCACATCTTTAACACGCTTCATGAAAATGGGTATCCTGTATGTTTCATCAAAAATGATTCTAAACAAGACGGTTTTGTTACGTTTGTCGCTACAGTGCCAATAAGGGGATGTATTTCTTACAGTTCTTTTTAAAGTTGCTGTTCATTTCGAATGGTTGATTAGAAAAATTTTGATGGCAGTAGCCCAGACATTCCCAGCTGTTAATCTAAAACTATTCTCCGTAAATAGGCAGTTGATACTACAGCGCCTAAAGGATAAACCCCAGGTCCGGTTCAAATCATTCGTCTTTTGATGAATCATCTGCACATGTGATGCTAGATAGCATGGAAATACGACCAGGCTTTTACCCAAAAGAATATATAAATATTTGTATATTCAAATATCCGCTTACTGGAATGTGTTATCAGAAGCATGGCAAAAGGGAAGACGAGAGCGTAGGTAAGAAAACAGGAAAGAAAGCAGTTAATTTTTGGGTTTAACACACGCCGTATTAAGTTTTTTATGTACATAATTTTATACTTCCATTTATCAACAGATAAAACGGTACAACAACACTGGCTCCACTGATGTCTGTTAGGTGTCAACACATCCAGCGTTTGAAACCACAAAATTCCGAGTCACATAGTCCCCAAGCTGGGAGGCGCACTGATTCGACTGAAGCTAAACTTCAGGCTGCCTCCTTCATGCTGCTTTTCCATGTCCTTGATTGTAAACCCGCAATACTTTTGCCAATCGCTTCCGGGAAGCGCAACTAACACTCGCCGCGGAAGGTGATAGGCTGGCATTGGCTGTACGTGACCGAGCCATCGCATACGGTGTCAGAGAATAACTTTTTGAAGGCTGGGGCTGTACGCTCTAAGCACTGGTTCACGAACCCCCGCATTACTTAATGTGATGTTTCCAACACCACCAAAACAATAGCTAAACATTTTTCTACATCACTGAGAAAAGACACGGTAAAAACCACAAACATTTCACTGTGACAACACTTGCTTGACACTGGACACCAAGTCCAGGTAAACGAGTAGTTTAAAGTCGTTTATATGCCATCCCCAAATGCTACGTAAAACGCGTCAACAACCCGTGTTGATCATTTCCAAAGCCGTTGCAATTAATGTTCTGAAAACAGAATTATGCAAACAGTGCACACCGTTACTTATTATGAAATTACCTTGGCCACGAACTTTCTTCCTCTTTTCATCTCAGACTTTGAGGTTAACATGTGACCAGCCTCGAGCACGTGTGTTTCTTCATGCAACAGCCTGCTGATTTATTGTTCATAATGCTTAGTTAATTAGCTGATTGCTCTTTTTATAGTCTTTTACCTATGCTAAACAATCGTTGCGAGATTTATTCCCTCCTTCGCATGACATTATAATCAATTACTCCCGAGTACAATTACCAAATCGATCTTCTTCGCGCTGATATTTATACTCGCAAAAGTGACTGAACTTTCCAAGGGCTAGCGCTAAAAGCTGAAAGGCATAAGGGGTTAAACGAAACAATTACGGAGGGCAGCACAGCGATACAAACTGGTTGGAGAGCTCAACCACCTCCCGGTCTTATTACTTTGGCTTTACACTGGATATGAGGTGTGTGATTGGAGCTGTGGCTGATGCATCCCAAGCCACTCATGATCCCTCTGTAGGCGCATACGTCCTATAGCTGGCCACAATGACAGGCAAATTCGAAACCGGATGCCACCAACTATATATATGTGGATGGGAGCCACATTTCATCAACGGCGCTGGCCCACGCTCCTTCACAGGCGAATACAAGCACGCTGTATTTGGGAACCAAGCGCACACAAGGCAGTGGCTGGACCGTACTCCGCTCCACAATGAGTGCATGGAACAGCTCCTCGAGCCTGGCACGACCACAAGGACCGTGCACCCCATCCCTTATAGCAACGACCAACAGTCGCCTGGAGGCACTATGGAGGAGTTAGTGGGTAATAGACAGGTAGGCACCTTGCCAACATGCACATCAAGCGCAGCCACACCGGGGATAGCAAGCAACAGCCAATCACTGGAGACGACAAGCCGAAATAAAATAAATCTAATAAAGCATGGAAACACGGTTACCTAACTCTTCGCTAAATTAGCATGTGAAGTAAGTTGGTTAACAACGAATCCACGATAAGTAAGAATTGTCCACAAGTTACTTAAAAATACTCCAAACGCAACAGCGTTCCCTAAGTTAAGCGCAATTAGTTTAAGCATTGTGACCAGTTAATAGATTATTCGGGTAGGCTGAACAAATCAAATAAAGTAGAATGAAATGTACCAGGCTTAAAAAGACTTAGATTAAGCGTAAGTTTGTTTAGCCCAACTGCGGTGAAGAAGCACCAAGAATGCAACATCAGCTTCAGCATCTTATATATATATATATATATATATATATATATATATATATATATATATATATATATATGTTGTAACGCTGCCCTTTGCCTCTGTCTCTCTGCGCTACCAACCAGCCGGGGAAGACAAAACGCAGAGCCTGCTAGACCGAAGTATATTAGGCACAAAACATGGCTACTTGTATAGATCACATGCGCTTACCTCGCCTCTATCAATGAGGTGAGTCCCACCGCTTGTCTGAACATATTCGACTCTGGTGGCGGCCATCTCTCTCTGACTGTAGGTAGGATCACGTCAGCAACATAGCAACCCGTGCGGCGAAGACGGTCTGATCTCGTCAGCTTCCGGTTGGACCTTGACAACGAGCCTGTCAGCCGCTCACGTGATCTGGCCGATCTAGCCCCGATAGTGTGCACCATCGCAGTCAGCTGTTTCGCCTCCGTGAAAATGTATATACATGTATATATATATACATATACATATATATGGATTGGAGGCATCAGTAGCCGGTAACAATTTCGCATTATTGATTACTACCATTTCCCTTGTATAGTGGAAGCACAAGAGCATCATTCAAATCTGCGGTCTCTTGCTCCGTCATCCAGACGGCTTTAATGAAACTACGAACAGTGAACAATGATTTATCACGGGATAAAAACAAGCGCTTGACACGTCCCGTAGGATGGTTGAGGTGAATATGATGAAATTAAAAATATGTCTGGATCATCTATCGAACGTCTGCCGAGATGAATAGTTTGATAAGTAACATCAGTGTAAAATTACAACAAATTATCGAACGTAAACGTTCAAAAAGACACTGGGGTGCAGTGAGCACTGAGGTAAAGAGTGAGAAAAGTAAAATATGGTCGCTCACTTAGGTCCATTTGATACATAAATCCTGTTGAAATGCATCCTTGGCGTAATTCACAGTAGGGGAGTTTAGGTAACAAAATGTTGGGAGCTAAGAGCAACATCTAATCGTTTTATTAAAGCATCCAAGGTAGGAGAGGATACAACTGAGTATGGGAGTGCGTTCCAGGGTTTGCAAACCCGAAGGGAAAAGTAATTCCATCGACACTCTAGACGGCTGTATTGTTCCTTCAACTTTGTTCAGTTACCCCTGAGCTGCGTGTTGTGGCTAAGTTTCAGCAAATGGCGGCATACGTGGTTGGGGGTCACTCAATATTTGATACGCTAATATGAGATCACCGCGCAGTCTTCGATAGCGCCCGCTGCAAATGCCCAGCAACTTCAGTCTTCCGATGTAAGAGTGATAGCGCAGGCCTTGTACATTATTTGTTGCTTTCCGTTGTGGGGCCTCTATCGCTTCTAGGTCACGCTTCAACCAAGGTTGCCAAGCTTGGATAGCGTATTCCAGATGCGGGCGCACGTAGGAATTGTGCATCATTGGGAAGATTGATGGGTCAAATCTCCCGAATGCTCTTCGCAGCATGCCGACGTGCTGGTTGCCTCTTTTCGCAGCTACCTCAGCCTGTTTTGAACAGTTGAGGTCGCTCCGTACTATCACACCTAGGTCACGTTCCTGGGAGCTAATCTGCAGTCCGTTGGTCCCAATTGAATAGGTGTAGTAATGACTACGGCGTAATTGTACAACGCGACATTTGTCTAGGTTGAAGGGTAGGGCGTTTTGAACTGACCAGTTCGACACTGTGTTAAGATCGCACTGCAGCCGTCCGTGATCGTCCGGTCCTCTGATCCTTCGCCATATCTTGATATCATCAGCGAAAAACTGGAAATCGGATGCAATTGATCGCACCAAATCGTTAATGAACACCAAGAATCGACGAGGTCCAACTTTACAGGCAATAGCTTGAAACTGAGTCAACAACACAGTCGACATTTCATTAAGGCTGGACGAACTTCAGCACCTAGCGACTCAGTGATTTCGCCATAAGTAGCCATTGAACGTTTCGGTGCCTACGCTCTTTATGTGCTCAACGACAGCCTGGACGTTAGGAATCTATCCGATCGGACATATTATTAGCACCATTTGCCAGCGGACCAGTTTAGTCGTTAACACATTTGTGCAAGTGGATAAGTATATTAACAGAAATGTATTGGAACGTCATCTATGCTACTGAAAGATATGTTCAAAATGTCCGCCGGCATTCTGCTTGCAGTGCAGAAAACACTTGCTACATTTGGCGAGCACTTTCTCTAATCTATCCCTCGTGATCGCGCGACATTCGTTCACGATATTGTCTTTCAACGGGTTCAATGTACTCGGCCTTGTTTTGTACACTCGCCGCTTCAGATGGCGCCATAGAAAAATGTCCATGGGGTTCAAATCTGGTGAGCGAGCAGGTCTCTCCATTGGCCCACCGCGTCCAATCCGATGGTGACCAAATGTGTCGGTGAGGTAAGCACGCACCGTTTTAGCAGAAGGTGCGGGTGCATCATCCTACTGCCATCAAATGGTACTGCATGCCGCTTCAGCCTCCAACTGGGGAAGCACAAATGTCTGCAGCATATCCAAATACAACGATGCTAGGAAAGATAAGGCTTTAGTACTTCAAAACAATAACCTACCGTTCACATTCCCGGAAAAGAGATATGGGCCCAAGATTTTCTTGCTTGTTAATCCGGCCCAAACCATCCGTTTCACACTGTGGTTCATACGTGATGCGGTAAATTTTCGTGGGTTGCTGGTAGCTCAACAGTAGTTTCCTTGTTCCATGCAGATGAAACAATGCCTCATCTGTAAAGATAACAGAACGAATATCCCCGTGATCCATAAACCAGCGGCAAAAATTCATGCCGCTTCCCCGGATCGCATGGGTTCAAAACCTGCACTTGAAGTGCACGAAACCTCCGAAATTTTCGTTCCAGTAATATCCAGTGTACCGCATATCGGGTGGTGTCACAGTGCTGTGCGATCAGATGAATGCTGAGATCGGGACTTTTGACACTTCACTGACTACAGCTCAAGCTGAACGGTCGTCCGTCATGATGCGAGGCGGTCCGGTTCTCTTCATGTCACACACGCTACCAGCTTGCTCGAACTTCTTCATTAGTTCAAGCACGTACCGGGCGGTGATGGGACGCATTCCTGCGTTCATTGCGTTGTATTTTCTTGAAGCTGATGCGGCGTTTAAACCGCATTCACCGTACAGCCGAATAATCAGCGCGCGCTGAGTAACAGGAACGTTACGTGATCCCGAGTACATTGTCTGCTCGTGCTCCATTACCTGTGATTCAATGACATTGACAACAGTTGCAATATCTAACCTCGTCCTCAGCTGAGCTGCCATCACGTGCGCACATGCACGTTGCCGTTTCGGTCGCCTAAGCCGACTTTGCAGCGTAGCCAGGGAGACACACAGAGATAACCATCGATCGTTCCAACGCTTACGGTTGGCCATGACCTTCACTCAGTGCGAAGTTAGCGGACAGCCGGAAACACGTTGTGACTCGCTGGCTGATCAACAGCCTCATGTCGGTGCGTCTTTAGAGGTTAGGCTTTTTCTCAGCTGAGCCCTGCACTAAATCACTCGTCTGCCGAGAATTCCATACGTCCGCACCACTAAGGTGAGAGAGAAATTCATGTCTCTGACCTCGCAGTAGCATGCTGCGAAATTTGCCAAGCATTGGATGGCTATTGGATGTTGGGGACAACAGCCGTAAATGACCGGCGTTCACCATGAACGAGCCATGGTAGGTAAATGAACGCTAATCAGCCTTCTTCCATCAGACTAACCGTATTTGTTTAACCGGACCTAAGTCAGGCGGAGGCAGATGGAAGTCGTAAGGCGCAGACTGTCGGATTCAGGGATCAATTGACTCGCAGTGATACACACACACCAAACAAGGCGGCAGCGTGTGTTAATCGGCCTGCCTTAAGCGTCGATGCAGGTGGAGCGCTGATAAGCGTTCTTAGAGCTTCTCAGGTGACGAGCGGAGCAAAAAGTCTGTAAGTTTTTTATGCTGCAACTTGCAGGGATGTTTGCCGCGTAGTTTGGGAGCCCTCTGCTTCTTCTTCCGAATGAGACCAAAATCTTTTCCGAAAGACCGGTTTGATGTAATTACACAAGTGGAATTCGTCAAAGAATATGCCGAAAACTGGGAACTGGAGCAAGAGTGTAATCCACACAGGTTAGATCCAGGAGATTGAAAGCCCTGAGTAGAGCTCGTCGAACTGGTTCGAACGATCGCAAGCACAATATTGTGTGGGGAGAATTGGAGTCGCCACAGAGGGCAAAGCGAGAGATAAGTTAAAGTGCGGCCGCACGGTAGGTTGAGAAACGCATTGCGTACATCCTAAACGATTCTCCGATTTGCAGTATTTCCCGAGATATGCCATCAGCACAAACGCATTTCGCCTTCCGTAGTTAGGCAATCGCTCTCTATTTTTCGTACATTCCTGGTGTGTCCACAAGGTTTGATAGTAAGTTGTGATGTTGCAGCCCTTGTTGTGTGTCCCAGATAACCTTGGATCTATTGGTCAGGAGGGTGTCAAATTGTCTGTGCCACATCTGCAAGATGACATCAGATTGTGTGTACACGACGCCAGTCCCAGAGTCCTTCTGGATCTGCATTTGCAGCACGATTGGATCATACACTGTATTTGACAAATTGTATTTAACAAATTATGCAGACATCTTCCCATCACGGAAGTATTTAAGCTACATCTTTTGGAAACGCCTGAAATCAACGGCGCATGGTTCAAGGCCATTTTGCAAGAGCTAATTTCCAGCTACCCTCTGTAAAAAGCTACGTCACTTTTCCTACCAGTTTCCAAACAGCTAATGAGCGATCCCTACTTGACCCTGTGCTCATCAGTAAAGGACTTTGCTTGGCAGGACAGTCGCAAGCACACTCTTGGCATACAGTGGTCTTGCTACTCTACTAGTTGACAATATAGATGTTACACCGAATATCCCAAGTAGTGGATGACAAAGTGTATTCTGCCAAGCGCTTCAACATGTAATGCGCGCTTGCTAAGGAGATTTGTTGGCCATTCTTGCCTGAATAAGCCACTGAATTCGTTTGGGAAACGCTCACAGAGTGTTTTTGTGCACTGGTAGCGCACGTTTGGAAAAAGCAACTCATCCATCCTTAGGGCAAAATCATGACATCCTAAACAATAGAACGTGTAAGTAGATATGTCGGAGGGATTTGACATAAAACTCACAAGGAATGTCCGAATGCCGAAACCTGGACTACATACATTGCACAACATAAGTTCTGTGCGAAAATCATCCGCGACGAAAGCTAATGTATCAGTGGGATATAATAATTCGATCCTGCACGTACCGCAAACTACCACACAGGCATATTACTGACCGTTGTAAGCTGCAGCACAAAATTTTGATTTTTGTTATAACTGGTGGGTGTATATGATCAGCAACCGAAGCAGCCGAAGTCATACGGTTTCAATACTCCCAACCGATCCAGGTGGTACCGAACCCAAACCTTTTCTCGTTTATACTGACTCATCATCAGGTTTCTCCAATATCACATTCGTTGCAATAACTGTGTTCAGAATGCTGTTGTTAATGCTTACCCACAGTTCTCTCAGAGTTGATGACATTCGGCTGAAGCCTCTACATACAGCTGCCAGTTATCTAGCAATACAACTGATAGTTTTCTATCAGCGTTATGTAGAGGAGGACCAAATTCCACCAAGATAGAAGCGAGCATCATCACTCCTATTCTTAAGGTAATGAGTCCGGTAATGGTGCTTTTTATGTGTTCTAAGTGTAATTAACCAATCGCCGCTGCTGCTCTGACGCATTGACGCATCACACGGAATACCAGAGCATAACAGCCACGGAACAACACGAATTCCTCCGGAATCGCTTATGTACTACTAACCTATTAATTGCATGCAATAGCTGGAGCGAAGTGGTTGCTATTGTAACAGGAGTCCATGTCATCTACCAGAAATGTTTCAAACTTCTAGTTGCTTAGATCATCGACTACTCCTCTGAAAGCTCGCGAACTACGGCATCGGTGACCCAATCCTATGTTAAAGAGACAATTTTAGATACGAACCTAGGTTGGAAGTAAGAGTCTGAGAATGCCTCTCCAAAGCAATTGATGTGAATCGCGGTGTACCATAAGGCTCGCTGTTAATGTAAGCATAACACATTTCCTATTCTTTGCATATGATATCAAGCTATGATGAGTGTGCACGCGGCCTGACGAACACAAAAGACTCCGGCATGATCTTAGCACTACTTCGACCTCGTCACCTTAGAATACCGTAGCATTCACTGTAAAAAGTTTGAGTTGTTCAACTTTGCCATAGGCATGACGACATATAGATATCTGGGCCACCAGGATTGCAGAGCAGCTCCCAGGAACGTGTGCTTAGTGTGCTCATACAAAGTGACCACAAGTGTTCAAAACAGACTGGAGCAGATGCGATGAGCAGCGACCAGCACATTAGCAGGTTGCAAATGGCATTCGAACGTTTTGACACATCCACCTATCCGATTATGCAAAAAGCTTACTTGAATACGCTACCCAAGCTTGGTAGAAGTGGTGGAAGCACCACTTGGAGGTGCCGGAATCACCACAACGCATGGAAACAAAAGACGCCAAATCTCTCTTATCCGCAAAAAGTGCTTTTACTGGGGAGTTTTCAGCAGTCGGTACCGATGGCTACGCGGTTACGTCATGTTGGTTTACCAAATATTGTGTGACCTCAATCACGTATACCGCTCTCTGCTGAAACTCAGCTGTAAAATGTAGCTCAGAGGGGATTGCTTGAAACCGAGTGAAAAATAATACATTCCAGTGCATCAACTAAGTAATGTTGTTCTTCGCCTTAACAACCTTGGATTTGATGGACGAATGCAGCGTTTCCCTGGTTCTATATGACATCATTTATGGTGGTAGTTTTACTTGTTACACCCAATCAAAAGCGTCGTGCATGCCGAGGTAAATAACGGTTACAGACTAGCCGTTATACTCAGAGGCAGTTGGATAATGTAGACATTCACGCTAGTACGTTTTACATTATAAACATTCAAGATTACTTCTTATGCGATTATCTGCTTTTCATTGTTCACTGATCATAATCCACTTCACTTTAACTGCATCTATTCTCATAACCTAAAAGAAGCAGCCCTAATAATAAAAGTGCTGAAGGGTGAATTGGGCTCAACTGCGCTGCGTATGCATCAAGGGTCAGCGTGTTCGTCCTGGCAAATATTTACAAATATTTAGCCCCCATTTACGTATATGACGGGAGTGAACAGATATTTTGTGTGAAGATATAAAAGCTCCGTTTCATACTTAGCACTTAAACATATATCGCGAGACCACATCGCAATTTCATTCTGTTCAACTTAATGGGAATCTCAGGATACGTTTGCATCGGTATGGTGCTTGCTCTCGCTTATCTATTGGTTGTTTTTGTTATATTTTAAATGTATAACTCCATTATGTACCTGGGGAATAAGCCGACTGATTGTTTGCGCTCTGCGCCATGGTGATTGGGCTAACACCCTTACACGATTTTCCGAAATGGAACGCATTCGCTGCTAGCTGTCATCTACGGACTCCATGGGCCCACGCATTCTGGTGCCTATGTTTAGCCATGGCTAGTCTATCATCATCTTTTAACATTATACACGTTAGCAAGTGTAAAACCCCTCAGCCACTGTGCCGCAATACATAAAAGAAAAAAGTAGCTAAGTGCAACTGTTGCATGCCAGCTGAGCTACCATCAACGGTTGGGCATCTTTCCGGAATGCTACCAGCCGGCTACTAGCCTATATCATCGTCAACTGTCAAGCACACAGGTTCGCATCTGTCACCCATAGCGAAGTGGCACTAGCTGCTGGCATTCTGAAGTCATGCGGGCGAGACACGGCAGGGGTCCGCTGCGAGGCGCACCTTTGACGAGACGCAGAAGGTCGCAACGCCGACGTCTAGTGCTTTTCCAGACCAGCCCAAACCTGCTGATTGGGACTGACTATGATGAATTAGCTGAACAAAAAGTTATCATGTAAAATTATATTAGCTACGAAATGAGACCGTGGTTGTAGGGAGGAGGCTAAAACGGATGAGGAGGGACAAAGAAGCTCACAGCAGGAACGCCAATGAGGTGGGCTGCTAGCCATGTCAGCAAGTGTATCTAGCCAAATGTGTTTATCGTCTTTTGCACACCAACTAGGGAGCAGTGAAGCTCCCACCGACGCCCGCTTCGAAGTGAGGGCCTTCATTCCTCTCGACCAAGTCAATGCTTGGCTACCCCTCCTCTTCTTCCATCCACACTTCCGGTGAACAAACAACGCACATCGCGGAAGTCGGTGCGCTGGCATGCGTAACACGGAACCGCACCATTGGACCCTGGTGCGTGAAATAACGGTGCTGTGCGGTTCATTTCCTTTTCCTGTGCCGTAAACAAGGCGTCGAATACGGTCGTTGCTCACGCGGGGTTCCCACCTGAGATGAGCATAACTGCGAGGGCACCGGTGGTCGAATTTTACCAGCCAGTTTATGTCCGCTGAGCTAATGGGCCATGTTTCTCATCCGTACACTAGAGTCGAACGTACCGCTGCATTGTACACCCTAGCCTTCAGAGCGAGAGTGATGTGCCACCGCCATTTGTGGTGAACGCTAACAGAAACACCTCGTGGTCAGTCATTCTAGAGTGAAAGTAAAAGCAAGCGCGCCTTGCATGCGCGATACAATAAGGATTATTCCAAAAATGACAGAACAATTAACAATGAACAATGATTTATCACGGGATAAAAGCAAGTACTTGACACGTCCTGTAGGATGGTTGCGGTGAATATGATGAAATCAAAATATGTCTGGGTCATCTATCGAACATCTGCCGAGATGAATAGTTTGATAAGTAACATCAGTGTAAAATTACAAATTACAAATTATCGAGCGTACACGTTCAGAAAGACACTGGGGTGCAGTGATCACTGAGGTAAGGAGTGAAAAAGTAGAATATGGTCGCTCACTTAGGTCCATTTGATACATAAATCCTGTTGAAAAGCATACTTGGCGTAATTCACAGTAGGGGAGTTTAGGTAACAAAATGTTGGGAGCTAAGAGCAACGTCTAATCGTTTTTTTAAAGCATCCAAGGTAGGAGAGGATACAACTGAGTATGGGAGTGCGTTCCAGGGTTTGCAAACCCGAAGGGAAAAGTAATTCCGTCGATACTCTAGGCAGCTATATTGTTCCTTCAATTTTAAGCAGTTATCCCTGAGCTGCGTGTTGTGGCTAAGTTTCAGCAAATGGCGGCATATGTGGTTGGGGGTCACCCAGTATCTGATACGCTAATATGAGATCGCCGCGCAGCCTTCGATAGCGCCCGCGGAAAATTCCCAGTGATAGCGCAGGCCCTTTATATTCGTTGTTGCTGTTCGTTGTGGTGCTTCTAACGCTTCTAGGTCGCGATTCAACCAAGGTTACCAAGCTTAGATAGCGTATTCAACATGCGAGAGTACGTAGGAATTGTGCACGGTCTTGTTCCTTCGAGTTGACATTGGATGTGCGATGTGTGGATGAAGCTGTGGGTGGTTCAGCGCAAGCCACCCATGGTCCGTCTGTAGACGCAGACACCTTGTGGCTTTTCTGTGGAGGCCAAAGTGGCAGACAAATTCGGAACCGGATGCAACCAACCATACGCATGTTGGTTGTGTGCTGCATGTATCCACTCGAAACTGGTCACACGGCTTAACAGAGGCTGCTTTTGGCGTGGGTAGTAGAACACGTCGGTCACGGATGTTGGTGACAACTTGCACAACTCTGATGGGCGACAGCCGCAATTTCGAGTGAACCAATGCCCGTCACCGATGCAACTCCGTCGTGAAAACGCAGATGGTGACGTGTCCGAGTTCGATTTAGTGTAAGCAAGTGAGTGGATTGAGTTAAGAAAACGAGACAACGTGGCTCCGCGTCAATAGTAGTTTGACGGGTGCCTAATGCAACAAAGAGACGAGCCAAATCAGTTGTGTTCGACTGAAAATCAACGAACGGCTTTGTCCGTAACAGTGTACCGAGTTCCTGTCATTATATGTAAATGAAAATAAAATCTAATGACCACAAAGACTGTTAGAAAGCGAGATAGCGATGCAGGGTAACGAATGGACTCAAACGAACCAGGACGTTTGCAATTTTACTATAATCACCCTACTTGATTTCGATGTCGTTAATAACCTAGTAACTCTTTTTACTACACGTGCAATAGCACATACTGTAAGACCAGTAGGTACCTGCATGTTTAAGAAACCGGTGGCCTGCGCAAGTAAGGAGTTTGATGAGGAGATGCTGATCAATTTCACGCTAAACACGCATTGGTATCTGTTCCTTTATTCAAGAAATCAGAAACTAAACGGTTCTGTTTACATTAATAGATGCATACGAATTTGTAAATGCAGTGCAACTTGGTCTGATCGTCTGTACTTCCTACTTTGGATGTTTCTGGAAGTGATGGGTCTAATTCAGGAAAGCAACTTGGGCGGTATGGTAACCGATGCGTAGCACGGCTTAACTCTTTCGAACATGAATTAATTTACTTACAACGTTTTCAATATTTTCGATGTCATAAGTTGGCTTTTGGTTAGTAACAAACATAAAAAGAAAAGAATTAAATTGTTGTCAAATTTTCCATGTTTATTTTGAAGGTGATACTT
Organism: Dicrocoelium dendriticum; assembly: GCA_944474145.2. Taxonomy (NCBI): domain Eukaryota; kingdom Metazoa; phylum Platyhelminthes; class Trematoda; order Plagiorchiida; family Dicrocoeliidae; genus Dicrocoelium; species Dicrocoelium dendriticum. The sequence goes on along the minus strand of OX104059.1, from coordinate 28,458,111 downwards.
GTAAGCGCCGAGAGTAACGTGGGCCACCAATATCGTCATCATGAATGCACATTACTGAAAATGATATTCTTGAAATCATTTTTTCATCGCAACACAAAAACAGCACAAAATGATCATTTTTAATGTGGTCTGGATTGTACTTCTCTGGATGGAACACAATTCACCGCCAGGACACAAAGGGCTGAACGCTTAGTCGTCTTCAGCAACGCAAAGTATCTTTGAAAGGCGACTTGGCTGCCTTATGTACAAATTCCTTCATTCTTCGCTGTTGGCTGTGGTTTGCTATAAATCTGCGGAGTTCACCGTTGGCTATGAGTGTGGATGTGATTAACTGGCTCAGCGGTCACACGATCAGCAGAGCTACTTGGTTTAACAAAACTAACCTTGACTTCACATCCGCCTGCCTGTACCGCACGACCGTGAGTCTGGGAAAGTGCGCGTACTGACCTGACCAACTTGCTTTCCGGTAGACGAACGTACTAGTGAATTGATAATTCTCCACGACTGAAATGGATATGGAAGTAGGATAGAGTGTTTTGCAGTTTTATCTCACAGTTGACCCACAACTTGGCATGAGTATGGCTAAGCTGTTTTAGCGATTGCACCATCTGATGATTCGGTGAACAAAATGTCGAGAAGTCATCCACATGGCACTTGTGAGACGACAATGTGGTTATTCTTTATATATTTCTCTATTTCTTCTTACTATTTTCCTGAATCTCGGGAACTACCTCTGACAACACGGGCAATCTCGTACTGTGAAATCAGCTTGGTTCGTATTGGGAATGCAGGATATCGAAGGGGATAGCTGATAGCCGGCAGGCGCCATATGCTCTTATGGTGTTCTGAAAAACAACGGAACAGATGTATTGGAGCTGTCGAACCTCAGAGCAGGAAACCTTATGTACACAGATCCCACTGTTGGGGAATGTGCATGGTAGCTTTTTACATGGTCCGTATCTTCACGACATATCAAGATTTGCATCTCAGGAATACTACCTGAAATGGTAACAAGTCAAATACTGTTATGGATAGCGTGTATTTTCGTAGAAACCTAAACTTCACTTTATATCCCCAGATTGCTGCAAATATCCCCTAGGTTTGATCCCCATTAGCTGTAAGAAAAACCCACGATTCTTTCAAATCAAATAACGCTAACAATAAACTTTAATTGCATAAAAGGCTGACATATGTTGGATTGCTTCGATCTTCTTTGGGCATGCTCCTCACTCAAAATGGTATTCAGTCCTATCAGTGTCAAAGTCTGCTCAATTGGCAGACGTGAGCAAAACAACGACGAAATCTGACCGAAATTAGCTTTGCCTTTCACACGTTGTCTTGCATATATATTAATAAACAATACACACAGGTTGACAAGAAAATGTGCTCAGTTTGAATTAAACGAAGCAACCTGAAAGTCTTTTCAAAGCTATTATCCACTCTGCACCATCTGACAATTACCGTAAACCCATTAATCTACAGGTCTATAGCCATTCTACTCTCAGGGAGTGCGGCGTACCTTTATAGTGTACCTTTGTAGCGTACATTTATAATAATTGGGATATGTTGTGCTTCATGTACAGCATTTGGAACCTGATGAAAACTATTGCAAAAGATAGGAGGAATCTTCTAGTCATGGTCAGCGTCGAAGTAGCGTCACCTACAAAGAATACGGTGCCACTGACAGCCAGAGATACACCAGAACCAATCTTTGATAAAGCAGCGTTATCAATCAGATAAGCGCCCGGCAATGCCAAAACTATCAAAATTTGTCCAAGTGTTATTGATTTGGAAGTAGAAAGTGGCGAACAAGTTTGTTTTCAGTAGATCATCATCAGCTTACTACAAATATAACTATGTAGGTCAACAATAATCAGGTGAGTAATAGACGTTAATAAATCAAAATTCCTCATCTATAAGGCTATGTGATTAGCCCTACTTGTTACTGCATTGTTGGAGGGAGTCTATTCATCGGGAAACCTAACGTTACCACACATCCAACATTTGAGTCTTCAACCGCGGATCCAGGGTGCGCTTTGGTTTATCCAGGCATATACAAATAAGTCCGGGTTACTAGGTAACAATCCTAATATAAGGTGGCATAAAAGCGAAATTTATCGATCACATTCCACCATACCACTTACAGATATTTCAAGAAAGACTTGAAGATGATTTTTACATTTGCAGACGCAGGATATGAGTCATCGACAGCAATACCGGCTACCAACAGAGGGAATCAGCTAAAATTATCATTATCAGTGATCTAAGCGAAACGTTGGCCAAACGAACAGTGTGTACAAGGTTGTTGGTCGAACAGAATTATCACTACAACCGAACCTAGGTTACCATTTGGTTGTTTGGCATCGCAAAGTCCACTTTCTGCTAAGTGAACTCAGGCTCTTCTTATCGACAAGTTTCCGCAAGTACTTAAATTCTGCTTCGTCGGTTGGTTTTCTTTCCCTTATCGCAGCATCACTCCTTGCAGTTATAGGTGAGCTGAGACTACTCATGCAGCCAGGGTGTAAAGCAGGATATTAATCCTTCTCATGCCATCGCAGAGGGAGGCCAAATTAGCTGTTCATTTCAACAGAGAGCAGTAATTCACGCAATTTTACTTCCGCTTAAACTTAGTGTTAAAGTTGACCAATGACTGGAACTGGTAGGAATGTCTTAACAATGGGATACTACGGATTAAAGAGGCCAGATACGTCAGATACGTTTAGGTGCATTGTGTGAATTACCTAAGTTCCAAGATAGTCACAAGACTGAAGTGAAGCACGCATCTGTGGACTCACTATGAGTTCCACGTCTACACATGGATATCCGTCTACCGCGATTTCCTGGAGGTTAGTAAGCACAGTGTTTCTCTCTATCATGTCGTCACTTTAATAACAAAATTCAAGTCAAGTAATGCAGGTGGGATAATGCATCGTCGAACCATGTTATAAAGGGGTAGCGTAAACGCAGAAATGGCATAAAAGGAAAAGAGAGTTCCGTCGTTGACATAAGATAAAGCCGGAAGATAAATTCTGGCGTCATTACAGCCGAATTTGTTGAGGGGCCAGTTCCAAGTGGTCACCGCTCAATCTGTGTTGGGACTAAGTTTCTCGGAGTGGCTGCAATCTTGACCAAAGTTTTGCAAGATCTGTTACGCCAGAAAGTGTTCGCTCCGTAGACAGTGATAGCTTCCGCTGTACACTCCCAGGACTTTCAGTCGCATAGGGTGTGACAAGTGGAACAAGCCCTCCACATCTGTGGTTGCCCACCGCTGTGGGATCTACAGTGCAACCATATGGCTTTTTATCAGAGTTGCCAGGCCTGCATCGCGTACTCTACATGCGGCCTAACATACATATCAAGAGTTTGGAGGAAGATGAGGTGAGCGAACTGCTCGGACGCTCTCCTTAGGAGACCAATATGTTGGTTTGCTTTTATGGACGCCTCCAATGAGTGCGCCGAACAGCCAAGGTCGTGTTGCATCACCACTTAAATGTCCCGCTTCAGTGCGGCGCTCTTCAGCATGTGGTCTCTAAGCGCGTATGCCTTAGTGGAGTAGTGGCATACATGTGGCGTTTGACCCTCGCCAGCGTTGTATGGAAGTAGACTTACCTTTGATCATACGAATGCACGATCTGCGTCTCGTTCCAGCATATCGTGGTCTACTTGATAGCCGATCGCTCGCCATATTTGGATGTAATGAGCAAAAATCAGGAAATTTGACTATATGACACGCACGAGATCGTTAATTTTGAGCAAGAATGGGCGTCGCTCCGACACTGACGCTTGTTGAACACCGCCGGCCACACAAATAGGATTAGAAAAAGCAACCCGAACCCTAAAGAGAGCCGCCACTGAAGGAGGAATTTTCCGATACGTCCGAAGACAGGGTTCCCAATTTCGAACGTTTGCAAGTTTCGGAAAAAGATGCCGTGATCAAAATTGCCGAAGGCGTTAGAGCGGTCGAGGTCGATGATATCAACGCTAGTCGTACTAGCTGCTATTTCTATGCAACTGCTACAGGCATCAGTAGAATAGGAGTACGTGACTGGCGCTGAAGAAAATGGTGTTGCTCAAGCGCTAGATTGTTGGCTCCTTCTAGATGTCCCCTTAGTTCCTTACTTATGATCGACCTCATCATCTTTGAGAGCACAGAGAGGAGAATAACTGGGCGATAGTTAACGCGGTCCGAACAACTACCACCCTGCAGGTAAGGATAACAACGATGTTGGGAGGAAGAGAATTTAAGGAATTGTTTCAGAGAAGCAATAAAAACCATTAGCTAAGTAACCTCACCAACAAAACTTCCCTCAGCATATATGATTGACTTTATCCCCGGAAACAATGAATGTATGACACGGTAACGGACATGGTCAGCGGCATTCGGATCCTGATTTGCCTGTCACTATGGACTCCGTAGGACAGACACAGGACGTTCGTGGCTCCATGGGACCATGGGTGGCTTGCGCTGCACCACCCACAGTTATATCCACCCACGCTATATACAGCGTAAAATCGAAGGAACGAGACCGGGAAGTGTGTGAATTGAAGCCACGTTTCAGCAACGGATCCAGTCCATATACCATAAACATGCACAGTAGCAGTATTCCTGTACATCTATGTGGGAAATCATGCGTACTAAACGTACACCATGCAGTGCTTTGCCCGTAGCCCTCTCCACACTGGATTTATGGAACGGCTATCTGAGCCTAGCAAGGCCACGAGGACCGTGTACACCTTCCTTCTCTCCGGCAAAAAATAGTAGTCTCCTGGAGCCAGTAATTGAGTGGGGCTGTTAGACAGTTGGACAAATTGTCAATATTCACATCAAACGTAACCACACAGGGATACCAAACACATAACCTAGAAGTGGATGAAAAAGAAACACGCAAAATTGACAATGAATTTGAAGCAGGATAACACAACTGAGCAGAACGACTAGAGTGGGATAATTTTATCCAGATTTAGAAGACATAAGTTAAGTGTAAATGGGTGTAGCCCAGCTGCGGTGGAAAAGCATGTTTGGCAGCGCCCGATTCCAGATTTGCCTGTCACTGCGACCTCCGCAGGACAGCCATAGGACCTTTGCGCGCACGAAGAGACCTTAGGTGGCTTTCGCTGCACCATCAACCGCTCCATCCACACACTCCATATCCAGTGTAAACCCGAAAGAATAAAATTGGGAGGCATGTGGGTGGAAGCCACGTTTCATCAACGGGGCCGGACCACACTCCTTCAGACACAGAGCAGAAACATACATGCCTATTTGGGGAATCATGTGTACAAGACGAACACAAGGCGGTGGCTTGGCCGTAACCAGTTCCACACTGGATGCATGGAAGCCCTCGATGAGCCTAGCACAGCCACGAGGACCGTGCACCCAGTTCCATCCAGCGACCAATAACGTTTTCTGGCTACGGAGATATTAAGCAAGCATGGTCATTTCAGCTGAACAGAAACTGTCCTACTTTCAGCAGCAACGATTAGATTGAAAGCGATAACACATTGACTTTAGGGTTGCTTGATCACCAGAATCCGTCGGCAACGTTGTAAGATACCAGCTGTTATTATTACGCTTCACTTCAATTATGAATGTGAGTAGTATTTCATCCCTGTGTGTCTATTCTTCATCTATAGAAGCAACTCTCGCGTCACTGACCTGCGCATGCTTTCCTAGCTGCTGCCACGGTGATTAGCAAGGGATGGGTTAAACTTCCACTGAACGCCATTGCCTAGGGGCTTGCACTGATGTGAGTTGGGGTCAAATATGTTAACAATCTTCCTTGCTTTGGATTGATTTGATGTTTTGAGTAGTAGGCGAAACTTTTTGATTCACCACGTTGGACCACGCCTTGCGGTAAAAATCGCCCTCAAAAAGTGTGGTAAAAGAATTATCCCGGCAAGTCACTGGTGATTATCTGATCTTCTGCTAATTTGGACGTCTAGGAAAGACATCGTACCATGACGTTCAGATTCCAAGGTAAACTTAGCGTTCTCGTGCGCTGAGTGCTTGCCGCCAGCGGAATTCCGCTACAGCACGTCTGGCAAGCTTTTCGCCGTATATCTAGCCATTCGTCACTTCCGGCCTACATTCGAAGGTCGCGCTTTTACGGTCTACACTGACCACAAACCCCCTAACCTTCACCTGCATCTCTGTTCACGACAAATACTCACCACGGGAAAGAAGACACCTAGACTTTGTCACACATTTCACTGCTGATATACGTCATGTATTTGGTGCCGACAATCCCGTCTCCCAGGTTCTCTCACGCTTCAACCTCACTCTCCATTCTTTGCCTACCGTCGACCTTGCCGCCATGGCATAGGCTCAGGTGCAAGATGAATACCTACAACGCAATCTGCAGTCCATTTCGCTACATGTGCAACCTGTTCCTCTCCAAACCGGCGAAGGAACCATTCTCTGTGATACTTCCACAGGTTGTCCTAGACCAGTCGTGCCCGTCTCCTTCAGATGCACAGTCTTTGACGCATTGCATTAACTATAACATCCCGGTATCCGTGTATCTTTGCAACTAGTAACCGAACGTTTCCTTGGTTACGCGTAAACAAAGATGTTCGTACCGGGGCTCGCGCTTGCCTTCAATTCGACCGCTCCAAAATACATCGTAATACCCGCACTCCTCTTGGTTCATTTCACGCCCGGGATACTCAATTCTTGCATGTACACGTAGATCCGGTAGGTCCATGTATACATTATTACACGTGTCGACCGCTTCACCAGTTAGCCAGGAGCCATTCCCGTAGCGGACTGCACAGCTGAGACTGTTATCCGGGCCTCCTTAGACCGGCGTGTCTCGCACTACGGATACCCATCCACCATTACAACTGACCGAAGAACGCCTTTCGAATCTTCATAATTCGATACATACTGCAACTTTTTAGGCTGCAGCCGCATTCATACCACAGCGTATCACCCAGCAGCCAACGGGCTAGTTGAACAATTCCATAGACAGCTTAAAGCCTCGCTCTGCGCTTCCTCCGACCCTAGCTGGAGCGAAAACGTTTCGCTCGTACTCTTAGGCATTCGCAGCAGCATCCAAGCTGATTTGCAACGTGCACCAGCAGAGCTGGTTTACGGCACAACGCTAAAGTTACCAGAAGGATTCGTTTCACCTCTCGCATTGTCGGGTATGCCTCCGTCTAACTCTGCGTCCTCCCTAGCTCAACGCATGCGTTCCCTACGCCCGACTCTGCCCCGTGAGCAAACTAGAGAAGTGCAAACGCACAGCAGACGCACTAACTGCACTCACGTCTTCCTTCGCACCGACGCAGTGCGGCGCCCTCTCCAGCCTCCCTACACTGGCCTTTACAGAGTCCTGCAACGGACTCCGAAACATTTAACTTTAGACCAGAATGGTCACCTAACGACGGTGTCTATCGACCGCCTCAAAGTAACTTTCTTTGACGAACCACTTGCAACCTATCCTGATGCTATCACACAAGCACTGGTACCTGCGGTGATTTCCCGAGCACTGGAAATCCCGAAACGCTCCGTTCCCCTTGACCTTCAACCTACCCCGCCTCAACCCCAGGCAACTGACCGACGCGGTAGACAGGTCAAACGTCCGGTCTGTTTTTCAGCTTTTGTAAACGTTTGCTATTTTCATTAACACGCATTTTTCCTCTTTAGTGGTAATCGTGCGTCACATCCACAAACGTTTTGCAACATCGGCAAAATAACCCAAAACACTTTGGAAACTTAATAGCGTATTTGCATTTATCATGCATGCCAAGTACCCGCTCCTGCGTCAAGCCACTTCCCCGAGACTTGCCCACCCTCTACCTTCCAGAAACTCAACCACCGGAACTGCCAAGGCAACCCTCGAGTGACTCGCCGACCGGCACAACGTAACCCCCGAGTGACCCGCCAGCAGAAGCAAGGCCCCCTTCCTTACCCAAGGAACAGTCAGTCGTCCTCGTTTGAGGAGAGACACGAAAGGGTTGGTCCCCAAACGCATGGCTACACGTTGCCAACGAAGACGCCGGAGTTCTTCGTACGACGAGGACGCCTGGATTTCTTCGTGGGACGAGGACCGTGTACTGGAGTGCGGTGTGGGGATTGAAAACTTCCAAGCGTACCGTCGGGTTTGCAGCGGAGGGAATGTCCTGTCGGCCTTTTATCTGGACTAACCAGTGTTTTTGCAGTCCGCCAGCCCGCCCCGACGGCCCACCGATGATGCACTCTGGTCCACATGATCATCATAAATAATTAATAACAAAAGCTTGGACCCAAGGAACTCTGCTACACACCCCATCTTGGAAGTCCTTGGTCAAGTCCATTCAAGTATTCGCAACCATCCTCACCATCCGCTTTCCCCCACTAACAGCCCCATTGAAGGGTTCCATCCTTCAGCCTTCTAGGGGGAGGCCCTTGTGATTTACCGGAAAACATGCCCTTTCATTATTTTGCAACATTGGCGTTTACGGTTGTTTTAACCTTCAAAACGTCCACTTGTTTTACTGACGGCATATCCTTTGACAAACTGTTTTAGTGAGTACCTTCCTACACCGTTTCTCATTCTGGTTGATTCGCTTCCTATTTTTGTAGCCTGCACAATATACGTTGGGTTCAGTCGCCTCCAAGTTCTACACGGTCCCGTATTTGACACAACCCCTAGGTTTCATTGATTACCGACTAGTATCCTAGGCTGCATACAACAAGTAGCACAATTGGAAAAGGAGCACTTTCTATCTATCTTCTAGGTAAAAAGAGAGATTACACTACTACATCTGAGAATAAAATATGGCTGGTTAAATTGCGGTTGGTGTTGGACCAGGAAGATATCAACTGCGAGGCTTACCCTAGGCGGCGTACAAGCGGCTGAGAGGTCTACCCTAAGTGAATCCACATAGACATCGATCTGACTTACTGAATCCGTTCAAAATTTTGGTTTAGTTGTCTTCAGCGCAGCTGACAATAGCTTACCGCATTGTTTGAATTTCCTATTACGGCAATGGCTTGAAAGGTATTGAAGAACCCCTTAAACCCGATTGGTTGATGACATGATTGTTTGGAAGTTTAAATATTAACAGTTGTCTATATTCTGAAGATATGTCACGGTCCAAATATTATGCAAATTATAGGATACTATTAGGTTTAATTGATTTGATGTGATCAGTGCAGCATTTCGCAAGGAACGTTCCTCGAACCTAGTTTTATTTCTGTTAGAATGTTTGAATTCAAGACGACTTGTGCTATCTATCGTAATACAATCAATACGGTCAGAGTTCCCATGAATTTGGTCTACTTGGAGAGTTTGCTAACAGATGATATATCAGTTAACGACCAAGACTGAAGAAGTTTGATAGGTAATGATCCTTGCACCGTGCAAGCCTGTTTTCCCTCAACGTCGGACATTATTCTGTTAAGACAGTTCCGATAATCCCATTTGCATAGCTACTAGAGTCAAACAAGGCGACAAACAACGTGCGTGGAGAACTTGAAAAAGAATGGCATCATTGGCTGAGGTGGCTAAAAACGTTCGGTCTACTGAAGCTCCTTTTAAATCGGGAGGTTTACGAGATAAGTATTTCATTATGTCATTGTTAGCGTTTTATTTAAAGGATATGCCACACTCGGTAGTTTCGCATCCCGTCCTAGAAGCCATGTAAAGTATATTAAGCGTGAAACCGCTTGGAAGCCTTGAGCTAACGCGATTCCACCGAAAGTAACAAGAACAGGGCAGGCACTGGAATATGGTGCTATTTCAAACAATAACAAAGACAAATGTATACTACCTCAATAATCTGCGCTTTCGGCACAGGCGTATCCACAGCAGAAACAGTTCAAACTAATCAAAAAGTATGGTTTAAAGAAAGATGTGGGAATGAGCTCGTCTCAATGCATTGTGGCTTGAAACTGGCTTATACAAGACTAATCCGTAAAACGAGGCTACCATGAGGCGTGGTTGTGAGAATTCGTGCACTACATACAGTGATGGCATTGTATTTCAACCTTATTTACGCGCACGAACTAAATGATTCCAATGTGTGATCTCCACTCACAACAACATTGCACTGATGTCAGGTTACACGTGCAGCTTAAGGTTATGAAAGTACAATAGATATATATTAATATCCTACACTTCCATTGAGAACATGAGGCCGAAATCCGTAGCATGGCTCCGGGGTATACAAATACCAACACATCGCGCATATGCAGACCCACTACCCCAAGGAACTAGGAGAAGTGAGCTCCGTTGTTCAGACTGCCGAAATGCCCGCTGGACAACTATGTGTGGACAGAGGCGCAGGTTAGACAAACCGACTGCTAAGAGGACGGATGAATATGGACATTATGATAATGATGATGAATAACATTTTATGGACACCTACCAGTAGTTGGTTGGTCAGCCCAAATCAGGTTAATGCGGAGAATGCTTGCTGCTTTGGAACAGTGTCTGAACAAGTTCCTCGGTGACGTTTGAGAAACCGCTTACAATGCGTGGCTGTTCGTCAGCGTGTGGTAATTCTTCGGTTGTATGGTCAGTGCAGATTAAACGCTGCAACGAACTGAGCGACGATACAGCAGTATGAACGCAGGATTTTGGTCTGTAGGAGGGCGTTATGTTCTGAAAATGACGCATAAATAGGAAAAAACTGGTAGCGTTTGCAACGCCAGTAAAACTGGCCGGCCTCACATAACTAACGATGGGTTTTCGGCTTGCGATGTTAGGCACGAAGTAACCAGAAATCCTGCTTTCAACATGAGTACAATCGTCCAAAATTGTAACACCACCAGTTACGCTGTTCAGCAGATTGTAAAGGAAAGAAAATATGATTGGTATGGTGGACTTTAAGTACAAGTGTTGAGCCCTTGTGACCTGGAGAAATGGCATACATTTAGCTGCTGGTTCTTGGATCACATGGATATTCATTTCATTATTTTTACTGATGAATCAGTGTTCCATTTGAACGGAATAAAGAAGCCGTATTTGTGGGCAGTATCCGTTCCACGAGGTTACCGAGTTTTACCTACGCAACATAGCCCAAAGGTCATGGTTTGAGCTTGACTAACTGCGCAAAAAATCGTGCGTCCATTTTTTCCCAACAATGTGGCCGGTAAGTTGTATTTGTACCGTGCTAATGTCCGCCGTTCCTAGCATCGTCTTACAATGAAATGCTGCACATCTGTGTTCTTCCGGAATTAACTGCAAATAGGTTATGCAGCACCACTTGGTGGCGACACGATGGCGCACCTGTACATGATGCCGAAACGGTGCCTGACTATCTGAGCGAGATGTTCGGCCACCGATGGACTGGTCGGGGCTCACCATTCGTGTGGCAGGCCCAGTCATCGGATTTGAACACTTCGGATGTTTTCCTATGGGGTTATTTAAAGCGAAGGTTTTAATAAGACAAGGCCGCATTCATTGGAACAACTGAAAGAGAACATCGTGCAAGAATGTCGCGCCACCAGCGCGCAAACAGTGGGGAACGATCTTGTCAACTGTCTTAGGCGATTCCTGCACTGCCAGTGACCACTTTGAACACCTACTGAGTTGATGTTTATAGCACCATTGAATCCCGTCCACTTAAATGCACATATCCAACCAAATGAGTTCATAGTCTTTCGGAACTCAACTCCGCATTTTTTCACTTGCAAGCTCAAGGTCATCTACACACACACACACACACGCGTGCTGTGCGTGCTCCTGGTTCGTTTGGATTATTCCTCTCCATCCTCTCTCCATCTTCTCGCAGTGTTGTCACTGTGCACTCATTCGAAACGGATTTACCAGCTCTACACAGTGATCCGTCATACGTGGAATTATCTTCTACGAATAAAGTCCGTCCCATCACTAACCCTTTTCACTGGTATCTGTGATTAAACACAAGCGGATAACTCAATCACATTGAGCCGATTACTTTTCTGTGTGACATCATTCGATACAGATTCTCGAGGCAGTCCAAAAAGCCTAAGCTTAATCCAATCCGGCGTTTCTCAAAGCAGATTTGTAAGAATTTGTTATCTCTCATTCTGTGTTCAGATTCAGTTAGCAGGTTCCAGTCACTCGCCTTTTCTTGTGACCTTGTCAGCCAGTGCGCCTGAACAACCCAGCACACGGACGGGGCGACAACGCCGACCGCTCATTTGACCATACAACCACAAGGCTCGCCTGACAGATGCGCCGCTCTCAAAGTTGGACAAGTACAGAACGCCAGCCAACCCACTGGATCACTTAATGACACCAAGCTGAATGGTAGAAACGCGAAACCGAAAAAGTACCAAGCGAAAGGAATTTGCGGGTTAGGAGCATCTCATCGAGTAGTTAAAATCCGCCTGATTTGTTTGCACTGTTTGGAACGGTATCATCCAGAATGTGCAAATGTGTTCCAAAAACAGGTACAAGAGCGAAATAGCTCACAAGATGCACTTTGGTTCTGTACTGCGTGCTCCACCATCACACTCGTTAAATGCTTGTTTATCCTAGTTCAGAAGTTTCACCGGTTAACAGCAGAAGACCAGCAGAGGATAAACGATAAGAGTAATTTAATGGAAGCGAGTATGCGTCACGGAAGTGTAGCGACTTCTAAGCAACGAAATGCTGCATAACCAGCTTCCCGTGAACCGCAATCAGTCACTTCCCCATATCCGTTGTCTTCAAGTTTGGTAGAACGCACAACAAAGACTGACCGTACCTACGAGAGTCGAACCGTAGTCGTGGCAACGAAAATCAGGGACCATTTGAAACGTCTGGTTAAGCAACTGCTACTAGACCTGACATCTAGCATTAACAAGTATGAAGCAGCCGAACACCAACCCTTGGTACCTGTTGCTCAAGTGTCTTTTGTGGAGACAAAGTCCCCCGGAACATCAGTTTTTAGATGCAGACATTGCTACAAAGGTCAGCTAGGAAGCCGCGGTTGCGGCCTCCTGTTGTAAACACTGTTAACGCGAATAGAGAGACAAACGGTAAACAATTAGCACTTGCCAGCAGGTCAGGATATACGAGTATTCTACCTTGTATATCAACGCAAATTGATCCAACAATAGCACCCGGACTGTTGTATGCACAAATCTCCAGGAATTTACCGCCATCGCATTGCGGGGTAAGTTATCGGACGACCAAGACCGATGGAACTCATTGTGTGTGCGGATGAGTGTCAAAGCCAAGCCCATAAACTTGTTACGACTTACTCGTCATCCGAACTCGCCACACTATGGAGAAACTAGACTTATTCGAGTAACCCTAGAATCCTCCACCGAAGTAGAATAACTTTTGTTCTCCGCAAGCGCGCTAAAACTCGTATCCTGTGGGATACGTATCTATTCTGGTGTCCCTTGGAGCGCGCGACAACCAAAACAAAGCACCGAAGAGGGACACAACAAGCAGGACCGTCTAAACACAAGCTTAATATATGGCATGCCAGATCATCCTTCTAACAAGGTTCAAGTGATCGGAAAGCATGATTTAGAACAGTGGCGGTTCATTCGTGAAACTGCTTCTTTAGATAATGTTGTAACGCTTTCGTTCACCATGATACATCTCTCATCGATGTATAGAGGATGCTGCCCTAGATTCCTAAAACTTATGGTTCAGTCAGAGCAACAAGCAACAGATGTTTTGGATCGATGGCAGAGAAATCGGAAAATTCTTCTTTCTGAACTTCGCTTAGAAGTCACAGAAGCTTTGCACAGTTCACATATTAAGGCGGTTGAAACAGCAAACGTACTGACGAAGGTACAGAAGCGAAACTTGACTGCTGCTTTAATTGACTCTGAAGTAGTTCTAAACGAAGATGAGTACGCACCTTGGCCGTATCAAGTTTCAGATGAGGTATCATTACCCCACTAAAAAAAGAATAACCGCCGACCTCCCATTGGTCGGCATTCGCCTACACTTCAGCTCTTTGTGGGCTTCTAGAGACCGAGAAACTAGCCTGCTTGTATACGAATGCTTAGGATCTATAACAAACTGGCCAAACTGAAAGATCACCGAGCATGCGGGTCATATGATGTCATTGGTATCACCGACACATGGTTCCACACTGGATTGAGGGACGTAGAAGTTTCGCTACTGGGCATGTCGCTGATCCGGAACGATAGGCTCCTAAAAGGAGGAGGGGTAATCCTGTATTACCGAAACGACTTACAGTGCAAAGCCGTGAAGGATTCAGCCTCGCGGTTCCCCGACTCTTTGGTGCCGCTTGCTGTTAAAAGGCAGAGATGCTTGCCTAATTGCCTCGGTGTACCGCCCCCCTAATACTACACCCGAAACCGACTGCCACCTAGTGGCAGCTTTAAGATGAAGTTTACAACGAAATTACACTCACAAACTTATCATGAATGATTTCAACGTAGATTGTGTAGAAACGCCTGCCACAATCGGAGAACAATGCAAAGCCGATCTACAAGATCTCGTAACCACAGTTCCACTTTACAATCACATCACTTTGTCGACTCGGTTCAGATCAGGTAACAGGCCATCTGTGCTGGATCTTATGCTTACCAACGAGGAGCATATGATTGATGTGTTGGTTTTAGACTGCCAGTTGAGTCTAAATGATCATGTAGTCAACAGTTTCCACTTCGTCTGCTATGCGGAATATCGCATTATAGCTCAACATTATACTGTAATTATGAAGGTTGATAAGCAAAAGTTTAGAAGCATGGTTCCTTGGTTAAGGTAGTAGTAATGAACGTACCTACCGCTTTTACCAACCTAAAGCGGACTTTAAATTACAGCTCTATGCAGCCTCAACAATGGACGGGATTTGTGATTAAAGTCGACCCTACCCAAACAGACCTCGAATTATAGGGTCTGGTAGCACAGCGACACTCAGATCACATGTATCCACTTTGTGTTGGGACGCCAGCAGAATGACATGTGGATGAATCAGATTCTGTGCAGTCCGCAACAGAAGCAAACCCCAGGACCCTGTGCAATCGTCAGATACACCATCGCTTCGTAGATTTCAGCCTGCGCATAAGCCCGCAGAGCGTTTTGTAACAGGAGTGTTAACGTTTCTAGAAATGAGGTATGTCACGTGCGCGAAGGTATTCCATCCGATTAGGTCTGCCGTTCGCCGCTTGGTTAACACTCACACCAGAAAGGCAGTAGTCTCGCACTCGTCCAAGTCTCGCAACGCATGTCCGTGGGTCTTGTATCCCCTGCAATTAATTGATAAATATACTGCGATCTAGATGTGTTTTACTTGCTTGGATTAGGGGTCTCGGGAACGTGCGCTAGTTACTTAGCAGTGCTACATTTTACTAGTTTCCCGTGGCAATCGATCAGACGACGGCACATCTTGTCTACAAGCAAGTCGAAGTGTCGAAGAATGTCAAAGCCAGGAATCGGCGTCTAAACATCCGTGGAGACGAAACTCCTTTGAACGGAACGTCGGAGATTTAGATTGCGCCTGCACGAGCGTTCACCAGCTAGGTGAATAAAGTCAGTTGGCTGCGCGGAATGAACTATTAGCTTTATTATTTGGGTCCACAATATCGCGAGGAAGAAGCTAAATTCGGCATCAGCGTTCGCCACTTAGCAAACGCCCCTTACTCGATCAGTGATGATGAATAAGCAGCTGTCGCGACTAGCTACTGCAGTCGCCCCTACATGCAGGCCAGCCAGTTGTCTTGTAAATAGTAAAAGAAGAAGCGAGGTAGGTGAAGGGGTCTGGTGTTCCACGTAACTCTCCTGTGATATGGAGGATATGAGGTTACCTTATGCGGATATCTCGAGCAGATGTATTCAGTTATGGACGGGTTGACTACTTTTATAGTTAAGTTATGCTTCAGCCTTGGTTGCCAGGTTTAGATTGTGCATTCGACATGAGGGCGAGAATAGGCATTGAGCGTATCTTTGAAAATATAATTGCTCATTTATCTGAAATCCTGTCGTAGCACGCCGACATGCGGTTTACCAGTTTTCAATGTCTTTGAGGATTGCTTGGAACAACCCAAGTTATCAGGAACAAGCACTCAAGGTCGTGTACGACTGATGATCGCTGCAGTAGTTGCGTTCCTATCTTGTAGGGATAGATACTCTGGTGTTGTATGGAGATTAATTTTCATTTGCCCACATTGAACTGTAGCAGATTTTGAGTTGACCAACCATGTAGCATATCTAGGTCACATTGAAGAAAATGCGGATCGGCAGCCGCCTGAATCCGACGCGAAATCTTGCTATCGTCAGCAAACTGCAGGAAACTTGAAGCGATTCTCCGCGCATTATCATTGCTCATTCCCAAAATCAATCGATGCCATAGAACTGAGCCCTGAAGCCCACCATACTCGACTGGTAGCGGATCTGAGAAGGAACTCCGGACTCTGTCCACCAATCGTCGTTGCAGGAGACAGTTGTCGCTCAAGCTTAAGAGAGAGTTAACAATCCCGTAAAACTGAAGCGTGGAAAGGAGAATCCGATTATCTAAACGATCGAATGATTTCGACAAATCTAAGGAGATCACATCAACCACCTCTCCAGTGTCAGCTGATACGGTCTAACTACTCTGTGTGATTAATAAATTCGTTGTGCTTGATCGCAGTCAACAAAAGCCGTGTTGCTCAGGAGGGATACTGTTACAATTTTCTAGCTAGCACGCCGATGCATCGGCAACGATAGATTCAATGACATTGGACAATACGAGGATAAGAGACACTGAGCGGTAGTTTGAAGGCTCCGCCCTACTTCCGCCTTTGTGAATCGGACTTATTACTCCAAGCTTCTACACCGCGGGATTCTGGTTCTGTTCTAAGCAGTGCTGAAATAACTTGGCCAAAGCTTTTGTCATTTGTCTTACTGCCATTCTCAGTGCCTCTGAGTGGATGGTGTCGACTCCCGGGAAGCTGAGGTTGCGCAGAACGTCAGATCCGGTAATGCAGCTTTGTCAGTAAGGGACCTAGGATTGAAAACTGCAGGCGGAAAATCAAATGTTGGTGGTTGGCCTGATGGTAAGACCCACTGAAATGTGGACGCATATTGCGTTCGCAATACGTTTGCTGTTTTAATAGCTGTTCTACTTGGACCGTCAGTTGTCCGGAGCAGAGGAATTCCCTATCTCACCTTACGACGGTCAATGACATAGTTGTACATCAGTATATGATTAGCGCTGAAAGTTTTCGCCATATTATCTTGAAATGCGACTTTGTTATCTGAGAAGTTGAGTGCACTGGCTAGAATGGGCAACTTCGCTGTCTCAAATATCTGACGTTGGCGATAAACTATACTATTGCTAGGCTGCGTTGCGGAAGTCATCTAAATGCTAGCTGTGCTTCTAACGAAATAAACGGTTTTAGACCCATTGCAAACACTTGTCTCTGAGGAATCCGTAATCCTACAATTGAATTTGCTGACGAATTCAAGCAAAGCAACTTCCGGGTGGCCTTCAGCGAGGAACGACCACGTTGTGACACTGACTAGTAAGCCTAAGCGGCCGTAGCGCGTAATGGTGTGCAAAAACGCATTGTTATGGAGGCGATAGTCCGAATAGCAGATGAAAACAAAACTGACAGCTGAATAATCACAATGGCCCAAAGCATATCCTACGATCATCGTGCCATCTCACTGTGAAGCTGCACACAAAGTCAGGCTCGGAGTGCGTCCTCGCAAATTGGCAGAACAGAACAGCCGGTTGGAGTTTCGTAAACATGTTTACTCGCTGTGTGTTTTGCTTCTCAGAATCTGTTATTTCAGCCCCAACGTTAGACATGTACAATGCCCGGCTTGATCATGCACTGGTCGCATCACATCAAGTCAAGTAACCCAAACGACTCAACATAACAGCAGAAAAACATACACCAAACTACCTCTATTTCGTCTAGAAACCACAGACGATAAACTTCTGATCGCACATAAAACTAAATGTGGATCACTCATACGGAAGCATTGTAACCGGCAATTTGGCAATTTGGGGTTTTTCACTAACTTCAGTTTCTCATTTTTGCCTTCGTTTTGCTCTCACCTAACCATGCATTCGGTGGTCTACATCAAACTTCGGTTATTATTTTAAGCAATATACTCTGATCACTGACTTAATAGGGATGACTGGAGTTTTCTTTGAGAACAAAGAATCTCTTGTATTTCTACATTATGCGATTTATGCTAAAAAAGAAATCGGGAAATGAATAAAAATCTGCAAACATCCCGGAACCGCCAACTTACACACAGACTGTGAGTAGGGGCTCATGGATAGAATCTTGTGTGGGGGTGTGATGATTAAATAAGTAGTCCGTCTTGGCCAGAAAACTAAAAAGTCATGTCGACTTCTGCGAATCACCTGTGCAAATCACAATATGCCGCAGCTCATACGGTCTCGGCTGTCAAGACTGAAAGGCATAAAGATACACATCCGCCAATACT
Organism: Dicrocoelium dendriticum; assembly: GCA_944474145.2. Classification (NCBI taxonomy): domain Eukaryota; kingdom Metazoa; phylum Platyhelminthes; class Trematoda; order Plagiorchiida; family Dicrocoeliidae; genus Dicrocoelium; species Dicrocoelium dendriticum. Next base: position 28,439,782 of record OX104059.1, on the reverse strand, counting down.
TCGAACCTTAAGACAGGGATCGTATAAAGTCTGCGGTCATTGTGCTTAATCACAGTACAGATGAAGGTGAGATTGACTAACAAATTTTTAATTTTTAGGCGATCAAGAAGGGTGTAGGAATCCGTATTAACCGGTTGCACAACTTTCAGACAAGTCCTGCGGTACCTCCCAGGACATCCTTGCGGCATTGGCCTAATGGTGCAGCCTAATGAACCCACTTGACGAACTGTTCCAATTTGATGTCTCGGAATGGCCGGACGTTTTAGGACTTGCAGTGACTTGGTTGGACTGCGACCTCATACCCTAAGAAGTCGCTTTGTTTCCGATGCGACCGAAAATCAAAGGCTCACGGTGGTGTTCTGTTGTACATAAAATCGTCACTATCCGGCAAACTTATCAGCGCCTATCGGAACGAGGATAAATAATGCGAACAAGAATGGTGCTCGGTCCGCTTCGGACTCTCAGAACTAATAGTGGGTGGTACATGCCGTAGACCATTAAAATGTTGTTGCTATTGGCTAACACATCTACAGAAGTACGTGAGCCACCCTCAGTTCTCATTGATGGGGATCTAAATTTACCTAAGATATTCTGGTCAGACGTTCGGCTTCTTCCCGGTCATGGCGACATTGAAGCACAATTCGCTAAAATGACTGTTGAAATCGGGGCACCGCAACATGTCTTCCAACCGACTCGCATAACTCCGCACTCAGCATCTTGTCTGGACCTAATGTTTACGAGCTATGAGTAGAAGCTGAACGAGATCAGAGTCCTCGAACCGCTGGCGAAGAGTGACCACAGCTCCATTATGGCAAGCATAGAACTGCCGTTACCGTATTACAAGCAACGGAAGTCGACATTCAACTATTGGAAGACGGACATCAACGTCCGCAAGTCCAACTGATTGGACATTACAACAGGATGTGTCGTTTGAGGCCTATTGGTCATTAATGGTGAGGAAGCTTAACTAGCTGCGTACTCGGTTCGTTCCCCTGAAGTATTCAAATGTTGGACCTGTCAAACCGCATTGGTATGATAAGGAATATAAACCGTTAACGCGACGGCGTCGCAAACTTTGGGACAGATACTTCATCTCGGGTTGTGATGAAGATTACACAGTGTACAAGAAACAGCGTAACATATGTAACGCCACAAAGACCACGGAACGCCAGCAGTTCGAAGGGAAGCTAACAGCTTCTGCTACAACCGCCCCCAAGAGAATAGTTGCCTACCTGAAACTTCAACCGAAACTCGCGAGCGACCTATCGGTCTTAGAGAGCTCGAACGGACAGACGCTCAAGTGCGGTGCACGCGGACGCCTTGGCTTTGCACTTGCTCACCGTATTTACCAGTAAACCGGCGTCTGTTCCAGTACCGGAACTAGCTGTGCCATTCTGGCTCGATAGCATAGAATGTGCTGCAGCCGAAGTGTATCAAATACTCGTCAACCTCGATTATGCCAAGCCCCCCGGACCAAACAGATTTCACCCATTAAAACTTAAGTCCCCATCGAAGTCACCTCACAAACCGTAACAAATCTATTCAATAAACCTCTCTCTCAAGGATCTGTCCTTAGTGACTGGAAATGCTTGATAGTCAGACCGCTTCCCAAGAATGGTGATCCGGCTAAAGTAGAGAACTATAGACCGATCTGCTCGACTTCGATATTATCCATAGTCCTCGATAAGGTTGGGAAATAGTGTCTGCTGTCGTTACTCTAATCAAAGGACGTATTGACGCCAGTGCAACAAGGCTTCAAGAAAGGGCCATCTTGCATCACCTACTTGTTGTACGCAAACCACCAGTGGTTACGAACTCTCAACCAACGGAAGGATGTTGACCTGGTGTATATCGAATTTGGTAAGGCGTTTGACAGATTGGACCACTAGGTACTCCTTCGTAATCTGAGGATCTACGGAAGCGTTGGCACGCTACTTCAGTGCTTACAAGAGTTTAATTTGGGACGGATGTTTAGAGTACAGGTCAAGGACTACCTGACAAAATGGTTCCCATCGACCAGTGGCGTGACTTAAGGAACTGTACTTGGGCGAGTATTATTTCCTATTCATATCAACGATCTCCCGCAACAGCTTCACTTGCTATGTGCACTGTTCGCAGATTGTTGGAAAATCTGGTGGATTACTGAGAACCAGGATGAGTTCGCTCCTCTCCAGCATGATTTAGCTCGAATTTCAACGTGGTCCACTGAAATAAAGCTCTCTCTTAATGCAAGCAAATCGGAGTTCATCAGTATCACCAGACGTACAGCCACTCGATCATACACTTTGTACGGCAATTGTAGCGCTGCTGCATCATATGTCCTTTTTATTCAGGCGCCTATGCTTTTAACAGTGAATCGTATGAGGTGGTCACCTTCAAATGGCAACTCAATGAAAACCTGTTTCTTTTGAACCACCATCTCTCGATCGCGCTTCATCGACCCACTGTATCGCTTTATGAATTGCAATGAATATCCATTAGATTGTAACACGTCAAACAGCAGTCCTTTCTCTGTCTCCAGTGTGTCTGTGGTGCAGATCATATGAGCCCGATGGAACGACGTTCTAATTAAAGAGCGCTTTGGATTGATTGGCGAGCATCTCTTAAAATCTTTAGTATTGACCTGTTCAAGTCGCTTTCCGGTAGACTGATATTTATGCCGAATCAAATTAGTTACGTTTTGCAGCGAGTTCTGAGAAAAACGACATGTTCCGCACTTAGCAAGTTCCGAAGTACTGTTTCTAGTGAGCTACAAATTGGCGAGTTTCGGCCGGGCGGTTGGAAATGTGTTCACAATAGGTCATCGTAGTTACTCAATCGTTTGCAAACTAAGCCTTATCTCTCTATCTGGGCTTCAAAGTGCCACCTCGTTAGATTCATAAAGCTTCTGTTGACACTAACTTCGAGAAGATATATAGCCAAGTCGCTTCACTGAATCCAACTTTAGCTGATAATTAGGAGTGGTTTAAAAATACTAGTGGACTTAGCACAGAATTTTTAAACGGTCCAATACAACAGTGAACGTGCTTACTGCATATCACTACTGAGAGCTCCGTTCACTGGAAAGAATAATAGAAGTTTTCATTTTAACGTTTGATAAAGATTCCGCTGTGATCATTCTCGACAGGTCAGTGTATCTACTCAAGATGGAATTAATACTGTCAGACACCACGAAATTCAAGCCAGATACAACCTTCGACACAGTCCGGTTGGTCGAGAAGCAGTGATCACGTGAAGTACATTTATCATTGCGACATGGCTGTCACAGTTTAGTAGTTACGGGAATAACGCTCAGCGGCTTTCTCTTAGCCGAAGTATTGCAAAGTAAAACGTCATTCAAAAGGAAGACAAAACTACAGTCTAACCAGCACGTTGTACAAAGCATCAATCCACCATACTAATTTAAGCTAATCGATGAGTGGGTGAGCGGGTTACTGACACACCAGCAGATGCAGGCAACGAATAGAAACGGCTCAGTAGATTGAACGTGAGGATACCGTATTCCTTCTCCCTTAAGTTCGGATCACCCCAGCTAGCTCGGTATCGATCCACAGGTCGCCGTAGTCTAGTTGAACAGCAACATCGTTGAGCACTCGGTTGGCCTTAGTTTGAAGAGTTCTGCGCTTTTTTCAACGCAGTATACTGGTTTGTAGACGCGTCCTCTATTGGGAATTGAAACGGAACCATGGAGGACGTGATTTTTGTGCCGAATAACTACTCTGCCGTCAAGCAAAGCCATGTTCGTATGTTGTCCCGCAACCTCGCCCAACCCTCCAGGTTGCCAGGTCTTTTTGTTAGGCAACCGTATCCTCGACCTCCGTCCAGATATTAACTCGCCTGGGCTCTTCCCAATTGTTTCGTTTGGCATGGTGCGGTAGACAAAAAGAAAGTTATCCAACTTTGTTCGCAGTGGAACAGAAGCATGTTTCCGTAACTCGTTCTTGACCGCCTGGACGGCACTTTCTGCCAATCCGTTTGAAGCTGGGTGATAGAGGGCTGAACACACATGATGTATTCCATTGCTTTTGAGGAACTAGTAAAATTCTTGACCAGTAAATACGTAACCTTTGTTTGTTACCAGGGTATGTGGTAAACCGAAGGTATTGAAACACGTTCGCATGCAAGAAAAGGTGGGGACAGAGGTGGCCTGTGTAAGTGGAACAAGTGCTACTATTTCGAATAAGCATCAAACATGATGAGAAACATTTTTTCATCCAACAGGTCAGAGAACTCTGCGTATATGCATTCTTAAGGTTTACTAGACCATTTCCAATGACTAAGTGGCACTGGAGGGGCGTTCCTCTGAATGCCTTGACATAGTCACTGGGTCGGATCAACGCTTCGATATACCTGTCAATGTTAGATCACCACAAATAGGATCGCGAAGTGCCTTCATTCTCGTGACTCCTGGGTGCGTTTCGTGCAGTTCTTGTAAGGTATTCTGTCGCGACCGTGATGACATGATCGCTCTAGATCCCCAAGACAAACACTCATCTTCGAGAGTAAGCGCTGTGCGTCGGATAAAGTATTAGTTGCAGTTCACGGTTATCAGGCCATCCTTGAGCGACTGGACGCTTGACTGGCTAGCAATGTATCCCGTTCTGTTTCCTGACTGATAGCTGCATTTGACCCCGGCTTTTCGCCGAAATGTTGCAGCAGATAGACAAACTCTACAGGTTTAAGTACGCAAGCTGGTAGGTGATTTAATTGTCAACGGCTCAGAGCGTTCGCGATTCTATTTGCTTTCCCAGGGCCATAGGCGATCTTTTAGTTGTAAGCAGAGAGCAATCAGGCCCAAAGTTGCATACGAGGTGACATCATCTGGTTTATGTCTATTATCTCACGAATGAGTGTTAACCGATGCTTGCGGTCAGCAAAAATTTCAAATTTGCTTCCCCACAGATATTGTTGGAATTTCTTGACTACAAAGATAACCGCTAAAGCTTCCCTGTCGAGCTGCACCTAGTTCTTTTCCCTTGGAGCCAAACTTCCGGACGCAACAGCTAGTGAGCGCTCTGTCGTGCTCTCCATTTGGTGTGCTAGTACGGCCCCGAGTCCTGTGGGAGTCGCATCGCAATGAAGAGTGATCGCTTTCTTTGGGTCAAAATGCACTAACAAGTTAGCGTTACGGATAGCTAACATGACAGCATCGTGAGCGATTTGTGGTTAATCGCACCACATCCCACCTGGCATTCTTATGAAGCAAAGTATACAATGAGGAGAGAAGACTGGCCAAATTGGGTAAGAAACGACTGTAATGAGTTACCATCCCAAGAGATGATTGCGGTTCATTAATATTTCGGTATGTTGAAGACTCCAGAATTGTTTGCACCTTTATCCTTGGGGGAACTAACCCGCGTTTTTCCAAACAAAGCCCCAGATACTCGACTGTAGCACAAAAGAAGACGCATTTAAATTCCTCTGGTTTTAGTTCCATCGCCCAAAGACGTTTCAAGACTGTTGCAAGTGCTGTCATATGCACTTATTCGGTAAGACCAGTAATCAAAATGTCGTCCAAGTAAACGCAAACTCCGCGTATGCATTTCACTGTTGTGTATCATTTTCTGAACAATCGCAAGTGCAGAGTCTATCCCGAATGGAAATCGGCTGTAGCAGAATAATCCCATGTGTGTATTACTGGTGGTAATTTCTTTGCATGATTCCTGTAGATCCACTTGGGAAGAAGCATAGCTTAGTTCACGTTCCAAGAACGTTTCTTCACCCGACAAAGTGGCGTAATTGTCATCTATCAGTGGAATCGGATAATGTTCCGTCGTGGTCGCTTGATTACCCGTCAGTTTAAAGTTGCCGCAAATGTTAACTGTGCCAGAAGGCCTCTGTAAAAACCATGGATACAGCCCAGGAAGAGTTGTGTACGGGTGCAATTAATCCGGTATTTTTGTAAGCACTCTAATTTCACTTTCGAACGAATTGCAAAAGTAGACTTCGTGCCCATTAAAACTTTGGTACAGTCTGTGGCTTACTATTCAAACAAGCTTTAAAATCACTCAATTTTCCATGTACATTCATATCGAAAACCCTGGCAAATGTTTTCAAGTTTAGGCCATTCAGCAATACTGTCCACCTTTTTGATAGATTATAATATCTCCGGCATGCAGGTTAACCAGTTCCTCGCCAGCAGGTTCACCCCAATAGGGCGAAACTGCTTCCGGTGCTTTTCCGGACTAGGCTGTGCTATGTAGCTTGTGAACTACTGGGGTGAATACTTCAACAACATTACAACTAAGTCCTGCTACCCACGATTAGAGGATAAATCAATGTTTTGTCCCCATGATTTATTTTCACATCACACTTGCCAAAAACATCGAGTATCTCCCCAATGTATGCTTGCAATTGAGATTGAGTCGGTGTCAGGACCAGGTCGGACAAAGTTCGCTTGTTGAACAATGTGACTGAAGCCACGGTATCGATCTATAGGCGTACCGGCTGTTTACATCAACAAGGTTCGTGGGTATTCTCATTTCGTGCGAGGTATTTGCGTGCGAAATTATATAAAATATGGGGTCGTCTTCATTTTCCACAGCTTGAACAGTACCCTGGGCAGGGCGAGATATTGCTCGTTAGATCACAGTCTAACGGCAAGCTCGTACAATATGTCCGAAGTTACCGTACTTGTGACAAGTAGGCTGTTTTCCTCTGCAATCAGTAACTATTTCAGGCTTCCCGCCGCATCAGTAACACGTAAAGAAACATTTGTTTGTGGGTGATAGTCGAGATTTGGCCGCGTATATCTGAAGAATAATCGGTGCAATAATAAATTAATTGCTGCACAACGCTTTCCCTTTGTCTGACCCGTGAGCCGACTGTTTCCCAAGTGATTTTATTCTCGTCTCCTGACAGCAGACGTCCTCTAGCTTTACCGTCTTGATTTCCAACCGACAGGCATTGCTTCGCCATCAACTCTTCAAATTTCGTTGACCGTATTTCATTGTAACGGTAATTTGAATGCGAATGTTTTATATGACTGCTGAATTCAATACCACTTTTTTCTTCCTGTCGTAATTGAGCAAAACTTAGTTGTGACATAAAATCATGTTGCCGCCGTCCCCAAAGGTCATCCAGGGCGTTAAAGTAGTCCGTCAGTGATGTACTTCCATAAAAATGCAACGCATCAAAATGCCGTTTACCTACTGCGCCAAAAGATTGTCTCAGTACTTGGGAGATCTGGTTTCATTAAGTTTGATGTGGGGGTGTGTAATTTTCAGAAGCTCAAGGTAGTCACGGAACGTTCGCTTCCAAAGATTCCAACCTGTTAAGGATGGCTTGGGCGACGTGTTCTTCCAAAAGCAATCAGGCGGAGTAAATTGGCCGGTAACAGATAATTCAAAGTTTCACTTTTGTCTTCAAATGTCCCAGTTTAGTACTTGCAGAAATAGAGCACAGTAACTGGCTCTTAGCGGAAGTGTCGCAAAACAAAAGACGTCAGACAAACAGAAGGCAAACCTGTATTCTAACCAGCATGTTGTGCAAAGCATCGATCAGCTCTACTAAATTAGGCTAATCGATGAGTGCGCGAGCGGGTCACTGACACACGCCAGCAGATGCTAGCAACTAATAGGGGGCCGAATACATTGGCCGTGAGGATGCTACCATGGCTTCATCTCAGATGATGAATACAAAACCCTAAAGCCGGTAGGCACACAACAACCGATGTGTGTCTTACCAAAGGTACAAAGAAGGACCAGCTATGCTCCCAATATTCTCCGCTGTAAATTTGCCGTACCATGCCATTGCTAAGTGGCTGAACTGCATACTTCGAGCAGTGAGAAAGTCCCTAGAAAAACATTGTCGAATTCCTTCGTAGTACGTCCCCATTTGGAAGGCGTCAACTAAGACCACAAGCTCATGTGTTCACTTGACGTTTAGTGGATTTTACCAATGTTCAGTTGGAAGAGACTGTTGCCCACCTATGTGATTTTATCACGAAAATAATTCGACTGCAGCTGCTTACGGAAATGCGGAAACGTTGCTCCTGCTGCACACAAATTTGGCAAGATTTTAAGGAAACGCATCTCGACAGCTCGATAGATTGTAAATGAGTAGCCCATTAGACCACTTGTTGGCAGACCTATTCATGGGTATAATTGAAGAGAATTTAGATGTTATCATCAAGTCGGCATACTTATATAAATGCTATATTGATGCTACATTGTTACTAACGAACTCAGCTGATGATATTATTCACAAAACCAAAGCACTCATTGGTGTGCATCCAAATCTTAATGTGACATGTGAAACCGAGCACGACAGTTGTCACTCATACTGAGACATATTGCTCACAGGAAGACCAGATGGCTCGATAAAACGATCACTCAACCGAAGTGACTTGGGCAGGTCAATACTACAATTTTATGTGATACTCGCCAATCAATCCAAAGCGCTCTTTAATTAGAAATATGTTCCATCGGGCTCATATGATCTGCACCACAGATACACTGGAGACAGAGAAAGGACTGCTGTTTGACATGTTACAATCTAATGCAAATAAAATGCAATTCATAAAACGATACAGTGGGTCGATGAAGCGCGATCGAGAGATGGTGGTTCAAAAGAAACAGGTTTTCATTGAGTTGGCTTTTGAAGGTGACCACCTCACAATTCACTGTTAAAGGCATAGGCACCTGAATAAAAAGACATATAATGCAGCAGAGCTCCACTTGCTGGTGACCACATGACCAGTACTTAGGTGCTCAGTAAACACGCCTGTGATGAATCAGTCTACGTCCCATAGCTAATACTAATTCGCAACATAGCTGTGTGACAGCCATGTCGGGCGCACTATTCTAGACCTTGGTGCTCGAATCGATAAATATCTTCCAAGTTGGCTCTGCAAACAGGTGGGAAATGTGACGTTTGCACGCGGTGAATTGAGCAGCAAATTTGCTTTCACAATTATGAGACATTTGATGAGCATCGGTCATCAAGTGAACCCAGTTGGTTCATTCACATTCCTCATTCGCAGTCAAAAGCCTGATACTCAAGACACTTGAGGCCATGTTGCTCGATCGACAGCGCCCACCACTGTGTGTTCAAAGCCAGCTGACAGTGACCTCCAGCCAGCCATGTTCGTGTGCAATCCACCAATGGGAAAACACTGGATCAATGATTGATCTCATGTGACCTCGTATTGCATTCCTTTTTAGTTGTTTGTATTGTTTTTGACGAGTATGCACGAAATGATAACCGCATCCTACAACCTTCATCAGCTATTCTTATTTGAAATTATAAACAGAAATTCAATTTTGGCACCAATAAACTTTTGGTATTTACTCGGAATTGCAGCAGTTGAAAATGTTTTTATTTATCTTAACGAAAGATATATGCATATTGCTCATTTATTTTTAACCCTGAACAGAAACGCATGTGATGATTTTAGAGCATGCAGTTGTTTTCGATATTTTATTCATGAGTCTAAGTACAGAAATAAACGGTAAACGGCTGACAAATCAGTTGCGGGTAAAATTGGTAACAACGGATCTGTCCAGATAGGATTATAGAGAAAACCGTACTAGGGAGTTCAATATATTGAGTTCCAAAATTTTATCACTCGGCATCATCAACAACAACAGCAGTACATCAGCCACCTGAATTGATGCTTCGCCGTCACACAACCACGATAACTCATGGAGTAATGAATAATAATAGGGATAGAAGCGGGACTTACCTAAATACCTCCATGTCAAGCAAATATCAAAGGTCAGGGCGTCTCTACCTTGTGTGTACAACAGCCCTTCACAGGCAGCTGGCCATCGCGCAAAGATAAGGTGGCATCGGCGAGACAGATACCTTGCGGCTTTCACTGCCACTCATTATAATCAGCTACTACCCCGCAGATAACTCAGCACCAAACATACTGCAAATAGGCAATCCGACTAGGAGACGGCAGCAGGCGCTGCACTGGTGTCGACTGCGATCATGTCTCTAAATTCTCGAGATAAGCACAAGGCGAGGCACGTGCACTCCAGCCAGGAAAGTGAGACGGACCGACGATACCGAGTTGGGTTGTCAGTTACTTGATTTCACGCTGACAAGTTAATAGTTGTCCTCCTCGAGCCCTGCGCCACCTTACATCTGGCAGACTAAACAAGGCCGTCCTAGGCAAGCGATGAGCAGGCCTACGTATGTTGTTCGTGCCCAAACAAAGGCAACTTATCCAGTGCTATTTATTGTTCTAAAGAACCAGCTTGGTTACCATTGCCTAGTACTCGTCTACGCACATCATCGTTGCGAAAACGCTGGTGCTAACCAACACCATCAATGCATCGCAGATGACGAGGATCAAAGACTTGAAGGCGCCTTAGATCATCAGAACAAAGAGGCCAAGTCTTACTCCCATGAAGCAAAACGGACCTCACTCTTACCTTGTACATACGGCTTTTCAGACGGAGGGATAGTCCCTTCTGTCAGCAAAGAAGCCTCAGGTTCAATAAGGTAATTCTGGCCTTTGACATGCGTGGACGGACTTCAGTTTCACTGCGCCTATCATTGCTGCTGCAGTTGCCAAGATAGGTGAAATGACCAGCCACCTCGTGTTCCTTGTTAGCAAGGGTCAACGGGTCAGCAAGTAGCTAGTGGTCCTGCAGCAACACTTTGTACTTTGAGGGTGCGAAGCGCATACCAACTAATAGTAACACTCTAGAGTGGCAATTTAGGGTTGATTGTGCCTCCGCGAAGTCGTTAAACAATAAGACGATATCGTCCACATAACCAAGATAAACTAACCTAACACCAGGCTGGAGCTCGACGAATAGACTGAGAGATTCCGTGAGGAAACACTCCGTGATGGAGTTTATAATGGAATAAAACATAAACGGCGAAATCGGACAAATCTGACGCCATTTGTGGTCGGGAATCAATTTGACAGCTCATCGTAGTTCCTGACGCGGCCTATATTGTTCGAGTATAGAGCACGGAAGATGTTCACATATTTCGTGTGAACACATTTCCGCGCAAGTGTTTCGAACAGAATCGATCAATCGACTGCATCGAACGCACCCTTGAAATCGCGAAACAACTATTTCTGTCTGCGGTATGTGTGGCGTTGCCATAGCATCTGCCGCAGAAGGAACATTTGGACAATGTAGCCACGTCCTGGGAGGAAGGCCGTCTGCTCTTCACTAATCCGTGATTCTCGCTCTGCAGTGAGGCGCCAAACGAGAATCTAGTGCAGTAATTTTGTCACAACAGATGTAGGCTAACACCCCTGTGGTTACCACAGTCTAGTCGACTGCACTTCTTGTATATTGCCACTATAATCGATTCATTCCAGTTAGCCGGGACATTCTCTTCCTACCAGATATGTTCAAATATGGTAGTCAGGGCTTTACGGGAAACCTCATCTCTATCTTTAAATAATGCAGATGGGAGGGAATCCGGGCCAGCAGCACAAAAACGATTGAGTGATATGGTCTGGTTGCAAACCTCAGTCTCCGATGTAGCCTCTAAACTAATCGGCCATGGCTCGTCCTGCATCACCTGAGTTTGAAGAGGTCCGGGAGCATGTGGTCAACTGAACTGATCTTGAACGCGTTTCGCACACAGAGCTGTAAAAGAACGCTGGTTCGCACTTTAACAACCCGTGCATATCGGATCTGCAGGAAGAACACCATCCGTCGGTCGGTGGCGTGGTCGTCTGCACAAGTAGTTTGCAACCATAAGTTCACCGGTTCGAATCCGCGTAGTGGTGGGCGTCCTCGCAGGATACCCAGCTGGTGCGCGATTCATGGTTGCTGTGCGGCAGCGAAGCGCGGAGCGAATCAGAGAGATAGTTCTTGGAAAAGGTTACCCAGAAGGCTTCAGTGAGGCCCATATGAAACGAAGCAGTCCGAAAGCCGCAAGGCACACCGTCGAGAGGAAAATCCTGTTCCTCGCACTTCCATTCAGAAGCAATGAAGCGTTTGAAATGTGTAGGCGACGACTGTTACGAATTTGTGAGAAAACATGCATGGCCCCCCGTTGCACGTTTGTCTTCCCGAAATAGCCACTACTTGTTCCTACATTTAAGGACAAAGTGCCCGACAATTCACCGGTTTACCTGGCTTTGTGGGTATAGACACCTTGGAGAAACGACCTGGTATTTGTGCAAACAAAGCATGGAACATCTACCAAGTGGACTCATGAACAAGCATAATGGAACTAACTTAAGCGCGCTCACAAATCATCTGGTTTGCACGGGCCATCAAGTCAACAAAAGGACTGCTTTTGAAATTAAGTACAGAGCATGTATCCAGCAGAACCATGGGCTAAGCGTGCGACCACTTGCTACCGCGGAAGCGGTATGCATAAGATTAACAAATCCGAACATATGTGTCTAGAAGAAACCCGCCCAAGCGCCACCGTTCTCATGGTCATCATCCCAGCGCGAATAGTTAGATCTAAGCTAGTAATCCTACATGTCATCCATCCCATGATCGACAGACATATATCAATAAACTCGATTCGAATGTTTTTAATCAGTTGTTACCCATTATCCCCTCAAGTGAATTGTCAGCATTTTACCGTTTATCACTGTACTAAGCCTAATGACGAAAAAATCAAAAACTATTGTTTGCTCTGAAATTACCGCATGCATTTCTTTTCGGGATTGGTGTAAAAATATAGAAACAGAGGACTTAATCCATGTGTAAACTCCTGAAGTACTGGGTTCAACTACGCAATTCATACTGCTGAATTGGTTAATCCCATGACCACTCAACCAGCCATGAAATATTTGCTTCTGCTAAGTGAAAAATTTGAAAAATTTATAGAGTTGGCTCAGTGGTGATTTCACTACGTTAACAATAAGCATTACTTGAGTGAGGTTCTTCGCAGCCAGTTCCCAAATCAGATAGTCGTCCACATGCCCAGAAAAGCACTAGACTGCAGTTTCAGCCCGTTGAGCATCGTCAGTAGTGTGCATCCATCGAATCCATCACGATCCCAACCCATGACCACCAGCGTCTCGAACCACCAGTCAGCAGCTTATGCCACTGGGCCACAGGTGACAGCTTCGGACCGTCATGATTTACAGGCTAACTGCGATATAGCGCGTCTTATCCTCCACTGCCATGCAAGTTACGAACGTTGCAGAGGACAGGTTTGGCCCCGGAAGACACGACGTCCACTAACAGTAGCTATGTAGGACATAGCATTTACAAACTGTCAGGGCAGGTATATTTGGCTTTGGGAACTGGCTGCGACGAAGAACTGCACTTAAATACGTCAAAAATCCCCTACTCATGAGTACATCGAAATCAGCATTACTGTTGAGTGACAAGCCAATTGTGCTACGCGATCGACAGCGAAATCGATGGTAAGAGCTACGACCAGTCTGTACTTCGTTAAGAAATACTGTCGAATCCGATATTTTTGGTGGGCAATCCTACTACTCCATTTTGGTGCAATAAGTTTTGAGGTGTTGTACGTGTGTGCGTGTGTGTGTATGTTCGTGCGTCTGTGGCGACAAGCAGAGAATGGTTGTTACTACCTTACGCGTAGGTTGGAGAAAACAATAGGTAGAAAGTAGTATCTCCTTACTTGAATTCGCAAAATAGATAAAGCAGTGGTCAGACCACATTTCAAATACTGTGTTCTGGCCTGGGCACCCTTCTTGCAGAAGGACGTAAAGTGTATTGTGAACGTGCAAAGGCTGGCCATTCGAATGCTAAGACGCCAACGGGGATTAACTTACGAGGTTCGGTTGGCCAACATATGATTGTACTCAATGAGGCGAGGCAGATTGAGAGGGGACATAATAGAGACAGCCAAGACCAATAAGGGTCTCAGCAGCCTTAGGCCAACCGATCGCTTTGAACCAGCTACGTCGGACCACTTGCAGTGCCATAGTCCAAATTTGAAGCAGCAGCGATCAAGGACTGATATTAGAGGTAATATTTTCAAGTCGTGCGATGTGTAGTTGGAGCAAACTTCCTTCTGTATTATTGGAATGTACAACAGTAGAGGACATCAAACGAGGCCTGGACGAAATGTGGTTAGCCCTATTTCACGAGTTCTTGTGAATACACATTTCAGCTGCTAACAACATGCAAGTAGCCTGTGCAAATACACGAAAATGCAGTGACCTTTCTTGCTCTTATTTCTTTCTTTTTCCTTCTATGCTTTATTTTTTGTGTAAAAGTAACAATCCATTATAACCTCGAAGTGCTGGGTGCTCTTCTGGCTTACTGGCACAAGAAGCGGGACGCTGGTTAAGCAAAAGTTTATTTTGTCCCTGGATCCTGTCCTGTCCTCTCCTTGGCATTGAACAGCGACTCACATGTGTGCGAGCATGAGTGGCAAGAGTAAATGGGAGGGAAGCGATGCACGACTGGCAATTTTCCTACCTAGGAAGGGATGGAACCCAATCTTGCTACTTCACAATGCAGAAAACTCTGACCCCAAATTCCATGCTGCTTCTTGATAGGTATCAGCATGAGTGAGATTCAGTAAACTGAGACAGTGGTTAAGACCCAGCGATTACTTCAAGTACAGGCCTCTCCTAATTGCCATACACTTTAAGCCATTTCTTAGCCTTGATCAGACAGTTGTTGCTAACACGTTTGAGCTCTACATATTGGCAGCTTAAAAACTGCTACGATGCATCTGGTGTGACACTGCCCTTCGAATTTGCGAGTAGATAACTTATTGTGGCTGTCTCGTTGGTCTTCACCCTTTAGGTGACTTTTAAGCACTACCGTATACTTCCAACTTCTTTGGTGTGCTTGAAGGTGTCTGTGTCAGAATTTTGAGTCCGTGACTCACGTGTTTCAAACCGTGACTCAAATAAACACCCGGCGCATTCTCACTAGTGCACGTGCCAATTTCCATCACCGGCTTCACAGGGAGCGATTTTCCACATCTTCGTTGGAAATAAGTCATCCGCCAGGAGTATATCGTTCAAGCAGACTTTTGCCATACCCTCTCTTTTTCACGATATTACCCTTGTCCATTCAATAGATATTTGCTCCGTTTTCAATTTTCTGCAATCACTTTGCAGGTAGCCACAATTTGAGAAGTCAAATGTTTATCCCCTTATTGAGTAGCTAACCTCTTGACTTTGTGAGAGAAGAAGCCGTCTGCTTTCATATTCACATGATTTGGCATCTGAAGATATGCGTCCCTAAAACCGTTGGATATTCCTTTAGTGATAGACTTACTCTTCGACCTCTATTGCTATTACGATATCTTCGTATAGTTTTTCAAGTGTACGAAATAGCTGAAAAGTGTGACACATGCCTATGTACGGGTGACATAAAAGAACTATTCGGAATCTGCTATGTGCATACAAAATGCGAGCAGATTACAACATATTCTGTTTTTGATGCAACAGCTTTTTCATTTGGTTTTATTTGATTACGGATATTCACAGGTAACCAGCACAAATTGCTTTGATGAATGCTTAGTCCCAGCAACTTCAACAGTTTCCGTTATCTGGACGTGATGCAACAGTGAATTCGGTTGTTGCCGATCCCACATCATGGGGATCTTCGGTGATGCCACTTGGTTGCATCAAGTAGTTCCGGTTGTTGTTGTGGTGGTGGTGGTGAAGGCGTTGATGCTTTGTGTGATGATGAGCATGGTTATGCCTCGAAGTAATTTCCACGCTTTCTTCCGATTCATCCACCATCTTTGGTAGGGGCAGGTTCGCCTGTCCCATTACCGACTCTAGCTGTAATACCCGACGACGTAACTTCGTTCCTTCTTCCTTCAGTTTAGCTATTTTGTTTTCCAAACCACCGTGAATGGTTAGAATGATGACTGCGAGTAAAACAAATAAATGAATGGTGATTCTTTCACTGTCAGATTTAGTCTGGTATTCAAGTAACACTCAGTTAGAGAATGGTGAATGAAGCCGGAAGTGTGAGCTTTGTAATTGAGTGGGAGCAGGTGCACCTCCTGTATAACCAGGCGGAGGTCAAACAATGAAACAGTGACGTTTTAAGTTTGTAACCTCTAACTTTAGACGACGGCAAGAACCCTGTAGTACTGACATGAAAATATACGGAGGAAGCTGATTCAAACTTTTGATCGATGATTATCTATCGACATAGTTCCGATTTCAAAGTGTGTTATCATTTTTTCTTTGCGTTCGAAATAAATACAAACTAAACTTTGTTCCACAAAACTTTGCTTTTATGATCAGGACAATAATATTATGAGACAATATATGTTTTTACTGTTTAATGAGAAATTTTGCTTACGTAAATAATCCACAGCACTTTTAGGAATTGTCCATAATTCCCCCAAAGTGTATTAAATCTTTTGGAAATTTCAAGGCCCCTCAGAAAGAGTTTAGTAGCAACCACAAAATTACGTAAATACTGCCATAGAAGCAGCATTTCCATCTATGTTGTTAACAATATCAGTGTAGTCAATAGCAAGGTATTTATTTCAGCTGACATCCAGAGATTTTTGTGCCCAGCAAGTGCATTCTGTTACATCTGTGAACGTTCTATTAAGTTGAGGGTAAAAACGTATTCGGATGAAACATCTGTCACATGTACGAGACCTAGGAAACAAATTTCTGAATTCCTCTCGGTGATGTAGACCAGTCGTCACCACATCAATTCACATGAGAACATTTCAAGGCAACTCGCAAAGGTAAGGAGGACAGTTTCTGCTCTCATAACTGTCTGCTTTTATTTACTACAGTTACGTTACCAGGACATGATTAAAGTGAGCCTCACACGTTCTAATCTTGATTGCAGATCATGGGAATCGAAGGCGGTTGATCGGCGTACATGGCGCGATCTGATCACGAAGGCAGTTGCCGAGTAGCAGGAGAAAGCCCTCATGCATGCAGAGAAGAAGCGGCGAGTGCGGAAGCGGTAGACACCGATGCGTTTTATTCCATTGACATCAAGCGCTTGGTGCAGTAGCATATACGGTCGCGAGTGCCTGAGTCAGGCAGGCTTAGTGAGCCATGAGCTAGGCCACTCGGGACCACTATCGAAGCGACAACGGGTCCTGCAGAGAACGTAGGCAGAACCAGCGCAGCGTTTGTAGGTACGCTGCATTCGCTTTATTAACTGCGTGCTTGAATGCTGAGTCTCTTTATTTCAGGTGGTGGGTTTTCAATTTTGTCCTAATGCTTCCCTTTTCAAATAAATGTCCACCCGTACGCTCTTCTATAAACCTGCACAACTCGCTTAAGCCAATTGTAGTTAATTTCAATAACATTTTCGTGTTTGTGTCATTTCCGTAAAATAAAATTTCTGACCTCGAACTTATCTCGGATCCTTTGTTAATAACTTATCTCATGTGCTCATTAATTTAAGATTTTTGTCACTTTCCCTTATCCATTATTCGATTTATTTTCCTTGTTATCTTTCTTTCAGGTGATTGGCTGTTGTTTGATATCCCCGGCATGGCTGCGTTTGATGTGCATGTTGACAAGGTACCTACCTGTCTATTACCCACTACCTCGTCCATCTGGCTCCAGGAGACAGTTGGTCGTCGCTGGAGAGGACGGGGTGCACGGTTCTTGTGGCCGTGTTAGGATCAAAGAGTGGTTCCATGCACTCAGTGTGAAGCGGACTACGGCCCAGCCACCGCCTTGTGTGCGCTTGATTCCCAAATACAGCGTGCTTGTGTTTGCCTGTGAAGTAATGTGGGCTAGCTCCGTTGATCAAACTTGGATCCCATCCACATGCCTCCCGGTCTTATTCCTTCGGGTTTACACTGGATATGGGGTGTGTGGTTGGAGGTGTGGGTGGTGCAGCGCAAGCCATCCATGGTCCCTCTGTAGGCGCAGGCGTCCTGTAGCTGGTCACAGTGACAGGCAAATCCGAAACCGGATGCTGCCTACCATGTTATTTGATGTAGCTTAAAAGAGTTTTATGTTAGCAAATTTGCAAACCCTTTCGAATAATACACGGATGCAGAATATAATATATACGTTATGGTTATGTAAAGATATTGCAATATTTTTAATTATATTCTAATGTATTACAGGCTGGCACAAGCGAACCATGTAGTTCATTGTCCCCAGAATTTGGAGGGAACCAACTGACCAGTTGTGAAATTTTTAATTCTTCATGCTGGACCCTTCCAAACGTCGAACTGGCAACAGTGTCCTTACTATCATGTGTGCAGATACGCTTTCTTACATTGTTACCACACTGCCAAAATCTCCTCATTCCTCTTCCATGGGAGCGGGAACATCCACCTTTATCAGCGATGGCCAAGTCCAGCAGCGAACAAGCGACTGTAGACCCAGAGTACCATTTCGTTACTGCAGCTTGGGACAGGAAACCACACTTCCCCAATCAAACATACTTCATAGATCTGATCTGAGACTTCAGTCTTACCAAGTCCAATGCTGAGTTTCTGACATCAAGACTCAGTGGGGTGGATTCTGTTGGGTGATATTGTATATGTCACGGATGAGAAAGGCGATATCCAAGTTTTCCAACCTTTTTACCAAGTGACATGATATTTGCCTCTGCTTTTGTACACAGTGCTATTGGAAACATCAGTAATTCAAACAAATGGCACCTATTTATGGACAAGACATCTAGGGGCGTCGAAGCTGGGTAGCTTCATGACGGAAACGCCTACCCATTTCTTCCTATAGCTCATTCTTCACACATGTAAGAAGATTAGATTAATCTTTAAATGTTGCTGAGTTCGTTGAAGTATGACGACTGTGGCTATAAGGTCATTCATTGCATACATTAAAATGCTGTCATTTTTGATAGGACTCCGAAGTAGTTTCACCAAGTTTCCCTGCTTGCGTTTTCTATGGGACAGCCAAAACTCCAAGGCAGACTATCACCGGAGAGATTGAAAAGAGTAAACAGAATTCCCATTGCGGAAGAACTACTTCAACTAGGACTGAACGGTGGAACCTCATAGGAGCATGACGCTACCGATGCACAACAAGTTAGGTGACACAAGTTTATTGGGTCTCCAGACAAGAAGTTGATAAGTTTCCAGTACCTTCAAGTGCTGATTGCAAACCTAGCAGAGGAAATGGCCAAAGCTGGTATCTTCCTTGGACCACAGATAAGGATTGTTATAGAATGTGTTGGGGTAGGTCAGAAACGGTTTTGGACAGAGCAAGCCACCTGGAAGAGTTTCGTTGCAGTGTTCGAGGCTTCTTGGGCAATCGCAAGACTGCAAGAACCCGGTTAAAACTCTCCTAAGTGACTACGCCAAAATGAGATGTATATGGCAGCACAAAATTTATATTCTTATGTTCATCTCGAGAAATGCAAGCAAAACTTGGTTCCTTGCTCAGCGGACCATGGTGAGCGTTTTCCTCAGAATAAACTGGATTTCGAACTTCGCTGTCAAGGTCTGCACAACGAAAACATTATGGAAGAGTGTTTCTGGCCTTCCTCGAGAAAGTGATAAACACAGTAGCTGAAAATCTAGAAAAAATCAAGTCACTTCAGAACACTTCGCGTTTATTTTACTTATTTGGATATGTAAGTTATATATGCAATGTATTCGCTTGGAAAGCGGAATGAAAATCCAATGTGAAAATGTGCTTGCTTTGGCTCTACAAATTCCAGACTTACGTAACATTCTATAAACTCAGAGTCCGTGATGAACATGGGTACTATCGTTTGTGTTTCAAACCTGAGTAGCTGAAATATAATATGTAGGACCCACGAACAGACAACGTGTTACGCTAATTGTGATCAGTGAAATATGGGCATGTTAGGCTAACTACAGGTGTTTTCTACCCTATATAACCGAATATAAGCCCATACATTTTAGACAAGTTTTCATTTCTGCAGATGGATGTCGAGTCAGAAAAAGGTCATTTGCAATTTGAAAGAAGTCACATGCAAAAGGCACCCGGGAATTCACTGCACCCATCTGTCTCTTCCTCATCGATATATCCTCTGACGTCACATTCGCGCTTTTTTAGACAGCGAATCAAAAGCGCTTATACATTACGACCACAACCGATCCTTAGTATAGCATGTTTCGATTGAGAACAATCAAATGAGAGCAGGTTTTGATGGTGTCAAAAGCGATTTTAGACAAATGTGATGTTGCAAACGTATAAGGTCAAACTTTGCAAAAACGGGATAAGATTCGGTAATATGCGGTACTTAATTGTTGCAACTGCTGCTGGTTTCAAAAGCTGTAACGTGAACTGAAAGCATTTCGCTGGAATTCACGGAAAAACGCAAGTGGATTCATCTCGTCTAAAATTTCTTGACCGCAAACGAGTCACCAACACCCTAAGTGACCCTAATCACCATACTCATAGTCTAATTCTCGACTTAGTGACCGATCGTGTCGATGAGGAAAACACAGGCAATTTTTTACTAAGTGCGCATACGACTGTAACTGCAGACTCAAGATGAACGGTGAAGACATACGCACTGATATAAGTAGCATCAGTAATACACATGGGTTTGTTGCATCCACTGTTGACATTTTTCGACGACAAACTTATTTGCTTCCACTATCATTTTAAGCAGAGTGGAATATTCCGATAATGAAGCATTGCCTTCTCCGGGTAAGAAATATAGATCGCACTCCAGATTCATAGCAGTGTCTGTTAGGTATGGGATATTTCCTGCATTTAACTGAGAAACACAAAGCAGGCTCTAATAAATAGTTGAAGGTATCGAAGGAAAAGGAAAGAAAAATGCATAGTATTGCGGAACAATCATTGTGCATCCGGAACATAGTGACTAACAAGAATTTAAAGGCCGTCGCTACGCAACCTAACATTAGACGTCCAGTGCGGTGAGTTCGTTCAACTTAGCAGGCGGTACGCCGTACAAGCAACATTGCTGACAGCATCCGTACCTAAAGTTGTTTGTCATTAGGACGACATACACCCACAAGGGAACTGCGCAAATGATGGTCTATGGACGATTTAATTCACGCCGTATACGGTTCAATCCACATGTTCCATACCCAGTATGTAGTCAAGGTAAAAAGATTCCATACGTGTAGCTGGACTCCACGATGTATTTAGAGTTCTCCCGCACTTCTTCGATACGCACATCACCGATGTGAAATACGAGAACCTATGCGTACAACTTTCGTACATAGTGGGGATGAGTAATGGAGCGATGGAAGAATGAGTTTCGACGGGTAAGAAACATGGTCGATAAGTCCCGTGAGATGGATTTGGTGCAAAGCGCAGCATAAAAACTGTGTTGCTAAATTAACGTGCACGCTTTATGACTCACCAAGGGGTTTGCCTGGAGTTAAGGAGGATGACGACACCGTCCACCGTTTGTCCTGCACTCATGCCATCATCTGACGGTCACGAGCTATAGCATGCAGCGTAGATATGTCATTGTATGGGTAAGCCGTTTTTTGAATAATGATAAGGCGAAGACGTTAATTACATGGGCCGGTAGAGAGTTCCAGAGCTGTGACACTCGAAAGGAGCAAATGTTTCGTTGATATTCCAGTCGGCACTACTGTGTGGCTAGCTTAAACTGTCTGTAGGTAAACAGAATGGTATGCCCACAAGAACTATGGTTGATGTGGGCGCAGGTTTCTGCGAAAATCCTGTTTTACTTGTAGCAACTGATGCAACGATGGTGTGGGTTAATCAATCCTGTAGTGGTAGATCGCTCAACAGAGCTGGTAAATCACAGTTGGATAAGTGTAAGCACAGCAAGCTGCGCCAAATTTGCTAGCTTGTAAATCCGTACACAAAGGAGCGGCGTAATAGTGCTACCACACAAGGTAGCGGAACGAAACTCATACCTCCTTGGAGCCGCTGGCTGAGTCTGGCGATGGCTGGCGCTGCCTACCTCGCCTGTCTCAGCGAGAAATAACAATTGCGTAGTAAGATTATTGAAGTCAACGGCCTTCGATAAATATCTCGCATGACAATAGTTGTAATGCACTCAGTCAGAACTGCTGCATTATTCGGGGATAAATGTCAAGCACACGTCGACCACTTAGCTATGATCCGACCGTAGCGATGAGATATGACACGTAACTTGGCGGTCCCATGCCTATCACTCAAACAACGGGAGTTAGTAACCACCACAAACATCTGACACCTTAGTTGCATAGAATAGGACGCACGTGCAGCGACTAATCTATGCAGGGCCTCAGGCAAGCCAATAAAATGGATCAACTCATCGGGTATTTTTAGCGTATGTAAAGTAAGGTTCAAATAAGCTTCAATCAGTTGCTCAGAAACCTAAGAAAATTAGTACACCACGCATCAGGTACTAGTAGCAATTTCCAAACGAGGATACACAGCTGAGTAGGTGGGGTCAGCAAACCCCATAGTACCACTGTTCGCTCTGAAAGGCTAACTTAAGTATGGTTATTTCCGAATGAAACCGACTGCGTTAAGACAAAATTAATGGGACATTATACTACTAAGAAGTCAGCACATCAGATTCCTACACATTATAGATCAACTGTATCGCTGACAAGTTCCTACTTTGATCACCTGGACTACCTTGCTATTTCGAGAGGCAATGGATTAAAAAACTGATTCTTAGACGATCCTGCTTAGTAAATACAATTTGCTACAAACCACCAGCATGTATTCTCTGTTTTACTGCGGAGCATCTATTGTACATATAGGATCAAAGTGCCCGAGGGATCAGTACCGCTCGCATTATTGAGCCGGATCAAATATTCTTTGGTCTAACATATTCCATTAGTTATAAATATTATTGTAGTCTCATGTTTTGTCAGTACAGGTTAATACAAGATTTACCGGATATTATGCTACTAAGAGATTGTGAGTACTTCCGTTCCCTTCACATTTTATGGCTCGACTGTATCGCTTACCGCATCCTTCCTTTTGACGAGCAACGGAATAACAAACCGGTTTAAGATCGTTTTATTCTTAAGCTTACCTGTTTACCTTACACAATCTACCACAAAACACTAGCTGATGTGCTCTGTTTTACTGCGAAGCATTTATTGAACACGCATTACACATCGGCACAACAGTGCCCCCGGGATTACTACCGCTCGTACTATGGAGCCGGATCAAACATTCTGTAGTCCAACATATTCCCTTAGTCATAAATACTATGATAGGAACATGCTTCATCAGTGCAGTGTATTCTGCCTACTACCCAACTTTATTATTAATCAGACTGGGTCACTACAGTGACTCAGCTAGCACATCGCTCTTTCCGCTGCTAAATGTTCATTCGACCTCGTAATCAAGGTAGTGCGTGTCACTCCACCTCTAACCCTCGCATTTTGACGACCTGGTAAAATATCCAACTAAATTATCTGTTGACGACAGTCAGGCACCGCTTCCCTGGCGGCGTCTCCAGTAGTAGCACATGCCCTGTCATCATTGTTTCAAGATTGTTTATATGAGATTATCAGGTTGGGAAATGGCCTAGCAGCAATGAGTGCATTAATCAGTCTTTTTCGGCTTTTCTAGCGAACTGCTGGAATAAGATATACCGTTTGCCTCTAGTCTGAGTTATAGACACCAAATTATTTGCTGAAAATCGGATCTATACCGGCGACTGTGGTTCATCTCATACCATTAGCCGCTGTCTCAAATCAATGTTTACACTTCTGTTCGGTGCGTAGTAGCAAAATTGGGGATAAGTGTGGTATTTGGAAATGCGTACTATTTCGGTAGCTGTTAATTTGCCTCAGGTCTGCATTGATTAGGTTGCGAAGGGTTGTATTTGCGAAACATCTTTAGGTGCTACACATGCCGTGGGTAGAGCAGTCTTATACAGGCAGGCCCGTTATGCTATGAAATGTGCCAGTGTATGCCTGTTACGTACGTAAATAGCCAACGGAACCACACGTTAATCGCATCGTGCCCCACGTATACCGTAGAAATGCGTGGCTCAACCAGAAGGCGTACTTATTTTGGCTTTAATGGTAATTACGTGTGTAATTGAACGCACATCCCACGCGCAAACGGCGGAGGCAAAACCGAGGCTTTGACGCTCGTTTTGTACGTGCAATTGCTGCGAATTACAGATTATTATACACCATTCCATTCCTCTTCGTGTGCTCCACCATTCATTGGAACACGCTTAGAAGGATATTTAAGGCTATTGGTGAATCTACAAGCTTTTTCTACTGTAGAACATAAGAAAACTTAAGAGCATATATTCTCCATTTCAAAATCAACAAGAACAGTTTTATCTTACTTGCAAATTGTGTAGACGAGCCGACGTCCCCCATGGCTCAGTGCCTTAAGCTAGTGGCTAGTTGGCTTGTGCCTCTAGCGACCATGGGTTCCATCTCCAGTAGGGGACCGAGAGAATGCGCTCCACTGACGAGCTCCAATAGGGCGAAACGCGTCTGGCGCTTTTCCGGACCAGGCTGTGCTATGTAGTTTGTGAACTACTGGGATGAAGTCCATAAAATTAGAAGGGCATTTTTAGTCTTAACTGAAACACTACTCGGACTACCCGCTAATAATATGTATATATTCGTCTCCGTCGGCTGCTGTACAACTCAGATATGGGTAAAATTTCTACTATTCTTGCTGTCACTGCTGCATTATTTTCAATCTCACTGAGCCTAAATTCGCACGAAATCCGTATAAGTCCCCTAGTCATCGTGACCATTTCGATATGCACGCAGGGATGCCTCATGTGTCCATCGGTGATTCATTTCATTGTCACCACTGGATTTTGTAAATGGACGGTCCCATATGACCTTAGAACACAGCCTGACGCACAATTGTCGAACCAGTGCATAACCGGCATCCGTCCGACCATAGCGCCTGAGCACCCGGCCCTAATTCCAACCATGATGCGCTTCAAGCAGAATAGTTAAACTTCCGGTACGCCCATTGTTCCATCTTCGGCTGACCAACCAGTCATATCGCATGGCAATCCATTAGACACGTACAAACACTAGTAGCACAGGGCGGATACTAAGAAAAATAACGGTGAGTACTAGTCGCCTGCATCCCCAACATCTCTGCATAGATCAAACATCCCATTTTCTGTTCTGCTTATATACCTTATACTCATTTTTCCTATTGGGTCTCAGTGTTCATAAGTTGTGTCCTTATAAGTCACTTTCTTCTGTAGCTACGTCCCGTGTACTGTGAACACCAGCTCCAAACATTTTATCAGTGTCAACACTAACGGCACTCAAGAAACCTGGGGTTGTGTATTCTGCATTTCGCGAACAAAACAAGGAAAATGTACACAAATGGATAGGAGGTACAGGGCAAGTCCACTGGAAATAATCTCCTTATAAGCTTCAGTCCTATTAAAATTTTGGATGATTAGTTCTCACGAGCTGCAACTTACTGAAAGGAAACAATCACTGGTCTGCCTGAAATCCTGCAAGGAATACCTGGATGCCTTGGAATATATCAACGACCCATCGAAGAAGCCCGATGCGGTCCAAATGAAATAAGTAGGACAACTCCTTTTCTACGTGGTATCCGAAGTGTATAAACGAACGCGTAGGCTGAACAGCGCCACGGTAGTTAATATTTCTGATGCAGTTAACAGATAAGTTGAAAAAATCGTTTCCGAGTGCTTGCAACATGTCTGAGCTCTGTTGCAAATTTACACATCTGAGAGAACGAACATCAAATCAGTGTTGCCCGATATTTTTGACTGTTATAAAGAAGAATCTGCAGACAGATTTGGGCTGTATCGACTCCTCATAGTCCAACATACTCAGTTCTAGGATGTATTGGTGAAGAATGATCTGGTACCCTGCAAGTGTCATTTCTGTGTCCGCAGCACAAACGCTATAGACAAAGATAACGTGCAATCCGGAATCAGACATAAAGACGCAGGAAGCAGGTCAGACCGATGGACATACTAGCTGCGTCGACCTATACATTAACGAGACACATTTTTAGATGGCGAGTAGGCGTGCCCTTCCACCTGATCGCATCGTATCCCCGATGAAAAAGAGAGCTACCAGAAAAGCGATCAGTGATATCACTGTACCGAGTGTCTCATATAAACGATATAAACTGAAATCGCGAGATGAGAAGCAACCATTTGTGATGGGCCAGATTATAAGCAAAATGACCTTCAGTGCAAAGCAAGGACCCTCACCGGGTAAGTAACTGACCGCCGCAAACTCCGTGCTGCCATCGAGCGATGAACCAGTAAATAGAATAACTGTTACCTGCAGAGCATCACCATTTGAAGGAACAGAAAACAGATGCAATGCTTACTCTAATGAAAGCGTCACCGCCGAACCCTTACTCATATCCCAAATTGACGGTTATGAGAAAAAATTATCACTTGAATAATCCTGTGCAGTGCCTTCCAACGTACATGCGAAATACTCAAAAATGATAGTATCAAGAATAGGTGGCCAAACTGCCCTGTACCGCATTACATGCACACAAAAACAATCATAGACAAAATGTTTCAGATAGCCATTTTTTGGGGGAAGCGGAAGTGTGCTCAAAGCCATTCCCAAAGCTGGTATATCCGACAGAAACCAACCACATAGTCTTGCCATTTATTCAGTTTCTCCAGATGGCAAGGATAGCCTTCATGCCAGAGCGGTGGCAACTTACACCCAGTGCATTAAGTTATTTCTTGCTGCAAGTTATTCCAGAATTCCCGATGAGTAACTTGTGCCTACACCCGAACTAACCATCCATGCAGGGGATAGCATCCTCTTCATCCACGCACCCACTAGACTTGCACACATTATAAATTCGATAATTCTGAACCAGACATCGCCGGACTCTTGTCAAACCAAACGTCTAACACATCATTTCAGTGGTTAAGCATGTAGCGTTTCAACAAAAAACGAACTTGCCCAGTCAATCGCGTTCCAAGGGTATTCTGTTATCTACTGCACGCCACAATAAAACAGCATTCACTTCCTAGGCGCACTTGTCTCACTCTCTGATGCACATTGCATACTTTGGGGGGAAAGCTACTAATTAGAAAACATTCCTGAGGACAAATACTACATTACGATTAATAAGATATTCATATGTTGTAGCAAATCCAAGCTAGGAGGTGAATAGGTCTCAAATGTGCACAGTCATGCGCGCGCCTCAAAGGTTAATATACTTTCACATATCTGCCTTGCTAACTGTCCTTAAAAAAGCTAGTTCTCTTCAGTAGCTTGAACACCACAAGAAGAAGACAAACACTGGAATATATCAGCATTTCCTACTATCTCCTCAGTACTAATACATTTACGGGAAAATCTTCTTATGTTGTTATAGTCACAACCAAGTGAAGCACCTTAATGGTTGTGATCATCGTTGTTGGCAGTTGGACCATGACAACCGTAGGTTGAAAACTAGTTCGTTTAGGACACAAAGCTGGTCTACTACGGTAAATCGCAAAAAGGTGTGAATGTGTTTGACGCAAGAAGACCCGAAACGTTAATAAGGAATTAAGCCCCTGACAATTCGCCAAGATGTGCCTGACTATGTATGACGCCGGCAACTTGCGCAAGCACGTATTGCCGCAGGGATTGACAAACTTCACCCTGATCCCAGTTTACTAAGTGCTCCTTCCCTCTGGTATCCAAAGCTCGGTCGGTTCTTCTAATGTAACTGACGTCGCGGTTACAAACGAATTGGTAAATACCATGTGTTGGCGTCAAGGGGTTCTTCTTACTTTACTGAAGGTAACAGTAACTTCGAGTTTTGATGAGAAGTATTTCCTTAGTGTCACAGTACGTAAGCGAAGGGCGGAAACTAAGCCTTTAATTGTTCTTCTTGTTGCTGCGTCACCCTTGAATGCTAGCTCGATTTATACTGTTTTTGGGTGCCATCAACGACGTTGCTTTTGGCGGCCTAACCTGCCTATACTTTCTATGAATTGCTTTGGGAACCTATTCTCCATAAGCGATTTGGTGATTAATTCAGCTTCAGCAGCCAGGCAGTCGTTCGAGCAGATCCTTTTGGCTCGAATAAACAATGTTTTCATCAGCGCGCGCTTGTGCGCCATCCGCGAAAAGCAGGTTAATTGCATTTATTTATCGGGCCAGGTAGGCTTTCGGTATACACATTGCTTAATGTCCACGCTTGAACGGAAAAGATAAGTAGAGGGGCTTCTTTCTTACTTGCGTTTGCTGTTCAAAGAGAAAACAATTCCGAAAACCCAAGCAAAGGATTACGAGTAGCCGTCATTAGCACGGTTATGCCCAGTTACGCCTTATCTTCACTTCCTCGCCCATGCTTTACCTCCGACTGAAGGCTAAACTGTCTGTGGATGTCAACTCCTTCTGCGTGTACCAACTTATCTGTTCATGTGGGACAAGTTACACACGTCGCGCTACGAGAAGTGTGGCTGAGCGCGTCCGCAACTAACACCCAGCGTGGCCAAGCCAAAGTGTAAACAAAACCTGCACCACCGCGATAGCTGCGTACTTGGCCGAATCAATCATCTCGTCGTTAGACATAAAGCCTTTCGCCCGATCTACCGCATGAGGTGTGTCCATTACATTGCATTGGCAGGGGCGATCAGGATTCGTCTCAGCAATCCCCCGCTGTGTGTGCACATACAGTTTGTCAAGGTTTTAGCTTTATCGTTGTTAGCTGTCGTCCGGGTAGCTTCTGTGTGAACGAATCACACCAACTTTGGGCGTTTTTACACCTTCATATTCCAGTGACTCAATCCATTCTTCATTAGCTTAACTATTTAAATGTGATGTATTTGGCTGGATGAGGAATCAACGAAACCGAACTTGTTTGCTACACGGTCTTTAAATAGAGGTCAGCCACGTTCTCAGATTGCAAAATAAATACGTTTTTGATCTATTACCAGAAACCTAATGCTGCGTGTCCGATGAAGCTGCGCAGTTACCCTGACTGACAATTTGTAGTGATGCACCGTGGGCGTAGGTATGGAACGCAAGAGATTTCCGGCCGTGAATCCGCCATCCAATAGCGAGTACATGTTTCATCCAACTGGACACAGGAACATTCTTATTGTAAATGCAAAATTTGATGGCCCAGTGTTACTGTTCGAATGGGTGTACATACACCCGAATTCGGGTGTTGCACAAATTTCCGCACTACAATATATTTTCACTCAAACAACAGATCTACTGTTTAACTACATTATGATTTCCAGTGGTATCAATATGTCGGATTTATCCTAGACCTTAAACCATGTACCTGCCAAATACGCGAGCATTGTCTATTCTCTACATTCATACGGATGGAAGCAACACTGCACATATCCAAATAGAAAGGATCATTTATTAGACATACTATTAACTTATAATCATCATTCCCCGATGTTCTAGTGCAATTTTCTGTTAGTGATCACATAATTTTTTCATGCTCACACAATATTCCTACACGATACCAATCTTGTGCATTGTCCAAATTTCCAAAGCATAGCAGGAAATGTGACTCGGTCGACTAGGGTCTTTTAACGAAGGTATTGGGATCTGACCAATGGGACAGAATTTTCCTTACTGGCGACTCACAACTCGCAGTAGATCTTCCATACATCTACATTAACATGTGTGTTGAAGAACTGGCTCCCAGAGTACATCGACACTTTGCGCATGGGATCAGAATAAATACGCCATGCATAACAATCACAAAGCTCAGAAAGTTGTTAATAGCATACCGTAAAAAATAACTTCTCCTTCTTGTTACAACGCCAAAGTTGTCCACGACTCTACAGCCAGCTTCCTAGACCTAATAGATCACTGATGAAAAACGTGCGTTTTGCAGCCAGTATAAAAACCATGAACTAATCAACAGTTTAACGTATAAGAATACCAAGCGTCATCAAGACCCAATCTCACTGACTGCAGCAGATAGCCGTATAATAAGTGAACCTGCCGACGCCAGTGAAGTATGTACTTCCGCGGCTCCATTAACGTGAATAATAAACCTCTAGGATTGGACATACAACTATGCCCACTTGGTCAACTCACGCATGTCAATTTTGAACTACATGACGTACACAACCTTAACATATGCACAAAACTAGACTATTTTGGCGGACCAGATAATGCATGTCCTGCAAGTATCAAACTCGGGTGGTTAGATCTACCCTTGCTGTTGTTGAATATGTTCAAGATATCCATGAAAGCTGGCACTGTACAAACACGATGGAAGGAGGCAATTGTCATACCGCAACATAACTCAGGCTCTCTTTTCAAATACACAAGTATAGCCTAATTAATCATGCGTCTGGTACAACAATAATGAGATGACGACAAAGAGGAAGTACGACGGCTAAATTCCTGTTATCAAGAAAGTGAGCCAACGACTCTCTGTACGGTTTCCTGATTGCTCGTTACTGCAAAACGTGCCAACTTGAATTTCTACCCCATTTAACTGGCCCGCAGGATAACAGCAAGTCAGCAATTATTAGTTACCTTGACATGCAGAAAGCTTTTGGTCGAGAGTCGCATGGAGAATTAATATAAAAAAGGATGTTGTGCGGAATCGGCGAATCCCTGCTTCCTTGGTTCAACTCGTAACTAACAAATTGACTGCAGGTGGCACAGATTGAGGATTCTAAATCTAAACCAACAATAGTCACAAGTGGTGTATTACAGGGTAAAGTCCGTGTGCCTCTATTGTTCATGATGTATGTTAACGATATCTTTGACGCAGTGAAATTCGGAACACAATGCATGTTTTCCGAAGAGTTCAAACTTGTCTCCAGTTTGTGCTCCGCTACCATAAACAAAGCCACCAACATGATCCAACTCGACCTCCACGCGCCCAGTATCTAGTGCCCAACATGGGGAATGGTATTTACGGCAACTAAATGTTAAGCAATATCTTACAAATACGACATAGCATCTAACAGCCTGACCGTTTGTGATAAACAAATCAAAGCAGGCCACAGCGTTCGAGACCTTAGACTGCGGTATTGATGCTCGCGCAACTTCTCCTAACATGGTGCTTACATTACTGCAAAGTTCCGTTAGCAATAGAATACACATAAGAACGTTTAGATTAGGTGAACCGGTACTCTGTGTCTATTCATCACTTTTCGTACCTTATTAAAATCATGTTCAATGATGCGTAGTAGTCCAAACAAATGCGAAGGGATTGTAATAGAAAATGCATAATAAACATTAACACAGCGAGTGTTAGGCGCCTCAGCACAATTGAAATAGTTTGAACGATATGAAAAACTCAAAATTGATCCCTTCTGCTTGAGGCTCATGAAACACGACTTAATCATATTCTTTAACCTCTTGCACAAGAATAGGTATTTGTCCAACCTCAAGTTTGTAATAATACCATCATCCCTAAACAAAATGGCGAAATAAGCAAACTTATGTAGTGCAATGCTGGTTGAAGGCCACTAGATTCATCAAATTCTTCATTAACAGAAATACCAGAAGTTATAACAAATCACCATCTGAAATACGTGCTTGCAATTTAGGGTATGAATTTCGCAAAGGAACCGGCGAAGGTTTGGACCGTGCAATAGGTGATCCAACTACTGGGATGTCGCATAACAACTAGCCAAGTGTACAAACTAAACACATGAATCGTATGATCCAGAAAACAGTCGACCACAGAAAGAGAATATTGCAGTTGGAAGGCTTCTGCAGTCACCGTCTTTCTTCTTTCTACACGACTATGCCCACCACCATATTCGCAAGAGCAAGTGTGTACTGAGATAAAGAAAAACCTCGTACACCTCTCTCTATTCGTCGTCTTTATCGCCAACGTGTTTGTAACTTCTATCGCAGTCAACGCTTAAATTTCGCTTTACTGGGCCCCATATTTTCAGTATCACGTGAATGCCACAACCAGCATTCGATATTACTGAATTCGCTTGAGCAAAGCAACGCTCATAATGTGCCATTAAAGTGCATATATACGTTATACTTGTGTTAAACCAACTTTCGTATTGTCCACATCCCCTTTTATGCTTTCCGTAATCATATTCTCTAACTACTTACCAGTCCTGTGCAACAACAAATAACAACCCGAAAGAACACCCCGAGAACACTAATGCCCCAGACAAATTGAAAATCAGTTTGCATTACTGCCGTACATTTTCTGATCTTTCGGGATCTATGCAACAGAAAATGAATTTATTTGCCTGAACATGAGGTCACAGGCCTGTTACGTATGCTTATAACTTCATCATATTTAGACTCAGTCAGACAATTGTCACACGCCCGGAAATGCACTGCACGGCAATCCCATTCTTACTGAAATGCACATTCCATGTTGTGCGGTGGAGCTAGAGCCTACAACCCGACCATTACCAGTCCGAGTGGAGAAGCAATGGGCTACCGGCGACAGTACCGACTTACTTATACTATATGTGATATGGCGCCGCTCACAAGTCACTGACATACGCGTTTGTGTAGTGCAGAAAACAGGGTAGCCTAACCACCACTTCTTATCAGCACGAAGATTATGCTGATTAGAATGCCCTAAATTACTTTGCGGATTAACTTTTAAGGGAACAGATGCAGCGCAAAACATTTCCGCATACATCCTCCAGTAGCAATGGCAGCTCAGCAAATCTGAAGCGACCATTGTAAGAATGTAGAAATATACAGCTAATCTAGTTGACATTATGGGTGAGATTTTGAGCTTCCGCGTGCGGCACTGCAACCGATATCGGAATAAGTAGTTAGAAGCTAACCCTATATAATCCACAAGGCTCATACGCGTGACTTCAACCCCCAACGCTCCGAAGTGGTAAAAGCCTTGTGCGTGAAACATCGAAGTAGTTGTAGATATTGGGAATTCACGCACAAAGTTTCATTCTATCTGATCCTAATCATAACCCAGCCACCACATCACATTTATTAATAAAAAAGGTCTAATGCAAATGAAAATAAGTTTGAATTTATTTTTCACCCACTTCTGTATAATGTAACAGTATGTCCTATTTGGACTGTGGTATTACGTTAGGTCTTCCCTACCAGTCGAATCACCATCACATACTATGGTGAGTCAATAAAAGGCTCTAGTTACCGGAGCACCTAGTACGTTCAATGCAGTACGATGTAGAGCTCAGCGTGACTCAACGGCCTCACAACACGCAGCTTTTAGATACAGTGACGAAAAGTGTAACTTTGCCCACAACTTTTATTCCTAGCTACCAGTCTCTCTTAATTCGGTGCTTATTAGCATGTGCCCTCATTTACCTAAATTGGATCTATTTTCAACGCTTGTCTTTAGGAACTCCCGTGATCTTGCTTTTTTACCGTGACGTTGTGCACATGCGAAATTAGGACTCTAGCTTAACATCTTAGACTATGAACTTTGCCGCAAAGATCGTTAACACAAACATGCGGTGGCTGTGCCATATACAATCGTAATGGACATACTGCGATTCCTGTCGACCAAGATGCTCTCAGGGAACTAGTCATCCAATATCTTGATCTACTAGTGGGTTGTATCTACCTGCCGTCTCGAGCCACTCATTCTAAAATACTACAACTGACTGATGTGATCAATACTGCCTCAACTACCATCTACAAATTCAAAGTTATGTGCGGAGATTTCAACCTTCCATATGTTAACTAATAGCTGCCTACAGCAGCGGCCAACGCGGGAGAGGAAATAATCTCCTATGTTCACCATAATGGTTGAACCTAGTAAGTCAGAGAGCATATTATTCGAGATGTTGTATTCACCTTGGGGATCCCTTCCGCACATGTACCAATTGATGAGCCACTACCAGGTTATAATCGCGATACTGTACATTGGAAGAGCAAAATATTGAAGCACTTAAACTATCAAGTGCGGTGTAACAACCAAAGCGCGACAGCAGCAAGTTGACGGGAACGCATTTAATGGATGTATCATTACTGTGAACTACAACACATTATTTTCAACTCAACTCTGCTGCAGCTGCAAATGAATTTAACCACAATAGGCATATGTATGAGTGTATTGGCGCCTGTCATATGAAGAAATACGAGAAGCATAGTTATCAACACAAGCTTCTTAACAATGCCACAACCAAAATACTGCACCTTAAAGCATTATATCACAGGGGCCGCAGCTACCCTACATTGCTACAGGTACTTGAGGCTGCATGGCAACTACAACGTTTAACACAGCCAAAATCAGTGCTAAATGTCGGGCACTGCGAAATCATGATAAAGCACGCACACTGATTTAGCTACTATAAAGAGGAACCCCTAAACCTCATCGGGAAATTGAAACGCTGACCTTAAACATTGGTCCATTATTGCGCGATATCTCATGTGTATGCACATCAATCAACTTCTGTTTTGCCTCTTCCTTTGTCCATGACACAACTGTGTCACCGTCTCACTCCCAAGTAGCGCAAAGGAGCCATTCCTCAATATACTTGTGATATTGAAAATGTTGCAGAACGTCTTAGCACCCACAAATACATCATCCAGTTCGAGTCTAGATAGCATCCACCCAGCTGTCAAAACGATCAGTGGAAAAATATTCTTTTTATTAAACATCTTCACTATCACGCTAACTACTGGCCGCTTTACATCTCAATGGAAGCAATCCATTATAATGCCTAATCATAAATGTGGCTGGCGAAATGAACTGTAAATCTGCTTTACGATAGACCTGCTGCTTCATAAGTCCTAGAAATAATAGTCAAGAAGAGTGTTGTTCAATTTTTTACACGACCGGACCCGATCAATTGCTCACAGCATGTCTTGCTCTCATGATGCTCCTGCGTTACCTGTCGGCTACAATTATTCGATCATGTTACGATATATCAAAAGAATTGCAATCATCATGCTTCAGTTGGACATGCAAAATACGTTTGGCCGCGTGCTACACAAAACACCTGATCTCCGTGTCAAATTCATATAGCATTGGAAACCCTATGCTAAGCTGGTTCAACTCATACTTGAAAGGTTGAACCCAAAAAAGTTATTATAGGTCAGTAATACTACGCCAAAACGAAGAAACAGTGGTGTCTTGCTGGGAAGTCTGCTTAGCCAACTAATTTTCCTAATATACCTAAACAACATATGAGACTGCATCACACACCATTTCCTTTTGCAGATGACGTCAAACTGGTCTACTCATTTACAACAAGGATGCATACGAAATGATCTACTCACACTGAATATATCAAGTGACCGCCTATTGAAGAATTTCACTGCAAGAAATTCCCGAGTACTTGGGTACCGATGCCACACGCCGAAAGGCTCTGTCACTCTTGCCGGTAAGGTGATCCTAACCTCTGATGTTCTGAATCTGGGAACTGAGTAAGCCAACTCTCTTAATTTTTCTGAACATATACGTTAACAAGTTGCAAAAAATTCAACAGCTAACCGGCTACGTCACCAGAACGTTCTGCCCGCATGAAACAAAACCGGGCTTTCTCAATATAATCGTGTAACCTACTCTGGTGTATTGTATTATAGTTCACAGCTAATTAAGAAAGACGGAACAATGAACAATGATTTATCACGGGATAAAAGTAAGTGCTTGACACGTCTCGTAGGATGGTTAGGGTGAATATGATGAAATTAAAATATATCTGTTTCATTTACCGAACGCCTGCCTAGATGAATACTTCGATAAATTACATCAGCGTAAAATTTTAAAAAATCGAACGTTAACGTTCAGAAAAACACTAGGGTGCAGTGATCGTTGATGTCAGGTGTGATAAAAGTAAAATGTGATCGGTCAATTCGGTCCATTTGATACATAAATCCTGTTGAAAAGCATGCTTGGCGTAATCCACAATGGAGGAGTTTAGGTAACAAAATGCTGGGAACTAAGAGCAACATCTAATCGTTTCTTGAAAACGTCCCAGGTAGGAGAGGATACAACTGAGTCTGGACGTGCGTTCCAGGGTTGGCAAACCCGAAGGGAAAAGTAATTCCGTCGACACTCTAGACGGCTATATTGTTCCTTCAATTTTAAGCAGTTACCCCTGAGCTGCGTGTTGTGGCTAAGTTTCAGCAAATGGCGGCATACTTGGTTGGGATCACTCAATATCTGATAGCTAATATGACCTCCCCGCGCAGCCATAGATAGCGTCCGCTGGAAATTCCCAGCAACTTCAGCCTTCGGTGGTAAGAGTGATAGCGCAGACCCTTCACGTTCTTTGTTGCTCTTCGTTGTGGTGCCTCTAACGCTTCTAGGTCGCGCTTCAACCAAGGTTGCCAAGCTTGGATTGCGTACTCAACATGCGCGCGCACGCAGGAATTGTGTATCATTGAGAAGACTGATGGATCAAATCTCCCGAATGCCCTTCGCAGCATGCCGACGTGCTGCTTGCATCTTTTCGCAGCTACCTCCGCCTGTTTTAACAGTTGTGGTCGCACTGTACGAGCACACCAAGGTCACGTTCCTGGGAGCTGGTCTGCAACCCGTTTCTCCCAAGCAAATAGGTGTAGTTATGTCTATGGGGTAATGGTACAACGCGACATTTGTCTACGCTGCATGGTAGGGCGTTTTGAACTGACCAGTTCGTCACTGTGTTAAGATAACACTGGAGCAGTTCATGGTCGTCCGGTCCTCTGATCCTTCGCCATATCTTGATATCATCAACGAAAAACAGGAAATCGGATGCAATTGATCTCATCAAATCGTTAATGAACATCAAAAATAGACGGGGTCCAAGAACCGAGCCTTGTGGTTCTCCACACGCCACATCGATTGCATCAGACAATGATTCTCGGACTCTCACCACTTGCCGTCTTTCTTGCAGAAAATTGCTAATCCAACTCAGGATCGGGTCACCAATGCCGTAGTTCCAAAACTTCTAAAGGAGAATTCGATGCTCTAAGTGATCAAACGCTTTTGAAAACTCCGGGTAGATGACCTTAATTCCTACTCCATCATCAACAGCTTCAGTCCAGCCATTACGTGCAATTAATAGCTTAGTATTCCCCGAATGCTTTTGAAGAAAATCGTGTTACTCTGGAGCTATTAACTTGTGGCTTTCCAGATACTGCATCAGCGCATCTGCGATGACTGATTCCATCAATTTGGATAGTACAGGAAGTAGTGTTATTGGACGGTAGTTGGCAAGATCAGTGCGGCTACCTCCTTTATGGATAGGAGTGATGACTCCTTGCTTCCATACTGGTAGAATACGGTTCTCTTCTAGCCATCGCTGATAGAAAACAGCCAGTGGTTTCGCTAGATGACTAGCTACCGTTGCATAGCCTTTGGTGGGATGTTGTCGACTCTAGCAGAACTGTGCATACGCAAGGATAACAACTTCTTCAACAGAGCTACCGCTTTGAAGGTGATGTTTTCTAAACCAGATGGCGGAGTAACAGAAATGAGGAGAATGTTTGGGCTCGTTACCTGCTGGAATGTTTGGGAGTAATGCAGCCGTAGGAGATCAGCTGCTTCCATTGCTGATCGCGTGCGCCCATCAGCCGTGACTAGTGCTGGAACCCCCTGCTTCACCTTTCGAAGGCCGTTAACTTGCAGAATCGCTTCATTAACTCCTGCTGATGCGTGGCCTTGTCTTCGCGGATCAGCTTCACACAGAAGTTACGATGTGTCACGTATGCAGTCCAGGTTTCGGCATTCAAGCAGTCCTGGTGATCTCCCTATGCCAAATCCCTCCGGGACATACGTTTACGTGTTCTGCTCCTCAGAAATGACTTATGCTTGTTTTTGGGTTGAAAGGACTTCTGTTCCGATGCGTGCGCAACCAGTGTGTTAAACGTCCTTGTAAAGGTTTCCCAGGCAACATCTGGGGGCATTCGGTTAAGAAAGTCCAAGATGTATCCTTAACAAGCTGAGATAACACATTGTAGTGCGGGACAGTATGCACTTTATCCTCCTCCTTTTCAGGGTACTCCGCATGACACATATAAAGAGTAGAGTAACGTGATCATTACGACCCAGTGGTGTGCTTGTAACTATCATGTCGACCCAGAGTTCTTCGTTAGTGAGCACAAGATCCAGTATCGACGGCATGTTTGCAGTCCGAAATCTGGTGGGAGAGGTTACGTAGTTGTACAGAGGGTGGCTAGCAATTAGCTCTTGCAAACAGACTTTAAACTGCGTACCGTCGGTTGCCGGCGTTTCTATGTCGTGCACGTTAAAGTCTCCCGCGATAAGAATGTGGGTGTAGGACTTATTCAAAGCAAACTAAAAAACGTGGTTCAGTTTGGAGTCCATTTCCGACGTTGAGTTTGGTGGGCGATAAATCACGGCTAGTCGACATGTGTCCTTGTTTCGCAACCATACTCGGGACCAAAGCGAATCAGGAGGTCGGATTTCCGGGTTGTCGATACCTTCACATCGGAGGTTTGTATTATAGTAAAGAATCACACCGTCACCCCTTCCGGTTCTATCGGTCCGAATCAGCGACATAACGGGTAAGTTGATCTCAGAATCGGTTATCTCATGATTTAACCATGTCTCTGTAATCATGACGAGGTCCCACGGTTGTGAGGCATGGAGTTCTCTACATTCGGCCAACTTATTTAGAAGGCCTTGGGCGTTTGTGTACATGCAAGATAGAGCTTTTGTTGTTAGGAGCGCGTTGACGGATGTCAACTTTGTGTTAGTTTTTAAGCCCGCCGTTAGGTGGCCGGCCATTAATCGTTTTTTGGTTTATGTATTTCAGTCGTGTTGCATGGCATTGTCGAATGTTCCTGAACAGACGTTTCACTCGTGCTGTGCTCTGTCTTGTTGTGTGCCTGTTGTGTCGGTCTGTCCGCAGGGCTGTGCAGATGAAGAAGGTGCAGAGTTTGCAAGTTCCATTGATTCCGACTTTTGGCCGTTCGCCTGCTGCCTTTAGCCGGATCTCTGTTGGCAACGTAGCTAGAAACGTTAACCAGCTATCCAACAGAACTTGCGTCATTCCCTCGGAGTGTAACATTACTTTCATTGGTCTTGGACCGCAGCCCTTGCAGTTAGGTGATAACTGAACTCTTGTCAGGGATTTGGCAATAACATTGTCAACAGAGAGTGCTTCGCGGATGTAGCACCACTGCTCTCGCATGTGTTTGCGCATCGTGATCAGAAGAATGCAGAAGCTCGGGAACACCATGAACAAATAGTGTTTTCTTGCTATCCTTATTAGGTATGCCGCGTTGGTCAACTGCTTCTTTTAGGCGATCTTTCCAATGTAGATCAGGTAATATGCGCACTCCGCTCAGTGAGTTGGGAGGACGAACTGCTGAGAGCAGAACAGCCTGTGTCCCAGCTTCTGAGTCCAGTGTTACTCGAAGAATTCGAGATACACCAGAGTGCACTGAGGTCGGGTGACGCGCTACGCGTTGCAGTATTGTAGTCTCAACCCGAATACCAATTGTCTCACAGATGGAAATCCAATGGTTGCGATGGTATTGCAACTTGCCTTTTGTTGTGCCAGATTTGGATTCGGGAACATTGGTGCACACGAGAGTTAACGCAGCGTGGTTTTGTCTAGCGAGTGTTGGCTTTATAGTTTTACTGACAATTTGGGTTGTTTAGCAGGCTCCACTGGAGTTGACGGTGAAAGCTGGTTTGCGCCACGCGTGCTTGGTACTGAAAATGGACCTATGTGTGTCGCTCCCGGTGTGTTTCTCGAGGCAATCGATGCGTACGTTACCTGCTTGTTATCTGCGCCGGATTACCTTCGGCTCTGAGCTGTCGGTGTCATGACTGAATCTCCAAGTGAAGCGTCTATGGTTAGAGAAGTGGAAGCAGGCACGTTTGAGGCTTGTCCGCTTAAGGGAGTGAGGTGACCCATTGGATTTAGAGACACAGACGCTGCAGTGCGGTTGGAGCGTCTAGCTCTCTTCTTCGGCTTCGATTCGGAGCTTACTTTGGCTGGGTGAGATATTATCGTGGCCATATTTGCCTTCTTGGGATTGAGCTTAGTACTTACAAAATGGGCTATTATCTCAGTTATCCTGTCGCACATTTTCATGAGCAAATATAAACAGTTGACGACTGGAATGAATTGACATGTTGGGCAAAACCAAATTGTGTCAGCAACTTGGTTTGCCTGTCTCACTTCTTGGACGGATTTGCCTACGCATCGCGGGACAGTACGGTCTTATACAGCTAGAACAAGTTACACTGATCTTAAGGACTTTACTGCAATTGTCTGCGCAACATAGGCGACGTTGAACCATTAGAATGCTAGTCGTCCTCTTATTGCTTACAGCAAGGCCTATCTAAGCGCTCACCTTGATGAGTGTTCTCTGCGCCAGGCGTGACACAAACACATCAGAACATGCACACGAATTGAGAGTTGTTCAACCGCACCAAGATCAGGCGGTAGAGGCAGATGGAGGTCGTAACGCGCAGACTGTCGGGTTCAGCGATCAATCGACTCGCAGTTGAACACACCCACCCACACAAAGTGGCAGCGTGTGTTAATCGGCCTGCCTTAAGCGACGATGCAGGTGGAGCGCCGATAAGCGTCCCTAGAGCTGCTCAGTTGATGAGCGGAGCAAAAAGGCTGTAACTTTGTTATGCTGCAACTTGCAGGGATGGTTGCCGCGTAGTTTGGGAGTCCTCAGCTTCTTCTTCTGAATGAGACCAAAATCCTTTCCGAAAAACCGGTTTGATGCGGTTACACAGGTGAAACTCGGCAAAGAACATGCCGAAAACTGGGAACTGGAGCAGGAGTATAATCCACACAGGTTAGATCCAAGGGTTGGGGAGCACTGAGTAGAGCTCGTCGAACTGGTTCGAACGAGCGCACACACAATATTGTGTGGAGGGAATTAGAGTGGCCACAGAGGGCAAAGCGAGAGCCGAGTAAAAGTTGGCCGCACGGTGTGATGCCACTTTGGGAAAGGGAAGCTGTCAACTATCATGCACCAAACTGGCCATGAAGCGCTGCTCAACCCCGATTTATCATGATCATTGTCGTCATCTCCAAATGAGTAGCATGTGTCTAAGACAATTAAAGCTTATTTTCCTTCTCTTCTACACGATAAGGAAGGGGAATTTGCAGAGAGCACCTCCTCGAAATGCTGGAAACTGTCTATTTACTCTTAATGGCGGCTACTTGTTGCACACGAATATTCCTGGTCACAAAAGCCGATCGATATTTTTTCGAGTGAGACTGCCAAGCTGTGGAACAGACTACCGTTACTGGTTCTAACGGGTACTACACATGCTATAATCGAAATTCTTTGGAATACTACATCAATATATATAATATGGTAAAGCCAGTTAGCGAAAAACTATCTCCAGAAACTTTGACAGAAGCAGGTCTAAACAGCTTATGAAAGGCTAGGACCCTATAGTCCTTGGGGTTGTGAATCTGGGTTCATTCTTCCCCCTGATCACGCGTTGAGCGGCACATGTTTTGCTATAAAGTTATTAACGTTACAATTAGTGCAAACGCTGTGGGTCCCCAAATATATCGGAATGCAGTGGCAAAAATACATGAGAAGTTCGACGATTGATTCGCGGATTATGTGATGTGATACGTGAGGCTGATCGGGCACTATTGGAGCAACACACCTTACCGTTCATTATTCCAATTATGCGACATAATCGAATGACGATCAGCAATCCGACCGCTGCGCCACCCCGGTTTACTGGGTGTGAAGAAGGGCCATTGGAGAAATAATGTGGGTCGGACCCATGCGCTGTACGTTTGCGGGCAACATGCGTTAAAATGATGATCACGTCCACAATCAAAGTGATCAAGATAACCACCAGGTCCAAAACCTCAATCCAAAGACTGAAAAATATTTTCGGTCCCAGTGCAAACAGCTTCATGCAGATCTCAATTGCGAAGATGGAGCTTATTCCCATACTGACGCACTGCAGCCCAAACCGAGCCTCGTTCAAGCGGATCCTCTTCTCTCCTGGCTTTTAAATGGAAAGTGGGAGTAGACAACAGCATGAGAAA
Organism: Dicrocoelium dendriticum; assembly: GCA_944474145.2. Lineage (NCBI taxonomy): Eukaryota > Metazoa > Platyhelminthes > Trematoda > Plagiorchiida > Dicrocoeliidae > Dicrocoelium > Dicrocoelium dendriticum. The sequence goes on along the minus strand of OX104059.1, from coordinate 28,398,140 downwards.
AAGTAGTCCCGTGTCAACAACTTGAGTAAAACGATTGGGTAGAAAGTTATACTTTCTATCTTGTTTACATGTAAGCGGAACGCATATGGTTGCATTCTCTTTCCACTAGTTGGGTGCTATCTTCTTAACAAATTTTTCGCAAGCCTAAACTTCAGTAAAAGTGAGTGCTTTCTAAGAGGCAAACTTTTATTAACAAATTGCTAGCTGTAGCACTGCCGTGGCAATCGACGTCCTCCAGGCAGCCTAGCTGGAGTAGCTGTACATGTGACGTCCACAAAAGATGTGTAATCTGTTTTCTTTGGTACGTACAATGTCAAATTTGTTAAAATTCTATTGCATTCATTGAGATGTACAAGTTGAATCCCTCTGATTTTCGTTATTCGTGGCCGACCACCGTAAACTGTTTACTTGTTGATTGAATCTGGTCTTTACTGCGCCATCCGAATAGAAGTACCATCTTACCACGTGCACTAGAGTATAGATTAGTTTCCTATGCACATGTGGACCAGCTAATGAATGTACCGAAACATGTTCGCTCTAAATGTAGCCAACACGGTTTAATCGCTTACTATCTGATTCCTACTTTAAGAAGCTCATTGGTATTCAAACCAATGGAAGTGTGCCAATTGATTGGAAACCTTAAGTGTAGGTTGGCTGTAAACCCCAAGCCACAGCTACTTTCGGAATCAATACCCACGTGATTGGACACACAACAGCTGCAACTAAGTAGGCATATACAATGTATGGTTCTTGAGATGCGGCATCCATTATTCATAAGGTTTTGCTATAAAGTTTTGCGGCTTGCGGCTTCTCCTTCATACTCCTCAAGGAATGTAGCGTATACCATTATTTAGGCACACTGAATGGGATCAGTTAAAGATTATCATAAGCCGCTCACATCCAGCCTGAGGGTTGCACTCTCCAGTAGCAAAGCGGCAATCAGTACCACAGCGTTAACCCAAGCCATAATGATAACAGTGATGTTCACCGGTATGGAGTGCAGAACACGCAGAATAGAACGCCTGCATTTGGTAGAGTCGGGAAGCGCTCTGTAAGCTCTATGCCTTGTCCACTTTGAGAAATTCCGAAGCTTTTCCAAGTAATCTATGTCACTTTCGTCATCTGTCTGCACTGTTTTTACAAATTCGCGTTCCGCGGAGCAATCGCAGTTGATCCCGCTAGTGGATTTGGGAGGCATGTGTATCGAAAGGGAGTTAGATATCTGTAAAGCAGGGGAATCGAGATTACAGTGGTATGACGAGCGATGCAGTTGGATACGTGACTTTATTGCCTAAACGTACTATGAACTAGCATTCCTTGCGTTTACGTGTATATGACGTAAACTCTTACTTTTACTCTAGTGTTCTATGAATGAATGTCTACAAATGTATGCAAAAAGTGTGATAGGAGGGCTTAATCACAGTAAACGAATGGACTCTCGGAAGGCACAAGGCAGCGTTCATTGGATCCAATGAGCGAATTCATCCTCCCTACTAACAAGCATATTAGACTGGCAATATAGGCACAGTTCGGAAACTTCTACACACAGACTTCGCAACTGATTCCAACTTCTGAAGTGCATGCGGAAGAGTTTAATTCCCTGTTGGTGCATGTCTGTTATCAATATCGACGTGCACAGGTACTGCACAGCACACCAGTGAAACATGAGCACATGCAAGCACTGCAGCGACTACTTAGGAAAGATCAAATTATGCTTGCCCGTCCACACAAAGGCACCGGCATTATTAACCTAAACAAAGCAGACTATCTCAACAAGATGCGTGAGATATTGGCAGATAATATGGAATTCTTGAAAATGTTTGGTGAGCGAGACAAAACAAAGCAGCTCGAAAATCAACTGTGCGTCTGTCTCTAAAAGCTTAAGAATGGTGGTTATATCAGTGAATCGGTCTTTGAAAATCTACGCCCGTGAACATGGTTATTCCAAGGCTTTACGACCTTCAAAAAACCACAAGCCCAACTGTCCTCTTCGTCCGGTTTTGGACGTAAGAAACTCCTCATACCACTCGACCGCTCGTTGGTTAGTGGAAAATTTTAAGCCTGTGCGTAGAAGAGTCGTTGTACATTCCCTAAAGGTCAGTTTTGCCTTTGTAGATGCCGTGCGTGATGTTAATGTCACGAAGCAAACTATGTCCTCTCTAGACGTCACCACACTGTTCACGAAAGGGGCCTTTAGTTGAAACTGTTGAGCGCATTTGCAAGTTTGTTGATGAGTACCATCTTAATATGGGCATACCAACTCTGGCCCTAAACGAATTACTGCTAAGGTGAACAGTTAATGTTCAGTTCCTATTCAACGGTGATATATACCGGCAGCGCGATGGAGTTGCAATGGGTTCCCCGCTAGGACTATTCCTCGTTGATGTTTTCGTGGGAATGTTGGAACAGGGTAAGTTGAAAACGGTCATCGGTAGCTTAATGTTATGCCACGGTAACGTAGATGACATCTTCCTTCTACTTGACACCTCCGGTAACATCGAGAACCTCACCAGAATATTTAACCAGGCTCACAAGGTCATAAAACTCATCTACGTGGTAGAAGGAAACGGCACATTTCATTTTCTTGATGTAGCTCTACAAAGACCTGATGATGGTGCAGTGAAACGTAGCGTTTACCGAAGGTGCACTTGGAATGGACAGTACACAAACTTTCATAGTTTTGTGCCTAATCGCATTAAGAGAAACTTGGTCCTCAGTCGCGTGAACCTGGCCAAAAGTATCTGCTCGAAAGCCACTCTTTCGAAGAGTTGCAGCTAATACGATCGAAGCTTAAAGAGAATGGCTACTGAGAGAATATTAATAATGCAAGTTGGGGCGAAACAGGAAGGCACCTAGGGTCCTGACAGCGGAACCGAAACCAATTTGCCTGCAACTGCCTTACAAAGGTGAAATAGTATCAATCTATCCCGCCATCTCTTTCAGGGGTACCTTCTCAGCGGCGAGGCTGCATATCCGGTTCACCAGTAGCCTAATGTTGAGAGTAAAACTCAAGGATAATCTGCCTGTCCACACCAAATCAAGGTATGTTTACTCCTTTACCTGTTCCTGTGGAGCAGACTACGTTGGTCGTACGACAAGATCCTTATCCGGAAGGGTGAGGGAACACCATCCGGCCTGGCTCGGAAATGGAGGCCAAAAGGTCACCAACTCTGCCATCGCCACGCATGTTGCGGATACGGGTCACTGCACCAGCTCGGCTGATTCGTTCAAAGTAATCTATCAGGCCTCAGAAAACCGATCAACGTATTTCCGTAAGCGGATATTAGACGCCGCAGGAGCCATCGCCATTCGGCTGTACGAACCAGCACTGTGCACGCAGAAAAGGTTTACTCACGCGTTGAGTCTACCTTGGCCAGGACGGACTGCAGTTGACCTCTGCGCACGTACAACTACAACTGGAACCTAACAAAAGGTTTATCACAGGGCACTAGGATCAATTTGGCTGACTGACGACCAGTTGGGTGTGTACACAAAATTTTGCATTTTATGTACTTGTAAAAACCTGATGAAGAATTACCGAAAATATATGTTCGCTTACATAGACTTTTGATCATCCGTCTACCCTTCTCAGCTGCCTGGTGGACATTTGGTGGCACTACTCTGACCTTCCTCGTTGCTTGTTTAACTGGGTCATTTTTAATTATTGCTGTTCATCAAACAAAGCCAGCCTTGTGTAAAATGCTTTCTAACATTCCTCTGTTTGTACAGTGCATAGGAAAATCAAATCGCTGCATCGGTAAAGCTTGCGTGTTTAGAAATGGAGAAGACGTAAAACAAATGACTGCGATAACGGTAGATGAGTCACGAGCATGCGCATGCTAACTGATTACACCTGTGCTGTGCTGGAATTGACTTAATGCACTAAGAACATTCTAGTAGTTGTGCTGAAATAATGCACTATAGAGAAAAGGAAAAGTGCCGGTTAACGTTTTGCTTTTACCGGAGTCCCCCACTGTTAAGGATTTAGGTAGCAGCATATACAGAGCTTTGTAGTTACCGTAAAAAAGCATAGGGTTGGTGACGGTATTAGCTGATATATGCGTTTTGAGTTTAGTTTAGTTCCGCGTGGCCCATTCAGATAGCCAGCAGACCATTCGACAAAAGTGTGAACCTAATCCTTATCCCTTTCTCTGGTCTTGCTATCATCCCGCGTTACTCATTTACTCCTTCCCTGCTGAAGTCACGTCCACGTTAAATGTGCACGTAAGAATGAAACCCGACTGTCTACATTCTACATTCTACATTCTGTCATCTACATTCTGTCAACATCTACATTCTGTCAACTTTTAATTTGCCCTTATAATCTCATTACTGGTGAGTCAATATGACCCTACGCGGTTGTTGCTATCTTCTTAAGTATTTTACTCCAAGCATTCACGTGCTTTACTTTGCGTTTCCTCCTAATCCCTGCCCTGTGATGGCAATCTCTCGCTTTTACATAATTCTGCTGCCGATCTCGTTCTTTCATCCACATGGTGCATTGTCGCAGTGTATTAGTAACTGGAAGCGTTTGAAATGCAAATTAGTTGGAAACTACCATAACATTATACTTAGTGGTCTATGGAAGCTGTACAAAACTGCTTACAGTATGGGATAACAGCTAAAAATGCTAATTTTTTCCAACAAAAGTATTAATCCTGAGCACCCCAGTCTAGAAACGTTTGAAATCTGAATCTGGTCTGAACAATGACACTGGGGAGTGAGCAACCTACTGGGGACATTTCCCGAACAAACGCAATGTAACATGCACTAGGTCATCTCTAAAACTGTCGTTTGGCTGTCAACATCCGTTTCCCGTTGCCTTTACCATGCTTTTTGATATCATCTACCAATTTCATTTAAAGCTACCCACCAGCGCTTCATATTATCCAAATCTTCTCTGTCTGAGTTCGGCGTGGATTCCGGGTATTAAAAAGGCAACAAACCAACAACTGATTTGCTTTCGGTATGCAATAAATGGATGGAATTGCTGGGTTTCAAGTGGGTCATAAATGCACATTCCACGTTGCTGTCTGTTGCACAAGCTTACACTTCCGAATTTCCCCAATTTTTTCCGAAATATTGTCGCACGTTCTTTAACGTACGTTATTTCCGCTCGCGTTGACGAGCTTCTGCTTCTGAATACATTTTCTCAGAAATAATTTTGACACAGCTTGCTGCTAGCGGAATTGGCAAAATTTTCCAAGTGTTCGCCGTTACTTACGCGCACGATTTTTTCGCTCTTACGAATATCCACCTCGGACGATGGCCTTATTTACAGGAACTCCCACAACTCGTGTGTCATTAACGTGTTTAGAAGCCACAGAGCAGATTAATTTTCCGTTGTGAGCTATCTTCAGTCTGGCGACCACCAACTTTCAGCACTCGACATTTTGCTCGGTGCCATCGATCAACCTGCCTTGCGTGACTACCGCATGCATAAGTAGGGTTACCTACCCGCTCTATTTACTGGTGTATGCCGAAGAGATGCATCACGTCAGGTTCGACTTGCCGACCCTCCGATCGCGAAATGACGATAAAGGGGCAGACGTCACGCGACGGTGAGGCGCCCACAAATCGTAGACCACGCAGTGACTGTTCAACCACAATGGCCACAAAATCTTTGACCCGAAAGATGATCTACTCCACGGCTCAGGGTTTCCTATGATATCACAATAACGGAAACTTATTTCAAACGTCCAGAACACGAGCAGTAGCGGGGGCATCAGTTTTGTTCATACTGTGCACCAGCTACTAGCATGCAACAACTGCGTAGCCCATGCTCGTCAAGTGGAAAGGAACGGTACATCCGGGAAGCTCTCAGAACTGGGGAGGTCATACTTCAGTTAATTTCAACACCACCGGTGTCGCCTCACTTCAAGGGCGGTAGGTTGAGGACAATGAATTTGATCTTACTGGCTTTACAGATGGCGGAAAACTAATGCATAGCTAGCATAAACTGCGCAATATCCATAATTCGGAAATATGAATAGAGGTAGCAATTCGAGAAGTGCAGCTACCTGACGTCACCGAGTAAGCAACGCAACCCCAGCATCGAATCAGCCACAACAGCGATTCAGAATACTGTGTGCTCACACCGCTAGCCAATGAGAAGGTTGCTGTTGGTCTGCATACTGCACGTGTAGGCAAAACCAAGAACGGATTACGTTCAAGTCGGAATTATGCGCCGCTTGTTACACCGGTAAACCAACCAAAAAGCGACTGGGTGCTGGCCTGTCATTGGTCTGCTTAAATTCACCCCATACATACATGCCTCGCCAAGCACTTTTCGAAGTTCAAGAAGCCATCCTCTATGTACATCAATATTCATGGCCTATTTTCTAACCTTACGGAACTGCAACTCAGTCAGAGATCAAAAGCCTGTAACATCATTGATATAACGGATATATAGCTGGCCCCGGCTTAAGGTACATCGAATTCGTGCGGCCTGGTACGTCCATTGTTCCACTCGGACGAGTTAGTAAAATTGCCGAAGTGGCACTGTACTTCCATAGTGACTTCCAGTTTGGGCCCGTAGAGGGATCGGGCAATATGTTTCACGAATTTTTTCTATCGTCTACGCTTAACAGGCGTCGAACTCTGTTTGGTGGCGGTCTTTATCAACCTATCTCATATGCCTCGGTGCTCAGGTGTATGATAAACAACAGCCACATACTATTCACTGGCGATTTCGACATCCAGGCCCTGGAATCCCAACCCACATCTAAAGAAATGTTCGAAGCGGATCTAAAAGTGCTTGTCCAACTTTCACCACTTTCTGACCACATTAACACTCCCGCCAGATAGATTGAGGCAAATTGACCATCCAAAGTGGATCTGATATTAACCAGCGGATAACTCATGATCGAGAGCAGGATCGTTGACCTCCATTTGTGCCGTAGCGATGATGTAGTCTTACACTTTGAAAGCATATATCATGCGATACTTCGCGTGGCAATTACCACAGCAAGGAGAACTATCATACGGCGTAAACTCATTTGTTTCATCCATCCAATCTAACACACTTTTAGTCTCCGAGAAGCTCTCATGGATGTACACAAATGCCCAAGGTCTACTCAGCAAATTAGCTGAATTAAGACTTCGACACGCGTCTGCAGCTTGGGACCTCATCGCTGTCACCGAAACGTGGTTGCGCTGTGAGATAACCGATGCTGAACTCACGCTTACGGGCATGTCCCTTGTCCGGAAGGATCGAGCAAGCAAAGGTGGTGGGGTAGCCCTCTACTTTCGTAACAACATGCAATGCGAACCCATAAATGATTCGGAAACCGATGTACCTGACTCCATTTGGCGTAATTTCCGGCTGAGAGGGAACGATCTTGGCCTATTGGTTGTTGTTTACCGCCCACCATCGTCTACTCCTGAGATGGACTGCAATTTGATGGCTGCGCTGAAGCAAGTGATAAACAGGAAGTACAGTGACATTCTAGTCACCGGTGACTTCAACTTACATGCTCTAGAATCCCAGGTCACACCAGGAGAGCAATTCAAAGCAGATTTGCAAGATCTGGTTTCAGACTACCCTCATTATGGCCACGTCACTACGCTCACCAGATTCGGGAGAATTGACAAGCCATCCATGTTGGACCGAATATTCACCAATGAAGAATTAATGGTCGAGCGAGTAATAACCGATACTCCTTTGGGCCACAGTGATCACGCGACGCTATTGTTTCATTACATGCGCTACGCGGATAATACTAAGGAGCATACCGAGGAATATCGTGTCGTAACCAAGTATGAAGACCTGTCCGACCTAGTTGATGTAAAAAACTGGTCGTTCTTAGATGAATAAACCCCTGAGGTGGCCTGCGACGAATTCGTCAACATATTTACCAAGCTCGTGGCAAGGACATCTGAAACCAAACTCTGCCGACCTAAAAGGATGAAGTCTTTCGTAAGGAGCAGGACACGTAAGTGCATGGCATTAAGGGACTTGGCATGGCACACCTACATAGCCTCCCCGAACGACCATGCCTGGGATGTCTACACAATAAAAAAGGAACCACTGTGTCAAACTCGTCCGGGTGGATAAACTTAAGAACCAACAAGGTCTAGTGGAAAAGTTTTGCTCCAATCCCAAACTGATATAAAGACACGTAAACAATTTGCGCCGTGTTAAGCGCGGTATTCCTGCTCTGCACACAGCATGCGGGTTAGCCCAAACCGCACAAGAGGCGGCCAACCTTCTTGGATAACAGTTTGGCCGTACCTTCCAAAGCGTGCAATCATCATACACCCTGCCTAAGCAGATAACGCCACCATTAGGGCTTAATCACATATCGTTCACCTCCGCAGCTGCACTGAAGTGGCTGATGTCTCTGCGCGAGTTCAGTTCCCCGGGTGCGGACGGCATTCACCCGAAGGCGTTGAAAGTTGCTGCCATGAGCTTGTCAGGACCACTAGTAATTTTCTTTCAACGATGTCTGAACGAGATGCACGTCCCCACGATGTGCGAGCACGGAATCATCACGCCTATCTACAAAAGTGGCAGTCGTGCTGAACCAGCAAATTATCGCCCGATAACACTACTTTCTGTGATCTCCAATGTCATGGAGTCCATTGTAGCTGAGGCTTTGATGGGGTACCTGGAGAACAACCAAATTCTCGTTCCGTAGCAGCATGGATTTCGCCAAAATCACTCCTGTACAACTAATCGCTTGATTGCTCTTTTAAGCTGGACGGAATCTGTGGACGATGGTGTAGGAGTCGACGCGGCCTACTTGGATTTCTCAAAGGCATTCGACTGTCTAGACCATCGCATTCTCCTCCACAAACTCCAGAAATATGGAATCGGTGATCCTGTTCTGGGTTGGATAGGAGACTTTCTCGTGCAACGTCACCTGAATGTGAGAGTTAGAAGCAACCTGTCGAAATCCATCGAAGTTCAGTGCGGCGTACCTTAAGGCACGTTACTTGGACCCCGCCTGTTTCTGGTTTTCATAAATGATCTCGCGAGCGTGCTATCTCTAACTAGTTGCTATTTGCTGATGACCTAAAGGTATGGCGCACCATAGCTGCAGTGGAGGATCACACAGTGTTACAAGAGGATCTGGACAAAGCGTACACATGGTCCATCGAGAACATGCTGCATTTCCACGTCACCAAGTGCGAAGTTCTCAGTATACAGCACAAGAGTATACACAAGTACCGCCTTGAACCACAAATTCTACAGCGGGCTTCTCACGAGTGCGATCTCGGCATGATAATTCAAGATGCCCTCGGTTGTTCGAAGCAGACCGAAAGGGCAGCTAAGAAAGCTAACCAGTACCTCGACCTTCTTCGTAGAGCCTTCGGGAAGTTTGACCCTTCAGTCTTTCCAAAAATGCTTAGTGCGTACGTGAGGCCGCACGCGGAATACGCTATCTAAGCGTGGCAACGTTGGCTCAAGCACCGTCTCACCGCGCTCGATACTGCACAACGTAGGGCAACGAAGAGCGTCAGAAGTTTGACCAGCCTCCCCTACCCACTCAGGCTGAAGACCATCAAAATATACAGTGGACGTTATTGGCGTCTAAGGGACGATCTCATAATGGTGTTCCTGATCCTAAGAAACCTAAACCACCCATGCCATTCCTATCTAATACGCAGTCAAAACACCTCGCAAAGAGGTCACCAGTTTAAGTTAGTCACGCAGTACAGCTGCCTGGAATGTCGACGAAACAATTTCTCCCTTCGAGTGGCACAGCATTGGAACGCCCTCCAGGAACATGTAATTAATGCACCCACCCTATCCCTTTACAAAAAACGCCTTGACGATACACTGTCACATTTACGCTACGTGCTATAGCTCATGACCATCAGATGCTGGAACTAATGCACAACAGACAGTGGGTAGTGCCAAAACCCTACTCAAGAATGAGCCAATCCAAACGCCTTGCACGAAATTTGATAAACGCTACTACTATAGAAACTGGATTTTTGTATCCTGTCGACCCAAGATAGTTGCACACGAGTAACCGTTGTTCTTGCTATCTTTTTTATTTTTCTCGCCTATGATATGAACAATAACCACTCCCCTGTTGCTTTGTGTGCGTACATTCTCTTTTCAAACTCTCTATGCGACAGTGCTGCTACATCTGTAAGCGCCCGAACTGACGACTCCATTATCCCTTCGCTATCTATTTTTGTCACGCCATGCACCCTACGGGAAATGACAAGCACCTGCTTTTTTACCCGTTATAAATCATTGTTCATTGTTCATTGCACGACAAAGTAGCTTGGCTTGGTAAGACAACCAACTGGACCTTTCCGGTAGACGAAATACCGATTGGCTATGTCAACATTTCGACGAGCACTTTAACACACTGGTTGCGGAAGCGTCGAAAACTAAGGATCATCACTCGAGTAACATGATCTCGCTTGTAAGACGCAGCACGCGTTGAAATACCGCTGTGAAAACTCTGCCTGGAATATCTATAAGATCGCTCCAAACACACAGAGACCCCGATGATTTATGTGGGTCAACGTAAGCACTGTATTCAACTTATCCAAGAAGATACAGTGGCATACCAGGAGAAGGTTACAATGTGTGTGGTTTCAGGTCACAAGCTGCTGTAGCAACATGTAGACAGCTCGCATAAGTTAAGGCGGAGAATTCCTCCTCTCTACACAGCGGATAAAGTAACACTGACCACGAAGAATACGGCGAATGCTCTGCGACCCCAATAGGCATCAACCTTTCGACATGTTCATTGGCCACTCAACCCTGTATCATATGTTGTCCCACAGCCAATACTCAAACATATTTCGTTGCGGTTAGGACTGAATTGAAAATTTTGTTGTGTGTTCTCAAGTACAGCTCCCTCAAAGTTGTTGCTAAGTCAATGAAGTCGCTTGCGGCGGTAGAACAGTATTTATTGGAGCATTTAACACTATTCGTCCAGTGTTCTTTTGTCAAATTGTGCGTACGCAACATGTAAAAATATGGTATGATGGCTCCAATTCATAAGGGGGTTTATCGTTCCGATCCGGTCAACTACTGCCCTGTAGCCCTTCCACCGGTACTTGCAACGGTCATGGAAGCTACTGTTGCCGATGTGCAGAAGGCCTACCATAGTAATGTCACTTACTTTAGACCAGAACAACATGGCTTACAACGACATCGATCGTCCACTACCAATCTACTGCTAGCACCTTCCGGCTGTACCGAAGCATTTGAGACCTGTGCAAGTGTTGTTTAGCTGGACTAACAGATGCAATCGCTAGGTTACATCATAGCATCCTCCATCGCAAATATCAGGTTGTTTCGAACATTGATTCTTATTTCACTTCTCAAGCATTTGCGGACTTTTGCCATGTACATGGTGTGGAGCTACTCCCAGGAGAACGACTTCTTGATTT
>OX104059.1:28299461-28386277 GCA_944474145.2 Dicrocoelium dendriticum | reverse complement strand
AGTTCCAGGAAATTAATACGGCTAGCCATTGGACCGTTTCCTGACGACCTGCGTCCATGGGAGGTAATCCCTCTAGTGGTTTCATCCGCACTTCCACGTCTTAACTGGCAGTGTGCGGACGTGGAATACAACAAATAAGTTGTCATCATTCTGACTCGTAGTATGGCTGTCGTTTTATGCAAGTAGGGCCGTCAATGAGCAATGCTTTATAACGGGTAAAAAAGCAGGTACTTGACATGTCCCATAGGGTGTTTGAAGTGAGAAAAAGATAGATCAAGGGATAATGGAGTTGCCAGTTCGGGCGATTACAGATGTAACTGCACTGCCATATAAAGTGAGTTTGAAATGAGAATGTACGCACACAATGCAGTGAGGGGAGTGGTTATTGATCACATAATAGGCGAGAAAAATTGAAAAATTAGGTAGGACAACGCTTACTCGTGCGTAACTATTTGGGTCGACGGGATACAGAAATCCAGTTTCTATGGTAGTAGCGTTTACCAAATTTTGTGCAGGAGGTTTGGATCGACTCATTCTAGAGTATTGTTATGGCACTATCCACTGCTGTTGTGTATTATTGTCAGGATCTGCTGGTCATGGACTATAGCACGTAGTGCAAATGTGACAGATTAACGTCAAGGCGTTTTTTGAGAAGGAATAGGGTGGGTGCATTAATTACATATTCCGGGAGGGCGTTCCAAGGCTGTGACACTCGAAGGGAAAAATAGTTTCGCCGACATTCCAGGCGGCTGTACTGCGTGACCAACTTAAACTGGTGACCTCTTAGCGAGGTGTTTTGACTGAGTATTAGAAGGGAATGGCATGGGTGGATGGGGTTTCTCAGGATCAGGTACACCATTATGAGATCGTCCCTTAGACGCGGATAACGTCCACTGTATATTTTGTGAGGCTTCAGCCTGAGTGGGTAGAGGAGGCTGGTCAAACTTCTGACGCTCTTTGTTGCCCTACGTTGTGCAGTATCGAGCGCTGTGAGATGGTGCTTGAGCCAAGGTTGCCAAGCTTGAACTGCGTATTCCGCGTGCGACCTCACATACGCACTAAGCATTTTTGCAAAGACTGAAGGGTCAAAGTTTCCGAAAGCTCTGCGAATAAGGCCGAGGTACTGGTTTGATTTTTTAGCTGCCTTTTCAGTCTGCCTCAAACAACCGAGGTCATCTTGAACTATCACGCCGAGATCGCACTCGTGAGAAGCCCGCTGTAGAATTTGTGGTCCTAGGCAGTACTTGTACATACTCTTGTGCCGTATGCCGAGAACTTTGCACTTGGTGATGTTGAAATGCAGCATGTTCTCGATGGACCATGTGTACGCTTTGTCCAGGTCCTCCTGTAACACTGCAACTATAGTGCGCCAAATCGTTAGATCATCAGCAAATAGCAAACGGTTAGAAGATAGCAAGCTTGCGAGATCATTTATGAGAACCAGGAATAGGCGAGGTCCAAGTACCGAGCCTTGAGGTACGCCGCACTGAACTTCGATTGATTCCGATAGGTTGCTTCGAACCCTCACATTCAGGTGACGTTGCACGAGAAAGTCTCGTACCCAACCCAGAACAGGATCGCCGATTCCATGTTTCTGGAGTTTGTGGAGGAGAACGCGATGGTCTAGATAGTGAAATGCCTTTGAGAAATCCAACTAAGTCGCATCGACTCCTACACCAGCGTCCACGGATTCCGTCCAGCTTGCACGGGCCACCAACAGATTAGTGGTACAGGAGCGATTTTGGCGAAATCCGTGCTGCTCCGGAACGAGAATTTTGTTGTTCTCCAGGTACCCCATCAAGGCCTCAGCTACAATAGACTCCATAACCTTGGAGATCACAGGAAGTAGTGTTATTGGACGAATTTGCCGGTTCAGCACGACTGCCACTTTTGTAGATAGGCGTGATGATTCCATGCTTCCACATCCTGGGGACGAGCATCTCGTTCATACATCGTTGAAAGAAAATTGCTAGTGGCCCTTCCAAACTCATGGCAGCAACTTTCAACGCCTTCGGGCGAATGCCGTCCGCAACGGGGGAGCTGAACTCGCGCAAGGACATCAGCCTCTTCAGTACAGTTGTGGAGGTGAACGATATGTGATTAAGCCCTGATGGCGGCGTTATCTGCTTAGGCAGGATGTATGATGATTGGACGCTTTGGTAGGTACGGACAAATTGTTTTCCAAGAAGATTGGCCGCATCTTTTGCGGTTTGGGCTAACCCTCATGCTGTGTGCAGAGCAGGAAAACCGCGCTTAACACGGCGCAAATTGTTAACGTGTGTGTATATCAGTTTGGGATCGGAGTAAAACTTTTCCACTAGATTTTTTTGGTTCTTCAATTTATCCTCCCGGAGGAGTTTGACACAGTGGTCTCTTTGTATTGTGTAGACATCCCACGAATGCTCATTCTGGGAGGTTATGTAGGTGTGCCATGCCAAGTCCCTTAATACCATGCATTTACGTGTCCTGCTCAACAAGTTAACGCATTTCTTGGCCTGTTATATGCAAGTATGCTGTCAGCACGTTGACTATTTTGGCCGGTATTACTTGCTAGGCACTCGCGCCACACACACCATTACAAAATTCAGCTTCCTCGAGTCACGCACTTTTATATTTGCCAATAACTATGTGGCAATTCACCTTGCGCGGTTATACCAGACAGCTTGGAATCTTCAATCCACCAGCTCAGGAGACTGACACAATCGTGGCCAACAATGGTAAACAAGAAAAAGGAATAAAAGAACTAGAACAGTAGGGGAATGCTTCCTGTCTGCCCGTGGTCCAATTCAAATAGTGCATAAGGACCATTAAAATATGCGCGACTTCCCGAAATATTTATTACTAAATTGAGGGCTCAAAGAAATATTAGGATAGCTCTGGCAGCTGCATGTGATCGAAAAGGAGAGAATGATGGCGCAAACGCACTTTGCAGGGCGATGAGAACTGTTGCCGGTACTCAAGTTACTGCCTCTAAGGAAGACCAAAAGCCCTTAATAGTGTAGAGATAGTGTAAAGAGTGGACATAAACATTGTCACGTTGAACATGTCGGACGTGTTGCATAGATATTGATCCCGCTGATCCTGATGTACATCCATCTAAAACTGTCGCCAAAGGAGTGTTGCAGTGATAAACGACGGAACATAATTCTTACATGTGAGTATTGGTATGAACGAGTGACAAATAGGTTGGTTGATCAATTTAAATATTTCCTGGTCCTAGAAAACATAGCTCATCGATCGTTATCTGTCTTTCAAACAGTTTAGCTGCTTTCGGTAGGAGAAGTTGATTTAGCTCTGTTTTGACCTGACCGATAGATTGACTTGCTGTTACTGTGGAAGTTGGTTCCTTACAACGGAGGGTCTACCTAAGAAAATGCTTGAGCAACTTTGCAACTTGAACTTTGTAGATGACCGACAAATTTTCGGTTTCTTAAGTAGTAGTCATCATCCTACTTAAAGTACAACTGGCCACTTGAACTAAAGTTGCGGTGTTGCATCAGTTTGTGAAAGAAAGCTATGTTCATCTTTAGTCTTCGTGCCCATAAAGGATCGATGCAAAGTAGCTTCCATCTTTCGTGATATGTTGCTGACGAGGATTCACTTATAACACTACCAGTGAATTTCCACTATAAACGTTCTAGTGATAGTAACTCATACGCATGTGACTGTTTCTAATGGGCTAGTTCTCCAAAAGTAGACGCACGCAAATCAGTTAAAGAGCAAGCTCGGCTATGGGTAAGATTCTTGAGTTGTTGACTAGGTCTAAAGCGCGTCTGGTATTTGATAATGGTTGTTGAGCATGAGCTGAGAACCTTAATAGCTCATAATATCCTCACTCCTCACATAGCATTGTGGCTGGTGTTGGGCAGCTTTGGTTGTCCGAGGAAGTTCTTATGTTTAATTGAATGTCTGAACATTGGTATGCGGACGAGGGTGCAGCTGAATGGACAGACCTTGGATGTGTTTGCAGTTGTCTCTGGTGTGAAGCAAGGCTGTGTCTTAACCACTACCTCGTTTAATATTTGTCTTCATGCCATGATACCTTATGCGTTTGAGACAGTTTGTGTTCACGGTGTTCGTGTGGAGCACCATATTGATGGTGGTTGGCTGAAAATTCGTCGTTTCCGTGCAAAAACCCTAGTCCGTGAGACAACTAGCTCTACGTTGCTGTATGCTGACGACTGTGCATTATTTGCACACATCGCGGATAAGTTGCAGCACGTGGCTAGTGCTCTGGCTTCGACAGCGGCCAAATTCGGGCTCACCATCAACACAAGCAAGACTTTCTGTCTCTTGCAGCCTTCACCGGAGGTGCAATCTGCAGTAGTGCCGCGACTCACCATTGGTGATTAAGTGTTGGCAACCACCTCCCGCTTCTGCTACCTTGAGCGTGTGGTTTCGACTGGCCTGCAAATATACAGTGAGCTTCGTATCCCAGTCTCGACGGCAGCGGTCGCATTCGGGAAGCTTGAGTACCAAGCGTGGAACAACCAACAGCTTACCGTTTTCGCGAAGGTGATGGCATCCATATCCATGGTGCTGTCCGTTCTTCTATATGGCAGCGAAACGTAGGCCATGTATCGGTGAGACGTGTGATATCTCCAGCCGTTTCATCAACAATCTCTGCGACGGATCCTGCGCATCGTTTGGTACGACTGAGTTGCATGCACGGAGGGGCTGCGCCGTGGTGGAATGTATGCAGTGGACTGCATACTTTTGCTGGGACACTTGAGGGCGTTCGGTCATGTGTGCCGTATTGATTCGACACGGATGTCGAAGCAGCTGTTATTTCGTTGGCTGGATGTTCGGAAGCGGTATGTGGGCAAACCGAAGCCTCGTTACCAGAAAGTGCTCGCAGTGAGTTGCTCAGGTTTAGATTTCAGCAGTTGGGAATCGAAGGAGGTTGATCGGCATGCAAGGTGCGATCTGATCACTAAGGCAGCTGCCCAAGTACCGGAGAAAGCCTTGGTGCACGCAGAGAGGAAGCGGCAATTGAAGAAGCGACAGGCGACGATGGGTTGTACTCAAACGACATCGAGCGCAAGGTGCAGTAGCACATACGATCGAGAGTGCCTGAGTCAGGCAGGCCTAGTAAGCCACGAGCGAGGCCACTCGAGACCACCATCGAAAAAGCGACGGGTGCTGCTGACAACGTAAGCAGAACCGGCGCAGATTTGGAAGGTAGGCTAAGTTCTATTTACTAACGTCGTACTTGCGTGGTGTGTTTATTTCAACTGGTGTGTTTGCTATATTGTCTTAATGCTTATTCTTGTACCTCATTTTAAAGTCTTTCTGAATAATCTTCTCCTAACTTTCGCACGTCGCTTAAGCTAATTGTCTTTAATTCTGTAGCATCTTGTAGCATTTTCTTAAAGCTATATTTTTGACATCTTGCACTTATCACTGATATTTTAATAACCAATTTATTACATATGCTCATTTAGTATAGGTTTATGTCGGCATTTCCGTGTGCTTTATTCGATATATATTGTTTGTTTTTCTCATTTCAAGTGATTGGATGTTGTTGGACATCTTCGGTGTGGCTGCTCTTGATATGCATGTTAACATTGTGCCGACCTGTCTATCGTCCACTACCTCTTCCATACTGGCTCCAGGAGACAATTGGTCCTTGCTGGAGGGGGCGAGGGAGAACGGTCCTCGTAGCCGTGATAGGCTTAAGGAGAGGTTCAATGCACCCAGTGTGGAGCGGACTACGGTTCAGTCACCGCCTTGTGTGCGATTGATTCCCCAAATACAGTGTGCTTGTGTTTGCCTGTGAAAGAGTGTGGGCGGGCTCCATTGATGTAACGTGGCTCCCATCCACATTCCTCCCGGTCTTATTCCCGCGGTTTTACACTGGATATCGGTGTGGATGAAGCTGTGGTTGGTGAAGCGAAAGCCACCCATGGTCCCTCTGTAGGTGCAGACGTCCTGTGACTGGCCCAGTGGAAACCGCAGTGACAGGCAAATCCGGAACCGGATGCCGCCAACCATAGCTTACTCTTAAGTCACGGATGGACTGAGTGGTTTAGATTGGTACCATTTAGTCTTTGGCTGTCTAGTAAGATGCTACATCTGTGACAGGACGCGGAACTTGTGCACGGAGAATTAATTAAACAATTCGACTCACCAGATTTGAAGGGAGTTCTGGTCTATTTGAGTCGCTTTGATAACTATCTGCAGATGTTTAGGTGGAAAGATATAGATGATCTTCATTTCGTACGCGCAATAAGTGGTTTTTCAAATTCAACTTTATCGAAAGCATCGTTAATACTGATGAGTAACAGAGTGCGACCAAGGATGCTGCCTTTCAGGACTCCACTCGTTATTGCACGTGGTTGAGACTGTAGATTATCTAGCAAGACAGTCTGTGTGGGCCCCACTAAAAAGAAGGTAAACAAAGCCAGGATTGAGTCTCGGACCCCGAATGAGTTAATTTTTAACAAAATCCATTTATGTGGTCCACAGTCGAGCACATTGTGCATATCGTTGAAGAGCACCAGTACTGACGTTTCGGCATCTACAGACGAGATGACGTATTCCAGAAAATCCAACTGATCGGTATTATATGACCGTCTACCCACCCATAAATCCATTTTTGTTCAATTAGGAGCCTATGTGTTAGAAGATATTCAACCAGCTACCGTATAAGAACATATTTTAGACACTATAAGCATGATGGGTGGGATTAAAGAACCACAATTACCCACTTCGTCTTTTACACGGCTTTTGTGTCGTGGAATGATGAGAGAATGTTTCCAATGGAGCAAAAAATTGCTACGTCTTAGAGAGGCTGAACATTTTAAAAAGTAATAAGGGGATATCTTCGTCCCCATGGGTGAGTACAATTTGGAGAACACCTTTGGCCCCGTAAAGTTAGTGAGTCGAACTGATTTGAGGGCGGAGTGTTATAGTTACCTCCGACAGTATGCAGTATGCAGTCAACAAATTCATGCTCAGTACTGAATAAAGAAGCAATTCACTGGACGCTGCACATACAAAGAGCAGATCGGTGTCATTTACGTCACCTTGTCTAACTGACATGGGGATTCGTTCGGTGCGCCGATGATTTCTTGACTGTAGCAACTGTGTGAGCGCAGGTAACTTACGGTAACTTACGGTCATATGTTGCAATCAGGTTTCCGAAGCAGCTTCTTTGTAAATACTGTTAATAAGCATACTAATGTAGAAGTCACTGATCATGTTGCACCTAGCCTTAAGCTTGCGTAGCGTGAAGAATAATCGTGGTGATACTCTGCTGTTGGTACTGCTCACTGAGGCTCGCATCCGTCTGAAGGACTCGAGTGTGTCGATACGTTTTAAAATAGCGGTAGAAGCTTGAACGCAGACTTTTCGACTTTCTGACCAGGAAAAGTCATCTCAGCTGAGGGACCGGAGCAGGTTGGAAGAATGAGACAAGTCAACTTATCGTAGAGGATGATTTAGTAGTAAAGAAGTTCAACAGCCCTAGGAGGAGGCTCACGACATTTAAAAAGGTTGTTTTCACTGCCTGGCAATTTACCCAGGACAGACGCATCAGCGCGCGAGAGGTTAAGATGAACTATTATATCCAGCTATTGTCCATACCATGCTGGTTTGCGCAACAACCTCCTCGTTGTGCCAGCTGGGTGGTTCGGGATTTTCCCGTTCCAGCGAATGGTTCGGCAGCAGTGTTCCAGGACGTGATGGGTTTTCGCCTGACAAGCGTTCGCTCTATAGAAAGCCACATGTGTCTGTTTAACAACCCTGAGATGTGGCGGATGTGACTGGCCACCAAATAAAGTCACTGTCACTTGCTTCACTCCAGTGGAGCATTGTATTCCTGCTACCAGACGCTGTCATCTTGGGTAGGATTTGGCCACTGTTTGGTACTTGACCAAAAGAAAGGTATATGAACCGAGTAATCAGTCACCGGCTCCCAATGGGCGCGGTACCCTGAATTCGCCCTGCTGCCTTGCTGGTAGGCTATTGAGTCAAAGCCTCAGGGTGGCGGCCCCGTAAGTCAACTTCCTACTTCAGCTTGGGCAACCGGGTAGTATCTCGCCTACTGATGATGCATGGAACTGAACTGTACTTTTCGCTCTACGGATGCTTTGCTCTCATGCTACTACTGCAAACACTCTTCCATCATACGCCACTCGCTTATCTACGCTTCCACTAGATCGTTATCCCCCATTTTTGTCTGCTCAAGCAATGACAAGTGGCACTGTTTCCTCCGATGTCACTGTTGCCGCTCCATCCTCTGATATAACCCCACAGCGCCAACCTGGGTTTGAACAGTTCCGGATTCTAGCCTCTCCGCTTCTGCAACCGAAAACACAGTTCAACTTGGCAACGTTCAAGTTGCGCAACTTAAAACAGATCGGGCAACAAGCCTGGTTCAAGCGCATACTAGAAACTATTACAATTGAAGTCGCTTATGTGTCCGAAACATGACTTCAGGAGTCCAGCACAGTCTGCCCATTGTCATCACCAAGCCACCCTTATACGCGTTTCCACCTTCGACTTCTGGCGACGCCACTTCTGGGCAAGCTGGTGTTAGGGTCTCCCTTAGTTTCACAGCCGTAGCCGCCGTTCTCGAATGGATTCCGGTCAAGAGTCACCTTTGTGCTGTCAGGCTCCATGTTTGGTGTAAGGTTAACAGGCGGCTAGAAAACAAACCTGCTCTCTCTGTAATCTCCGCCTACGCTCGCACTGGCTGTAGCCCAGACAGCACCAAGGAACTATTCTACCAGAACCTACATCATTTTCTCTTAAGGGCCCTCAAAACAGACATCATTATTATGGCGGGGGATTTCAAATGGCGCGTCGGTCGTTTGTTACCAAGCGAACGCCATGTTGGAGGCCCGCATGGATACGACAACTTGCGCTCAGACAGTGGTAAAAGGCTACTAAGTTTGTATGCCATTCACCAACTTTACCTCTCCAACAGGAACTTTCTTCACCCTAGGCGGCAATAAGCTACCTGGCACCTCCCCTCAACGTTGGTCACACATTGACCACATCGCCATAAATCATCGCTGACGTGGCAGTATTCAGGACTGCAGATCCAATTGGTCAACATGCGTGAAAGCGGGTCATGCGCTAGTGAGTGCGTCGGTTTGCATGCGTTTCGGTGGCTAGCCTAGGACTAGATAAACACGACTTAACTGGAAGACCCCGCGTTGCAGCTGGAATATCAAAATCAGCTTCGTGAGAACCTCACTTCTCTGCCTCCTCGGACGTTGAGCAGCATTGGTCGCGATTTCAACAGATTATGGTTTCTGTGAGTTTATTCAGTTGCGGTCTTGTTCGTTGTACGACTAAAAGTTGGAGTTCGACCCCTTCCGCGGAAGTTCTCGACTATCAGCGAGCTATACTCCTCAGTGTGGAGCATGCTGAACTCCGCGTGACCGTGAATCCTGGTGGTCTAAACAGGCCAGGGAAATGGAAGTTACTGCCTATGCTGGTAATAGCTGCAGGTTGTTTTATCTCATCGGATGCACCGGACGCAAGGTTCAGGCCATCAGTCAAATCATCTGTGAGTCAGGTGGTACAAAGATCACCAACCTACACAGGCGTTTGTATAGCTCAAACGCCGAGCGTACAATGCCACAGTACGTACTGTTCCACTGTACGGCTGCGGGACCTGGCCTGTTCGATCGGAAGATTTGAGCCGACTGTCTAATTTCGACAACCGCTGCTTGCATTCGATCGCTCGCGTATGGTGACAGCACTATGTGAGCAACGCGGAAGTTAGAAGCATAATTATGGGGGCGGACAGTAGTGGTTTCCAGAGCCTAATCACCTAGCACCGCTTGCTTTGGCTCGGTCACGTACTTCGCATGTTGGCCCACTGCCTTCCGCGTCGCGAATAATTTGCACTTCCTGGACGCGAATGGAAAAAGAGCCGCGGCGGACAACGGATGACCTGGAAAAGGAGTAGGAAGATTCTAACTTCGTGTCTGGCGCCAGTTGGATCCGTGCGTCTCCCAGGCTGAAGACCACCTGAAGCGGATTCCCAATGGT
The DNA here is from genome assembly GCA_944474145.2 of Dicrocoelium dendriticum. Taxonomy (NCBI): domain Eukaryota; kingdom Metazoa; phylum Platyhelminthes; class Trematoda; order Plagiorchiida; family Dicrocoeliidae; genus Dicrocoelium; species Dicrocoelium dendriticum. The sequence goes on along the minus strand of OX104059.1, from coordinate 28,376,269 downwards.
TGGAAGTCTTAGAGGATATGGCCTGCAATGGGAGTCAATGGTGTCAATGGTGTCCTACCATCTCTTCATCTTTTACTTTTTAATGTTGAACAAAGCATAAAACATAAAAAACTCAATACTGCGTGTGGGAAACTGAAAACTATCCATATTTCTAACATTTTACTCTTTCTCTCTCTCATCCTTGAACATTATATTCTCCTTTCACTACCACCATGGTTTGGATGGCACATTTGAACAATGAACAATGAACAATGATTTATCACGGGCTAAAAGCAAGTGCTTGACACGTCCCGTAAGATGATTGATGTGAATACGATGAAATCAAATTATATGAGGGTCATCTACCAAATGTTTGCCGAGATGAATAGTTTGATAAATAACATCAGAATTAAATAAATCGAAAGTAAACGTCCAGTAATACACTTGGGTGCACTGGTCGTTGATATTAGGCGTGAGAAAAGTAAAATATGGTTGCTCACTTGGCTCCGTTTGATACATAAATCCTGTATAAAATTATGCTGGGCCTAATCCACAATAGAGGAGTTTAGGGAACGAAGTGCTGGGAGCTAAGAGCAAAATCTAAAGTTTTTTTGAGAATAGTTATGGTGTTCATACGTGTTACAGAGGTAGGTTGTTGTGTCCAACCTGTCATACTGACGCTTGATAGGAAGTCTGCGTAGTTTTGAGGATCAGAGAGTGATGCACATGACACTAGTGGCATGCTGAATTCCCCGGCGACTATCTTTTCCGTGACATAATGTGTTGTTACAAACAAGAAAAGTTTCACAAGCGTAACGAATTAGATGCCATTAAAAGGTGGTGAATCATAGACACAGCTTAACAGATTGTTTAGATTGTGAAACAATGTCCTTATCCAAACTGAATCAGCACCAGAGCATGGTTGGGAATCCAGCATTTTCTCTATTCAAAGGTCTTATCGAACGTAAATCGAACAGCTCACAACTCTAACTATTTTACGAATTGTACGAATTAGTCCATAGCATGGTATTTGAACAATGAACAATGATTTATCACGGGTAAAAAGCATGTGCTTGACAAGTCCCGTAGGATGGATGGAGTAAAAATTAAAATTTGAAGGATCATCGAATAAGTAAATGGTTAGTTCATGTGTTCACCGAGTTAAATAAACTACTGCATAACGATATTTTTATGTGGGAATGGGATGTGCACATGCGAAATAATATAGATAGCTGTTAAAGTTCAGTAAGTGCGTGAGAAATAAAAAAAGGAAACGACAACGCTCACTCGTTTGTTTCTTCATTTGACAGATATGATAGGTTAATACATTTCAGCTACTCCTGGCTTATCACATGGACACTACTACATGTATCCTCACCGCCACTTTGCGGAGAGGGCCGTTAAGCACATGGTTAGGTTTGCGTTGTTTCGTCCTCCAAGTGGAACGGACTATATCAAGTAATGAAAGTTTGAAAGCGTTTCCTCAAGGCGTTTTTTGAAAAGCCTTAATGTAGGAGCAAGGATAAGGTGAGCCGGAAGGGCATTCCAGGCACGGGACACACGGAGGGAGAAAACGTTTCGTCGGCAATCAAGTCGACTATAGTGCGTAGCCAGTTTGAGCTGATGACCTCTCAGGTTGGTATTTCGGCTCAGCTGCAACGGACTGTCGACATGGGTGAGTTGGGTTCGTCAATATTAAGTAAAACAGGATTAGGTCTCCTCGCTGACGTCGATATTCACCACTGTACAATCTCAGGGACTACAGTCTGTGTTGATAGGAGTGACGAAAGTATCCTCTAACGACGTTGGTCGTTCTACGTTGCGGAGCTTCAAGTGCATCGACGTCGTGCCCACGCCAGGAACGCCAGGCTCGGATCGCATATTCCACGTGAGGTCTCACGTAGGTGTTTAGCATTTTCGGAAAGATTGATGGCTCAAAATTGTCGAAAGCCCTTCGTAAGAGTCCAAGATGTTGACTTGCCGCTTTTGGTGCCTTTTCAGCCTGCCTCGAGCAACGAAGATCGTCCTGCACGATCACCCCGAGGTCGTTTTCTTGGGAAGCACGTTGTAACTGCTGGTCCCTAAGTCGATATTCATAGATAAGCTGATGGCGTATGCTTACGACTTTGCACTTGGTCACGTTGAACTGGAGCTCGTTGTCGGATGACCACGCATAAGCCCTGTCGAGATCGTTCGGCAATGCCATTTGATCATACGACGTACTGATATCATGCCATACTTTGATATCATTTGCAAATAGTACGAAATTCGACTGCAGGACACTGCCAAGATGACTAATGAATGTGAGGAATAAACGTGGCCCCAGTACCGATGCTTGAGGCATGACACAGTGGACGTCAATTGGGTCGGAAATGGAGCTGCGGACACTCACATTCAGCTGATGTTGAGCGAGGATGTTGCCGATCCAACCAAGTATAGGGTCACATTGAGTAAACGTATTTGGTGTTTTGTCAATGCACCAAGTTGCAGTGTACCGATAAGCGGTACACCGCACATAAGTGAGAGCAATTATTTTTTGGACACAGTAGTAGCGTCATGGCTTACGCGGTTTAAAACATGATATTCGAAGTAAAATGCGAAAATAGTATTTCGGATCATAAATATTTTCTCGGACCATCGAACCAAGCAGTAGAATTGCAAAAGCTACGAATTGTTGTACCGCTGTTTCAAATTGTCCAGGTGCCTAGGCTCGAGGGTACTCAGAATGGGAGTAGGGGAGATTAGCCTGCACAGACACATGCATAATTTCATGGATAATGTAAAATAAGGGTAAGCTTATCGTATCCACTTATCGTCTTTTGGTCAAACACGTATTGTGGTAACACTTTTAGGTTGCGGAGTTCCTGGATTAATAACCCGTCATTCTCGGATGCCAAAAGGGATTGATATCGTGTATTTTTTATGATTATATTTTGTGGCTCCCAGATGTTGTACACGAGGTGGTCTAGAGTCAGCCGGCGATTCAAAAAGAATGTTGGTCGATGTTGAAGTGTATGCGGTGTTTGAAAAAATAGTCGATACAGCTGGTGATGTTATCAGCTGACCGGAAGGTTGTGTAGTAAAATGTAAAAGGTACACTACAAGATGACTTTAAACAATTGGTTGCTCATATGCTGTTTAGACCAGCTTCCATCAATATTTCTGTAGATTTTTGCGCGCAAACTGCCTTTAGCACACTCGCGGTGGTGATGAAAGCCTCTAGAGTATTTCAGGATGTGGCACTGTTAGCACTCGGGCGTAATTGTAGTGGTACTGGATTCCACAGGTTGGCATATCTCACTAAAAAGAAGGTCAATCGGAGCTTATGACGGGCAAGCAGTTAGGGCAACAATTGGCCACAATTACGGGTGGGCTAGATGACAATCTTCCGTAGCTTGAGGGCGGTACTCTACGGGAAATGCCGCTTCAATCTTCTTAGCCCAAAGAGGTCAATTCGGAGGTGGCGGCAACGAGCATGGTAACTCAGAGTTGAGTAGCGCACCATGAACAGCTTGGTAAATGATTGTTGGACAATCTCCAGAAATGTTCGCAATTGCCTGTGAATGGTAGTACAATACTCCAGAGTAGACCTTATGTTTATTTTGTACAACTCCAGTCGTGTCACGGGAAGGAAAATATTCAAGTATTTGAACCGGATAATTGTCTACTTTTTCCAACTTGGTAAAGTTTATGTTCAGAAAAGTGGTAGAGTATCTAATTCCCAAGTCGGTCGGTGAATCGATCACCAGTTGAATTATAAGCCATGTATTTACAAACTGCCCAAATATGACCAGAGTATGTCCGTATGTGGTCACTCTTCCTGCTAATGTCCAACATGTAATATTTTGAATTGGATGCGGCTCATTTCGAAAATAGAAAAGCAAAACAGCACTCTCATTCTTTACCGAGGCAGCGATTGACCTACTGCGAAAGTTTCACGCAGGAATTCAACATCAGGGAAGGTAACACAACAGTACACTATGTCGTGTTTTTCCTCATGTTCCGATCAATTTACTGGGTCGTAAGTGAATGGAACAGCAGCCGCAGGCGCTAAGTGCAGTTCATGCCGCTGGGTAAGTACCGTGGACACGAGCTCGAAACGACACTAAGACGAATTCAACGAACCCCAGTTAATTTAATCCTCAGTTTTAAAGGCAAATGCTAGTACACCAACATTTTCTTGATATCGGAATACCACTGTACGCTTTATGCTCCAAGGTCAAGGAATATTTGAAAGCGCTCCAGTGAGAAGTTGTAACTTCACGGGTTCAACAATCCGAATGGAATGCACCGATAGTTGCTCTACTCAGATGATAGGGTGCAGATTTGCGATTATTATAAACCACGAGTAAATCGATGTACTATTGTGGACCGATGTGCATTATCTAACTTGACAAACTGCACATCATGTAACCCGGTGTAGTCAAGTCCGCCAAGGTTGATCGAAGTCACAATTGTTTACCGACGGAATTGGATGAAACAGATCGTATCCCCAATTTTCAACTTACTGTACCATACTACATTCTCTTTTGGAAGTAATTCAACCACGGGGACTTTCCAAAAGCAATCGATCACGTCGCTCGTAATAGCCGAACACCTTGCATACCTTGATGATCGGGGCGCGAAGACGAGCATGCATGCAATCTGTAACAGGCGCTGCATGGTGTCTGAGCACGGGTACTGTTTGACACATCCCAAATATATTCTCTGGTCAGTGTTGTTGATGAAATTGGTGATCGATCAAATGAAAATATTTTACACACAATAACAGACAAACTAGAGCTCATTGTCAATGCACCCACTCCTAGTAAATAGAGCAATTACGTTAGTTCGTTGAAATGCCGTCGCATTACTTTCCTTTTCTACATACTTTGGTTTATTTGTATAGCACCATCCCATGAGTTATTGAGGAAAGATGCTGAACGCTTACTGGAAAATAATGAGGATCACTCCTGTCGAGGGAAAAGAAGCCGCTTGCTTCGCCATCAGTGCCCGTGCATTACGATCCCGACAAGCTCCTCGTGTTGCAGGGCGATGCCCCGCCGTTTAGGGCTGGAGTAATTCTATGCTATGGGGTTTCATCGCGTTGCTTTCGTATATCTGGCATTACAGGCACTGCGAACAACTAGCTAAAACTGGGCAATGTGGTGTATGTCTTGATTTCCGGTGTCAAGCCTTCTCAACATTATTTGTGAGGCAATGGTTTCATTGGACTCGTTGAAGGACGAAGTACGAAATAAATCAATGCGCCCTACAGTACACACAGGGCTATCGTCCTTTCCGAACACAACTATCAAAACTGATAGGTCGCGGGTTCCACAATAATTCTACCGATGCCATCAGTAGAGCTCCACAGGAAGTTAAAAAAGGAGGAACAGAATGAAGCAACGTACGGGTTTCCTAATTAATGTGGCACATACACACTGCTCCAAGGACATAGTTGGAAGAGGTACAGACCGATACCCGGTACTATTGATTGTGAAACTTATGACGCTACGCGGTGGGGCATCGTGACCCACTGAAGATCTACAATATGCTTAAACTACCGATCCCAGCTCCGTCAGCACGAACGATATACTTGCGTGGGAATTTATCGTTATTCATCTGATGTCAAGTCAGTTGTGCGCATCCGGCGATCGTATGTATGAAAGCCGTGGTCAGATCACACTGCTAATGGCCGGCCATCATTCGTGATACCGAAATTCCTTTGACCGTATACGTTGTATGCCAGTATTACCAGAAAGACTAACCAACTGGTTAAATTCACCTTGCAAGCAAGCTGACATTCTATGCGAGCATGTTCACGCTGACTAGTTTGGTTCGATTGTAGGAAAATTGGTGCTGCTTTTGCACATGTGTCCTTCATTGCCCGAAAAGGTTAGATGTGCAAATTGTCGCCAGAGCCGCTACGGAAAATATAATCAAATGATATAATCTGTAGTCTATCAATACATGGCATACCAAAGCCGTCGGTTACAGATAACGGTCCGAAATCTACAGACACAACATTTACACAGTACCTACGAATCAGCAGCATCCGCCACATTACTTCTGCACCAACAACCCAACTTCCAATGGTTTGGCAGAGGAAGTGACATAAATCGTAAAAGCCGGTCTCCTGAAATAACGGCATGGAGCTTTGCGCACCAGACCTGGTCGATCCTAGTAAGTGTGTGACATCACAATTCCGGAGTCCATTGGCGAAAGTTCTGCGGAGCATTTTTGGCTGACTGCAGAGATGGAGTGGAGTATTCCCTAAAAGACAGGTCACTGGACATGTGCTACAACCGGTAAAAATTACTCGGTTCTACAGCATAAAAATTTGCAACTCTAATGCTGGAATTTGGCTCACTTCCGCTTGTTCAGAGCGAGGTCCCAGTAAGAAGGTCTTCAATTCCTACTAAATGGCGGTTCAAATCAAAATCGCTTTTCGTTATTCACATACATGCGGTGAGTTCACTAAAGAGTAACAACGAGTTTCCAATCAACATGATAAGCAGAGCTTAGCAGACTACGAAACAGAGTAATCATAGTCAGCCCTCACATCTCTAAGTCCAGTCCTCCCTTCGATAGTGTCAACCTATTTTCTCTCAGCAAACATGCTTCCTGGATGAGATGGTAATGACGCCCCGAACACGAAGCACAGTTAATAATTATCGTATTCTTTCCGAATAACATGCAGCGATGTCGTTCACTTTTCACTGAACTAATAATGTGATGCACATTATTTCGCAACTGTCGACTTCTGCCGCGCGATCCATATCAAGGCTTACTCTTCCTCCTCCCTGGGTTGCGTTGTCCGCTGAGTTGCCACAAAAGTATCTTTTTGTTATTCCGGTATCGAAGTGAATAACCATACTAGAGGTCAATGCGACACAAAGACCCTTTCGCCGCACTTCTGTCCGGCATATCACAAACAGTGTCCATAGCTTACACATTTCAGACACATTTTATCCAGTGACGAAGACAAAAATGACATTTAAAAACCTATAATTCCAGGTCAGAACGTTGCATTTTCTCAGAAAGGAATGAATTAGAGGAAAATGCAATCATTTCAGCATTTCGTATCAGCGTCATCTTTTCGCCATACACTTCCGAATCACAGAGCGGCGGTAGACAAGCCAGTCACGATACGTGGCCAATTTGACCTCCAGCTCGGCGACTGTTGGGAATGGCTGAACCTGCAATTAAAAGCAGACACGACTAGTTGATTTGCGAGGATTTTGAACGCAGAGACAAATGAAGTTAGAGAATGTCGAATCAACCCCTTCGTAGGGCATCAAAAATATAACACATAACAAGGGATAAAATGAGTAATGATTTGTCAGGGGTTAAAAAGAAAACTTGCTGATGAGTAGTGAGGAGTTTGGTATGCTTTATCTAATTCATCAGGATCACTCTCCATCAGCAGGCTTAGGCTAGTCTGGAAAGCACCAGCCGCCGGCGTTTCGACCTTCTGCGTCTCGTCAGTGGTGTGCCTCCCCGAAGAAGGTGGGTCGGACTATATCATAGTCAACTTTCAATCTCGCAGGTCCGCGGAAGTTACCCGCGGCGAAGTGACACTAGCTGCTGGCATCCAGAAGTCATGGGGCCGGAACCCGGCACAGGTCCGCTGGGAGACGCACCACTGACGAGATCCAGAAAGCCGAGACGCCGGCATCTGGTGCTTTTCCAGACTAGCCTAAGCCTGCTGATGAAGAGTGACCATGAGGAATTGGCTGAATTAAAAAGAGGAGTGCTTGACACTTCCCGTAGGATGGTTAAGATGGATACAATGAAAAGAAGAGCGTCTACCGAATTAAATGCCTTGATTTAATAACGTTACTGCAGAACAGAAATCAAATGCAAGGATACAGAAGAACACGGGGTGCAGCGACTGATGATGTGAAGCGTGAGAATAATAAAATATGGTCGCTCATTCATGCGCAGCTACAATGGGTCTATGTGTTACATCCGGTAGAAGGCCAAGAATAAGGTAACCCATAATCCATAATGACGCAGTTTAGGCAACGAAGTGCTGGAAGCTAACAGTAACATCCAAATGTTTTCTGAATATGTTCAAAATAGAGGAAGATATAACTGTGTTTATGAGAGAGTTCCAGAGTTCGCAACCTGAGGAGAAAAATAATTCCGTCGACAATCTAGACTGCTGTATTGTTCACTCAGTTCCAGCTAATTACCTCTGAGTGTGGTGTTGTGGGTAATTTTCAAAGGCTGGCGGCATACTTATTTGGCGTCACTCAATATTTGGTACACTTAGTTAATATCACTGCACAGCCTTCGTTGGTGTCCACTGAAAATTCCCAGCAATTTCAGTCTTCGCTGGTAGGAGAGATTGCGTAGACCATTGTCATTATTTGTAGCCATGCATTGTAATTTATGTAACAACTCTAGGTCTCACTTCAACCAAGCTTGTCAAGATTGGGTGGCGTATTCGATGTGAGGGTACACGTAGGAGTCGTGCATCATCCAGAGGATTGATGGGTCAAATCTCCTCGAATCCCCTTCGCAGCAGGCCGACGTGCTGGTTGCCTCACATTGCACCTGTTCAGACTGTTTGCAACAGTTGAGGTCACTTAGTGCTAGCACACCAAGATCACGTTCGTGGGAGCTGGTCTGCAATCCGTGTACCCCAAGCAACTACGTGTAATCATGTCTATGGCGGAATTGCGTAACGTGACATTTGTCTACGTTGAATGGTAGGGCGTTCTGAACTGATTAGTCCGAAATAATGATAAGGTCGTACTGGAGGCGTTCCTGGTCGTCCGGTCCTCTGATCATTCGGCATATCTTGATATCATCCGCTAAAAGCAGAAATGGGAAGCAATTGATCTCGCTAAATCATGTATGAACGCCAAGAATAGATGAGGTTCAAGTACACAACCTCGCAGTAAACCACACTCCACATCAGTTGCATCGGATAGAGATTCTCCGACTCTCACTTGCAACCGACGTTCGCGCAAGAAATTGTCTGTCCCACGCAGGATTGGGCCGCCAATACTCCAGTTCGGAAGCGTGTGGAGAAGAATTTCGTGGTATAAACGGTCAAACATTGTGAGGTCCAGGTAAAAGACATCGACTCCTGCTCAACCATCAACTAATTTAGTCCAGCCATTGCGTGTAGTTAACCGGTTAGTGGTACATGAGTGCTTTTGACAGCAGCCATGTTGCTCCGGGGCTCTTAAGTTATGCTTCTCCGGATACCGCCTCAACGCATCTGCGATGATTCATTCCGTAACTTTTGGAAGAACATGAATCAGCATTGTCGGAGCGTAATTGGTTGGGTCAGTGCAGCTACCTCCCTTATGAATAGAAGTGGTACCCCCTCGCTTCCATACTGGTGGAATATGCTTCTTCTCTAGACAACGCTGATTAAAAACGGCCAGTGGTTCTGTTAGATCACTGACTATGCCTGCAGGGCCTTCGATTGTGCATTATCGATTCTAGGAGAACGGTGCGTGCGCAGGAATAAATACTTCTTCAACACAGCTTTTGCAGTGAACATGGTGTTGGATAAAGCTGACGGTGGAGTAGTGGAAACGAGGAGATTCTTTGGGCTCGTTACCCGCTGCAAAGTATAAGTATTGAAACAGTAAGAGTTCGGCTGTTTCCATTGTTGATCGTGTGCACCCATCTGCCGTGAGCAGTGCTGACATTTCGCGCTTCACTTTACGAAGACCATTAACGTGTCCTTAAAGGAGTTGGTGATTCGTGAAGAATTCCTTCATTAACGCTTGCTGCTGTGTCACCTTGTCCTCACGTATCCATTTCATACAAAGTTACCGTATGTCGTGTAGGTAGTTCAGGTTTCGCAAAATGCGTGAGTTTGTCCCGCATCATGAATGCATGATGGGCAGAAAAGGTGGGACAGATGATATGCTACACTGAACGCCACCAAGATAAGGAGTTCCACGACTTGGAAACGGTGTACGGACCCACCTTGCAGTCTTTGTAAAAACGCTGGTGTACGTTACTCCATATGTTGGCCGCACACAGGCTGCAGACGTCATGCAGATCTGGCGAAAACACTTCGACTTTCTCCTGAATAACTGTTCAGATACTGACTGGGCTACTTCACACTGGTTACGATAAGAAGTTTGTCAGTGGGGCAGATAGAAATACGCTGTCTAAGGACTTGGGCACCGTAGCAAGTTGGCCTGCATCATGGGACTTGCCAATGTATGCGAAAAATGTCTGCTGTTCTTATCAATTTGCGATGGGGATTAAGGTACAAGCATCTACTTGGTCTCTGAAGTTATACTTTATGGACGAGGCGATGGACTTGGGCATTGTCTTGGTAAATAGCTTCAGGCCTTCGTTGTAGCTCCAACATGCTGTTAACAGAGCGCGGCAGAAGCTGTTTATCGTTAGGAGAGCGTTGTGTAACATTAAACCTGAGGTATTTATCCCTTTATTCAAAACTGTGGTCAGGCTGCACTTAGAGTACTGTGTTCAGGCTTGGGCACCGCCTGTAAGGCTGGCCACCAGAATGATTGAAAGTTAGCTTGGAAAGTCATGTGTTGACCGACTGGCTTGTTTAGGCTTGTTCTCATTGGAACGTCGCAGACTGAGGGGAGACTTGATGGAAACGTTCAAGGTTGGGCAGGGTCTCGTTAGCCTTAAGCCTACTGATCTCTGAACTAAGTACGTAGGGTCATCTACGGAGACACCATCTGAAACTCACGAAGCGGAGGTCTTGCCCGGATATAGGGGCGAAACGTTCCCTAACTGCGTAATACGTAGTTGGAATTTACGCCTTCCTGCACTAGTGAAGTGTAATACTATAGAAGCCTTAGAATATGTCTACATCTCAATTGGTTCGATCTGTTTTCGGAATCGCATTGAGATTATTGTGTACTGAATAGTACCAAATAGCCCGTGGTCGGTAGGATATCATGGAATGCTCAGGGTCTTTCTAACAAACTGGCTGAACTGAAAGATCGCCAAGCTTCCGGCTCGTATGATGTCATTGGTATCACTGAGACATTTTTGCACACGCGAATGACGGACGTTGAAGTTTCGCTACCGAGCATGTCGCTGATCCGGAACGACAGGCTCACAAAAGGAGGAGGGGTCATCCTGTATTATCGAAAGGACTAACAGTGCGAAGCCGTGGAGGAATCAGACTCGCAGTTCCCCGACTCTCTTTGGTGCCGCTTGCAGTTAAAAGGCAGGGACGCTTGCCTTATTGTCTTGGTGTATCACACCCCTAACTCAACACCCGAAACCGACTACCACCTAATGGCTGCTTTAAGGTGCAGTTTACAACAAAAGTACACTCACATTTTTATCATGGGTGATTTCAACGTACATTGTTTAGAAGCCCCTGCCACGATCGGAGAACAATTCAAAACCGATCTACAAGATCTAGTAACCACTGTTCCTCTTTACAACCAAATCACTTTGCCCACTCGGTTCAGAACTGTTAACAGGCCATCTGTGATGGATCTTGTGCTTACCAACGAGGAGCACATGATTGATGCGTTTGTTTTAGACTATCCGTTGGGTCGCAGTGATCACGCAGTCATCAGTTTGAAATTCGTCTGCTATGCAGAATAGCTGAATGATAACGATGATACTGTGCGAACCATCACAAGGTACGACCGACTCGCCCAGCTCGTCAGCGCCACAACTTGGTCTTTCCTCAAAGAAGAACCCCCGGAAGTCGCCTGGCTCGAGTTCGTCAACAAATTCAGTCAGCTGATTGCACAGGCTTCAGAGATAAAAGCTTGCAATAAGTGCAAATCCGTTTCTTTCGTTAGGAGCAGAACCCGAAAATGGATGACAGTACGCAACGCAGAATGGCGAGCGTACAGAGAAACTCCAGCACCAGAAACTTGGGACAATTACGCAGCCCAACGTAACCACTGCACTAAACTGTTAAGAGAAGACAAAGCCGCCTATCAGCAAAACATCGTAACAACCTTCAGTGATAACTACACGCTGCCGTACAAGCAAGTTAATAGCCTACGAAAGGTGAGGCAAGAATTTCCTCCACTCAAGACGGCTGATGGCCCAACAAGAACGTCTATGGAAGCAGCAAAAGCGCTGCTGATGCAATACGCCCCCATGTTTCAAAGAGACTTGCCACCAAGCGATCTACCAAGTTTTGTCTTCTGCTCGCCAGGTCTAACCCACATCACTTTTACCGCAGAGGCTGTATTGTAAAAGCTGACTTCTCTACGCAAACACAGCCCGCCAGGTGTCGACACCATTCGTTCAGAGGCATTGGGAGCAACAGCAAGCCAACTGGCAGAACCTTTAGCCCAGTTTTTCCAGCGCTGCTTAGACCAGAACCAAGTTCCCGGCATGTGGAAGCTTGGAATGATAACCCCGATTCACAAAGGTGGAAGCATAACTGATCCCTCCAACTACCGCCCAGTATCCCCTCTTCCTATACTCTCCAAGGTCATGGAATCCATAGTTGCAGATGCACTGGTGTGCTATCTGGAAAATTGCAATCTCATCGCTTCTGAACAGCACGGTTTCAAACGACAGCGGTCATGTACAACTAATTTACTAACTGCACGCCGTAGTTGGACCGAGGCAGCTGACGCTGGAGAAGGTGTTGACGTGATCTACCTGGATTTTTCCAAGGATTCGATCGTTTAGACCATCGGATACTACTATCCAAGCTGCAGCATTACGGGAACGGAGACCCTCTTTTAAGCTGGATCACTAACTTTCTACTTCAACGGCAATTAGTGGGCAGAGTTCGGAGCTCTTTATCGAACCCCATACAAGTCGAGTGTGGTGTGTCGCAAGGCTCAGTTCTAGATCCACATTTGTTTTCGGTGTTTATTAATGAGCTTACACAGGGAACCGGTTTAAACTTCCTAATGTTTGCTGACGATATCAAGATCTGGCGCAGCATCCAGCCGAACGCCGACCAACATGTGTTTCAAAGTGATTTAGATACGGTGTATCAATGGTTGACCCAAAACTCACTGCATTTCAACGTCAGTAAATGCAAGATGCTTTTCATCCGACATCAGAGCAACTACTCATACCGACTCGGAACGAATATGCTACAACAATCAAGTCTCGAACGTGACTTAGGTGTCCTGGTTCAAGATGACTTGGGTTGCTCCAGGCAATCCGAAAAGGCCTCGAAGACTAGAAACCAACGCGTCGGGCTGTTGAGGCGGGCGTTTGGACAAACAAACAGCTCCATATTTTGACAAATGCTCAGTGCATATGTTCGCCCCCACGTCGGATACGCAATTCAAGCCTGGCATCCATGGCTGAAACACGACCTTAATGCACTGGAGCAGCCTCAACGCCGGGCATCTAAGAACGTAATTGGAATGCGCAATCTTTCCTACCATGAGAGGATGCAACGACTGGGGTTGTTCAATCGAAGCTATCGCAGACTACGAGGCGACCTGATTATGGCATACTTGATTGTACGAGACCCATATCATGTGTGCCGCCCTTTACTGCAACTCAGCAGCAATACAAACCTGAGGGGCCACTCATTAAAAGTCGCAGAACAATACAGTCGTCTGGAGTGCCGCAGAAATTTCTTTTCCACTCGTGCCTGTCACTCGTGGAATGCTCTCCCAGAATCGGTCGTCTCCACACCAACACTAACAGTAGTCAAAAAACGGTTGGACGATGCACTCATCCACTTACACTTTGTTACCTAACACTACGTCTCCATCCTACACCTAGAGTCTACCATGGAATTACTTGTTGTTAACTGTGGGTGCTGTGAATCTATTAGGATCGCAGGACTGCTGCGAAGCAAACGATAAGTCCTTATTTGCATATTTAAAGTATTTACTATTTTACTATCTTTCTTATCATTATTGTTATGTTGATATCCCCACCAACTATCCAACGGGACTTGTAAAGCAACGTTTCTTAACCCGTATAAATTCATCTTTTATTGTTCATGGAGAGTTTCATAAAGGTTGGAGAGCTTGCTCTTTCTCCTTTTGTCTCTGTAGACATGAAGTTTAAACGTCCAAGTACCGGGGGAATTGCCTGCAAATCGGCACACGAAACGGGGCGCTCATTAGGCGAAGGCCTGTTTCGACCCTGGAGACCGAACCGAAGGTGTGCAAAACGAACTTGCTGACACTCTGAGGCTGCAGGAGGCGCATAGAGCATTAGCACAACTGCCAAACCGCAAGTCAGCCAATGTCGCTCGGATAACGCCAGAAGTGCTAAACCACTATGGACACGCGATGTTACGTGCGCGGCACCCCTAGACGCAATGCAAGTGGTTCCCAGAGTTAGTGCTGACTGAATTGAAGGATGCCCTTGTGGTACCGTTGCACAAGGGCAAAGTGAGCAGGCGATGTGCCAACATTTATCTGCTCCGCTGTCTCGTCACTCAGGTCCTTGGAACAAAGATGGATAAAGCGCAATGCGGATTCTGTTCGGGAAGCATCACGGCAAATATGGTGTTCGACGTTTGTCAGTTGATAGAGAAATGCAGAACGCGACACCAGCCACTGTACTCGTTGTTGGTAGATAGTACCAAGGCATTTGATACGCTGAACCGTGAGGCAGTTAGTGTTGGGTAAGTTTGGTTGTCAGACTGGGGTGGTAAGTTTGATTGAATGCCTGCACAGTGGTATGCGGGCCAGGGTGCAGCACTGTGTAGAAACCTCAGATGATCTTGAGGTTGCCTCAGGTGTGAAACAAGGCAGTGTTTAGCCCCTGTCATGTTTAGTATTTACCTAAATGCTATGATGTCTTGTGCATTTAATGCTTGTGATTATAGTGTCCATGTGGAGCACAGATGGTAGATTGCTGTACATCCTTCGTTTCTGGTCGAGAACCAGAGTGCATGAAACAACCATCCGGATGTTTTGATCACCGACGATACACCATCTATGCACACAGCCTGGATGAATAGCAGCGTAGTAAGACGGCTCTGGCTTTGGCGGTTGCCAAGTTTTTACTCGCTATCAGCGCAGGTATGACTACAGATGGAATCTGTGAGCTTTTCACGAAACCAAATTGCTGGTGACGTTTCGGAGATATCACCAAGATTTTGCTACCTCGTGAGGGTACTATCTACGGTTCTTCAAATGACCAGCGTGCTGAGCATCCAACTATCGAATGCGAGCGCCACATTAAGGGAACTGGAGGGACCATTAGATGAATTTCGGAACCAAGCTGATGGCTTACAAGTCGAGCGCACTAACCCTCATACTTTAAGGAAGAGAAACATGGACGTGGTACGAGAGGGACATCAGCTTTCTGGGACGGGTTCACTGGTAATGCCCGCTTCAGATTCCGTGCATCCGATGGTGTGACCGAATTTCGGATACGGAACTGCTTCGCCGGAAGTACATGTGAGGAATAGATTGTATGCTGTTAACGCGACACCTGAGTTGGCTCGAACGTGTTCACCATATGGATTCGACTAGAGTACCGAAACTCCAGCTATATGGCCAACTTAGGACAGGGAAGCGGAACTTGAACAAACAGAAGCTACGTTACCAGGGCAGAATCAAGTTGAACTGGCACCGAACTAATATTCCCTTTAGGTGTTGAGAAGCAACGGCAAAGGATCTACATTGGTGATTTGATCACATCAAGTATGCCTTCACCCAAGTTTCTGAGAAAGTACCGTTGCACCAGGCATTAAAACATCGTTTACGCCAACATCAGATGCCACTTTAGACTGATCCACTGACATCATCCATCTGGTACTGTGACATGTACAGTTCCGTACACTTCAGCCGAGCAGGTTTAGTAAGTTGTCAAGATGCTTACGACGGGTTGATATCCAAGATTCAGCGGGTGGGTTGCATGAGTAATGGTCAGCACATGGTGAGTTCTTTGCTTCCGCTTCCATATACTACCAAAGATCATTAATAAGGCAGATGTAGGACGTGTACAGCATCATTGACACAGTTTGTCTGCACTGAATACTGGATGAAAAGCAGTAGGAAGAGATGTCTCGTGTAGTGGCATCTAAAAGCGCTCAGGTAAATACCTGTTATGTTGGAGACCATTCGCGGTATTTCATGTCGGCAGTGTTTGTCCAGGATTTTATTGGATTCAAACACCGTCTATGCCTTGACTACGTGCGGCGGCAAGTTGGTCCGTTTATTTACTACTCTGTGTTCAAAGTAAAGTTAGTGGACGACTCACTTCAAATCCGGTACTACAAGCTTATAGCAGTGTCTTCGTGAGCTCCTGATGTGCGCATACAGAGCAGCTCCTCAACACAGAGTACTCACCAATATGTAATACCTGGTGGGTCACAATGACGTCAACCAGCAACAGACGATAAGTTAGGTTGTAAAGTCCTAGTATAGTGCACCGGTCTTTTTATGCCACACTTTGTAAAGCGGGGAGGTGCCTGGTGGCCACAAGCGTACCCGCTCAATTCTTTGTACCTCGTCTCAGGTGATAGGACGAAGAAGCGAGTGGCAACATCTGCGGACCAATTGCTGAAGCTGCCCTAGAGCACCCAAAGCATACAACATTCGTTTAAGTCTATTCGGGTTGTCCACGGAGTTGGGGTCGCAGTGTGAGTGTACACCGAGGTGCTTCACGAAAGACACGGGATGTAACGGTTGACTGGCCAGAGTTTAGGTTCGACTGTGCTCACGCTTACCCAACCTCATGTATAACGACTTCACCAGGTTTTTTAGAACGTTGACCTCTGAAGACCACATGGAGAGAAAGTCAAGCTCCAGTTGAAGCAGGTCACAGAAGTCGAATATACTGATACTCTCCAGACCTCCAAGTCCTCTGCAAATAACCTACAAGGCAATCGGCGAAGCTGAGAAGTATCGTTTGTAAGGATCAGGAACAACTCTGGCCCCAGTACTGAACCTTGGGGCGCACCGCTGCTCGTATGATACCAGCCAGTTAGATGGTAGTCTACCTGGACCCTCCACTTCCGACCAACAAGAAAGTTCCAGATCCAACGATGCAACCAGTCGGCAACACCACACACACTCAGCCTATGGAGGAGCGCCTCATGATTCAACTTGATAAAAGCCTTTCGGAATTCGATGTAAATGAAGTCGACCGGCTTCAGCGCTTTCACCTATTCGTGTCCCGTCAAGAGTAAGTTGGTGATGAATGAGCGACCTTTCACGAAACCATGTTCTGTTGGCGTTAAGAAACATTTCGACATGAAAAGCCGCAGTAGACCACTCCTTCACGATCTCCTCAAATGTTTTTGCCAAAACAGCAGTCAGGTAGATCGGTTGTTAGCTGTCCACTTTGCATGGATCAGCACCCTTCGGTATTGGCTTCACGTCTGAGTACTTCCAGCCGCCCGGTAAGGAAACAGTGGATAGTGACCCGTTGCACGGCACCATTACAGAAGGCGACATGATGGCCGACAATGACTTGAAGATCAGCTGGTGGATTCCATCCCGCTCGGCAGGTTTGGTGCCATCAAGGCTAGCTAGCAGCTTGTGTACATCATCAATGTTGCAATTCAGGTTGTCTAGTTCAGTGGAGACGGTACCCGTCTAACTCAGTACAGACACCTGGTCACTTGCAAATACGGCAGCGAAATGCCTCGCCAATGCGGACGCACGATCTGTGCTCGAGTTTAGGGACTGTCGATCTGAGTCCTCCAACACTGGCACATTGTCTTCAGGCCTCAGACTACGGTTCAAGTAAGCGAAGATTCTCTTGGGGCAATTTTGTAACACTACCCTTGCCTCTGCTCTGTGCACCGCCAACCCAGCCGGGGACAAAATCAGAACACAGAAAACTGCTAGACAGAAGTGTGTTAGGCACAGAACAGGGTTCATTTTATAGGTAAAAATCTATCAGCACCTGTTTTAAATTCTGAGCTGAATCAAATCCACTTGCCTGGGCAGATTTCAAATCGGTTTGCAGTCCGCACTGGCCAGTTGTTGTTGCGCCCTGCCACAAAATAACTTGTGTCATGCTGACGGCCTGGTTTCATCAGCTCCTCGCGTGACAGCCTTTGTACCACCGGTCGGGTAGCAATGCGTGTAAAGATGTCCAATTGATTTCATCAACTTCCGACGTGGCTCAGCCGTGCTATGGTCGGTAGAGTAGCAACCCCTGTCATGCGGACAGACTTCTCGAACCCGTGTCAACTTCTTAGGATGCGGTCTCCGAGTAGGTAGTTTTGCTGCGGCTGCAGGTTGCTTTTCGACACTTTGGCCTTTTGGTGTTTTCTGGTTGATGTAGCGATTTCGCGATCTCCCTACGCCTGGTAATATTCATCAGAGTTAGACAACACGAAGTTGTTCCACAGTCTGCGTCACAGTCCAACCAGTTTGCTGTACCACTTTTGGAACCAATGTGGCTTGACTGTTCCCATGTTAAAATACTTGATGGGCACAACTCGAGCGCCGGGAGATGTTACTCTCTATATGATCATAGTTCAACTGGTTGCAACAGATGAATCTATCAGCAAAGTCCAATCCATTCGGCTCTTGGCTCGAATTTTTTATTTCAAAATCTCTACAACATGCATAAAACCCCCTTTGACTCTAGCTCCAGTTGTTGCCCATCAGTTGCATGTTTAATGAGTTTGAATGGTCCTGTAGCTGACTGCGCTTGAGGGAACTGTTGGTAAAGTGCCTACCTGTTGACAATATCCACCTCGATTACTGGGTCTCGGAGACCGTAAATTGTTGCTGAGGGAGACGAGGTGCACAGGATTGGTGATGATGCAAGACTCAAGTAGCGATTTTAATCACTGGGGAACGGGCCACGGTCCAGCCACCTCCATGCGCACATCTGGTATACAGGCTTCCCTAACTCAAATAAATGAAGTACATGCTGAATTAGTGTGAACGAACTCCTGTCTTCACGCCTCTAGTTTTATTCCTTCGGGTTTACACTAGGTTTGAGGTGTGTGGGTGGAGCCGTAGGTGGTGCATTGAAAACCACACATGGTCCCGCAGTGGGAACAAGCGCTCCATGTCTGTTCACGATCACAATTGCAGGCAAATACAGATCTGGAGGTGGCCTATCACATATGCATGTTAAAGGCGTGTGGACAGGCCGCGGATCACTTGTGATGTCCGTACACAAGTTTCCAGATATCATCCATTGCGGTTTGCTCAAGGTACAGGGTGTGTGGAATAGATGGAGTTCTGAGTGGTGCAGCGCTAACCATCCATAGTCACTCAGTCGCAAAATTCGTGCGGCTTTTTACAGGCACTGTGACTAGGGAGTCCGGAAACGAGTGCCAGCGTAAAATGGGCAAAATATCACAAAAGCTTCGTGGAAACAAAAATGAAGAGGATAATCGCAAGGTAGGAAAGATAGATTCACATTATATCCGGGACCACCATCCGGCCTGGTTAGGAAATGGAGGCCAAAAGGTCACCAACTCTGCCATCGCCACGCATCTTGCGGATGCGGTTCACGCCACCAAGTCGGCTGATTCGTTCAAAGTAATCTATCAGGCCCAAGAAAATCGATCAAAGTATTTCCGTAAGCGGATTTTAGACGCCTCAGTAGCCATCGCCATTCGGCTGTACGAACCAGCACTGTGCACGCAGAAAAGGTTCACTCAAGCGTTGAGCCTACCTTGGCCAGGACGGACTGCAGTTGACCTGTACGCGCGTACGACTACAACTGGAACCTAACCGACGGTTTGTAACAGCGCACTAGGATCAATTTGGCCGACTGACGACCCGTTGGGTCTGCATACAAAAAGTTTGCATTTCACGTAATTGTAAAAGCCTGATGAAGAATTACCGAAAACATATGTTCGCTTACACAGACTTCTGATCCATCAATGGGCTTTTTCAATTCAATATCCATTTTTGTGCACGGTTCTGAGGCATGTACAATAGTTTTTCCAACCAGGTGTGTTCGCGGTTCTTGGGAACCCGGTCCCCACCGCGCTCAAGTATAATGTCAGCGCCTTGCCACTCTGTGCCGAAATTGTGCGTCCGGAGTTTCCAGTCAACACCGGCGCGCTCAAAGAAAACGTAGCGGGAAAACTGCTTTGCAGTCGTATGAAGTACATGCCAGATATATCGAAATATATACAGGGGAACCAGTTTACTCAATGGTTGGCTGAGTTTGTCTTATTTGATAATCCGACGGCGAATGGCTTCATTATCATTGTTTTGCAGCCTGTGTACATCAGCGATTTTCCAGTGGCAGCTGTGCTTTGAACCAGATAATCACTAGGCATCGGTTGGACGAACAAGCCTCGTCTTGTGGCCATGAGAGACCAATGATCATGCCATAGCGTGATAGCCGCGTTTATCGGGGAAAAACTGGAGTAACGCTGGGGCCAGAGATACTGGAGTTCAGCAATATCTACTCTGGCTTTGGAATTGCGCCAATTACTAACCTCATCTGCTAAGGCACCTGCGCTATTCTTGCTCCCAAGATAATTGAACGATGGATTTATCACGAACGTAAAAGCAAAGCATTAGCATGTTTCCATGGGTAAGGATTTAGATCAAAAAGTGATGTGTCAAAATAACAAAACTCGTGCCAGTGGACTTACCACAAACTTCCAATCTACACACTGTTTGGTTACGTTATCGTGTACCCCGGCAACTTGGGTTAACTCATGTAATGCAGGTGGTGCAATATCAAGTCGATTTATGGATTCGGACGATATAGAAGCAGGCATGCCAAAATGTGAAAGTAAGTCTCACGGCTGGGACACAAGAAATAAGAAAAGATTCCGGTGGCATTCCAACTGGCTGTTCTGTATCGCCAACTTCAAATAGTGACCTTTCAGTTAGAAGTTGTGGGTGAGTTTCACTTAGCGTCGGCATGGATAGTGAGCGACCTCGAGGATCTGATACACAAAGATGAGACCACCTCGCAGAAGACGATATTGTTCACTAAAACTATAGGCTTTAGTCTCAACAGGTAAGGGCGGTGGAACAATACCTTAAGAATTTTGTCGCCCACCCTTGTGACTTTTCAAACGCAGTGAGGTCGTGCTTTTGTCAGGGGCGTCAAACCTGAATGTCGTACTCAACGTCTGGTCGCCCGTAATCGCTGGGCATTTGCGAAGAGAAGGTAGGATCAAACCGGCCAAACGCCCTCCACAGTAGACCCAAGCGTTGCCTAGCTTTGTACACCTTCATCTCAGAATGCTTGAGCATCCGAAATCATCCTGTACGGCTACCCCACGATCACTTTCATGAGAACTGCACTGCAGGACATGGGTTCCCAGTCGATATTGGTCGGTGCTCTGATGGCGTATGCTGATTACCTTGAATTTGGCAGAGTTAGACTCAAACATGTTCTACGTCGACCATACGGAAGCCCTGCCGAGATCACTTTGTAGTGCTATTTAGTCCTCTGATTTTAATGTGGAATCCGGTAACCAACGTGATCAAATTCCTTCGAGTAATGAAGGGGCATCGACAGATTGCGTCCATATATCATGAACAAACAAAAGATTCCTGGTACATGAACGAGTTTAGCGGAATCCATTTTGCGCTTGCACGAAAATATGGCACCTTTCTAATTATCCGATAAATGCATCCGAAACAACAGATTTCATGACCTTAGCAAGGATGGGAAAAGTGTAATCGGGCGCTAGTTTGCTGGCACTGCACGATTGCCTTATTTGTAGATGGGTGTGGCCATGCCACACTTGCACATTGTGGGGACTGTATCTCGTCGAGAGAGCGCTGGAAAAACTGAGATAATGGTTCAGCCATGCTCGTGGCAGCTAGCATCAATGTCTTCAGGCGTATGGTATCCGGACCAAGTGAACTGTACTAGTTCAGTGACATTAGTCGTCTCAGCACATCCGCATCTGTGAAGGAGATAGGGCTAAGTCCTGGTGCTTATGTGATATGTATGTGGATGATATGAGATGGCGAAGCATTCCGGAAGGTATAAGCCAACTGATACTTATGCACTTTGTGCTTGCCCACAGACTGTGCACATAGGAGGGATGCTACGCTGCATTTTGCGAAGTTTGTTAACATGCCTGTAAATTAGCTTGAGATTGCTGCAGAATTTCTTCGCTAAATCTTGTTGGTGTTTCAATCTATAATTGCGGGCAAGTTTGATACAGTGATTTCGCTCAGTTATGTAAGCGTGCCAGTTTCCCACGTTTGGATCGGATTTGGAAGCTTTCCAAAGTGAATCACTCAGGGCCATTCTTTTCGGCATCCTGCTTCTCAGGAAGGAGTTTACTTTTCTCAGCTATGACGCGTTCTTTACTAAAGTGTTTAACTGAATGACGAAATTTCCGCAAGCCACAACAGAGGGTTGTTCTGCCTGAAACGATCAATCAGTGGTCTTAATGAGTTCAGATAAAATGTTGTGATGTGTTAACATGCGGACATCTTCGATTTCCCTGTTGGACTGTTCAGCGTAGCAGATGTATCGGAAAGGCAAGTGTGGCATAATCACTGCGCCCCAGAGGACTACTCACCAAGCTTATTGACTAAGTTGTGTCAATAGATGTAACGCTCAGCCTCAATCAGGACCATAAAATTCTTCAAAGTGAACTTGGTCTTTTCGCTTAGTAGAACTGCAGCTGAAGCATATAAATGTTAGGCCCTGCTCGCTAGTAACCCCGTACTTCAATTGTTGACTACTTCCAAAGAGGAGCCGCAGAAGATGAGGATGGAAGCAAACGTTACCTAGTCGTACAAAAGCTTCGTATTTTATGTGAACACAGGTCATTCCTGACTGTGCAGCAAACATTTTTAACCTAACAACATGTTCATGAATAGCAGGCGGCGAGTCACAGATTAGTGCGATGCAGTCAGCATACTCCAAGCCACCAATTCTATGATGCAGAAGCGATTGCATGCCTCAAGGTCTACCGGTTTACCAGAGCTATCACCAAGATGGTATCCACAGCGGAGTTGAACAAGAAAAGTGACACGAAACAACACTGTCTCGTAGTACTGTTGATACCGCTCGCGAACTGTTAAAGGTTGTTGATAGATCTCAGTAATAAACTCAGAGCAGGTCTGTCGATGGCCTTGCTAATTGCAACAAATCTTGTGCGAACGATTCATATCGGCTAACCTCTGATCAGCAAGTTCACTGTTAATTGTTGTTTACTCTTAGTTGTTATTTGTTTTATTATTGGAACTCCAACTCGACCATCCAGCAGGATGTGATAGCCCAGGCTTGTTATCCGCATCGTACGAGTATCCATTGCTCATGAAGCATGGCTGTCCTCGCATCCACTGTTCACGTGACGCATGAGTATCTAAGCGAGCATTTTGGACGCAATAACTAGGAGGCCGATCCCTCAATAGTCGGCACCATCTATTCGTTTATTTCGTTTGAAGATATGCGCGGTGTCAGCCAAGGGACAATCATGTGGCATAAGTTCTGTGGTCCAAACTAGTTGGAGAATGGGTTATTTCATCATAGGTGGGTTTCCCTCTTTGAAAATATCCAGATGTAGTTGGTCAGGACCGAGTGATTGCTGACGCCTCATAAAGTGACACCTGTAGAAAATCTCAGTTTTAGATGGCTAGGCGCGTTCCACCACCGTGGGGAATTGAAGGTAATGAGGATCAGTTAAACTGCATTGCAAAGTTCTCTACCCAAGCTACAAGTATACGTTAAGTGGTGTGAATATCCTTCCCATTGACTGTACAGGGCAATTTGCTTACTGTTTTCCTCTTGCCGTCAGTGAGTCGCATATCACTGAGACATGATTGCACATTGGAATGACAGACACTAAAGTTTCGCAACCTGGCATGTCGCTCATCCAAAAGGAAAGACTCATAAAAGGACGAGGGATACTTCTGTATTACCAGAGCGAAGTCGTGGAGGATTCAGACTTGCAGATCTCTGATTCTCTTTGGTGCCGCCTGCATTGAAAAGACAGAGATACTTGGTTTATTTCTTTGGTGTACCGCCCTCCTAATTCTTCATTCAAACTGACTGCCACCTTGCGGTTGCTTTAAGACGCGCCATAAGGAGAGGGTACACTCACATTCTTATTATGGATGAATTCAACGTACATTGTTTAGAAATCCCTGCCACGATTGGAGAACAATTCAAGGCTGATCTGCAGGATCACGTAACCACTGTTCCGCTGTACAGTTACGTCAATTTACCCACTCGATTCAGAACACGTAACAGGCTATTTGTGCTGGATCTTGTGCCTACCAACGAAGAACATATGGTTGATATTGACTGTAAAATGACCGTTGGGTCGCAATGATAATGCAGTCATCAGTTACAATCTCGTCCGCTATGCGGAAGATTGGAGTGAGAACTATGAGACTGTGCGAATCATAACAAGCTACCATCGATTGGCCCAGGTCGTCAGCACCACAGCCCAGTCGTTCCTAGCCGAAGAACCTTCTGAAGTCACCCGGCTAGAGTTCGTCAACAAATTCGGTCCGCTGGCTAAACATGCCTCAGAGATGAGAGTTTACAATTGGAATAAATCAGTTTTTAGTTAGGTCTAGAAGCCAAAATTGGTTCTCAATACGCAACGTAGCATGGCGGGTGTACGAAGAAGCTCCAACGCCAGAAACTTGGGACAAGTACATAGCCCAACGTAACCACTTCACAAAACGCTCAGAGAGGATAAATCCGCTAATCAGCAGAACACCGCGAAAACCTGCAGTGCAAGCCACAAACGGCTGTACATGCTAATGGCCTACGAAAGGTGAGGCAGGGATTTCCTCCACTCACGACGGTCGATGGCCCAACAAAAATGGCTATAGAAGCAATAAGCTTGCTGCAGATGCAATGTGCCCCACGTTTCATAGGGTCTTGCCATGAAGTAAACTTCTAGCTTTCCTCTTCTCCAAGCCAGGGCTAACTCCCGTTACTTTTACTGCTGTAGCTGTAGTGCAGAAGCTGACGTCTCTACGCGACTACAGCTCTTCGGCTGTCGATACCATTCATCCAGAGGTACTGGGTGCAGCAGTAAACCAATTGGCAGGATCTTAGGCTCATTTTTTCCAGCGCTGCGTTGACCAGGGTCAGGTTCCTGTTATGTGAAAGCTTGGAATAACAACGGATTTACAAAGGTGGAAGCAGAAATGAGCACTGCAACTACCGCCCAGTATCACTTGTTCCCATATTCGTCAAGTTCATGGGATGCCTCGCTGCCGGTACACTGCTGTGTTAGCTGAAAAACTGTAACCTCGATACGCCCGAATAGCAAAGCTTCGGTTGTCAGCGCTCATGCACAACGAATTTACTAATCGTACGGAGTACTTGGACCGAGTCAGCTGACGCTGAAGAAGAGGTTAATGTAATCTAGCTGGAGTTTTCGAAAGCACTGTAGCGTGTAGGTCATTGGGCACTCCTTCCCAAGCTCCGGTATTGCGGATCGGTCACCCAGTTTTAAGCTGGATTGTCGACTTTCCCCTTCAACGGCAATTAGTGATCAGAGTTCGGAGCTCTTTCTGGGATCACGTGAAATTCGAGTGTGGTGTGCCACAAGACTCAGTCAGTCCTAGGGCCACAATCGCTTTTGATGTTTATTAACGACCTTGCACAGCAATCGCTTCAAACTTCCTACTGTTTGCCGATGATATCAAGCTTTGGCGCAGGATTCAGGTGAATGCCGACCAGCATCTGCTTCAGAGTGACCTAGACACACTGCATCAATGGTGAAACGAAAATTTACTGCATTTAATGTGAGTAAATGCAAGGTACTCACCATGCGACATTAGAGTATCTACTCATACCGACTCGGAACGAATATGCTACAACAATCAAGTCTCGAACGTGACTTAGGTGTCCTGGTTCAAGATGACTTGGGTTGCTCCAGGCAATCCGAAAAGGCCTCGAAGACTAGAAACCAACAAGCCGGGCTGTTGTGACAAGCGTACAGATAAAGAGACATTACTAATTTTCAACAAATGCTCAGTGGGTATGTTCGCCCCATGTCAAATAGGCAATTCAAGCCTGGCATCCATGGCTGAAACACGACCTTAATGCACTGGAGCAGTCTCAACGTCGGGCATCTAAGAACGTAATTGGAATGCGCAATCTTTCAAATGATCAGAGGATGAAACGATTGGGGGTATTCAGTTGACCGTATCACAGATTACGTGCCGACCTTATAATAGAATATTGATACTCCACGACCCACATTATGTGCACCGCTCCTTACTGCAACTCAGCAGTAATACAAATCTGAGAGGTCACTCCATGAAGCTAGCAGAACCGTATAGCCGTCTGAAGTGCCGCATGAATTTCTTTCCATTCGTGTATATCACCCGTATGATGCTCTCCCTGAATCCGTCGTCCCGGCACCGACAGATTGCACACTCATTCACTTACACTTTGTTACTTAACACTACGTCTCTATCCTACTCCAGGATTTATTTGCTGTTAATCGTGGGTGCTGTGAATGTGCGCGGATTGTAAGGCCAAATCGGAACAAACGATAAGTCCTTTTCATATTTACAGTATTAAGTTTTTTTGATATCAACATTTCGAAATCTTCACCAAACTACCCAACAGGATTTGTAAAGTAGCGCTTCTTAATCCGTATAAATTCGTTATTCACTGTTCATCTGAGAGAAAAGTCTTCGGAAATTCCAAGAGGAATCAGCTCGTCTCATCTGTATGACACGCAGTTTCTATCAATCTTCGCGGTCTTTCTTGCGTGGCTGTCTGAACCCGATCGTTGATGGCTGTGCGTAACGCAATGCACCTAACACTAGCAAATTATGTAGCCCAGCTGCTCTCCCTCATGGCTCAGCGGCTTAATTTGCTGGCTACTTGGCGTCAGCGTCTAGTGGTCATGGGTTCAATCCCTAGTAGGGGACCGAGCAAATGTGCACCACTTACGAGCCCCAGTAGGGCGAATCGTGTCAGGTGCTTTTCTAGATTGTAGTTGATTCATGTAGCTTGTGCGATGCGGGGATGAATACACTCAAATTAGCATAAATTGTTCGATGGTTTTCCAGAAATAAACCTGTTGATACTGTGCCCCAGAAAAATCACAGACAGCCGTGGCGGAGTTGTGCATGGCACTCCCGCTTCGTGCTCAATGTGCCTGGATTTCTGGGGGTGGAGGGCTCTTCAGGTACTGATAATGTTGGGGGAAGAAGCTTTGGATAGGTCAAAACGTTTTGGGTGAGGCCATCGAGTGCTAAAAAATAATGAGCAAATTAACACAGACAAGTGTGTTATCTGTACTGAGAATTATGCTGCAAATCGTCTTACAGTCCGTTAAGCAGTCGTGGAAATGTTATGACAACTTGGTCGATATGCGTCCGTGAATGTCTAGCCGAATTACATCGCCAGACGACGCACTGGCTCCAAGAGAACCGAGCGTTAGTACGCAAGAGATATATGACTTTATTCGCGAAGAGCAGTAGAAGGTGATCACCATTACCTGTCCTACACTTACCACGGTCATGTTGAGCGCCGACTTCATTACCAACAACTTCTAGCCTACCCACCTACGTTTCTAAGTCTCCGGCATGCACCGCGATGTTCATGGACGTTCCTACGCAGATCAGGCAGCTGATAATTAAACTCATCTTTAGGTGAGTACGGGCGGCAGTCCGCGTACGTACACCGCTGTGTCAAACGAATGGCTTTTAGTGGCCTCATGGCTAGACAATCATATGAAAAATCTTGGCCGAATTGTGCAGAGGGCTGTTAACAGAGATCAAACCACATGACCCTGCTCCTTGGCAAGTACTTAACGCAACTCCCAAGCCTGCTCTCCCCGCGAGTTCAGTGCATGCATGTTCGGATAAGCTGAGTGCGTATGTGCTTTGGGAGAACGCAGGTGAGGCCGGTTGCATGCCGGTACTGGAACTATGTCAACGAGTCGCAACGCACCAAAATGTATCGATGTCAAGGGTTTGCGAAGTGCGAGCGACAGCTGCCTACAATCTTATCCGCATAGTCTTCTAAACATTGATGTAGTCCACTGGAATTGACAACGCGGGAGTGCGGGGGTAGAAATTTTCTGCCTGCACGATTGGTTGGCATTTCATATGTTAGAAATTGCTCGGCGACACCTTTAGAACTGTCACTTCAGGTGACGCGCTGATTCTCTTCGTATGCGCCCTGTGCAAACATATCTGTACAAGTTTGGTAAACAATGAAAAATTGAGACGACACTATCAGATGGTCTTTGGGTGAGCTTTTTATCCCTCCACCCTAGATTTCAAATCGTGGACCGATACGCTGTGCATTCTAATTAAGCGTCGCCGCCACCAACCATGCCTTACGCATGAGATAAACTTCACATAGGATGAGAGACGCCTGTAGCAACTTGACAGGTGACTAGTTGCGACATGGAGAAATGTCGTGGGTTTTTATCGACTACTAAATGGAACAGCTAATGTTTGACCTGTTGTATGAACCTAGAGCGGAGGCTTTCACCGGGTTTATTTTGAGCCTCGAATAGCAGTAGATAGTAGGTACATTAGTGGTTTTAGAAGAGATCCGTGGCATGCAGTTCCAGGTTGAATAGAGCGTCACATATTCGGCAGAAACACCAGGTAACTGGTTTGTCCAATTGGAACTCATTAGCAACACTCCTTCTAATATCATTTTGGGAGCTCAATCTAAACTCTTATACACGGATAACACTAGCCCATACCATTAAGCCCTGTGCGAGGGTGGCTGACCACCATGACTGATTAACAGCCATGGTGGAACTCGAATCCCTTCCACTACCATTCGTGTTGCGAACATGCTTCGGACAAGGATAGCCCCAAGAGATACAAGTTCCGGACCAGTTTTGAGACGGATTATAAGAGACGTCCACCCGCCATCCAGCAGTCAGTTGCTCAATTTCCTCTCAATCGAGTACTTAAGGTAGCCTGACATACAACTGTAATAGTACTCCGACTGATACCTTTTATGCTTCCCTGCTCATCAACAGCTGCTGAACCTCAGCTCATGCGTGCAGAAAAATTTCGTGGTCAGCCTCGCACTACTCAGGCGAGGTCAGTGTTCCGTTTCTTCCAACCTGTGTGCATGCAAGCCTGATGACCTATTAGTGGGTTAACCTTTTGCAAATGAATTGCTCGTTTATTGTTCTCTGTATGTAACTTTACCACGGCTGTTACAAATTCTCCAAATCTTAAGTTAGCCCACTTTGTCGTGTTGCGCTGCGTAATCCAAGAAGAAAGTCTGCGCCGTGATCACGAAATCATTATTAGGAAGACCTGCGGTTAGTTATAGATTACATATAGTATTTCGATTATGTCCGTACACTGGCTGGCACTCTTGCACTGGTCTGTAACGTCAGTCGCGTATCATTAGCATGTGCACGTCCGTCACACGATCCACGCTTACAGAGCTCAAGTTTACACTGGGCCTAGCTGTTACCATCATGGATAGACTGCTGGGTGACGTCTGACTGTCGGTCAGTTAATTTAATCGATAATCCCACTGTCGGCTGTTACTTGTGTTACTGACAGGATCTCAGGCGTATGCCATCCACTAGCCGTACGGCCGACTAATACGCTTTTCTGTTACACTCAACCGAAAGCAGAACAACAGTATTGCAAATGGAAGTTTAGTAGAAGCAATGGCAATAGTACATCAGCAGTCCACACTGGGTACAGAGCAACTGTTTAGTTTTTAAGCAAGTCACATGTCTTAGCTAAGTACTCGCTGGTTAGTCGGGAGATGGACACTCACGTACTAGCGCACACAATGCAGCTCCGCAGGCTAGGTAGTGTGGCATGACCTTGACGCGCTCAACGTCCGTATCACCGACCAATCGACTTTGCTTTGTTTTCGTCTGACTGTTCATCAGTACCGCATCGATTCCACTCGCCCCCGGTCTCAGCTACCATCACACCTTTTCCTTTTACGTTTTTACGACAATGTCGCAATATGTTCTGTACTGTCTTCCAATGTGTGTACGCCTACTGCCTTGGGTTGGTGTAACGGGTATCCTATGCTGCTGCCGCTATTGCCAGTCCACGCTTTGCGGTGTCATCCCGTGACCTGCTGCTTTTGTTGTTTAATGCGTTTGCTCTCTATACTGACTTCATAACTCGGTTAACCATTCGACAGTCCTCAGGGACTCTTGGAACTAACTCTTTGCATGGCGTATTTGTCTCGCGGACAAAGACGTTTGAGTACTGCTTACCAAGCACGCATGCCTTGTCATAGTCGCTATAGGCATGGGTCCCATCTCCTCGAAGCAATGTTGGAATGGGCGAGTTTGCACCACAGCGTCGTTTAACGTAAGCAAAGAATCTCTTGGGATTTTTCGAAGCAGTATGAGCTAAGCCCTTCTCATACTGAAGCCGGGCCAACCTAAGATGTAGCTTGCACTCATTTCGAACCAACCGATATTTGTCAAACGTGCCGTTTGACGGAGCTGTTCGGTAAGCTCGCCAGCATCTAGACCGCTTCTTTAGCAGGCCCTTCCCCGCGGAATCTATCCACGGAGGCTGCGCTCTCGATTCCCTTCTTTTTACCAGTGGGAAGTGAGGTGCAGAAATGTCGACGAGGTGAGCCTTAAGCTTTTCCCAGGCTATATGAACAGTGTCGGTATCAGATATCACACAAGGCGATGACCTAGCTCTATCCCGCATCGCTTGGAAGTCCGCGGCCCAAATGTTCGGATACCAACTGGTAGTAGCTTGGCAAGACCTGATAAGAGCACACTGGAAAGACAAGCAAACGTGATCGCTAGCGCCAAGAGGCGAGTCATATTTAATGTCATTTACAAAGTCAAGTGACTTAGCAAAAACAAGATCTAAAATGGACGGCTGCTGATTGCTCATGTACCTAGTGGGGAGGTCCACGAACTGGTGTAGTGGTACCTGCAGCGTCAAGTCCAGCAGTTCTGTACCGAACGATTCCAGCGTCGAACTGCAAGATAGATCATCCCAACAAACATCTGGGAGGTTAAAGTCTCCCAGCACCAGACACTTGTTCGCAGAGTGAGTGCGTATAAAGTCAATGATTCCACTGGAGGTGCTCATAGGGCTTCTATACACTAACACAACCGTAACCTGAACCGAGGAAGCGCAAATCAAGACTGCGAGAGCCTCAACAGATTTGTCGAGAGACTGAAAAACGCTGGTCCTCAGTACGTCGATGTGATAACTCACATAAAGAGCTACACCACCCCCTTGACGGCCAATGGAGCGATCAGCGCGAAACAGTGCGTAGCCAGGCAGATATACTTCATACCATGTCCAACCATTGCTGCAGAATCTGATTATGGCCAAGTCGCCTGAGTAGTACTTGGTTCTTTCTATACTTGCTTGTTCACACTAACTACTGATGACGATTGTGCTGAACACACAGCCTGGGATAACCCTTTTGTTTGCGGCATCTCTGTTCTGTTGTTTGTGTCCCTGATCCTCGGACAATGCCACAACTTTTATCTTCTTGGGATTTCTACCAGTGTGATGCTGGCCATCTGTGCCGTTCTATGCATGCAAACTGCGGAAGTTAATCCTTCGTGTAAAAATCATCATTCTTACTTTCCATTCGTCTTAGTTCCTTATTATAAAAGGGCTGGAACCAGACATCGAGGGACGGTGGTTAGTTAGACTTCTTGCAGAGGTGTTATCACAGACTGGATTCTCACCAATAGGGGTGGCTTTCGATTGTCCTTAACTATTTCAGCTGTCAGATTTTTCTGTAGTCTGTATTTTTCCAGTCTATACAACTGCCAAATCTCCCTATTTCTATCATATTACCAGAGCAGACTTCAAGCATGGTGTGTGAGATGAGGACTGAACAACGAAGAGAGATTGTTGAAGTTACATTTTCCACTGTGACCCACCGATTCCATTGGCAAAACTGCAACCTTTCCCACATAATGAAACTATAATGCCATTCTGAAGTAGCCTTGTGCAGGATCAGTGTGCTCCGAGAAAAGATGATGATTAGGGAAATATTTAGTGTTGCTCATCCCAACACTGGCACTCCACGACCGCGGTTCCGTCTTGGTTTGAACTCATCAGGTGAAGAAAGTCTTAGTTGGAGTGGAAATCAAAGCCTAGGGGTTCACGGCTGACGCCATAAACACTATGCCAATGAGGTCCGCGTGCAACGCTTGGTACAGCGAAAAGGAATTCAAAGTTGGACTTGGAGCATCCGCTGTGTGTTTGGGTTGCTACAAGCAACCTCTATTGAGACCTCGGTTAACTTGAGGTGCACCTCGGTCATGCCGATCACAAGGACGGTATGTGAAATGGAAATGTTTTGGTGTTGCTCATCCCAACACTGGAACCCCACGAGCGCCGTTTTGTCCTGGTTTGAACTCCTAAGGTGGAGCTAGCCTGAGTTGGGGGTGGAAATCAGAGCCTAGTGATTCACGGCTGACGACATAAACACTATGCCACTGAGATCCGCGAAGAACGCCTAATGCTGATTGCGGGTTTTGCAACTGTTTTGACTGCACGTTAACTTTGGACCAGACATTTTCCTACTTTTCTAAACTTGGTTTTCTCCTGAAGCAGACGCCTATGTTGGTGTTGTCACGTTACATACCTATCTGCGGAAGAACACGATTTTGCACCAACTTCCGTGGCATAAGACAGCGTCGTGTTTGCTCTAGGGTCATTGCAAGATCTAAAAGCTGATGTAATAAGCCTCAGTAATAATTCATCGAATTCAACGTTTAGCTGCGTAGTCACTCACCCACTCGTAGGTGCGCGGTGTACACCGTTGTTGGTGTAGCACTCGTAGGTCTTTCCCACTTGTTGAACAAGGAAACCTTGTATTCCCCTTCTATTACTCTTATACAGGCCAATTCAAGGTGAAAGTGCAGATGACGAGAAAAGAGGAAAAACCTTCCTTGATCTACAAAACATTTTGCAGTTTGCCGATGGTGGGTTTGGATTTGACAAGAATGCATACAGGGTGAGTCGAAAGTACTTACTTGTTTGGGCCGGCGTTACGTTGTAATGCTTGGATATAGCTTGGTGATCCCAAGTTATTAACTGGAGTACTCCTTGCATGCTCGAATCGCCATATGATTTTGTATAACCGTATGGTATTTTTCCGGATTGTATCTATTCAAATCAGTTGAGAAATGTGAATCATTGTGCTCCTTCTACCCATTTGGTCAACGCAGACAGAAGACAAAAGGTTGCGATTTAGTAACATTTCGATTACTCACATCAGCCGCAAACATAATCCATTTGGGTAAAAATGTAACGTATGTGCATGTGGAACGAAATTATTAGGGTACGTCAAATTTGAGCAATACAAGACCAAGGCCAGCTGCCAGATTGCCTCAGTTGCTTTTGCGCACACAGTACCGGCCGGTTTACCGCAATCAGTAATGCCTCACTGACTGCCAGCATTTTCGACTTGCGGTTGAGCAATAGCCCTTTGAAGGCCTTCGATGGATTCACTTGATGGCCTGTCATCAAGAGGTATTTTGTAATAGACGTGGCGGGATTCCAACTCTCCAGTTGATCCTTCACTCCATGTTGTATCATGGATTGCTACAACACTTTTGGGAAATGCTCAGCCACCCTTTGGGCCAGTCCCCGTTCGGTCCTACCTATACGTTAGACGTCACCGCAACTGCAGGTGAACTGGTAATTAATATGAGAGGCCATACCGACTGGCGTACTGTCCGGACGGAAGTTGAGCTCCAGTCTCCGTGTTGTGGATCCGTAGACACGCGGTATTATAAGTGCGCGTTACAGCATACCCAATTTTATGCACAATTTCATTTGAAACATTGTCCCCTTTGAAAGGTAGAATTAAAAAGGCATCATTTTTTCACCGTTTGTACTGGTAGCTTCTCTTTGTAAAGAAATAAATTTCTCCGGATACCCGTTTGATAAAAGACTCCTATGTATGAACTGCTCTTCACTCTGTAGCATCCCTGGACTGCAAAAATGCTTGCGTCTGTAGTAAAGGGTTCTGACGAGATCGCGTTTGTATGCAACCGGTGCGAAGCTGGTGAAATGCATGTATTGCACACTACAAGTTGCTTTACGGTAGACAGTGCGTTTGCGACTGATGAGATTAATCGAAATGTTAACATATCGCAACCTTTGTCTTCTGTCTGCGTTGACCAAATCAGTTGAGTTGGTCTCATCCTGAGAATATAGCAGTTCACAATTGATTACACCCATAACGCAATCGCCTTTATCCGTAGTGCAGCAGCTTGCATCCTTATCGCAAAGACTTTGCTCCGATACTCAAGAAAATTGTATCCCCTACTCCCTGAGTGGTCAAGCGCTCTCAGCCAATATGCCGGCATGGTTGTTTGGGCTAGGCACACCTGAGACACATAGCCGCCGGTCGATGTCTTGCTACATGGACGTCAACTATCCGCTCGTATAAGTACGCATCAGAATTGGACAACAAGGGGGGCGGAAACAGGAGCTTGCTTACGGACTGGTTCCAAAATCCAACGCCTGGGATGTGAAGGCGAGGTTAGCACAGTTTTGGTGTACGTAGGTGTAGCAGTGAACATGTCCGGAACACAGGGGCACGTCCGTTGCAAATGGAATCAAAACGGTCCCACTTAAAGGGCTTGAGTGAGCAAGCCATATGTTCCTTTGGATCAAGACAAGTGAGGCACGGATTGTAAACGCTAAATGCTTAGGAATCGGTGTGCGATACGCATATCCACCGGTTGTCCAAATTCAAGGACGGAACAAACTGCAGATCCCAGAAAATAAACTCTCGAGCCGGAGCTGAACCATACTGCCCATGATTATTCAAAAGCCCACAGTCGGTAGGATGATGGTGCCGTTGGATACCAAAAACGGTTTCCTCACATACAAACTTGCAAGCAAACCTTCGGTTGACACTGCAATAGACTGATCACGACAATAAACACAGCCAGACAATGCGTAACAAAATGCAATAAGCTATTACAGATCGGTTGGCTCGAAGTCAATCTTGTAAGCTAACAGCGATTGGCCGGTCAAAATTGTACCAATAAAACAGCGATTGATACAAGATAGGCAGGTAAATTGTCTGTCCGACGTAGCTAGATCAATGCGATTATGACCGCGTCGGCTGACTCAGGCTATCTGTAATTCATACATGCCATGCTCTGAATGCCGTGTAAAATAACGTGGGCGAAGTTAGCAGAAGTTGCAGTCTCGGTAAAAATGCCAGGCACCATAGAATCGGCACGGATAGAGTGGGGACCTCGCTCGGTTGAGGTGGGAAGACCGCTCCGAAGATCGCGGCTTGTGTGCGGCGACTGTCTGAACCAGAACAGGGGTGGAAGCGTTCTGGATCATCTCAGAGTCGTGTTTCAGCTTGCTCAGCGCTTGACGCTCAGGCAGCTTATGGAATATGACTGTGTCATCCTGCTGCAGTTTGGACTGGAGGCTCGTTCGGATCTCTGCATCATAGACGAACTGAAGGCCAAAAATGAACACCAGTCTTCTGTGAGGGGGCTAAGTTGAAACCGTTCACACTCCTGATTGTGGATGCCTGTATACGTGATCAAGTCATCGGCATCCTGTTTGATTACCTGGAGTCATTGGAACTGCGTGTTGAACCGCGAGGACTGTCCGTCAAACAGCTGTGATATCCTGCGGAGCATCTCGTCAAAGGCATCATCCCGGGGGTTCTTTGGCAAGATGAGGTTGGTATACCGTTATTGCTCAACCGTGTCAACTTTGTGCAGAAGCAGTCAGACTTTCCAAGCGTCATTCTGGCAGGCCAAGTCAACAGTGAATTGGTCCTTGTACCATTTACACCAAGCATCGAAGGTTATTTGAGCGCTGGGAGCTTAGAGGAACCCCGAGATCCTGCCAGCGATATTATCGACCCATTGTGAATTAGCAGCGGAACCTGGCTGAATGGAAGAACTGGAGAGTTTCGCGGTTAATGCGGCCATAAAACGGAGCTACTTTTGAAACAGCACCTTAAAATCTTTGTACGCAACTTCCATGCTTCGAAAAACCCCATTGCCACTTTGTTATTACTTGGTCCTTGGTCACACCGTGTGTATTACAGATTGGTACGACTCTCCTAGGATGATGAACGAGCGTGAGGTAGTATGGTACCTCACACTGAAAGCAGCTGACAGAATTCGACTTCACACAACCCGGGAGACTTGGACACTACACGGTTCTAGGTACACAGTTAAACCGAGCATTAACATCAATCGGGACTCTGACCCAGAGAGATGAGAACAAAGGACAGACCCTTCGCGTCAGGCACTTTACTCGCCAGACCAAGCAATTACAGGGTAACCCAACCTTGCTTAAATACAATGATTGGTGAAATGGGATTTTAATATAGAATGGTAAGCAAGCAACGGTAAATGACTGGTTGCGAATAGCAAGCGAGGTTAAGCTCTGCGATCACACGTTCCAACTTAGCATGAAAATGGATTTCTTGCTCTTGAGGCTTCTTGATCGCAGACCACTGCTGCACGAACTCATGCTGCAAAATAAATGTATAGCCCTGTAGTTCACTCCTGATTTGCGACTACCCTCTGACCCAGCGGTAGCTTAGCCGAAGAAACTCACCAGGGTGACTGTTGGTGACTTGACAATACTCACTTGACTGGTCACCAATTTGGAGTAAAAATTCTCTACTTTCCTACAGGACACTTGCAACAACACCTGTGTATTTCCTTCACAAACACCCGTTCGCGCGTATAATTCCTGATTCAGTTGCTATCATCGCCCACTCTTTTTGGGGTTACTTTGCGTAACAGATAGCTTGCTGATCACTGTTCACTAGCTGGTCACTGTGAGTACTAAACACTTCAGTGGGAATGCGGGCAGTTCTTCTCATGTGAATGTTAAGTGCTGCATACTTACAATGCAATGTTGCTGGTGGGCAGCACCTCGCATTAATCCGCCTCAGATGCGGTCCCATTGATCGAATTGACCAGTTCCCTTCAAAATGTTTCGCGCCCTCAACCGGGATTATGTGTCACGATCAGTTCAAACAACCAGTATTTCAAAGTAGCTCACACCTCGTCGTTCTTGTATTTAACAAATTACACAATCGCTAGGTCAATTGCATCCATATTAGGGTCAACTTTCTCCCTAAGAAACTCGTGTTCTTCCGTAAATCACTCAAGGTCGTTCGCACTTGTCAAATCGCATCCAGCGCGCCTGCGTGCATGTACTCGCTTTAGGTGCACATTGATTGAGGTACAAACAATCTTAGGAGACTTACAGAAGGGCATCATTTTACTACGAAACGAGCAGTGCTGCACCCGCTGGGACTCGTCAGATATAAACTAACCTCAAACACTCACAAGATTTAGTAATACACTCTTATCCAATCCATGCATAGTGTTGTTGCCCTGACCGACTGGACCTGCGTATTAACCTGCCCGAGAACATGTGCTGCCTGCGTGACTACCTGACAATCGTTGTCACGATCAATAGTTTCTGTTAAAACGGTGCGCATCAGCTCTAATTGTTCGAGTTGTCCTTAACGGCACCGACAGTCTTTGTGCTTTCAAATTCACAAACATTAAGGAAAAATCATTTCACTCCTCCAATTGTATCCTCCTGCGAAGCCAGATACGGATCTAGTCCAAATCTTGGAGGGTAGTCAAAGCTAGCATGCAAATAGAATTTGCCTTAGAGATCTCTCACAACGAGACTCAGTCAGACAACTACTGCAGCCCGATAAAGCACCGCTATTTCAACCTTTCTAGGATCGTCAGCAGTGCGCATTCCATCTGTACACTGCGGCTAGGATCTGCAACCCAGTAGCCAAGCGTCCGTGATTAGGGCCATCGGAATCAGCGGTGCCAGGCATAGCTTTTCAAATATCTAAAAATATACCCAGGACCTGTCATCCCTATATGAATGAAGCGAAGGTAGGAAAATGAGGCTTTCGGCAGACAAACTCGGGTACTTTGTCACAGGCACAGTATAACCGAAGTACTCTTAATAGTACCCCCATCGCAAGTGCTTATTCCGTTGGGGACCTGGGAAACAGAAACCCTAGCAGCTTCGACTTCTCCGGACACATCGCACACCACGTAGCGGAAGCGAAGCAGTTAAAATGCTGCACCCCTATGTCAATTTTACCATTCCAAAGACAACTTGAATTATTCAAACTCACAGTGCGACCCACTCTTGAGTACTGCAGAATCATACATACCCACTTAGGCAAAACATTTAGAATTGCTTTGGAAAATGTCAAGTGCTCATTTACCAAAATGATTTCGAAGCGCTCATCAACGCTTAATTATGAGGAACGATGTCCTTATCTCCAGCTTGGCCCACTCAGGCCTCGACGGCTGAGAAACACTGTCACTCTCCTCTACAGTATACTATACTTGCGGGTCCTCTAAACTAGCACGGCTGTCATCTTAGAAAATGGCTGAACCTCTCCCACTCACAGTGGGAGTTGTCTACTATTCTTACGGCGGAGCAGAAAAAATATCCGCCTACATTTCTTCTTGGTGACGTAGGCTCATCTGTGGAATAAACTACGGTGGCAATCAGGGACAAACCATCCCGTCTATAGTTCGGGCACATTTAAGGACCTTCCTTTCCATGTTAAATGTGGTCAAACTTGCCTACTTTCAGCAATCCACGAATGCACCCATGGTAACCGGCTCGAAAAAGATGTGACAAAACTAGCATCCAAAAATTAAACCTATTACGTACTCTACAAAACATTGTGTCACCGCTTCTTATTGTATGGAAACTTATAAATGGGCTGTTGACAAAACTCGCTGTAAAAAGGGACCAGCACACAAAAAGCAAAAGTCTCACCGGTTTATTTTCGATACCTATTTATGTATTTTGCTCTAATGTGCTCACTGAGCCTCTGCTTCCATACGTTTTTCCGAATTTACCAGCGCTGAATAGCTAACTATGCTGTCTAGCCGCGTTTGCTTTATATGTTAATGAATTCATTGTACCAAATTTCTATTATTATTCAGTCAGTTAGACTTTCGTAATACGAACATCACGAAAATGGTGCAGGAGTACAACACCAAGCTCTCTGCTTACTGAGGCATTTCCAAAGGTAGGCGGATAATTGAACAAGGAAGTACGTGAATAAACTCACACCTTCACTCTTAGAGGTGCACTCGATAGGTTAAGTGGTCTATGACAAGTCTGTCTCTATTGTGGCTGGTACGAAGTAAATATACCTAACCCAGACGAACATCCGCCTTGGCTACTGATAGAATTTAATCCTAGGCGGTCAACTAGCTAAAGCGAATATTGCAACTTGCTCTGTGGGATTCGGAATGTTCTCTACGCTGAAGGGATAATTGCAACGCTTCCGTTGTACTATTGAGCAGGTGGTCAGGAAATTAGACAACTACCAGTTTTCATACAACTAGTTATTTGCGATCGCCAGGCACCATCAAACATTATACTATGGAGACTATAAAGGCTAAAAACCAAGTGCTACCACTGCAGTATATTTTTGCCGCTTAACTAGAGACTAGTTACTAACTCAGAAGGCTAGACACTAATCTAACTGCTAATATTGTACAGCTACTAATGATACATACACGAGGGTGACTTATGTGCTTGTGTGATGCCTTTGCGTCCAATTCCAATTGCGCTGCGGTTGCGAAGATGGCTGCCTCGGGTCTTGAGCACGTCCCTTGTCCCGTCCTTCCGATTGTGTGTTGCGTCAACGTGACAAGTATATGCGCTTTGCATGGGTGTGCGATAAGGTGCATCCTCAATCGCCCATGTTTGTCACGTACTTGACGCGCCGACTTGGCAGTGGATAGAGGTCATGCTGTTTTGACGCCGGCTTGGGTCACGTGGTATAGATCACGTGGTGTGTGAATTAGGCTTCACCGTTTGTTGGGCTACATGAATATACAGTTGCAAAAAGGACTGTTTTGATAACGTAGTAAACGGACCTAACACAGTATTCCTGAACTTAATGCTGTCACTTTAGTTGCTAACAGTACTGTTTTGATCCTAACTCGATTCTGTTTGGACGCATTATGGTATTTGGCGTAGAAAACTTCTGCACAGGTGCCCAACTTCGCTAACATTTCAAAGTAGCTAGGGTGCCATGGGACATTTTTGACATGTTATTGTATTTAATGCACCCCAACTTGTTTTTAGTACTCAGTACGATCCCGCCGGTGAGTTCCATTTATGAACAACCTCTACTGCTTTAGTACGCCTTATTCTTTCTCATACACACTTTAGTTCAAGAAAGAAAAGGTCCTCATAGATGAGGTTGTGCAAATTTTGACGATGCCGTCTGCATTTCGAACACCAGCGATGCTTCAAACCGCCAGAGTAGCTGTGTTAGCAGCCGCCGAATCCTTTGCCGATTTTCCATTGGATATGCAGACACAAATAATCTCACGATCCTGGTATGAAAGGTGAGTTCAAGGACAGCTGCCCCGAGTTCCACCACGTTGAGAATATTCCGTTTATTATCAGTTAACGATCCATCATTCTTTGTGTTTGAAATTGTCTAAAGGGTGATGGTGCTTGAAAATATGAGTCTGATACATTTTCACCTGTGTCGTTCAACACCTGAATGAACACCGAGTCCCTGGTTGGTCTGCGCGTAAATCATTATACTCACTCTATTGTCTCCCCGTTATTCTAACTTAATTTCTGGATACAAGCCTGTGCCCGAAGCCATCCGTCGTGGGCAAATTCGCTGCTGATCTATCGAGACAGAACGGGTACGGATATTCTTTCCGGTTAAACATTGTTCGATTATCACAAGTTTGTATTTGACTCAGCCTGAGGAGGTTGTAGGATATAGCCTGTATGTTGTCCTCCGTATGATTCACTGTCATTAAATATTTTGTAGGTATCCTTACTCACTGAATGTCCAACTGCCGTCATCTTTTACTTACAAAAACAGCTCAAAATTGTGCGTGGTGGCACATCCCGGGTGCAGGTTAGTGGAAACGCGACTCGTACAGAGCCGGCCTACACTTTAATGACATTCGCAGCGGTAACTAGAGATATTACCACAGCGTGATGCATGCACTATAACTATGTAAACCCCTAAGGTCTTTGCGCGTTTAGTGAGTGTTTGGTCGTGTGGAGTTTGTGTGGTCAGTTTTGCACTGCTGAAGACTTGGGGAAACCTATCCACTCTGCATGCATAGGGCGGTGGTTTTGTTGTTATTCGTGCTTCTATGAGAACCGCTGTCTCGATGATCGTGTAATTTGTGTGCACAAAAATTCTTAGACAGTCAGCAACCGGATGGTGAAATCTGATGATGGCTTGCAGCGTTAAAACACATCTTACGCCATCAAACTCGCCGTTTTACTCGAACACCAGTAACGTTTTATGTTTGACCCCACAGTAACCATGTGCAACGTCCGCCATTTGAACAAAATTGTTTGGAAGCATTAACTCTTGAACGCATTCGTGTTCACCTAACTGACAAGCACATCTCCGGTGAAATCCATTCTTACCTGCACTGAAGTTAACCATTTCCTCTCGGTTGAGTTGCGTCCGACCAAATGTGGTGACAACAATGGTAATTACCTTGAAGTTCTGCAGGTTTCGCTAACTGTGAACCGATAACACCTATCTAAACGCATAGTCTAGGCTGTAATAATAAAGATAGTATACCGATCGAGTTGTTCTGAAATGACCGTGGTTCTACATTATACTTAATAAACTACAATGAAAACGTACAGTTCGGGAATTGGTGAAGAGACTCGCAAGTATAGAGAAATATTTCCCTGGGCTTATTGCAAAATATCCGAGCTCGTTCAATTGGGAAATATGTGAGGCGTTAAAACGATGCATCCGCATACCTGTGATTACCCCATGTTGAGACAACTACTTCATCTGCGCACACCAAGCTGCACGCGAGGACACCGGTATAAACTTATCGTCCCGGATTAGAAGCGGGTCGCCCATCAACTCTGTTTCGAACGCAGAGTGGTGAATGTCTGGAACGACCTGCCTCAGCATATAGTAGAAGCGAACACAGTGTCTAAATTTAAGATGCTACTAGACCAACAATTTGCAGAGGCAAAGTACAGAGAGCGAAACGATGAATAAAAAGTTCATGTCCGAAAACGACGAATGATGCAGCTACACAGAGAAATCTCTACTCGCTGCTTCCCACCAGTTCTTAGTTCTCATTAGCATCATCAATCTTCATCATCATCATCAACAACATCATCATCATCGTCATCATCATCATCATCATCATCATCATCAATCATCATCATCATCATCAT
Source organism: Dicrocoelium dendriticum (assembly GCA_944474145.2). NCBI lineage: Eukaryota > Metazoa > Platyhelminthes > Trematoda > Plagiorchiida > Dicrocoeliidae > Dicrocoelium > Dicrocoelium dendriticum. The sequence goes on along the minus strand of OX104059.1, from coordinate 28,334,315 downwards.
CATCATCATCATCATCATCATCACCATCATCATCATCATCATCATCATCATCATCATCATCATCATCATCATCATCATCATCATCATCATCATCATCATCATCATCATCATCATCATCATCATCAACATCATCATCATCGGCATCATCATCATCATCATCCTCATCAACATCATCATCATCAACATCATCATCATCATCATCATCATCAACATCATCATCATCGTCATCATCATCATCGTCATCATCATCATCATCGTCATCATCATCATCATCGTCATCATCATCATCATCCTCATCATTATCGTCATCATCATCATCATTCATCATAACTTCTGTATCTCTTAATTACACTGATTTGCTAGTGTGGATCGTACTTATTTTTAAGATGACGAAGCGGTCTCCTTGTGGAATTTGCTGCTAGATCGTCGGACATAGAGCTAATGCGATTTCTTGCAGTATCTGCAGCGCAAAGCTTCATATTTCGTGCGTTGGTCTGACTGTAGACCAATTTCGTATAATTCAGGGCATTAAGAGCGAATTTTTGAAGACCGTTTGTAAGCAATGCCAAGCTAATCTTGTGCAGAAGAAAACGGACACGTCTAACAAGCGGATCAGCACAACGAAGTGCTCTAGAATGCCCAGCTCGCCTTGTGCTTCACCACAGTCAGTGAAGCAGCCAACGCCTAGTACCTCATCGCATCCATCGCGGAAACAAGGTACTAAAGTTCCATCAGACTCTCCCTCAAGACCTACTATATGTTCAGCTGACAGTAAAGTTCCAATTTGCAATAAACAAATTGAGGATAACGATTGGAGAGTACAAACATCGAAGAAACCAAGACCAATATCTAATGACCTGAGGCGCCGTAGCCTCATGGTCTTTTACGCACCTGAGTCAGGTGATTCTAATCCTCAGGTGCGTTATGCACATGACGTCGAATATTTGCAATCATTGATTGACAAACTACTCGATGTAAATGAGGACGGGCTCAAAGTGCAGCAGATCGCCCGTCTAGGAAAGAGAATGGAGGGCAAAAGTCGGCCCATGAGGGTGACATTTGCCGAAGAAGCAAGTACCAAGTTACTATTGTCTCGCCTTAATAGGCTGAAGGGTATGAAGATCCACGTGCGCGCTGACTTAGAACCGGCAGACAGAGAGAAACTCAAGTCTGCCATGATTGAACTAAAGCGGCGCACGGAGGATGGAGAAACAAACCTCCGTATTGTAAATTTTCGAGTAGTTGCCCGGGTTCCTCCACGAATCCGGATCAACAGGTTTCTAATACTTCAGGCGCGCCCAGCGGGTCCTACCGCGGTCTGCGCGTAGCCTTTACTAACGTATGCAGTTTGATGAACAAGCGCGATGTGCTGTACGACTTCGTAAGCTCTCAGCGACCGGACGTATTAGGCCTTGCTGAGACATGGTTAAACTCCGAGGTAAACGCCCAAGAAGTGGAAATCACCGGCTACTCATGCTTCCGCTGCGATAGACCATCAAATGATCGCGGTGGCGTTCTACTTTACATAAAGTCTTCCTTGTGTGGGAGACTAGTGAGCGCCTATCAAAGCGCTGATGGTCTATGTGAGCAGTTATGGTGTTCGATACACCTCAGACGCTGCGAGTTGCTCGTGGGCGTGGTATATCGCAGCCCACTGAGCCGCAGTTTGGACTGGTTGCCGCATGTCCGCAACCACATGAGTCGTCCGATGTTCCTACTCATGGGCGATTTCAACTTGCCCCGAATACAGTGGCCTGAAGCTGAACTTCTCCCCGGCCACTGTGAAGTCGAGAGGAAGTTTACGGAGTTGATATTTGAAACCGCGGCCACACAGCACATCAACCAACCGACACGCATTACAGCGCGCGCGACTCCATCATGCTTAGACCTGCTGTTGACTAGCTGTGAGCAGCGTGTACATAACATTCAAGTCTTAGAGCCTCTGGGAGCGAGTGACCACTCAGTGATCATAGGCAGTTTAGAACTACCGCTACCGTATCCTCTCCCACTAGAGTCAGCCTTCAACTATTGGAAGGCGGACTTTAATGGCCTCATTCGAGCAGCGAGCCAGATAGACTGGTCTTTACCACAGGATTCATCTATTGAAACCTGTTGGGCTATCATTAAAGAGGGAGTGAAATCGTTGTGCGCCCGATTTGTGCCCCTCAAATTTCGGAAAGTTGGGCCAGTCAAACCACATTGGTTTGACAAAGAGTACAACAAAATGGCCCGACGGCGACGTAGACTATGGAACAAATTCGTGTTATCTGGCTCTGATGAGGACTACAATGCGTACAAGGTACAACGAAATCGCTGCAACAACGCGAAAACAAGCAAACGCAGAAGCTTCGAAGAGGAGCTTGCAACTGCCGCAAAAACTGCTCCCAAGAGGATCTTCGCATATGTGAAGCGGCGCCTAAGGCCTATAGCTAATATCCCAGTGTTAGAAGGCTCAGAAGGACAGCCCCTAACCTCGAGTACAGATCGTGCGTCAGCATTGGCAACGCACTTCGCCTCCGTATTCGCAAGTGACCAGGTGTCTGTAATGAGTTCGACGAGCACCGCTCCAGCCGAACTTAACAGCCTGGACTGCAATATTGAGGATGTACGCAAGATTCTAGCAAATCTTGACGGGACGAAACCTGCTGGGCCAGATGGTATACACCCACTAATCCTCAAGTCATTATCGACCATAATTGCACCTTCTGTAACTGAACTGTTTAACAGGTCACTATCCACTGGTCTACTACCGGACGACTGGAAATGCTCAGTCGTAAAGCCTATCCCGAAAGGTGGTAACCCAAGCAAAGTGGATAACTACCGGCCGATCTGCCTGACGGCAGTTTTGGCAAAGACGCTCGAGAAGATCGTGAAGAAGAGCCTTCTGCAACTTCTCGAGTCGAAAAACCTGTTAACCTCCGCACAGCATGGTTTCCTGAAAGGTCGTTCGTGCATCACCAACCTACTGTTGACGAGGCACGAATGGTTACAAGCGCTGAACAAAGGCCAATCGGTTGACGTCATTTACATTGACTTCAGTAAGGCTTTTGACAAGGTTAACCATGCAGTGCTCCTTGACAGACTGAGGATGTGCGGTGTTGGTGGTTCGCTGCACAAATGGATCAGAAATTTCCTTATTGATCGGAAGTGGAGAGTCCAGGTGGACAACCATCTAACTGACTGGTATCCATCGAGCAGCGGCGTGCCCCAAGGCACTGTACTGGGACCGATATTGTTTCTAATCCATATAAACGATGTGCCTCAGCTACTACAATCACATTGTGCTTTGTTCGCAGATGACTTGAAAGTGTGGAGAGTAATCCGCACACTCAATGATTGCGATTTACTTCAGCAGGATCTCGACCGCCTCTCAACATGGTCTGCAGAGGTTAACCTTCCGATCAACCCTGCTAAGTCGCAATTATTGAGGTTGGGTAAGTGTGAGCACAGCCGAACGTACACAGTGGCTGGTCAACCGTTGCATCCCGCTCCTTTCGTGCGCGACCTCGGTGTACTCTCACGCTGCGACCTAAATTCCATTGACAACACGAATAGGCTGTACCAAAACAGCCTTCGTATGCTTTGGGCTCTCAGGCGCAGCTTTAGCACTTGGTCCGAAGAGATTGCCACTCGCCTCTTCGTCTCGATAATACGACCAATGCTAGAGTACGGCACTCCCGCATACTGTCCCATCACCCGGGGCGAAGTAGAAAAGCTTGAGCGGGTGCAGCATGTAGCCACCAGGCTGATTCCCAACTTACGAGGTATGCCATACGAAGACCGATGTAAGAAACTAGGGTTATACACCCTATCTTATCGTCGGCTGAGGGTTGACCTCATCATGACGCACCGGATATTACATCTGGGTGATTACCCCATGTTGAGACAACTACTTCATCTGCGCACACCAAGCTGCACGCGAGGACACCGGTACAAACTTATCGTCCCGGATTTGAAGCGGGTCGCCCATCAACTCTGTTTCGAACGCAGAGTGGTGAATGTCTGGAACGACCTGCCTCAGCATATAGTAGAAGCGAACACAGTGTCTAAATTTAAGATGCTACTAGACCAACAATTTGCAGAGGCAAAGTACAGAGAGCGAAACGATGAATAAAAAGTTCATGTCCGAAAACGACGAATGATGCAGCTACACAGAGAAATCTCTACTCGCTGCTTCGCACCAGTTCTCAGTTCTCAGTTCTCATCATCTCATCATCATCAACATCATCATCATCATCGTCATCATCATCCTCGTCATCATCATTATCATCATCATCATCATCATCATCATCATCATCATCATCATCATCATCATCATCATCATCATCATCATCATCATCATCATCATCATCATCATCATCATCATCATCATCATCATCATCATCATCATCATCATCATCATCATCATCATCATCATCATCATCATCATCATCATCATCATCATCATCATCATCATCATCATCATCATCATCATCATCATCATCATCATCATCATCATCATCATCATCATCATCATCATCATCATCATCATCATCATCATCATCATCATCATCATCATCATCATCATCATCATCATCATCATCATCATCATCATCATCATCATCATCATCATCATCATCATCATCATCATCATCATCCTCGTCATCATCATCATCAACATCATCATCAATCATCATCATCAGCGTCATCCTCACCACCACCATCCTCCTCCTCATGATCATCATTAGCTCCAAGCATAATCATCACTACACGTTAGTCTTGAGTGAGAGACCTCTGCTAACGTGCAGCATTAGGAAAAATGTTATAAAGCATAACCGCTTACAAATGCCAAAGCGTGACATAATGCTAAAATCAACTTATGCAGAAAGTTTGAGATCGTTGTTGTAGTGGAAGATAAGGGGGAGGGAGGGACAAAGAGACACAACACAAACGCCACTGTGGTCGACTCCTCGTCATGTCAGCTAATGTATTCATCAAACATGTTCATCGTCCTTGGGACCCCAGCCATGTAGTCAGGAAACACCAATGGACTTCACTTTCGAAGTGAGAGAATTCATTCTTCTAGACCAAGTCATTGTTTGGTCACCCCTCCTCTTCTTCTATCCACACCCCCGGCGGGCAAAGAACTGACGATGCGGGAGTCAGTTTGGTGGTATGAGCACCAAAAAGGCCCAGCCATCTGTGTCTGGTGCTTAATATAACGGTGCTGAGCGGTTCACTCGCTATTATTGCATCAAATACGCGACGCCGATTACGTGCATTACTGACGCGGTGTTTCCACTAGACATGAGTTACGCTACGAAGGCGGCGATGGCCGAAAGTAACTAGCCTCATTATATCGGTCGAGTCAGTGGGCCAGGTTTCACAACCGTGCATTGTAGACTTTGCCTCACAGAACAAGAGTGATATCGAGGCGGTGCGACAGGTAGCGGAGATTGGCAAAAGCACCCGAGCTTTCGCTATAAGATTCAACAACTACTGTTTAATCTCACGGGTGCTAATTTAGCCTCCCAGATACAGAAATTTATGGACGACTTCTAGCTGATCACTGCCAATGATCAGCGCAGGGGTGGGTCCTTAACAATCTTGGAAGAGAAGTTTGTATTTCGATGATGCAAAGCGTAGGCCAAAACAACTGACAGCCAGAGCTAATTTATCCAGCGCAGCCTGGCACCTTTGTGGCCTGTCTCGGATGAGCGCAGTGAGGTCAGCATCCTCCAGCTCACAAGGTCACCTCATCTGCTGCTTTATCCGCTTACTGCTTTGAGTAAGGACGTAAAATATGCGCAGAAGTGGCGTTTCTAACTTCACTAAAGTCTGACGTCTCTGTTAGCTCCAACAGCTAGCTATCACATGTCAAGTTTTAGCTGGTTCATCATAATTGGGTTACAAGTTGCAGAGCTCAACTACCAATCCGGAAAGGCATCAGACGACCATTTCGCCCTATGCGGTCTCTTCAATGCTGAGGATTCCCTCGGTCTCCTACTGGCGGACAGATGTGTAACCGACAGTGGTTTGTACCCCTAGCCACTAGCTTATGCCACTGAGTCACGGGGGATGTTGGACGACTATCACGGACTGAAAGCTAACTGCGATGTAGCCTGACCCATACGTCCAGTGTTCTGCGACTTACCACTGAATGTAGTGAAAATACATACACTAAGGTATGATCCAGCCCACACTCAAGTCTCCTTTCAGTGCGTGTGTCGCGTATATTATGTGCATACAAAGCTTGCATGCGAACACAGACTTCCCTTATTCATGAGGTGTTCGCAGTCACCTATTCACGAAAGTCTTGTGAGTAGACTTCAACCTTTCTCATTGCCTTAACCAAAGCCGTTGGGTTCCATTAACTTAGCAGTCATGGTGATGTTGCCCCTGACGAGTGGGTTGAAATTACCTGACAGAATTAATCCCTCACTGCTCGGCACAGATCATAGCGTCGTAATTGAATAACAGATTGGCTTTCGTGAAATGGGAATAACACACACACTGTGACCACGCATGGGATTAAGTGTCTCAGTTTCACGCTATTCGAGACACCGGTGAAATGACCTGTACTTACTTTGATACAGATACCAATCAGGTGGCTAAATATGACCCACCATGAACCATACTCGCATAGCGCTGCGGTTGCGTGTCAAAAACAGCTGGATATATGGTCAACATCCATCCCGTGTGTCTGGACACTAGCTGTATTCAGAGATCGTGTTGACAATGTGGCATAGCACCACATCATATAATACACATGCACCATAAGCACATACACAAAACAGCATAGCATCAACCTACACCCGTTTTCAGGGAAAATTAAAAGCATTGACATTTCAAGTTGCATAAAGCCATATGTGAGCGATTCACACGGACTGCATTTAACTCGACAAGTTTACTGTTTTCGGTTTTGCTGGTTATAGTTGTTTTTCATTTGGAGACCCTCGCCAACCATCCTGCGGGATATCTTAAGCTTTTACTTTTTGTTCGCAACTGACCAATGGCCGTTGAGCTCCATTGCGGCAAAAGCTGACTGGTCACGACGCTGTGTGTGTACGCATGTGGAATAGGAATAGATTTAGATTTACATAAGCAACAACGCGATAGTCCTTGATGCGCTAAAATAGTAATGATCATGACTACTAGACAGTTCGTCACTCTCTTAGTGGAGTCGTAAACATCCGTAGGCCGTTTAATGTACTATCCCTGGTTTGTACCTACCACCATGTTTATTTCGGGTGTTTAGTTTTCGATTCAATCATGATTGGGTACATAGCCAAGTAATAGCAGTGGTTGACTGCTCCTTTGTCTAAATAGTTTGTAGGGTGGATCCAGCTGTCATAGTTGAGTGCAGTAATCTGTTTCGATGTGCATCACATAATCCACCATTTTTACCTCTTACCGATATCTTTCCTGCTCTTGCTTGATTTCAAACATTTTTAATTAGCTCAAACAGCTACGATTTTCCCGTTCTGTGAACATCTGTTTCCCTCTGGTTACTTCACGCCTTCCCTACTTAGATACGAATCAAGGAGGGTAATTATAAGACAAGGTCAGCCGGCACTGAACTTTTATTTCATTATTTCTGGTACTGGTAAGTTGGACGCAATTCTCTTGAACCTTAACATTTCGTAAAGATATCCGATTTAACAGTTGATCTCTGCTTAACCCCAAGTTTTGTAAAGAATTGTTCAAATATCAACTGGAGAAATTACATCCGGCCATAAATGTTCCCTCCCTACGCAATCTTTCTACCATCACAAGTTTCTTCAGACACTTCTCTTTTCCGTAATGCCGCTCGTGCAATACGTGGGGTCGAGAGATCCATTTGGCCTTAAGCTGGCACTACTTTAAGTGAAACGCGGTCCGTTTTTCTTCAAATAATCTACAACTCCGATCCACCTGGGACTGTTTGCATTTAGCCATCGTCGTGTGCCCTCGATTAGTATCACCTCACTCATGTTAAAGCTGTTCCAATTTTGCATGAATGAGTGCAATCGAAGCACCTGCAGTAAATGTTACGGCTTTCGAGTGGTAGCGCTATTAAGTAGTATTCATAGCAGCGGTCTTTTGTTTCGCACAACGCTAAGACACTATTCATGGAGCATAGAGGACGCCTCTTACAGTTATTCATTTACGGAAGATGAACTAGCCGACGCCAACTTCCCCGTCACTGATTGCAAACCGATTGGTGTCTGTGCAAATTAGTCCGCGTTATTATTGCACGTGATTGAAACCGGATTCTCAAAATTTCGCTTGCAAGTACACACCGCGTGGCTAGATTGCGGTAAGCAATTTCACGTTTAAGAGTAATTCACTTTGGAACTGTTGGTGAGTGGTGTCAAAAATTCTGAAAACAACTGGTTGGTATAGTTTCCTAGCAACATTTCTCTTTTGAGACAAAAGCTTTGTTAGGCTGAGCGAAACAGTCGAGGATTGGTATAGCACTTATGGCTGACTGCTGAGACGGTTGTGATAAGCAAGAGGAACAGCTGCGTGAACAGAATGGATGGCGTAGAGCTTTCGAACGTGTGGAGAGCTGTCTTAACCCGACCAGTCTGAGGAGCGCCGGCGGACGATTCCAAGGCAGAGAATGAACATCAGACCATCCCCACACTCGTCGTTAATAGGGCTTACGTATGTGACCTTGTAAAGCTGACAACTTGAAGTGACGCTTTGACCAGTAATGCGATTGACATTCTGCCTACATCCCATTCGTCACGATAATCTTCCCAGTTCCCTATAAGTAATTTATCAATCCTCAACTGGTTTACTTGGTCTGATGAAGACATTGTGTCTAAAGCGAAACGTTGCCCACAAACCATACGAACCGGTTGTTCTTAAACATTTCTGAAATCATGAGCTCTCAATCAGTTCCCAGCATTTTTCAAGACGTTCAGGTGAATGGTGCATGTTTATACTTGTTGGGTAGATATTGCAACGCTATGATATCATCCAAGGAATTTGGAATGGCAGCCAGAGGTTCGACCGCTAAGTCGCCGAGTTGCGACTGACGACTCTTGCCGCAGCGGTTAATGTATAGTGGAAAATGTGCGAAACCAATCGTGGAGTGTAGTGCCGCGAGTCGACAACACCTAACATTCATCCGAAACATAAGTCGGTTTAGCTGAATTGCTATGCCTCACCTACTTACTACCAAAGTGCAAACAACTTTCAGTGTGTCATCTGGATAGAGAGGACTGGATCCTTTCTCATAGACAGGTTTCTTTCCGGTCCAAAGCAGTGTTCGGATTTTAACCCTTTTATCTCTAATGAAGTGTGCAGTTTACGAGAAGACCGGTTAAGTAATACTGGATCTAGACTTGTCTGCTCCAGATGCGATTCCTGTGGCCTACATACCCGAAGTTTGCTTTAAAATGGATGGCATTCTATACCAGGACTTCGTGTACCGATTCATTCCCCAACGGATTCACCACAAGTTGCACACCAAGTTCTTTTTCCTTTTGTCTTGGACATTGTGCCAGGTTACGTCTACTTTGTTTTCGGATACTACGACAGTCAACGAAACCAATCTCCATCAACAATTGATTTTATGCATTGCCGCGCTAGTCAGCGGGATTCACTTATCCTCATTGTGCGATTTCATTGCACTCCGGTAACTAATGTTCCTAGTAGAAACATCCACGACTGTACTTGCTTAGGCTGATTCACTCCCCAGTTCATAAATAAAAGATCGAAAAATCACTAGAGTTCCAGTCGGCTTCTACTAATCTACTCTTGTTCTTCTTGTATAGCGGCAAATCGAATGTCACTCCAAATCATCATGCGTCTTCATTTCAGCTGCCGTCAGTGTGTCCCGTAAGAACAGATCAACGGGAGAGCCGTTTGAAGAGTCAGTCGCTGTTCTCAAACCCGGTAGAACATTTGGAGTAAGCGCAGAATAATGGAACAATGTGGTTTGTTTATACTTATTGGTTGTTTCTGACCCCCCTCCCCGTAAATAATACGGAACAAACATTCAGCAGTTTTGCAATAGCATGTGGTCCAACTAACTATTCTGATAATGACAATTCGGAAAACTAGCAACTGTGCTCAGTCGGTAGACATTCCCTTAGCAACAACGTGATGTGAAACGACACGATGCAATTGTGGTGGAACTAGAGTGAACACATGTGATGCATGTTCACTCAGCCGAAGTGTGATCTAAGCTTTGACATCGCATTCTAGCCGAAAATACTTCCTCCATGACTATCGTATGAACCAAACTGTGATAGAATGTGTAACCTTATAGTCGAAAGAGTCGGCTGTTCAGGAGCAAACGAGTTAGTCAAACGGAATAAACGAAGATGACACCGTGGTTGACCCGAACAACGCACTAATACACATTATGGATGATGCTTATCTACGACAAATAAAAATCTCCAGTTATTGGCCGGAAGCGAATTAACGACTTAGTGTTGATTAAAAAAATCATTTCGCTTCAACTCTCACCAAGTTAAACGTGCGCATATGACAGAGCACATACTGAAGTTGTTGAATAGGACTGAATAGCCATTTAGGTCTTTATTTCAACCGTCGTATCGACGCATCTCTCCAGCACTACAGGTCGTAGATTAGGTAGAATTAGGGATAGTTAGATACATCATATTTCGCAACGGTTCAAAGGAAAACTCACACAAAAGTCAAACGATTACATAACGTTAGCTGTTGGCGACGGTGGAACTAATGGGTGTACGAATCGCCTAGATACCCACAACTAGGACTTGTGGTGGCGGATGTAGGTAACTTCAGTGATTTAATGAAGATTTTCTCGGATTCCGCATGAGAGGCGTTCCAAAAGTATGTACATTGCTCTGAACTCATTTTTATGTCCTGCACGACCGTAGTCGAGGAAGTGCAAAATACTGACCTCGCTTCTTTCCTATAAGCTCGCTTCGGGATCGGCTCTCGGGTCCTATGACATGTGTACCACGTAGTGTGAAGCACCTTGTCATGCAGCACATGAGCACGAGTTCCGATAACCATCTATATTCTCAACAGAGGCACTCTACCCTACGCGGGCTTTGAAGTAAAAGTTTGTTGCAGGATAATATTAGCATGTGAGTCGCAAACTAGGTATTCTCAAAAGCGTCTTTCTGCATTTTGTATAGAGTATCCCCTTAAGTGATAAACGCACAGAAAGTTCTTTCTTGGATAAATTCATTTTTGGTGAGTTTGCATTCTTCCAGAGATTTGACGGTGAATTTATCCAGGTGCTCGTTTGCTGTTAGGGCGTCGCATCTCCTCTGCGGTTGCTCGATAACGGAGTCAGGTGTGCATATCCGGCGTATGATATCGCAATGTAAATGTTGGTGGGCTGTTCATTACGTGTGTGGCTTCCGTTCAGCTTTCCTCTGCATTATCCATCACTGAATATATTAATATTTATGTCCAGAAATATTGGTCGGTCCCCGGATTCGTGTTTACTGTTAACTGCATCTTCGCATACGCATCGCTCGAAGCACTTAATAGTTACTTGCGCTCTTGGTTTCTGGGACGTTCAACAGGGCCCGTCTATATGTCGTCTGAGTTGCTGATATTTCACTGATGAATGAAACTCGATAAACATCACAGCGGGCTACCGAGTGCACGTCGTTTTGGTCACGCTTAGAACAAACCAAAATTGCTGCTTGCTGACATATTTCATTTGGCAAACGTATGTAAAAAAGATCTTTTTCACAAAATCGAACCCTCATTTATCACCACTAAAGACGTGAAAAGTTATGGCAAAAGAACTAGGTCGCAGCGTTTCCATTAGTTCTCTTCTGGACATCAGCAATGCAGATGATCTGTCAGTATGCTTTGTGAGCTTCGAACGAGAGAAAAAGAAAAATGAAGCACTTTCAACTGTAAGGTTTCGGTCCCCTTACTCATTACCTAATGCTTCACCGTTTGTACTGACTACCTACCAAGCGGTTTGAAGCCGAGTGATAAGGGAGCAACCAGTGTAGTTAAATATCACTGCAACTGATGGACCACCTGAACCATTGCTGGTAATTAGATAACTTGTTATTCTTGTATATAGTCTCTGGGATGCCGAACCTAGCGATGGATGAACTATCTTGTGTCAGTGGTCTCATGCATTGATTTGGAAATCCGATGCCCATATATCCACTTTGTATGAGCATCAAGGATTCAAACTACTTTTCTTTCATTCATCGAGCCGGAGTGGTAGACGCAGCTTTGTTTTCATGCCTCATTGGGTTAGTGCCATCAATCCAATGCACAATAACTTCTGTCTCATTGACATATTTTCCAAGAAATCGCAAATCCTCGTGGTGTCATCCTTTCGAGTCGACTCTCGGTTTGCCCGATATATACCCCTGCACAACGTATTTATTCCTGAGAATCCGGAGTATCGCTGTGCTCCTGGCGAATATTGGAGGGAGGGATAGATCGTGAAACTGTCCAGGGCATCGGCTGTGCTGTTAATAATGACAAGAATGAAAACGCTTTTGGAATCACATGTGCTTAGCCCGAAAAAAGGCTAACCCATCTCTCTTATATCCGGCTGATCACTGAAAGCTGCATGATTAGATAGGTTTTTACAGTTTTCAACAGTGTGCATTATCTGGGTGGAGCATTTATCGGGGACACCTATGGGCTACTGGTATATATAGGAGTGCTACGACTACCCGCTGAAAAAGACCGTATGCCTTAGAGCATAGTAGAGCTTCATGGTATTTTAGAGAAGATTCGTCGCAGCTAGACTCACCATACATCCATGAAAGCGCTAGACGGCTGTTTCGAGCTACTGGGATCCCTTAGTAGCGCGCACCCGCCGGATCCTGCCGGAGTCGGATCCATGACCTTACTCTCACGAGCCGGTGGCGTAAGTGTTGGAGAGATTAATTTGTCCGGTCGTTTGGAACTCTCACTTCATTTTCCCCTACAGCACCATATCATTGACAGCTCATTTCCCTTTACATGTGCCAGAACCGTGGCTGCCTGTTTTACCTACTCCTTGGACACCGATAAACTATACGACTTTGCTCTTCTAGACGACCCTCTATGATTACTCAAATCCGCCTTACACATTTTGCTTATACACCCTACATCGTTTGATGTTCTCGTTACCGCTAACCCATCGCATTGACCACAGGGAGACTCACCATAGACTACACCTTGACCTGGTGCGTGCCGCCCTCATGGATGGGGGCCCCGTGCATCGTCCGCACCAATGGTTTGGTGCCCTTTCAGGCATGACGCAGTCAGCTGCATTCCTGTTTTCGGTTTCTTGCATCCAGCGACTAAGCTCTATTCCATCCCGATTATTTTTGCACTTTTCTGTCCTGATTCTATTTAATTTTCATTCTATTTACATTCACCCTCATGTTCTTACAGTTATTTTTTGTTCTTGCGATGTGAGCCGGGGCAACTGGATCCACCGCATTTCGATGCACAGATCATAGTTGTTTAACTGAACCTAATATCGAAACGGGTCATTCTACATCCGGCAAAGAAGACAATGCATTGGTCGGTAAGCACGTGGTCCAGCGCAACCCGGTTTCTTTAACTGTTACTTGTTGGTCTTACGAACCAACCTAGCTATTCATACTTGGTAATCGTGAACATACTTCATAACAGTGGATATTGTGGTGCTGACCGACACCTGTCATGCTCCGCAGGCAACGATGCTCGTTTCCACAAAAGTACATTATATCCTCAGACCGAAGTTGTTAAGTCTCACTTGCATGATGTAAGGCGTCCCTCACTGTAGCCTTCTACTCACGACCTTTCCTATCGAAAGAAGTTCACATATGGCACCACAGAATTCGCAGACTAAAGTATGCACTCTTGGCTTTGGCAGTACTTGAACTAGCTTCAGCAGTCGCGCGCCTCTCGCTGCTTATGTGGCTTCCAAACCGGATACGTTGATTTATTACCCAATACCTCCTCTTCAGTAAGGTATACTTCGCTCTTTACCAACGTCCCGCTAATTGAGACAATAGATTATATTTGCGACTATATAACCCAGTCAGCAATGAAATTATGTGTACCTACGCGTGAGCTAAAAAAGTCTACTGTTGCGCTGTACCTGGAATGTGCAATTCCTGTTTAACGGCAAGTACTACCGGCAGAATGATGGCGTAGCCATGGGCTCTCCCTTGGGTCCACTATTGGCGGACATCTTCATGGCAAAGTTGGAAAGAACCGCACTGCAGGCGGATATAGCCACTTTTAGCCACTACTATCGTTACATGGACGATATATTCGTTGTGATGGATGAGGATTTTAACTTAGATGAAATCCTTAACCGTTTTAACCGAGCCCATGCATCAGTACGTTTTACGTACGAAAGAGAAGCCGAAAATCAGCTGCCTTATCTCGATGTTCTGTTAACTAGACGGCTAGATGGCTCCATCCAGCGGCAGATCTACAGGAAGGCAACATGGGTTGGTCAATATACGAATTTTCACAGCTTTGTCCCCCTGAGATACAAGCGCAACTTGATTCGTTGTCTTACATCGAGAGCACGTCGAATATGCTCTGAAGACACCTTAGACGCGGAGTTGACGTTTATACAGAATGTGTTACGCGAAAATGGTTACCCCGACAGATTTATTTTAAGAAACCTTGAAGAAAAGCCAAAGCCGGTACCATTGTTAACAGTGGCAAAGAAGGAACTCCTCATACGCCTGCCTTTCAAAGGGGACGCGGCTACAGAACGTTTAACTCGAAGTCTTTCTGGTGCGATGAAATCAACTTTTGCCGCAGCTGCGCTTAAATGTATGTTTACAACGGAACCACTCGTTCGTTCGCGAACCGAGGATAAGTTGCCGATGCTGACCGCCTCAATGGTTATCTATCAGTTTGAATGCGCTTGTGGCGCATCGTATATCGGTCGAACGGCGCGGCACCTGTCCAAACGCATAAACGAACACTGTCCGCGTTGGCTACGTCGAGGTGACACTGGAGCCATTAGTAGCTCTATCCTGGCTCATATTGTGGACAGCGGACATCAAGTGGATCTAGAGCGTAACTTTAGAGTAGTATACAGAGTTCCGCCGTACCGGTCAAAGGGTCAACGTCTCCGTACACTCGCAACGGCCGAATCGATTTGTATTCGATCATTCCGACCATCGTTATGCTCGCAACAGAAGTTAATTAAGGCTGTTCAGCTTCCTTGGCCCGCAAAGGCGGATGAGGTCAATGGCGCAAGGTCAAGAAACCCGTAACTTTTAATTAACCCGTTTTTGATTTTTTACCCTACGTTAATTGTATCAACTATGTCGATCTTACCCTTTTTTAACCCTATATATGATTGTATCGGTCTGAGGATGAATCATCGAAAGCAATTGCTCACCAAGTGGTCTCTATGTTCTCATTTGCACAAATGGGGATTTTCAAGATACTTCAAAGCACTTGGCTGACACGAAGCACAAGGTGATTGCTGGGATCAGTCAAGACAGTTTATCTAGGAGTGACCGAGCCACTTCACAATTGTCAAACAGCAAGTCGACATCATCCGCATAATCAAGATAAACTAATTTTCCACTAGACAGCACAACACCTGTGTCGCTATGCTCAGACTCCATGATGCAGTCCACCATGAAGTTGACGAGCGCCAATGATTCTCGGAAAGACATCCGTCAGTTCAGCGTATACCCTGTCGCGACTTGTCACTTTCGAGTGCAGAACACATACTTGTTCACGTACATGAGGGGAACGCATTTTCGGATAAGCAAGCTGAAGAAGACTAGGCTACCGACTGAGTCGAATACGCTTTTGAGATTGAGGAACACAGTCATTGTCGATCTGTGGTACTTATGATGCTTCTCTGCTACGGAGTTATAGTGTTGTCCATACAGTACCATGCGAGACGGAAACCGACTTGTTTTACTTTCATCCGGGATTCCTGTTCTGCAGTAATTTGATGGACAAGAACTGAACTCAGTAGCTTGATCATTTCCAACGTTACCTGTTATCTTTGCGGTTGCTACAATTGATTTTCTGTCCTTTTGCTTCTACTCGGTACTGTCATGTCTTGTGTAAGTACCACCGAGTGAAGCATTGTACCCTGTAGGCCTCGCCTCATGCGCACCTTGATTGCCAAGACAAAAGTGGCAAAGCTCGATGTATCGGAAATCAGCTTATGTAAGTTATCTCAAATGTGCAGAAGTGACTCAGGGCTAGGTATGTAGATGCAGTCTGCATGTTGGTCAGCAATGAGTTGAAACAGTTCCGGTGGTCTGTACTTAGAGTCAGCAGTGAAACGAATAGCAACGAACTGCACTTCGACAGTCAAATGCACGATCATGCTTCATAAATGTGCTGCTTCAGTTAACCGCATCGGTGCGGAAAACCGTAGGTCATGTTCGTGTTCCTTAAATTGGGTGGTTGTGCGCAAATCAAAATTATATGTGTGATTTGTAATGATCCAAATACTGGCGATTTGAAAAAGAGAAAAAAGAGAAAATGATTTCAAATTCATGAATTTTTAATTCACACCTACGATTCCAGTTGACCCGCCTTCAGCGTCTCCCCCCCCCCTCCAGGCCCTCTAAAATCTCAATTGCTTACACCCCATGCCAAGCACCCTTGTTTGTCCTAACCGTTAACTCGTATACATTACTATCTGTTCTCTTCTTGACGCCTTCGACAATACCATTTGGCTGCATGGTCTTTGCGTTACTTGTATTACGAACCAGCTATATCGCCCATCTTCAAACCTCGACGTCTCTGGTGCCATTTCTACTTAACTTGCAGTAACGTCTAATCCACTTCTTCCAAGATCCGGAGAACACATATGGCACTTGTCTTCATCGTCTGCCTAACTGATAAAGACGTTAGGGCTTTTCAAGCTCCATTGGACTTTTAGTACAATGCTAGTAATTGATTCAGGTTGGTTTTCCGTAAGACATGTTGATCGGTGTTGCCAATGATCCCGTAAGTGTCCCGCTTTGGGAAGTCCATTAATACTCGTGTGTGTTCCATTGAAGACGCCTGAGTCAGCATGATAATAAATCTTGTCCAGAGGTCTTGTCTTCTGTCTTGCTGTTGTCCTGGTTATCGATCGGAAGCCGAAGCTGTGTTCCGTCCGTGAGCTGTGTTGTGTTCCTTCGTGAACTTACTTGGTCTGTGTGTGTTCATACTGACTCGCGATAGTTGGATCGTAACACGCTTGTATTGTGTTCGTGATATGAGAACACTTGAGATCTTGGCATTGTAGCAACCTGTTTTCTCCATACTTTGGAAAAAACAAAATCTTTTATAAGCAGAATAACATTTGTACTCATTTGTATGGGCTTTTTGATGTAACTAATTGTGAGTTCATTGCAATAGCTTCTCTTACTCATGAGTACCATGAAATATTCGTCCTGACGCTTTCTAACCATGTAGTACGTAGCGGCTCTCAGTGGAAGTTGTGTCTTTCGGAACCAGCCCTGACCTCGTAACCTTCGTAATTTGCATGGTATTGAAGGATAAGACGCGCTGTACCGCAGTTAGCGCGTAACTCATGACGGTCCACCGCTGTCCCCAATGGCTCAGTGACATAAGTTGCTGGCTGACGATTCAAGGCGGTGGTTGTCACGGATTCGAGTCCTGAAGGATCCGATGGATGCGCGCTACTGACAAGATCCAACAGGTCGAAACTGCACTCTAGTGCTTTTCTGGGCATATAAAGGACTATCTGCTTTGGATGTTGTTTAGACGAATTCTCAATTAAGAAATAACATTTACTTCATTTTCTACCCGTTTCGTTACCTCTGACCCTACGTATTGTTTGCGTCTGTTCCATAGTTTCTTTTATAGAACTGCTATTAGCTATATGGTATATCGTTATCCTTTCCAGCGGCTGCTGATGTTTAACACCATCTTCATCTCTATAGTGGATACATAGCCCTGTTTTGATTCATGGTCGTTTTACCCTCGGAGTTAATTTTTCTGACGTGAACTCCCCATTGTTGTCTGCAATCCCATCTCACATCTTTACGGTCAGTGCTCACCACTTACTTTTTTCATCTTAATCCTTTCAAGGTCTGCTCGCAGGTTTGTGGGAGTTCCCCAGTCGGCTTTTAGCTTCGGATGAAACAACCGCTTCCGATGATCCTGCCCAACCTGGACTTCCTGCTTTACTTGACCATGTGAGGACTGCGTTTGACCTTAACTGTATTGCTGTGGCCGAATGGGATCCTGCATACGTTGGCCAAGTGAGCTTTACTTATCGAAATTCCGAGTAGCCTCACATTTATTCCGGCCCATCCATTCACAGGATGTTCCGCAATCAGAGAAGATAGGTACCAAATATTCATCATCATCATAAACAGCAGTACAACAGCGATTTGGACCGATGCTCTGCTGCCATACAACCATGGTGACCTACGGAACAAAGAATAATGGGAGGGAGAGAACGGGAACTTAACGGAAAACCTTAATACCCTAAGGAAACACTCATGATCAAGATGCCTACACCTTGTCAACAACATACCATCATAAACAGCTGGTTATTGTGCAGATAAGGCGGCATCGACGAGACAGCATCCTTGCGGCTTTCACTGCCCCGCATCATAATCCGCCATTACCCTGCAGACAACTCAGCACCAAACACACTGTAAACAGGCAGTTCGACAAGGAGACGGCGGCAGACGCTTCACTGGTGTAGACTGCGAGCCATGTCCCATAACGTCTCAAGCCAAACACAAGGTGGGTCACGTGGACTCCATGCTGGAAGGCGAGCCGGACCGACGGTGCCCAGTTCAGTCGTCAGTGACTTCATCTCTCACTGCAAAGGTACTTTTTGCCCACCTCGGGCTTTGTGCCACCCTACATCTGGCTAACAATTCAACACCTTCCTCGGTAAGCGGTGACCAGGCATACAGAGTACGGGCCCAAGCCAACGCAACTTATTCAGTGCCATGTTGTTTTAAGGAATTAGCTTGATTATCACTGCCTAGTACTGGCCTACGCACATCATCGTTGCGGACACGCTAGCGCCACCCGACACCAGCAATGCTTCGCAGACAACGATGATCAAAGACTTGAAGGCGCGGCAGGTCCAAAGAACGAATGGGCGGTATCCCACTCCCATAGAATAGGACGGCCTTCACTGTGTCCTTGTAAACACGGTCTTTTAGATCGGGGAAACTCCTCTCTGACAGCACAGATGTCGCGGATTCTAGTAATGCATAAATTGACCAATCATTACGTGCCCTTCGTTGCCGATGTAGCTGCTAAGGTAGGTGAAGTGATCAACTACCCCGACTTCCTCGCCATACAGGATCAAAGGGCCAACAAGTTTGGCACTTTGAAGGTGCAAAGCGCATGCCAAGTGATGGGGCCATTCTCAAGGTTGATTGCGCCGCCACAACATCGTTAAAAAGCAAGACAATGTCCACATAAACACGATCAACTAGCTTTTCACTAGACATCACCTCAACGCCTGAGGCTCCGCATAGGAACACTCCGTGATGCTGTCCACGACGAAATTGAACAAAAATGGGGAAACTGGAAAACCTTGACACAAGTCACTTGTTTTCGGAATAATGTCCGACAAATCACCGTAGACCCTGACGAGTCATATGATGTTCGAGTATAGGGCACGTGCAATCTTCACTTATTTCATGGAAATGCCCTTCAGCACAAGTATTTCGAGTGAATCGAACACAATCTTGAAGTCGATGAACCCAGCTGTCGTTCTGCAGTACATGTGGCGCTGTTCTAATACCTTTCGCGGAGGTCTATAGAGCCTCGTCCTGGGCGGAAGCCTGCTTGCTTTTCCCTACTCCGGGATTCTTGTTCCGCAGTGAGTCGACGAACAAGAATTGTCACCACCGGCCTTCGGCTATTACCCTTATGGCTAGCACAGTCGGTGTGACTGTCCTTCTTGTATATTGTCGCTATAACCGACTCGCTTCAGTTAGCCGGGATGGTTTGCTCCTTCCAGACTTCTCCGAACGGGGAGGTCAGTGCTTTGCAGTTGATCTCACCTCCATCCCTGAATAGTGCGTGTGCGAGGGAATCCGGGCCAACAGCACGAAAAGGAATAAGGTCTGTGATCGCGTTTCGGATCTCAGCGTCCGAAGGAGCCACTTAATTAACTGGCCATCGCTCAGCCTGCAACACTTGAGTAGAAAGAGGTCCTGTTTCAGAGGGCCAACTGACCTGATAATGAAAGTAATCTTCCCAAGGAGCCATACGGCGCTCCTTATTACGAATCAGTGCACCCGCGCTGTCTCTGCTTGTCTCACTAACGCCTGGTTTCCTTGGACCAGTGGTGCAAATCAGTTGGAACAACTTGTGATAATTGCCTGCTGCTCCCGCCTCTTTTGTTTTTTGAGCCTGACTTGTTCACCAGGCTTTCTTGTCAGCACGCAGGCGCCGCTTTAGTTCGCACCTAATAGTCCGCTTGGTTACATTACGCTAAGAGCCAGTCGAGAGTTTTCTGAATTCCAACAGGTTCACAGACCTTTCGGATATCCAGTGAATGGTGCGGTAACTGTTGTTAGTCCTACGAGCAGATGCTCATTCTTCGTGCATGGAGACTGGGAGCCCATCCGTTGGAGCTCAGTGTCTTTAG
Organism: Dicrocoelium dendriticum; assembly: GCA_944474145.2. Lineage (NCBI taxonomy): Eukaryota > Metazoa > Platyhelminthes > Trematoda > Plagiorchiida > Dicrocoeliidae > Dicrocoelium > Dicrocoelium dendriticum. Next base: position 28,313,803 of record OX104059.1, on the reverse strand, counting down.
GACAAGAGAGCGAAAGTTCGGTACACAGGGTATCCCGGTAGGCTCGCCTGACGGAGGACTAAGATAATTTCTCAGTTGCCAATGGTGGGAGACTCTTGGCGCGTCTTCCGTTACAGTTCATGGAAAGGCGACAGCGTACCAAGGCATGATCAGAATCGACGCAAGTATTCCAAAACGAGCAACAATGCAGGATGGAACCACGCCACCTGTAACTTACGGCAGTGTGATCTATTTGGGTACATCGCTGGTTAGTCATAGGTGGACGCCAAGTAGCACTTCGGCGCCCACTGTGTTTAAAAGTGTTGCTACTAATAAAAGGCTGATGCTCCGCACACATTTGCAACAGATGTTCTCCATTATTCGTCCGTTCGAAGTTAAGCCTATATTTACCACCCACTGATGAGCCCAGGCGACCTATTTTCGCATTCATATCCCCCGTAAAAGTATTGCTGTCTGAACTGGTAACACTTTGAAGCAGGGTGTTTAGATCGTGGTAGAAAGCGTCCTTGACAGCATCATAACTGCAGTCAGTGGAAACATAAACGGAAACCACCAACGAATACTGTCTAATACTACTTCGCTACTTATCCTTAGCTGATGTCGTCAACGGGCTGCAAGCAAACAGCTGTTCACGAGGATCCAATCAACCATCAATGAGTCAGCCTTGAAGCTGAGGACGATACCCACACCAGCTTCACCAGTGGTTGCCGCATCAGCGCCTCTGAATGCGTGCAACCAGTAGCGACAGGCCAAGTTGGACGCAATTAATTCAGTGATCCCGTGAGGGTCATTGATCCTAGTTTCGGGCACATAACACGTCAGTACCCAGCATGTCCAATGTGCGTGCAAATGCAGTCTATTAACCTATATGTCTCAGTTTGCGAACGTTGAACGCTGTCAGGGAAACGGCACAGTGTGGCCTTATAAGGAGCTGTTGGCGATTAGTGTCCAGTGGGTGCTGCGGAAAGATAGCTACAAGGGATTTGGCCGCAGTGACATTTGGATTGCTGCCAATTAAACTGGGGATTATAGATAGAAGACTGGTAATGGAAGGGGATTGGAAGGGGAGTTTGAAAAAAATGCATCCATAAGTATATATATATATATATATATATATATATATATATATATATATATATATATATATATATATAAGCAGGCTGGAATAACTTCGTATGGTGTTGGTCCATCCATGGGATTTTTCCTTTGATGTAATCAAACCGAATCGCCGTCTCGTAACCAGTCGACCTAGTCACGTAGACAGTCGAACAAGCCTGATCCTTCTTGTCAATCACTCCCATCACTTGCCATTTGCTTTTCTCTGCGGATCTAATTAGCCACTCTACTTGCATATAACTTCCAGAACAGTTGAAAGTTAATCGGAAATCTTGCGTGTGTTTGGTAGTTTAAGTCATGGAAATACATTGCTGGGCTACTGCTGATATTGTTGAGTTGTATTCTATGTTGTACTGAATTGTCTAAGGACTTTGGTCAGAATGCTGTTAAGAGGAATGCATCATAAACCCGTTTCTCGCTTCTATTTCATACTTGAGCTAACGTTTCAGTTTTCCGGCTTAAATAACTTATCCATGTATGTTATCGCATGCTGTATGCTTACTCACTTTTAGCATGTTAAACTTGCTTGTACACAGCACGAGTGTCCTTCACGTGCCCGCTCACCTGATGCCTCGGGGATTGGTAATTGTCGCTTTAGGTGTTGATATGCACAGTCTACGCCTGTACTGGCTTCATTGGTTGGGTCCGTCACTCAGCGAGCCACGACCACGTCACCACTTTATCTACTTTTGATCTACATGTCCCCTCCCCAGTCTTCGTGAGCGGAGTTGCCACGCACCGACTTCGCGCAAGTTGAATACCCGTCAGCTCGGCGCACAGTCTTGCGATGCTCACTGTACCTACAATCTCGATTTTCCAATAGCTCCAACTTACTACTGTGCGCAATACACATGCTAGTAAAGTGTGGATCAGCCCCGACATATCCGTGTTTCCCACTCTCGTGCCTCACATTTTTACTCTTGTAGGTTTTTATCAAGTATTAGGTATGTCGTCGGAGCAACGCAACTACCTGCGTTCGCACTATAACCCCAGACGTCCCGTGACCGTTTGCAGCCGCGGTGCCAGACATATCTAGCTCAGTTCAGCTCACATCACCCGCTCAGCTACGTTTCAATCATGGACGTGTGGGGTGGACGTAGTTGCTTTGATTGATCTCGACGATGACATTGATACTAATCAGTAACTCAGGAAGATGACGCTGAACAGTTGTACCACAGATTAAGGGAAAGGATCAAGAAAATTTTCGAACTGCCGATTTGCGCATTGGAAGCAAAGGATCGAACGTGTTTCCAACCCCGTGATGTGAACTATCCCATGGCTTTCATCATGTTAATCGCCACCTCTCCACGCGGCCCGGTCTGGCCAATCTTTACGCTTCATCAGCTGATTGCGTGAGGTTTCATTCAGAGCAAATCACCCTCCTCAAACACACGCCAGCGTGTGTGATTGTCACGTATACGAAGCATGTGGGCTAGCCACTGTAACTGGTTAAAGTTTAACACCCGGTTCAATGTGATTCCAGTTGGGGGGCTCCTTCCCTATTCATCCAGTGTTCCCACTTCATGTGCGCAATTTTTCTCGTAGATTGGTAACGAAACACTAATAGTTCGCGATAGCTGCGCTAAATATCAATTGCTTGCTCAGCAGCGAAGTTTGTTCTCTCGTGGCATGCTAATGTATTTAGAAACCAAAGAATGTGTTTACTCCATTTACTCTTGCGCGTCTTTGCTCATCCTTCCCACCTTTTGCTGCTAACATTCGTAGGGCTGTGGTAGATATCCTTTTTATCTTGCTCATTGACCCTAGTTTGCAGCGTTCGAATTAAGTCACAGTATGGTTAATTATCTTCTGCCACAAACAATGGGGCTAGAGCTTACCGACTTGTGATGGTTTGTGTGTCTCAGCGATCCATTGAGTTGTGCTGCGTGTTGAACTTCGCATCTTCAGAGTCACTCATACCAGGTTGGTCAACGGTTAGGGACCAGACAAACTCAGCCTCCTAATCCTTTAAGTTGGGGATTATAGTGAAGGTGTCTCCTCATCTCTTAAAATGGACTACTTGTAGCCCACTGTCAAACTCGCTGCCATGCGGTCAGGTTTTTGGACCAAAAGCTTTGGTTGAGTACCATAATTTTTTTTCTGTCTAGGCTTAGGCAACCTGACTGTATCCTGCCCACGCAATACACTGACCTACAAACCATTTCTTGATGCTCTGGCCGTCACAGAGAGTAATCAACGGCGCCTCATCTGCTGCGTCGAGCAGGGTTGATGGGGGCTTGGACGCTACTGCTCAAGCCTTCCCGTCTTCTTATTCCCCCTCTTCCCTTTCTCCACCTTTATCGTCCTGTTCCAACTTCACTTTTTTTCCCCCGTTCAAAACCCCAGAATTGTTGGTCCTCCCCCACCTTTATTTGATGGGCGGTTCTCTTCTAGTTTCAACTCACATGCAAACGCAGGGCGTCACTCCTACCCTGTCGACAAGCCCACGTCCAACCTAGCGGATAAGCCCAGTCCATCGGCTTCTATTTGGAGCCCTCGACCCTCCCTTAGATTGACATGCCTCAACGCTTGCACATTGTTGCAGGTTAGCTCTTTGTAACCAGCGGAATTTATTTCGTCTGATACGGGAAACGGGCAGTAGAAAACCTAGTTTTAATGAAACTATATGTGACGAGAATGGACAATGTATCCACAACTTGTCAAAACTCTTGGAACGTTGGGCTGAGCACTTTGGAAGGCAATTTAATCGGCCAGGATTGCTAAATTTTACACCCGACAGTGATCGCCGTACTCCCTGGGCTGTACCTCTGGATCCACCCTCTCTGCTGAAGTTGTGTAAGACCGCGGGACCAGATTATCTTCATCCAGTCCTCTTTAAATTCTAATAGTCCAACTCTCGTTGCTAATTTACACGAGTTACTAGTGAAGCTGTGGAAGTAGAAAACTGTCCCAACCGCCTGGAAGCCGCTCCGCTGTTGTCCCTATCTTCAAGGAAGGCCCACTTTCGGAATGCGGCAGTCATAGAGGAATCAGTCTGATCTCCATTGCCTCCAAATTGCTTGCTTCTGTCATCCTTCACAGACTGGCTCACTCGTGAAAACCAGATTCGTGAAGCACAAGCCGTGTTTCGTCGATGTCGAGGCTGAATTGATTACATCTTCAATTTGCGTCAATTGGTCGAGCACTGTCACATATATCGACGGCCCACCATAGTCGTGTTTCTCGACATCAAAGCTGCCTTCCACCCGGTAGATTGATGTGCCGTTTGGGACTGCTACTAAGGAAAGGTGTGCCCAAGGAATATGTAAACATTATTCCAGCGTTACACCCGCGTGAGTGAGGTCTTATGGCAAGCTGTCGCCGTCCTTTGACATCTCCAGCGGTGTAAGACAAGGATGCCCGCTATCAACTTTTCTCTTCAACTTCGCTATTTATGAAGTCATGGAGATCGCGTTCATGTGACACGACTTAGGAACTGTGAAGCTGGTCCCCGATGAACGACTTGTTGACTTAAAGTATGCTGACGACATTGCCCTCATATGTGACAGCTCACGTTCGTGCCAAGCGGCACTCTACAGATAAGCACTGGTTGCCAGCGGTTTCGGGGTTTGCTTTGCACCCTCGAAGTGTAAAGCTTTCCTTCAACATTGTCAGGGTCGGTCTCCTGTGCTGACCCTTGGTGGGGATCAGCTAGAAGTCGTTCAGAGATTCAGTTACCTAAACAGTTGTATCAGCGACGGTGGAATTAATGACGAGATCACGAACCGTAAAGCGAAAGCTCGAGACGTTTTTGCTAACCTTCGCTACCTATGGTGCTGGTGTGACATTACTCTGGCTCTGGAGAGCAGAGTTTACAATACAGCCATACGTCCCGACCCTACTGTACGGTTGTGGAATCTGGCCCATCAGATCAGCCGATATAAAAAGACTAGTTTCGTTCGACCACTGATGCTTTCGCAGTTTGTCTCCTATGTGGTGTGAACATGAGCGTGTTCGACGCCTTGTTCGTGGCACAGGGAGAGAAAGTGAACTGCTCGACACCGTTATTTCTCGCACCGGGTGGCTAAGCTACGTCTTACACATGCCAACACACCGACTCCGGCGACATGCGTTGTTTGTGGGACCGGTGTCTGGATGGAAGAAGATGAGAGGAAGCCAAGCGATGACTTGGTCAAGAATAAAGCCCCTTAGTTCCAAGTTGGCCTGGGTTAGAGCCTCTCAGCTCCCTGGTTGAGGTCCGAAAGACGATGAACGCATTTGGCTGCATACACATGTTGACATTACTAGGAGCCGACCTCAACGGCGTTTGTGTTGGGAATTTCTTTGTCCTCCTCCTATCGCTTAGTCTTCCCATCGAACCGCGATTTTATTTCCTTCGCATAGTATAACTCTCTTTCTTGCGGCACAATAGCCGACTGGTAGCTTTCCGGAACGATGCCCATTCGTTACTGGTGGCTCAGCTGGGGTGCTTCTTGCATGTTTTTTCTCATTTTCTTACGTACTGCGGTACACTGGCTGAAGTGTTTTTCGCCTGTAACTAACGTATATAACGTTGATGATGCTGACATGAACAAGTCTCAGTTTTACATACGTTTTGGCGTTTTCAATCTTCTTTTATTTCTCACACCTTCGTATCCTTCCTTCGCATCTGTCTTTTACCACCTGCGAGTTGTTTGTTGCCGTATATTCAACGGTTCGCTATGTACTTGCTTTTCATTATGTGCCTGAAGGTTACTCCAAGGTCATCCTATCACCCTGTGTCTTTTCCTTTCGTCAACTTAGGTCACTCATTTGTTTTCCCATATTCGAATGACCTACGTCGTGCAATCGTTGGAGCTACCGCCACAATCGGAAAGCCTTCCAATTCTCTTTTTTGGTCGCTGGATCTCTTTGTCTGCTTTCGAGTCAGCACCAGTTTCTACAGCCACTAGAAAGGTTTGCCCTTGCCCTACAAATGTCCATTTTAACTTCGTATTTTGGACCCAAGGGATCATTTTATTCCAAACGTCATACTGTCATTTTTCTATATTGTCTTCTCTACTAAACGCTGTCATTTGGAATCTTGTAAAATATTTTCGCGTTACGATTGTCACCGACACTAGGAAGCCCAAATCTCTGTGTGCATACGTTCAGCAACTTACAACCTATTATTGATGTCCTTCGTATTTGGATCCTCTGCGTTTCGCTGCACCCATTGCAGTTGAGAAACTGAACTGGACCGAACTGGAAGTCATATGGACCCATAACATCAAGGACTTAAGACGTGTGGGCGGCAGGCTGTTCTGGTTACATTTCATTACTGCCCCCGGTAAAGCATCTGTCATTAAAGCAACCATATGCTGCACTGGTGCTGTCTCCAATTCACAATACGAGAGTCTGTCTGTCTGATAGCGCGCAGCGCTGTTATAGACATTCAACTCAGACCTGCTGTTCTGGTGGTACAGTCTCAGCCACTTGCAGCTGACTTGGGGATTCCATCAGAATATGAGATTCCAAACGCAGTTACAATCCTTAAGTGTTTCCGAGCTACCAGTCCGAATTATCTCGTGCGTTTGCTGCGTATTGATGGTGGTAGGGTATCGTGCAAATAATTGATCGCTTGTTCGAACAGATAATCAAAGAGTATACTGCTCCAACAAAGTCGATCATTGTTAGAATATTCCAGAAGGGCTATTGCACTATCTTCGTCGATCCTAAGGGTATCAGTTGGACACCGATAGTAACGGTTATTAACCCCTGCTCTCATCTATCAGCTTACATTTAGAACGATAATTCTTGGCGGATTGGCGTAGATATTATTTCAACCATCTCTCTTCACTCTGCGTCAGGTGCTAAGCAGCGCTATACTTATCGAAGATAGTCCATATTCCTCGGTTCTTGTCTTTATTACCAAAACCTCACTGACGGCAAGCAGTTTCCGACTGCGGTTACGTAATAACGACTTGGACAAATTCACCGGAGCTTCATTTGATACGGTAGAGCTGATTTACTGTCAAGCACCGCTCGCTCCTTGAACGGTAGAAACATGAAAACAATTATTCGCATGACAATAAGAATTGACAGCTTCACTTTTTCAGGATTTGCCGTGAACTTGATGTTTTTTTCAGGACATCCATTGCAAAGTAGCTCGTTGTATAAACACTTTTCTTCAGTTTTTAGTGAGCACGGACTGCAAATTCTCTAGGCCCTGTGCAACAACGTTTTCACGAGGGGGAGTTAGCAAGCAACTTAGACGAAGTAGGAAAACGGTGTATTCCCGGACATGCGTGGTACACGACAAACAGGTGGTCTGATTAATGTGTTACCCTCCATAGGTTACATCGTAGTGCACGGTGCGCGGAAGGGTTTAGCCATCACGGTTTCTAATAAGTACGTCAGATTTGCGCAGCTTACATGCACAAAAACGATTGATGCACAAAAGCTGCGCAAATCTGTTGGGTTCAGTGAAGGCGAATATGGTGCGATTCGCAATTCTCCCTGATTGGTAACGCTACTCTAGGAACGCACGTTCCAGATTCGTGTGTAATGTTTTGCGGTCGCATATAAGGAGATACTTATCAGTAACATCTTTGCCGTTGGTGTCAAGCATTTGTGAACGGCGCTTGATGCTAAACCAGGTCAGCCTTATCACACACATACACGACTGCTTGAGCACCACTCGTGTACAACCCCAAAAGCAATGCCATCCAGAAGCTCCAGATTACATTGCCAGGCAGTTGAGCCTCCATGGTATCGCTCAGCATGTCAGTTCAACTGACTCACTGGATCGTTGGACATTTCCAAATGTGGTTTATGCCATCTCTGCGATAACATGATTGAGTGGACCAAGTGATGAACGAGATCCGCACCTCATCCATCCCCAAAACTTTAATGAAGCTCTGGTGAATTTGTTGAAGTTGTTATTACGTAACCGCAGTCGGAAACTACTTGCCATTAGTGAGGCTTTGTTGATAAAGACGATTTGTCGGCTGTCCTACGCACACAAACAACTGATACAGTCAGTAAGACTACTTTGCTATCGATTACGCATTATCCACCACTCACCAGTGGGCGCAGTTGCGCTACTAGGGCACCCACCTATTTCACTGAAGTCTGGGTTGATGAAGAAAACTCAGTGTTTTACATGACGAGTTTCGACCATACACCGCTGTGGAGAGTCGGCTGGCATAGAATTGGCTAGTGGCACCAGAGGGGCGGTGAGAAGGACTGGACCGCGGTTCGTTTCTGGGTCCGGCATGCCCACTGGAAGGTCAGCGCTTGATGGATGTGGCAATTCGAATCAGTTTGAGTGTGCGTGATGCACACTGGCAGCTCACCGTAGTTTGGTGATGTGCTTGATAGGCACTCACCTATTGCCTTAATTGCACTCTTGTTCGATTTAATTGCTCCTGGGGAACATCTCAAAGCGTTACTTCATAATCCCCAGTGCGTTTGCTAATGGAGTGCACTTGCAGACATTTACCCATCCATGTACGTAGTTTTTCTTTGCACGTGATCACTGTACAATGCGAGCAGCTAAAGGGGCGTGACATGAGATTGGGTACCCCCGAGTTACCTGTCCAAAGCTGCTGAATGTAAGGAATCAGCGGTTTGGCGGAGGAAGACAGCATTCGCAATGAACTGCAATGCGTTATGTGCGGCCATGACACTTGCGCGAATGCACTGCTGCAACTGTGAACCGGGTACCAGGTTAGTGACACTGCGTGTTCTATTTTGTGTGCAATTACATTATGCTAGTGGGGTTTGCACACCGCAGGCTGGCGCACCGTCTACACGGGGTTGGTGGAAATGCGAGTCCTTACGCCACAATTACACAACCGCACTGTGCTTGGTAAAGGTAGTATGCTTGGGTTATGTTTGACCTTGGGTATTCACTGCTCGTTCTGTGATTGGCTCCTCGGATGACTTCTACGTAGTTGTCTGCGTTTCCCAACACATAATTCAGGGAAACAATGTCCCAGCTCCTGCCCACAGTAGCTGCGCCTACTTGCAAAATGTTTCCACCACATGGAAGACACTCTGACCCTCATTTAACCATCCGTTAACGCGTGGTCCACTAACGTTATGAGCACTGCGGCTGCCATGGTAATTGCTATGACTTATTAGCAGTCGAGATCATCATCATCAGCAGCAGCAGTACATCAGCCGTTTGAACTGATGCTTCGCTGCCATACAACCATGAGGACCTATGAAATAAAGAATAATAAGAGGGAGAGAAAGCGGGACTTACCTGTAAACCGTAATGCCCTAAGCAAACATTCAGGGTCAAGGCGCCTACACCTTGTGTTGACAACATACCGTCACAAACAGCTGGCTATCGTGCAAAGATAAGGCGTCATCGGCGAGACAGCTTCCTTGCGGCTTTCACTGCCACGCGTCATAATCAGCCATTACCCCGCAGATAACTCAGCACCAAACACACTTTAAACAGGCAATCCGATTAGGAGACGGCAACAGACGCGCCACTGGTGTCGGTTGCGAGCCATGTCCTGTAAAGTCTCGAAACAAGCACAAGGCGAGTCACGTGGACTCCAGCCCGGAAGGCCAGACGGACCAACGGCACCCAGTTTGGTCGTCAGTGACTTCATTTCCCGCTGCCAAGTCAACCTCTGTCCACCTCGAGCCTTGCGCCACCCTACACCTGGCAGACTAAACAATGCCCTCCTAGGTAAGCGGTGACCAGGCATACGTAGCACGTGGCCGAACCAACGCAACTTATTCAGTGCTATCTGTTGTTCTAGGGAGCTAGCATGATTATCACTACCTAGTACTCGCCTATGCACATTATCTTTCGGACATGCTGGTGCCATCCTACACCAGCCATGCTTCACAGACAACGATGCTCAAAGGCTTGAAGGCGCCTCAGATCTTCAGACCGAAGGGACCAAGCCTCACTACCATAGAGCAGAACGGCCCTCACTGTGGCCTTGTATACACGGCTTTTCAGACGGAGGGAAACTCCCTTCTGTCGTCAAAGATGCCGCAGGTCCAAGAAGGCAGCTCTGGCCTTTGCAATGCGTGAGCTGACGTCAGTTTCTGTGCGCCCATCGTTGCTGATACAGCTGCCAAGATAAGTGAATTGATCAATCACCTCGAGTTCTTCTTTAGCAAGCATCAAGAGGTCATCAAATGGCTGGTGGTCCTTCAACAACACTTTGCACTTTGAAGGTGCGAAGTGCATATCAAATAATGGGACCACTCTGGACAAGCTATTCAGGGTTGATCGTGCCTTCGCAACATTGTCGAAAAGCAAGACGATATCGTCCGCATAATCTAGGTCAACTAACCTTTCACCAGGCAGCATATTAACGCCTACATCAAGAGATTCCGCAAGGGAACACTCCATGATAGAATCCACAACGAAATCGAACAAAAATGGGGAAATCAGACAATCCTGATGAACGCCAAATCGAGGAACACACCTATTGTCGGTCTGCGGTATGTGTGGCGCTGCTCTAGCACCTGCTGCAAAGTGAATATACAGTCTATACAGCCACATTCTGGGCGGAAACCGGCCTGCTCTTCCCTAATCCGAGATTCCCGTTCCGCAGTGAGGCGACGAACGATAATCAAGGCCAATAATTTTGTCACAACTAGCCTTAGGCTAATACGCCTGTGGTTATAACTGTTTGTGCGTCTGCCCTTCTTGTATATTGCCACTATAATCGATTCGCTCCAATTAGCCGGGACACTCTCTTTCTTCCAGATACATTCGAATAAGGAGGTCAGTGCTTTGCAGAGGACCTCACCTCCATCCTTAAATAGTGCATGTGGGAAGGAATCCAGGCCAGCTGCATGAAAACCATTGAGGGCTGTGATCGCGTTTTGGACCTCGGCCTCTGACGGAGGCTCTAAACTAACCGTCCATGGCTCGTCCTGTATCAGCTTAGTAGGAAGAGGTCCGGGATCAGGGGGCCAGCTGAACTGGTCTTGGAAGTGTTCCGCCCAACGAGCTATACGGCGCTTCTCATTGTGTATCAGCGCACCCGCGCTGTCTCTTATTGTCTCACTGACGCCTGGTTTTCTGGGACCAGTGGTGCGGATAAGCTGGAAAAGCTTGCGGTAATTGTCTACTGCTCCTGCCTCTTCCATTTCTTGAGCCCCACTGGTCCACCGTTCTTCCTTGTCCGCACGTAGGCTCTGCTTTAGTTAACGCCTAATAGCGCGTCTGGTCACATTGTGTTCAGAACCAGCCGTGAGATATCTTTTAGATTTCAACAGATCTACCGACCTCTCGAATATCCAGAGACTGGTGCGGTGACGATGGATAGTGCCACAAGCAGATGCTCCTGCGTCGTGCATGGCGGTCGAGATCCTATTCTATTAAAGCTGAGTGTCATTAGGACAAGACAGCGAAAGTTCTATACCCAGTGCGTCTTGATAGGCTTGCCTGACCGAGGACTGAGACAATTTTTCAGTTGCCAATCGGAGAGGACGCTTGGTGCGCCTGCCGGTAAAGTTCATGGAGAAACGACAGGATACCAAGGCATGATCAGAGTCGACACAGGTGCTCCAGTAAGTGCGGCAATCCAGGTTTGAACCACGCCACCTGTAACTTATGGCTATGTGGTTAATTTGGGTCCTTCGCTGACCAGCTACAGGAGAATTCCAAGTGGCACTTCGGCGCCCACTGTGTCTGAAAGCAGTGCTGCTAAGCAACAACTAGTGCGTTGCACACAGTTGCAGCAGACGCTTACCGTTGTCAGTCCGTTCTGAGTTAAGCCCATAATTACCACCGAGCTGAACTTCTGAAGAGCTCAGACTTCCTACTTGTGCGTTCATATCCCCTGCAAATACTATAATATATGAACTAGTAGCACTGGGTAGTAGAGCGTTCAGTTCGTGATCGAATGTGTCCTTGACAGCATTAGAACTGCAGTCGGTGGGAGCATAAGCAGAAATCACAAACAAACAGCGTTTTGTATTGCTTCGTGAATCTACCTTAGCTGATGTCGTCAAAAGGGCTGCATATAAACGGTTGTTCACCGGAATCCAATCAACCCACGATGGCTCAGCCTTGGAGCTTAGAATGATACCTACATCAGCTTGACCCGTGAGTGCTGCATCGGCATCTCCGGATGCGTGCAACCAATAGCGAGAGGATAAGCCGGGTGCAGTTAATTCAATATCCCCGTTAGGGTCATTGATCCTAGTTTCGGACACACAACACATATCAATATCCAGTGTGTCCAGGCTGCGTGCGAGTGCAGCCTGTTGACATGTTTGTCTTAGAGTGCGAACGTTGAATGTCGCCCTGGAAACTGGATAGCGTGACCTTATGAGGGACTTTTGCCGATAGGTGCTGTGGGGTTTTGGCCGCAGATGGTTCTGCTCCAGTGTCATTTCAGTTGCTGTCAATTAAGCTGGGAATTATAGAAGGAAGGTTAGTGATGGGGGTCGGGATGGGAGTAAGAGAAAAAGGTAGGAAAGAAAGAAGGGAGGCGCCAGCAGTAGCATGTTTTCGCTTATCCGCCCTGCTGTATGCAGCAGATAAGGCGACCCTTGATAATCTGCGTGACGGTCGATGCAGGATGAAGTTTATGTTTGAAGAAAATGTCGGCGAAGTACAAACACAGTAATATAACTACCGAGATTACGGTTACTGATAGTACGTCTTAGTGTTGCCGAAATTGGAGAGCTGTATTGCACAAGGCAACCTTACCTGGCTTTTAAGCAAAAATATTGGTGAAAGATAGAAACAACATATCAATGATGTGATATAGGTTTACAGATCCATTAAGTAGATTGCGCGCATGTGCTTCGCACTGACATGTTCCACCGTTTATTTACAATGGTGCTGTCTAACGCTGGCACGTGCTTCGGATACGATCTTCTCAAGGAACTGTATCCTCCATTCTCTTTTACTAAACGCACCAACTGGATCTCCTCGCAGCATCTCAGAATATCCGTGCCGCATGGATTGACGTTCGCCTTCATGATACTCCAAACTCCTTCTATGGGGTTCAGTGAAGGCGAGTATGGCGCAAGTCGCAATAGCCTCCCTGATTAAGTACCGTCCTGTTAAAACTCGTCCCAGATCCGTGTGGCGTGGTGCGTTGTCACATATCAGCAGACACCTGTCAGTAACAGCGGTGCAGTTGGTATCAAGCATTTGCCGCAACCACCGCGCACACCGTTCCCTGTTGTAACTCACCTTTAAGACGGTATATTCCAAAAGTCCAGCTACAGTCATTGCGCCGATAAGATGCAGATCTAGTCCACGAGTGCTCTCTACAGTGCACTGCACACGTGTGCCATGTGCTGAACGTCCCCTTCTGCGCGCGGAAAACGAATTTAATTTTCTCTCATCAATCCAAACTGGTTGCCACCCTTCAGCTTCCAATTTCATCAGTTGCAAAATGTGAGACTTCCTTTGTCTCTTGTTCTCAAACGCATTCATTGACTCCGGTATAGCATGTAACTTTTTCATGGTAATAAGGCGACCCTCGAGGCACCGAGCTACTGTGTTGACGCTCATTTCTACATTGAGCTCCACTTTCAATCGGAAATGGGCACACTTTAAGGTTCGAAATAATTTGGAACACTGGTAGCCCGGCTTGGTTGCTCACCTGTTGATTGTTTTTCCGAGCTTGATTAAGAAATCGCATACGTTTCACCACCATGCGAGGTGGCATCTTCAGTGCAGTAATAGGCAGTGTGTACTGCTGCCACCTCGCATGGTGGTGAAACGTATGCGATTTCTTAATCAAGCTCGGAAAAACCATCAACAGGTGAGCACACTGTAAGGTTATGGTAGGCTCCGCTTCTACCCATTCCACCAGATTATCCACGTGAATGTTAGTCAATGATTTTCGACATGCCTCGCCACGTCGGAGTCTAACGTTTTAATCCAACTTCGGCAAGTCTTCAGGTTGACATTTAACACGGATGCAACCTGCTTCCAGTCATCGGCTTCTTCATAAGTGTTCAATATTTCGGCCTTAACCTCCGCCGGATGGCGCATGCGTTGGCATCCTCTTGACATTGTACGTAGAGTGAAATAAACGATGTTAAGTTGCACCGTATGATTACCTAGTTGCAGCATCCGCGCTGCGCCGAGGTGCAACAAGTTACGGGGTAGGATGGAGACGCGTTCGAACGGAGACCTGTGGGCAAGCCAACGTTGTGAGCATCAACAATACTGGGAATATTATCTATAGGGGAGCTCGTATTGGCCAATCTAAGTGCACTAACGGCGCAGAGCGGTGATGGATGGGCCACGGCTAGAGCGCAGGCGGCCTACGTTGCCAGGTCAGGGCATACAG
>OX104059.1:28280052-28298964 GCA_944474145.2 Dicrocoelium dendriticum | reverse complement strand
CTGCATACGATACAACGGCTTCTACCCCTATAGGTTCGAAGCGCAGACCCTACAGTTCACTATCGTCGAACGTGACCTGCATCACTGCAGGTCATCCCGAGTGTTGCGGAATTCCTTTTTCTGTTTGTGTGTGCCGCCCCTGGAACAACACCACATTCGGTCTGTTTCGCAACAATACAAATCATGTGTGAGAACGGTTGGAGGAACTACTCAGGCCCTAACACATGCCTTAGGAACCGCAATGGGAATCATGACACAACGATATGGAACAATTTCCAGGAGCAAGTTCAGCCGAACAACGGAATAACAAAGGTAGTAGGCGAGTGAAACCTCGGTGAGGATGCCAATGTGCACTGCGCGCGCACTTATCCTGATTCGAATCGCTATATCTGTAGGAGCGCTGCTTAGGTGCGGAGTCCGAAAATAGCCATGTCCCGTCGTCCTTACTGGATGTTAGAAAGAAAATCTTGTTGGTATCCCAATGATATATTTTCTGAGGCTCCTGAAAATACACTACGACAGTAGGGCAGAAAGGTTGCACAGGGAAAACACAGGTGATAGTTGGCTAGATGGTATAAGCCAGAGTTCAAAGCAAGTTGTCTATTGATTGTATGCACATCAATAGCTTTTGAATGCTGTGGTTAGAAAGTCACATGATTGTGGCTAGTATCTTCTCTGTGCGAAGAGAAATAAGCTAAAAATAGCAATAAGTTAAAACTCCTACATACCTCCCCACCAGTGCGGTAGCCGCACGGTGATAAGCGACCAGGAGTAAAAAACCCGGTTGGAATTGCCGGGAAAACTGACCTCTACCTGATATAGTGTCGCTTAAAATGCCCGAGGCTGAGGCACAGGAGGCATGCAGGTAAAGTTTTTAGCTTAGATACAATGAAAATGTGGGAGCAGAATGTTGTAGTGCAACAAGGATGTTTAAGTTGCAGGTGTTGTCCGGCGCAATCCTCTTGCCTTTTGTCGACATGAGAATCTTCTTATTCGTGTTAAGGTTGTTTTTTCCTCTCCTGGCAAACACTGGAAAGCAACAAGCAGGAAAGAAAACTGGCAGCAGGTATTATAACACGATAGACAGCACAGCAATTTGTTATTCTCAAGATGTCTAATACGCTAGACGGTCTGGAAAATGAACTTTTCTACCTGACCGTGTTTGCCGCGTACTAGTCTCTTTTGGCTTAGCTTCAGATGTTGATGATTGAGGATCATTTTCAAAGTGCTTTGATGACTCCTGCGTACATATAGTGCTTTTAGAACCTGTCGATTGTTATTCACAAGGTTGTTCGATATACGCTGGCTTGAGTCGGTCTACCGAAACTACATCAACTTTACCATTCCTGTTGATCATATGATGTTTTTCTGTTCTAGCGATCACCTCAAATGGCCCTTCGTACGGTGGCTGTAGAGGCCTGCGGACTGCATCGTTTCGTAGCCACACATGTGAACAAGTTGTCAGATCTTTTGGCATGTAACACATGTTAGTTTGTGCGCGCGTGGCAGTAAAATGCAGTTCACGCATGGATGAACGTAAGCGATGAACAAAGTTTGAGGGATCTAGAGCGTTGACGTCGATTGGTTGAACGAGGTCAGCCGGGAGCTTTAGCGTGGTACCGTATACCAGCTCCGCGGCAGAGCCACCTAAATCAGCTTTAAACGTCGTTCGGAGGCCTAATAGAACCAGCGGTAAGTTTTCTGTCCAACGGGTGGTGTCAGAACATGCCATCAAAGATGTTTTGAGGTGGCGGTGAAAACGTTCGACTAACCCGTTCGCTGTTGGATGGTACGCAGTTGTTCTTATTCGTTTAGCTCCGAGGATAGTAGTGAGGTCTCGAAAGACACCGCGGTTCAAACAAGCCTTCAGTACTTGATTTAATCCTGACTAATGAGGAGTTAATGGTTGAGTCGGTTTCATACAACCCACCGCTAGGTTGTAGCGATCATTCAGTTCTAACGTTTGATTATGTGTGTTATGCCAGTATGGTTGACAAAGAACCAGAAACCCGACGATTCATTACCAACTATTCCAAGCTTCACACTATAGCGACAAACGTTGACTGGGACCTCCAGATGCACACTTCGGCGAATGATGCCTGGCAAGTGTTGAAAGGCAAGATAAACTGGGTCCTACAATCAGCTTCAAAAGACCTACCATTACGAGTTTCGCGACGGAGCAACAACTGGATCCGGAGTAGAACACGTAAGTGGTTGAATAGGCGAGACGAGGCTTGGAGGGGTCATTTGCTAGGTCCAAGTGATATCACGTGGAATCATTACAAAACAGTCAGAAACTACTGCACTTCACTCCTTAAAGCTGACAAGTACGAATGGCAGGAAACTATGGTACGCAAATTTACTAGCAATCACAAACTGCTCTACCGGTATGTGAATGACAAAAGGAAGGTTAAGACGGGAATACCACCACTAAAGACGGTCAATGGCCTAACGGTTACTGAAGAGGAGACCGCGGACGCATTGCTCATGCAGTTTGTCTCAGTGACTAGACACACCATGGAACCATCGCCTTGCTACATCCCAGCAAATGTCGTCGGCTTATCCACGGTCAACTTTAGCCCTACATCTGTGGCAAAGAAATTACAGTCGCTCAGGGAAAATAGTGCGCCGGGAATTGACAAGATCTGTCCGAAAGTACTTAAAACCCTTGCACCCACCATGGCAGTCCACCTTGCAACCTTTTTCCAGTTTCTATTTGATTCTCATACACTTCCGTCTGAGTGGAAACGTGGACTTATCACTCCGATCTACAAGGGAGGTAAGCGGTCAGACCCTGCCAACTACCGACCTATTACTCTCCTTCCTGTTCTATCAAAAGTGATGGAGTCTATAATCGCTGATGAAATGGTGAGATATTTTGAAAGTCTACAAATCATCTCCAACCTCCAACATGGATTCAGACGCGGACGATCTTGCCTCACCAATCTACTACTTGCTCGGGACTTATGGACCAGGGCTGCTGACGAGGGAGTTCCCGTAGATGTGATTTACTTAGACTTTTCTAAGGCATTCGACAGAGTCAATCACCCAGCACTTCTCCGAAAGCTTGCGGCCTATGGTATCCACGGATCCTTGCTCACATGGTTGGAAAGTTACTTATACGACAGAAGAATCGAGGTAAGGATCGCCAACACCCACTCCGATAGCCTATGCGTCACTAGCGGCGTACCGCAAGGATCAGTTCTCGGCCCGTTACTCTTTTTAGTCTATATCAACGACCTCCCTGCCAACATTCAATCACCTATGCAAATATTCGCCGACGATGCTAAGATGTGGCGAGCTATTCAGTCAACATCTGACCCTGTCTATCTGCAGGATGACCTGAACCGGATTCACGAATGGGCAGTAAACAACCAACTACCCCTGAACCCCGAAAAGTGTCACCTGTTGTCGCTGCGCAGTAACTGCAGCAACACATATCACCTGGGGCAGCGCGTTATAAAACAGGTGAGCAACGAAAGAGACTTAGGGGTCATCGTGCAAGAAGGTCTGGGTAATTCGCTCCAATGTTCAAAGGCAGCTAACATAGCGAACTTAAACTTGAGGCTTTTGAGGCGAGCGCTCGGTACCTTCGAGCGGCAACTCGTGCCATTATTGATTAACGCCTACATTCGTCCCCACCTCGAGTATGCGGTGCAGGCATGGCGTCCGTGGTTAAAACGGGACATTCGTCTCCTGGAGCAACCACAAAGAAGAGCCACTAAGGCAACACGTGGTCTATCGGGCCTTAGTTATGAACTGCGCCTTCGTTCGATCGGTCTGTACTGCTTAGAATACCGACGACTTCGCGGTGATCTGATCCTCACTTACCGGATACTAAGAGAAGAGGACCATCCATGTAAGTCGCTGTTAACATTATCTGCCGACAAACGATGCCGAGGCCATGCACTAAAACTTGTGACTCAATATTCCCGTTTAGATTGTAGAAAGTTTTTTTTACTCTCTTAGTGTCTGTCCGCACTGGAACGCACTGCCATCGCATGTGGTGAACGCACCAAACATCGAGACATTCGAAAGACTATTGGACTTGCACTTACATGATACACATTATATAACGGTATGACAAACTGCAGTGTCTAACTTACTAATATTTTGTGTCACATCTGAAACTTTTGTTTTCTTCCATTTGCCATCCTGTGGGTCTTGTAGTTATTGCTTTTTATCCCACCATACACTATTGGACTATTGAAAGAGGGTTGATTCAAATTGCGCACCGCGATCCGTTGTTATGGTGGATGGGACACCATAATGTGCGATCCAATGAGCCACAAAGTTACGTGCTACCGTCTCTGCGGAAATGTCTGCGATGGGTACTGCCACGGGCCAACGAGTGTAACGATCGATAGAAGTTAGTAGGTACTTAAATCCACTCGACGGCGGCAGCGGACCGACGGTGTCGATGTGCACGTGACTAAAACGAGCATCGGGAACGGTGAACTCACTAAGTGGTGCCAGTGTATGGCGGTGCACTTTTGAACGTTGACATGGGAGACAATTCCTCACCATGGTCTGCACGTCTTTGTTCAGTGCCGGCCACACAAAACGGTCGGAAATGAGTTTGCGCGTTGCACGGATGCCTGGATGTGATAGACCATGTAGTGAATCAAAAATGATTCGCCGATAGGTCGGTGGAACTACAGGTCGCGGCTTTCCTGTAGAAACGTCACACATCAGAACATCCGAATTATCAGGCAGCTGGATGGGCTTCACCTGTAGATTTGTTTCTCGCAGTTGTTGAAGAAACTGCTTATCCTGATGCTGTGTTGTGGCTAGTTCTTGAAGATCAATGGGTAATGCTCAAGGAGGGTATTGATTTCCGCTCGTGATAGGGCATCTGCTACGGTGTTGTTCACACCGGACAAATGTCGGAGGTAAATTGGGAGATATAATCTAGTTGTCTAGTTTCTCGTGGGGAAAGTCGATCAGAAGCAGAACGCAGTACATACGTTAGCGGCTTGTGATCGGTGAATATCGTGAATGTACGCCCTTCCAAGTAATGTCGGAAATGACGCACATTGAGATAAATAGCTAGGATTTCTCTGCTGAACGTACTATAACGTCGTTCGGCAGGCTGCAGTTTCTTAGAGAAAAAGGCAATTGGATACAATTCACCTCCCTGTCGCTGTTGGATCACACCACTTACTGCTGCATCTGAAGCGTCCACCGTTAACTGTAACGGAGCCTTAGGATCAAGATGCACGAGGAGAGTGGCAGTTGCTAGCTGATGTTTTAGATCACTGAATGCCCGCTTAGCTGATTCCGTGAAGCTGAATGATTTGGCATCTAATTTGAGTAGCTCGGTAAGTGGCTGGGCTAACTCAGAACAGTGTGGGATGAAACGTCTGTAGAAGTTAACCATGCCTACAAACCGACGTAACGCTGACCTTACAACATTGCGCTCAGTGAGCATGCGGCACCCAGAAACACACCGCGGTCCACACGCTCTCCACGCCCCTCCGGTGTCACTAGCCCAACTTCCATGCCAGCCGATTATCGACAACGGTATGTGTGAGCGACTTCATGTCATTATTCCCTAGGGCCAATTCATTCGCACTCATTCACATGGGTGCCTCACAGTATACGGAAAGCTCAGCGATGAAATGGGCGGACACACCGCGCAATCATATTTCACGTAGAAATGGAAATGCCTGAAAGGTTTGGTGCCAACCACCATGATCATTCGTGACTACTAAGCCCAGGTGGCAAAACGTGAGTTTTGCGAATATACCCCCTAGCATGTGTAGCCAATTATGCCTGAATACGAGTGTCGAGCGCGACTAGGCACCCACCCAATCGCACGCGATCTGCGCCACACCCAAGCTTTCTCTGGTAACTCATGTCGTAAACTCGTCTGATATGCTATTGATTGATTTGGGATTGGTCACTCAACGAGGGGTGCGCTTTGGTGCGTTTGCGCCAGGTGGATGATATTTGATTGCTTTAAGGATGATTCTGGAAGATGTATGGACGAAACGTATTTCCTTAAGGCTGAGTTTAAAAGCGTTATGGATGCATTTAACTTTTAATAGATGTAGAAACAGACTGCCTTTTTGGCATAGCTGGCTTGTAAGTGGTATGTCCCCGTAATTTTCTACAGTCTTGTCATAGGATTCCTCATTATCCGAATTACAATATTGTCATTTCCTGGTTCTGGAGCTAAGTAGCAGGATCTTTTTTTGCTTGGGATGGTATGTTCGCTTGTTACTATTGACGCCAGAATCGGTCCCGTTATCATATACAGAAATGCCACAGCGTGCAGTTTTTCTCGGCTGATTTACTGAGCGTTTCTCATATCCTGATGGATGGTGTTTAAACGTTATCGACTGTTGGGTACTCCCATGTAGGATTCTAGGAATGCAGCTCTCTGCGATGTCATCTGTTTGGGACCTGGGATAATTACTGGGATATTCAAATTTCCAGTGTTCCTAATTTCATACTTTGCAGTTTTTGTTTTTTATTGGTGCCACATAATCTACAGGCTGGTTACTTATGAAAGAGACATGATACGCGCTAATTTCTACGAGTCTTGTACTAGTGCTTACATTATGCCTTTGCCCGGTATTCTCTGGCGAGACCGGGTGAGCATTATCATGCATTGATAACTCGTGGGTGGGTTGGTGGACTCGGTGTTAGTGAGTATCTTTAAATAGAACGGTGGTATGATTTGTCAACTTCCACATCGTTGTCAATACAGTTGGTGTAAGTGCGAGAAATATGAGCGTGGGTATGATTCGCCTTACTTGCAAACCGCCTTTGTGGTCGCGTTTGGTCACTACTGATCGAAATGTTCTTAGTTTTAGTCCTTGCTGCAATGAGGCGTTTGTTATACAAAATGTTTGACCGTAGCCTAATCCTTTAATTTAAGGAAAGCGTGGCGTGATCTCATTGTCGCCTTCTTCCGGGGCCTGAGACATAGACAATTGGAATAACTCATATTGTATGCCACGCGCAAACTACTTTTTTTCTCTACTCACTCTCTCAGATGCATTAAACACAAACACATTTTCGGTCTGCGTGATTCACGATAGAAGATGACCAGCCGTGTGTAGTGTGTTTGATTTCAACTCCTTTGAGCCTTTAAATAATTCACGGAAAGACAGGACTTGATCATATTTTGCACCAAGGCTCAGCAGTTCGGCTTTTAGTGATATAACTTCCTCGTGAGCTGTGATGCCGTTTTGCGTAATAATAATAATAATAATGATAATAAATCAATTCTATCATCAGAGCGGACAGCCACTGCTTCTTGTTTTTTTGTTATCTTAGATGAGTCACTTTTCGTTTTATTGTTAGAATTGCTGCAGCAGATTGCTAGTTCCAGTTTTTTCTTCGTCCTAATTATGGAATCTCGCATTTTAACAGAGCTAACCGTCATTGTGGTGCGTACTCCTAACAGTTAGAACTGATGACAAGTCTAGTTACTAACGTTAAAAAAGGAATGAGCACGCAGGAAGTAGTTTGACTTTTGACAACAGTGGTAATGCGACAGAAACCTACCGTTCTAGTTCCTCTCAGTGATTGGTCGTGTTCAGCTTCGTCCTCTAACCTTTCAGATCCGAAGCGCGGTTGATCAATTCAACTATGGTAACTACATTAACAGCGACGATTGAATAGCTTTTGAAATTGGACTGTCTTCGTGTATTTGCAACACGTTTGGAGTTAGAGCGTGTTTCCGCTCTGGGCTTAAGACTATGTATGCATGGCCACAGTAAATCTGGCTGTCCTCTGCGGCAATACAACTTGTTTCAAGTACCCTCAGACCCTCGTTACCTGCAGACCCATTGCTTTTCTCAGTTGACACCATCACATCCGCAACGATGAGATGCACAGACCAGTATTTGGTGTTGAGTATCAAGTTATGTTGCTTGATCAGCAAATCAGGCCGAATAACTTCTGCTGACTTAGGGAACTTCTAGGTAAAGATATTCCTGAGTTAGCAGGAACAGTTTTGTCTACTCGGGTTTGTACGTTGGGAGGATATAGGTATGACAACTATATTGTGTTGTTCACCCTCCTATCCTATCAGGCCGCGGTCCATACGCGATCCAATCCGTACTTGGCTCGACACATTAGGCTGTGTGGCTCTCGACCAGCATCGGTGTTATCGTTTCGATCACATGCTATCCGGTTTCCTGTTTCTGATGTTTACCGTGCAATAATTTTTTACCATATAAGGCAGATCATAGCATGGAGTATTGAAAGCCAAAAGGAAATTATCTCACCTTTACCCCGCTTTTTTGCGCGATAGCGTTATTTTTGATCTTACGCGATTGACAGCACGTAGGCACCTGATCTTGACTATTCGGACATTTAAGGTTTTGCTTTTGATCTCCCTTATACATGGTCATCATGGTTTTATGGCACTGAAGCACTAATACAGTGCACCTGCTTACTTCTTGATGCCGTTGTATGAGAAGAATGTCATGTATGCCATTCGGGCTGGTCCAGAGAATCATTCTTTCCTTGTTCTTCGTGTTCACTTACACTCGCTATAATGGAACTTCCCACCCAGCTTTCCTTTGTGGTTGATGTGAACCTGCAGAAAAGGACTGCTTTAACTTCAGCGCCACTCCAATAATACATGTGTTATCCGACCCAAATGTATGACTCCTTGTTGTCGTTAGTGACTATGAAGTTATCCCTGAATTACGTACTTCTGCGCATTTTCGTGTTTTTAGCATATTGATTCTTATCGGAGCATTTTCTCTAGACTAACCTAACAAAGCTAGCGAAAACTCTTGTTTGTATTACCTGTCGTCTAAGCCTGTTAATGGCACCGTCCTCAAAGAGGTCCTCACACTTCTTACCTCGCACCTACAGACAAATATCTCTTTTATACATTATCTACCTATTTATAGCTTGAGGCATTATACACAGCTGTAGTATCTTCTGCTCAACCAAACTTGTCCCAACATACTGGTGGAAAAGTCACTTGTAGTCACTGTGCCTAAGGCTTACTAGAGTAGAACTTCGCCTTCTAACATAAGACATCTACGCGGCAAAACGGCTTTTTTGAAGAACATTTTATCGTTGCAACTGCTGTGAGACTCGAGTACACAACTCCCTGTCCCATGTCGGCCGGTGGCCAAAAGAATTGCACGCCTGGCTTGCCATCCTTAGGTCATCGATTCGAATCCGCCTTGCGGCAGGCGTCCTCGCGGTATACTCAGCCCATGCGTGACTGACGGTGGTCGTGCGGCAGCGAAGCGTCGGTACAGTGTACCGGTGTACTGCTGATGACTTAAACTTCATGTGTTGTTCCACAGACCAACGGCATCCTTGTTCCTTCCACTCTCTAACCTATCTTGTTCAGACTCCTCACGTCTGGTAGCCACTAACCAAGATGAGTGACGCTTGAGAGAGCAATCACCGTTTGCTTTCAGTGCTCATCAAACTGCGTTTAGACTACAGTGCGTTTCATACCATGCGTGCTATTGCTCGCGTCGTTGAAGTTGGTAGCCTTCACATCACCTTGTTTTGACCTTATTGGGACGATGTAACATCCCTCGCCACAAATAAACCAACGATGCATGTATTGACTCCCGCGTTCGCCTCACAGTTCGGTGCAGTTGTTCGTTCCGTTTAGTTTTGCTGTCCTCACTTGTACTGTTTGCAGTTTTCGCCATTGCTTGTATGCCCCACATTCACGCCCTCTCCTTTTATGTCATGTGCCCGGGTTTTTTTTCAGATTTTTGCGCATTTCCAAAGTCACTCTGTGGAGGCTGTCCCAGACAAGGTAGGTTCCCGTGTCCGCCTACTTCTGACCCATCTTTTTCGCAGTCGCAGACTCACAGCAGGCCGATTCGAATCAGACCGCCCGGTTGTAAAACGGTTGATGCGAAACAACTTCGGTTGGACAAATTTCTTAAATGACACACACGAGATGCCAATCAGACTCTATTTTTTCAACTTCTGTCATATTTTTGAGAATACAGCAAGTTTTATTCTTTTCCATCTCCCTGAATTTTCTATATACTTGTTCGTATCGGGCGATCTCATAGACTCCAACGTTCCTATCTATGTTGACACATTTCCCAGTCTTCTCGATCGTATTTTCTTTACGAAATTATAGCACAAACTGGAAGTCAATTAGAATGATCCATTCTTCAACCTAGAACACGCTTGTACTACGAATAGGTTCGCAGCTTTGATTAACTTTTATTGGTTTGTCCTTTTTGACTGTGAGTTATTTGTTCGCTTTGTCGGCTTATGTTGTGAACCATGGCTCCGGTAGGCATTCGGCATAGCCCCCATATCACCACGCATATCCACTTCGGTTGAAAGTTCGCAGAGCAATTCCTTTGTCTCCCAGATTGCAGTCGTTTACTCTTGTGCTTGTTGCGTAACCGGTAACGTTTCAATGTCAACTTGCTACGCTACGCACGTGCACAACCTGCGCCTGCCGGTGTGCTGACGTCCGGTCGCTACAGGAACCCAGTGACGACCCTACATGGACTTTGTATCTGGTCGCCTCACCGCTGTGTGTGACCTTGTGGCAACGAAGAGCGAGTGAAATGTTGCACTGTATCCTCCTTGTCTTGCGCTGGAGAGGACGTTCATATCTGAATCTTCTTTTATTTATCTGACCCAGAGGCTACTGCCGATTCCTCAACGCACTCACGTATGTACTGTGTAAAGCAGATCGAACTGCTTTGCCTTGCGCAAACGGTGGTATCCGGAATATTGTTTTTGGTTATTCACCTAATTGACTTCTAAGTCGACGGTCTACCGCCGTCACTCGTGGCCTTGTGGCATAAGGCGCTGGCGTAAATAGGTCGCGCGTTCGGTTCCTAGTACGGATCCTGAGGGGATGCACACTATTGATGAGTGCCAGTTGGACGTAGCGGCCGTCTAGATCTTTTTCGGGCAGTGGGAAATTGTGGCGTTATGTACCATCCTGGCGAACACAGATTATACTAGATTGATGTGACGCAATACGTCGTTTAGTGTTTTTTCCTATTATCGAATTACTGGTAGACACAGCGTGTACGGGGAGTTACACGGCTGGAACATGCGAAGAGAGAAGGAATTTCGACGGCATTACACCTGGCTAAACAGCGTGGCCAACTTTTGATGATGACATCTCAGTTTGATACTATGATTGAATAAGCGTCCTCTCTGTCATCGTACGCAGAAATCATACGCAGCTTGCGTGCAGCCTTCATGCATCCATCATTGATCAATTATCTCGAACGTCCATCTCCTGATGGACCTGGAATTAAGTTTCCACCGGTATTTTCGATGGCTTTCTTTAGGTTCAGCCAATTCACCATAGTCACTCCCAATCAGTAGGCTTAGGCTAGTCTGGAGAAGTACCAGACGCCGGCGCTTCGACCTTCTGGGTCTCGTCAGTGGTACACATCCCAGTGGACTCTTGCCAGGTTCCGTCCCCATGACTTCAGAATGCCAGTAGCTAGTGCCACTTCGCCATGACTGACAGCCGCGCACCTGCCTGATTGACAGTTGACTATGATATAGCCCGACTCATCTTTCACTGCCATGCCGCTGTATTGTTTGCAGTTATCGGTATCGATTTTTCCGTAAATCTTGAATTCAAGTCGCCAGATTGGCTTAATCGATCGCATCAAGTTAGGATTTGGGTGTCATTTTACATGTCCTGCTTTTCGCACCTCGAGTGCGGCTATGAGCCACGCGAACCCTCTCCCCTTTCTCCTCTGACGGACACGACCAGCTACCGGACTTCGTC
Organism: Dicrocoelium dendriticum; assembly: GCA_944474145.2. NCBI lineage: Eukaryota > Metazoa > Platyhelminthes > Trematoda > Plagiorchiida > Dicrocoeliidae > Dicrocoelium > Dicrocoelium dendriticum. The sequence goes on along the minus strand of OX104059.1, from coordinate 28,287,236 downwards.
TGTCACTACAGTAATTCACCATAACTCCGCGAGCTGTTAATAAGGGAGTAGCCTGCCGAGATGTCTCGCTCCCAGACCAACTGCTTGTCGCAAGAGCGGGATTCGAACACATGTTTCGGTCCTTCATCATCAGGCCGTCCATCAGTTCACTGCGTCCCCTCTTCAGTTGGTTCCAAACTAGGTCGTTGATTCTGGCGACCGTGTGATGACTATCGCCGTTAGGATACCAGACCGTCTAGATCCCACACTTAGTTTGTCTCACCGTAAGTTTCATGTGTAAGAAAGTTCTTAGCAAAATTGACTTGATTCGAGCACAAAACCAAATACTTATGGCTATGGCGAACCTCGCTTAGACGGTCCAATTTCTGCGCATGCTGTTTGGTCTTACAAATGTCGCGCATAAGTTCAAACTCCTCATTGATCAAGTCCGTCTGGCTTCATGACTGACAGCTCGATTTGTAAAGCACCGCTGCACTCCGTCCGAACACTTCGTAATCGGTTATCCCAACACGAGTGATGAACAACGCTAGAAAATGGTCACCCCTCCTCCTGTAGGCATTGATCAACCGAAGGACTGCATCAAAGTAATCATCGACTATTATTAGTCCAAGTAGATCCGGCGTGTCACTAGTCTCATTAACTTCCACTATCAATTTATAGCAAACTGCACATCAGTGATGCCCCTGCTATACCCGTTTCCCTCGAAAAGAGGTTTGGAAACTCGAATTTCCTGATCTGTTTGTACTACTGTTAATGACCTGTAAAGGTCCTCCAAAGCTCACCGATGACTAGCGTCTCAGACGTCGCTATTGCGTATGTGACACATGGTGGCTCTTGGCTTTTTCCTCTAATCTCTTGCAATTCATTGAATCTCCATACAGCACATTCATTAAGAAACTGCAGTCGGTCTTCAGGGCACCAACTTGACACGTCCTAGATGACCATTCCTTCTCCGACTTCACCGACGCTAAACCACCGAGGTGAGTTCTAGGCTCCACACCTTACCGATGCTGTTTCAGATGTTCACAACACGAAACTATCGCTTACTTTGAGGTCCATACAGTGCTGTCATCCGGGAGTCCACCGTCCTAACTACTACTCCACTCCGATTGGATAGTACATCTAGTGGTTGGCTAAGTATATGTACGTGTTCATTTGTCCATCCCCACCTCACTTGCAAACGTGAGTAACACTGTCGTTCCGGAGTTCGCTTACACCCTATCCTTTTTCCCTCTATTTTACAGGCCCGATAGAATAAACTTTCTGGATGCACTCGCTTACTTAGACATGCTTATGTGTCCACTCTGTGCCGGTACTTTTGTGTACCTAGCTACTGTTGCTGTTGTACAGTGTACTGGCCCCAAGTAGAGCTGTAACTCCTACCCTCTACAGTAGGTATAATACACAACACCTTCGGATGCGACATTGCATGGTTCACCTCACTTAATCATCCTACACGAAATGTTGTACGCCACATTATCTACCACAGGTGATTGTTCGTGCGATACTTAAGCGAACAGTCACGTGATTTCGTTGGCGCAATATGCACCAGTATGTCTTTGTTTGGGTTGCTACTTGTATTCCGCACATCTACACGAATGTGCAAAAAACAAGTCCATTAGGCGAATCCCCAACAACTACTGTACGTTTTTGTGTATGTTCGCCGCAGTTAGACAGGCAGACAGCCACCATACATCTGGAAAAGCGCTAGACGGCCGTTTCGTCTTATTGGGACTCGTCAGTAGCGCGCACCTGCTGAATCCTGCCGGGTTCTAACCCACGACGTTACTCTTACGAGTCAGCGATGTTGTCTAGAACTAGGTCGTCAGCGTACTTACACGCAATGAAGTTAGGTGGAATTGGAAGCATTTTGCTCTATGAAGGGAATAGAAGGGGTAGGATTACTCACTTTAAAACGCCCCAGTTATCACGAAGACTCGAGGATTTTTCACCGTTCATCTTAGTGAAACGAAAGCGATCTCAATTCAATGCACCTGGAAGGGTGAATATTCGACTGTTACACACGCCTTCAGCAATGTAAAATGTATTTAACTTAAAACATCGGATGCACAATTAAGTCATAAACATCAATGTGGACACCATGCGAACTTGCTTGTAACTTTCAGAGCAGCTGAAGTCTTGTCGCGCCATATATGGAATTACAAATTTGTAGGAAACAATTATGCACTTGATACATTTGTTATACAGCCAGTGGGTGTACCGTAAAAGCGTGACTTGTTTTGGTATTTTGAAGCAAGCCATTTTAATGAACTGCTAGGAGTAGACATAAGAATGTCAACACTACTCCTCTTCGGAATGCCACTACATCGAGGCGATTGCGTCAATGACATATCTAGGATTTTGAAATGATTCCTTCTAAAGGTGCAGGTGGTGATACATCGCGGTACTAAGTAGTGAGGGCAGAGGAGGTTCACAAACGAGCAGTGCAGAAAGCCTCCTTACGTTTGTGAAAGCAGCAATTGAGCAAGGAAAATCACGACTGAATGTGACATTCAGACACTTCCCTGGCACAATGGGGTGCAACTTCGGTATCTATGTGAAGTCCAGAGCATTCCATGAGAAGTTGCTGATAACGAGGGTCTTTGTGTTTCGGAAAAACGAATGTCGCTGCATCCTGCACTGGTTACCGCTCATTTGTTTTCCTTTATTGTCTATTCATTCATCCTGCTTTGTCTTGGCCTCCATACGCTACAATTAAACATTTCGGCTATTTAGTTCACTGTTTCTCTGATGGAACCACAAATGTGACCCAGACTATTTTCACTCCACTTCACCTCATCTTGGCCCTCACCATCTCTTAACTTTTATCAGACTTGAACGTTTGCCATCCGCTAATGACAATGGTCGGCCGGTGACCGAGTGGTATGCACGTTTGCTTTGCAACCATAAGGTCACCGGTTCGAATCCGCGTAGGGGTGGGCGCCCTCGCGGTATACTCAGCCCGCGCGCGACTGATGGTGGTTGCGCGTCAGCGAAGCGCCGTTACAGCGTACAGCTGACACATTATTATTATTATTCTTCTTCTTAATGACAACACTGGCAGATTGGTAGAATAAGAAGCCAGATCCCTTATCAGACACTATTGTCATCTGGCTCTTCACAATTTCATATCCATTTAACTTGGCGTGAAAATTAACCGCGTGTCAGAGTGACCCCTGTCATCTTGGATAGCCGACCTTCCTAGACTTTTGACCACCACTTCACCTTACCTTGGCCGTTTCCACGAAGTTTTTTTATCGGGCCCTATTTTCCACCATACGCCTGTTGAACAGCAGGCGCAGTGATCGGTAGACATCCGTCTCCTGTTTTTTCACAAACCTACTCTTCCTCGCTTCTACTATTATTCGTATGTTCTCCGTCGCGTAATACAACTATCATTGAGACTAGGACTGTATTTAAGAGCAAGTAGAAAGGTTTCTGTACAACTCTATCGAATTACGAAAAATCAAAAACATTAGTTGTGAATCATCAGCAGTTGTGTCTGCTCCGTTAATCGTTTATCCGTGTTCGGTTAGGAATTTGTGTTGGTGTCATTATTTCCGGGCATACAATGTCTTCTTTTGGCATTCTATATGCATCGTTTCACAAAAGCACATTTTTCCGAAATAATCGTCGATACGCGTTTTAAAACACTTCACAGAATCGGCTCCTAATAATCTTCGGGTAGTGTATTCCATAGGTTTACGATTCTTCGTTCGATACAAATCTGATGTGATACTTTGTTCATGCTGGGGACCCTGAGTTTGTAACGGTGTCCTCGTGTGTTACAAGGTTCCCGCAGGTGGAATATTGGCCGCAGTATGGGGAAGTGATTTAAGTGTAGTACTCGATGGGTCATAATAAGGTCAATTCCTACTCGGCGATAGGATAGTGTGTAGAGTCCGAGCCTTTCACAACTTTTTTCATACGGAAGCTTTTGTAAACTAGGTATCATTCTAGTTGCGATATGCTGTATTTTCTCCAGTTTTTCAGTTTCCCATTGGGTTATCGGATGATAAGCTGGGGCACCGTATTAAAGGATTGGTCTAATGAGCGAGGCGAATAGACGAGGGACGGTTTCTTCGGACCATGTGGAGAAACTGCGCCTTAATGCCCAGAGCATACGAAGTGCCGCACGGTACAATTTTTCTGTATTTTCTAGTGATCTTAAATCATGTCGTGAGAGAACTCCTAAGTCTCTGACAGATGTGTTGGGATGGAGCAACTGGCCGTCCAAGGTGTACGATCGAGTGGCTGGGCGTCTGGTGATACTGATGAACTCCGACTTGCTTGCGTTAAGAGGGAGTTGCATTTCAGTGGACCACGTTGACAGTCGCTCTAAGTCATGCTGGAGGCGAGCGCAGTCGTCCTGGTTCTCAATGATCCTCCAGATTTTCAAATCATCTGCAAACAGGGCACATGGTGACTGGAGCTGCTGCGGAAGATCGTTGATATGAATTAGAAATAATACTGGCCCAAGTACAGTTCCTTGAGGCACACCACTAGTCGATGGGAACCAGTCTGTCAGGTAGCCCTTGACCTGTACTCTAAACTTTCGTCCTACAATAAACTCGTGTAACCACTGAAGTAACGTGCCACCGATTCCGTATGTCCTCAGTTTACCAAGGAGTACCTCGTGGTTAACTCTGTCAAACGCCTTACTAAAGTCGATGTACACCACGTCAACATCCTTCCGTTCGTTGAGAGCTCGTACCCACTGGTGATTTGCGTACATCAAGTTGGTGATGCAGGATCGCCCTTTCGTAAAGCCGTGTTGTGCTGGCGTCAATACGTCCATCGATTCGAAGAACGATAGCAGACACTTTTTCACAATCTTCTCGAGCACTTTGGATAATACCGAAGTCAAACAGATCGGTCTGTAGTTCTCTATTTTACTCGGATCGCCACCCTTGGGAAGCGGTCTCACTATCGAGCATTTCCAGTCGTTCGGGACAGATCCTTCAGAGAGCGATTTGTTGAAAAGGTTTGTCACGACTGGTGAGATGATAATCGATAGGGACTTGAGTATTAGTGAGTGAAGTCCGTCTGGTCCGGGGGGCTTTGCACCATCGAGGTTGACGAGTAGCTGGTACACTTCGACTGCATCACGATGTAGGCTGTCGAGCAAGACTGGCTCAACCAGTGCCGGTACTGAAACCGCCGCCGGTTTACTGGAAAATACAGTGAGGAAGTGCGTAGCCAAGGCGTCCGCGCTTGAAATGAGCGTCTTTCTGTCTAAGCTCTCTAAGACCGGTAGGTCACCCCCAGGTTTCAGTTGACGTTTCAAGTAGGCAGCTATTCTTTTGGTGCAGTTGTGGCCGCGGATGCCAGCTCCTCTTCGAACTGCCGGTGTTTCTTGATTTTTGCGGTGTTACATAAGTTACGTTGTTTCTTGTACCCCGTGTAATCTTCATCACAACCCGAGCTGATGTATCTATTCCAAAGTTTGCGACGCTGTCGCGCTAACTGTCTATATTCCGTATCAAACCAATGCGGTTTGACAGGTCCGATTTTTGAATACTTAAGAGGAACGAACCGAGTACAGAGCGAGTGAAGCTTCCCCTTCATTAATGACCAACAAGTTTCAAGTGACGCATCTTGTGGTAGTGTCCAATCAGTCTGACTTGCAGCTTGGATGAGCCCGTTGAAATCCGACTTCCAATAGTTGAATGTCGGCTTCCGTTGATTATAATTTGATAACGACAGTTCTAAGCTTGCCACAATGGAGCCTTGGTCACTGTTCGCAAGAGGCTCGATGATTCTGATCTCGTTCAGCTTCTGCTCGCAGCTCGTAAACATTAGGTCCAGCCAAGATGCCGAATGCGGAGTTACGCGCGTCGGTTGGATGACATGTTGCGTTGCCCTGATTTCAATAGTCATTTTAGCGAATTGTGCCTCAACGTTGCCATGACCTGGAAGAAGTCGAACGTCTGGCCAAAATATCTTAGGTAAATTTAGATCCCCCATCAGTAAGAACTGAGAGCGGCTCATGTGCTTCTGTACATGTGGTATCCAATCGCAACAACGGTTTAATGGGCTCCGGTAGATAACACCCACTATTAGTTCTGCGCGTCTGAGGCGGATTGTGCACCACAGTTGCTCGCATAAACTATCCTTTCTCCGATAGGTGCTGGTAAATTTGCCAGATAGTGACGATTTTATGTACAACAGAACACCATAATTTTCGGTCGCATTGGAAACAAGAGTATCCTGACAACACGACTTCTTGGGGTATGACATCGGAGTTCAGCCACGTCTCTGCAAGTCCTAAAACGTCCGGCCGCTCTAAGACAACGAAGCGGCACTGTTCGTCACGTTTGTTCACTAGGCTGCACACGTTGGCAAATGCCACACGGAGGTCCTGGGAGGTACTGCGGGACGTGCCTGGAGGTTGAGCAACCGGTTGATACGGGTTCGTGCACTCTTCTTGATCACCCGAAAATTTACCATTTTTAAGTCAGTCTCACCTTCTTTTGTACGGCGTTTGAGCTCAATGACCGCAGTCTTCAAACGATCCCTATCTTCAGGTTCCAAGTCTCGGTGGATGTGAACTTTTATGCCTTTCAGCCTTGACAAACGAGACAGCATGAGCTGCGGCATATTGGAATTTGCAAAGGTGATTCTCAGAGGTCGATATGACTGGTTAGTTTTCTGGCCAAGTCGGATTACTTGTTTAACCGTCACACTGTCTTCGCCCACATCCAAGAGTCTATCGATGAGCCCCTAGAGGAACTCAACATCGTGATCATAAAGTATCCGAGGGTTTTCATCTTTTGACTCTGGTAAATGGAAGACCATGAGATTATGACGCCTCAGCGAAATCAGTGATGAACCTGTGGGAGCAGAACTAGAGTCGCTTAACTAATTGGATTGTTGTTTATCAGCAGGTGACGTCTGAACTCGATTACGTGGGCCCTTGCGCTTTTGAGTGGTCCATGGATCCTCGGTGTTCAGAACCACAGACATCCCTCTGAGAAGTTCACGGACCGATCAGTGAAGCGGCATTTCTTAGCTTCCGAGTCTGAGTCTTCCATCTGTGGGGAGCATTGAATCTGGGGCTCGGCCGGGGTCGAAGACCTGGTGGGTGTGCAGATCGCGGAGTGACAGTAGAAGGCGAGGTGACAGGGGTACTTTGACGAGGGCGTTTGATCCTACGTGGTGAACGGTTTGTTTCTATCTGAAAG
>OX104059.1:28253733-28279814 GCA_944474145.2 Dicrocoelium dendriticum | reverse complement strand
TTCACCAACGGAAGCTTCAATCACGCGTTAGGGGATCACTCTCTAACTCTATTGAGGTAGAATGTGGTGTTCCCTAAGGCTCAGTGCTGGGACCGCGCGTATTCCTGGTGTTTATCAACGACCTGGTATCGGTTATCTCCTCAAAGTTCCTGCTTTTCGCCGGTGGCGTCAAGATATGGCGGACGATTAGTAATAAGCCAGATCACGATCTCCTCCAACATGACCTAGATTGCATTTACGAAAGGTCAAAGAGGACCATGCTTCAATTGAACATAGCGTCACCAGATGGTGAGCGCCTACAAACTTGGAGACTACACTTGGAGAAGGCCTCTCAGGAGTGTGACCTTGGTGTATGGGTACAAGAAGCTCTCGGTTGTTCAAAAAAGCAGAGAAAGCGAGGAGAACCGGCAATCAACTCTCCGGCCTTCTTCGCAGAGCCTTCGGTCGGTTTGAACCCTCACTCTTTCCCCAAATGCTTAACGCCTGCGTGCGACCTCACGTAGAGTATGCTATTCAGGCGTGGAAGCCATGGCAAAAACAGGATCTTGTTGCTCTCGAGACTCCTCAACGACGGGCAACCAAGAACGTCAGGGACCTCTTTCATCTGCCTTATCAGCTTAGACTGAAATCTCTAAGAATGTACAGCAGTCGATATCGGCTATTGCGGGAGGATATCCTAATGGTTTACCAGATTCTGTAGAACCCAAACCACTTTTGCCGTCGGCTGCTGGAATTGAACCACAGAACTAAACTAAGTGGTCAACCCCTGAAACTGACAATCCAGTATAACAGGTTTGAATGCCGTAAAAATTACTTTTCACTCCGCGTTTGCCGGCCTTGAAACGCACACCCTAATTATGTCGTCTCTGCTCCCAATTGGGCGATATTTAAAAAATGTGTTAACGATGCATTTGCTCAATTACACTTCATTGTATGACTTGTTAGCCAGGTGTTGCCCGCCCGAAAATACCGCACTACTCTGACGCGTTTCGATGTTACTACATCTCATCAAATAGAGTTAGCAGTCATCGAACCTGGGACCATCGGGTTGTTAGTTGTGACCGCTACCCCTAAGTCACCGGGTCACGGGCAACGCTTGGCACAACGGTATACTGAACGATGTTGAGGGTCATTTTGAAGTACACGTTGTGTGGATGGATTGCGACGCGCAATCTCAATGTTGACCGCGATTCCCATTGAAGTGAGTCTTGGCCATTCGATCACTAGGACCGTAGCTGATGAAGCAGCAGCGAATTGGGTGTTGCCCTCCTGAAACCACTGCACTCCATGACGCGTTTCGAGGTTGTTTCCTCTCATCAGATAGAGATGGCAGGCATCGAGTCCGGGACCACTGGGATGTTAGTTGTGACCGCCACCCCTAAGCCACCGGGCCACGACGGGCAAAGCTTGGCACAACGATTAATGGCAGATTGGAAAGGCAATTTGAAGTACACGTTGTGTGGATGGATTGCCATGCGCAATCTCAATGTTGACTGCGATTCCTATTGAAGGGAACCTTGGTCTTTCGATCACGAGGACCGTAGCCGATGCAAATAGAAATTGGGTGTTGCACGCGCGAAAAAACCGCACTACTATGACGCTTTTCCATGTTAATACATCTCATCAAATAGAGTTAGAAGGCATCGAACCTGGGACCATCGGGTTATTAGTTGTAACCGCTACCCCTAAGCCACCGCGTCACGGGCAACGCTTGGCACAACAGTATAATTAACGCCAATAAACTCACCTGAGCCGCCATATCGGCCTCACCCGCCTACGAAGCCGCAATTGTTTTGGCCCTAATTCATTCCCCTTCCGATTGGGGAACTTTGCTTGTAACACAATTGTGTTTAATGTCCCGATGATATTATTTGAAAGCATCTAGGTGAGCTACACTTAGAGTCTGTGGTTTCACAAAAGTACGGTACGTTTATGGAGGCTTCACCAACGAAATATCCGATACAATGTTTTAAGGTCGAAACAGGCCTCAATAACGTTGTGACGAACGGCGAAAAATACGCTACGCAAACGTGATTTCCCAACCGTTTCCGAAACCGTAAAAGCTCGAGTTACTGAAACTACCCGCAGGTAATATAGAAGTAACCACAAACACTCCATCCGCATACAGCGCAATTGTGGCTTTCAGTTCATCTGATGTTATTTATTGTGTCCCATATTAAGGTCACGAAATTATAGCCTATCGTGCACTAACCTCAGAAGACAGATAGATACCATCACAAAAAATTATAAGGCTAGCTGCTTCTTTTCTCCCTACATCACAGCAAACACCTTTTTTTACCATGTAACAATGAGCTGCGACAAGTTCATCTTAACACCAAGACGTTACCAACGAACAGTCCGCTTTTCCGTCTACCGACCTAGTCCCTGTACCTTAAACAGATGACACAGTAGATTTCCGTTATTCCTTTCTTTCATTCACCAAAAAACGAAGAGACACCGATCATACTTTCGCAATTATTCTGATTAACGCCAGTTTTCTGAACAATAACATGCATATTTCACGCCCCTTAACAATCTTTGCGGTGCAGTATGCCATTTTGTTAACTGCAACTTGGACCTGACCACATAAGTTAGACTAGTCCTACTCCCTTCATGACTGTCAGCTGGATACACAAACTCATCTGCTCAAGCAAAGTGGAGTGAGTGCCATTTGCCTAAATCAAAACTGCCCTGTGAGAATTGAAACCACAAACAATGCCGAAACAACGGACTTTATACGTATAACGTACGATATCATGAGGTCCACTTTACTACTTGAATACATTTACATGGCTCCTAATACCTCATATGTGGATGACAAGGCAATTATAGCCACTTTCAAACAAGCACCGAGCCATTCATGTGATGCAACCTTGTTGTGGGGATTATAACCCAGCTTATCTGCAATGGTTCCCGTCTAACGCCCCAACCAAGTACAGAGGCCTGTTAGCTTGCATCCATTTGAGAGGATAGGTGCAACACGTTTGGGCGCCTACCAAGTCAAATCATTGATTAGACCTAGTGTTTACTGTAGGTATAACAAAAATACCGGTATCTGTAGGCAAAGAATTCCCGAGAAAAGACCACACAGTGGTATTCTGCTGGTTGCACTTAAAAAGCCCATACGTCTATCCTGATATAACTGAAAAGATGGTATATTACGAGTAAAATGGCAATGCTTAACAATTCCCGTGGGGTGGAAATTATTGCGAAACTTTAATTGCATAATTATGTGAAAAGCGCTTTGGTGGACTCTCCACAGACTTGTGCGGAATAGCATAGATGTTTGCGGAGTACAACTATAAATCCATTGGATGGGATTTTAGTAAGACACCATTTGATTGCGTTTTGTAGCCCCTGGCTAACAAGATGAAAAAAGTAACGTAAATGAGACAACGCACTGTCAACTCATATTTTACATAGCGTCAGTATTGGGGGCAGAAACAAGATAAGTAGGGACGGCATTCCAAAGCTGGCACATGTGGAGGGAAATGCAATTCGTATGGCATTCAAGCCGGCCATACTGTGTGGTCAGTTACTGACGATAATCTCTTAGGTTAGTTTTGCGGTTCACTTCTAGCAGCGGATGGCTTTTGGTTCTTCAGAAGTTGTTAAAACATTATGAGACCCACTCACAAACACCGATATCCACTGCTATAGGTTCTTAGAGGTTTCAGTCTAAGCTTATGAGTAGACGAAAGTCCCCCGACATTCTTGGCTCCCCTACGTTGAAGAGTCTCGAGAGTAACGAGATGCTGGTCTGCCACGGCTGCCACGCCTGGATAGCATATTCTACGTGAGGTCACACGGAGGCGTTAAGCATTTTGGAGAGATTGGGAGTTCTAACCGACCGAGCGCCCGGGGAAAAAGACCGTGGTGTTTATTTTCGGTTCTGGACGCCTTCGTTTATTGTTTGGAACACCCGCAATATTCCTGCACCCATATAACCAGATCACTCTCCTGAGAGGAGTACTGCAAGCTGTGGTCTCCAAGGTTGTAAACGTTCACCGCCTGATAACGCAGATTTATCACCTTTCACTTAGCTACGTTCAACTGAAGCAGGTTCCATGCTGACGATTCATTAATGCAATCTATGTCTTAGCTTCAGCTGTCAGCATTACCACCCTCAATCAGCAGGCTTAGGTTACTCTGGAAGCACACCAGACGCCCGCGTTTCGACTTTGGGGTCTCGTCAGTTGTGTTCCTCCCAGCGTACCCATGGGCGGTTCCGCCCCCATTACTTCTGGATGTTGGGCTACATCATAGTCAGGTGTCAAGCACGCAGGTCCGCAGCTGTTCCCCATGGTAAGTGGTACTAGCTGCTGGCATCCAGAAGTCATGGGGGCGGAACACAGCAGATGTCCGCCGGAAGGCGTATCGCTGATGAGACCCAGAAGGTCCGAACGCCGGCGTCCTTGGATTTCCAGACTGACCTAAGCCTGCTGATTGAGAGCGGAAATGATGAAATAGCTGAATTATCCAAAATTCCGAACTAATAAGCAGCAATTTAGGTCATGTTGGAGTGGATCTTGATCTTTATTGTTACCCATCGCTCGCCATATCTTTAGTTCAGCGGCTACAAACAGGAAATTTGAGGCGGTACCTCTGGTCAGGTGGTTGATAAACACCAAGGCAAAGCGCGATCCCTGCACGTATCCCTGTGGGTTAGAGAGTAATCTTCTAACACGCAGTTGAAGCATCCGTTGGTGAAGAAAAATTTTTGTGCTCTTAATAACAGGATCCCCGATTCCGTAGCTCTGTAGTCTGTGAAGTAATGTGTGGTGATCCAGGCCGTCGAAATTTTAGAGAAGTACTAAAGGATGACAGCAACTCCAACCCCAGCGTAAGCTACTTCCGTCCAAATATTTCGGGGTATAAACAAGTTGGTTATGCATGACAGGTGTTAACGAGAGCCATGCTGCTCCGGTGCCAAGATATTGCATTTTCCAGGTAAGGTAGTCCATTAGAGCCTCAGCGACAAAGGCTTGCATATTCTTCGCGAGCAGAGGAAGGAGAGTCACTAGGTAATCGTTTGCAGGATCTGAAAGGCAACCGCATTTAAAACTTGGGCTGATAATGCCATGCTTCCACAGAGCGCGGACTTCCCGTTCATGGAAGCACCTTTGAAAGAACTGTGACCGTGGTTCAGCTAGCTTGCTGGCAGCAGCCTTCAGTGCTTTCGGGTGGAAGTTGTCGGCTCCCTGTGAGGTTTGATCGCACAGTGAGAGTATCTTAATTAGCACAATTGATGGGTTGAAAATTACATGTGTACACACTGGAGTCGGTGATGTACAGGAAATTATGGGGCAGGTAGGGGCTGCGAGTTCGAAAATTGGGGCGTATTGTGGCTGAAGAAAATAAACTACTTCTTCGGCTCTTTGTACTCTACTACCTGTCGTGAACTGTGGAGGGATTCCATGCTTCAATTTACAAAGACTGTTGACATGTCTATACAGTAATTGGTTATTTGCCAGTAACTTTTGGGCTAGACATTGTTGATAACCAACTTTGTCCACGCGTACGAGTGTAGTGCAATGATTGCGATAAGTCAGGAGATTGCCACAAGTCTCTGAGTTGCGGTTAACTTTGTGGGCACGCCATAATGCATACCTTATCGCAAGGCCATTTCGAGCCCGCTGCATTGTACTGTAGGCTCTTTTGCTGGACAAATGGTCTTGGTCTTTGATGCTCTGTCGACGAACACTGTCCAAAAGTTGACAGTCTGTTTTGCGAATTTGTAAGCAGATATGTCGACGAGTCCTTTCAAGACGTGGTAGCGTGTGATTGTATGAGTTAGTTCTGAGCATTAAATGGATACGCCGCATAACACACATAGTTGAACCTTATTACTACATTGTCACTGAGATCTAATGGACTACCCATCAATATTTTGTACACCATGAGCTTTCATTCCTAAGCACAAGGTCCATTATGGACGGTTTGTCTGCTGTCCTGATTCTAGTAGGCGTGGTGACATGATGGTATAAGAGAATATTAGCGAGCAGCTCATGCGATTCTGCTTTAAACTGTTCACTGAGTGATATCGGTACCTCCAGGTTGTGCAGACTGAAGCCCCGGAGATGAAAATGTGGCTGTACCTAGAGCGTGTTACTCAGTTCAGGACAGGTTTCAAGCAGCCATCCATTTCTGGTGTTGACATTGGGAAGCGGTAAAAGACAGCTACGGGACACGCGTAGTTGTGTCTTACTCGTAGACGGCAACACAGTGAGTTGGTAACGCGTTTCCAACTCATCAACTATTGCACATTGCAGGTCGCTGCGGTAGTAGAGAAGGACCTCACCTCTTCTTTTGAGGCAGTCGTTCCGGATGAATGACATTTCTGCTAGCTCAACCTCAGCATAAGTCACCACTTAGTGCAAGCAGTTTTCGCCAATAGAAATTAAGTCCCAAGCATCTACAACCTGACGTAGCCGGACTTCTGTAAGTTTACTGAAGAGCCCTGTGGCGTTTGTGCACACGCACTAACGTTTCTGGAATAACGCAACATTTTCTAGGTTGTGCAACTCATGCTTGAAGCTACGCTGATCAGTGAGTGGCCGGCGAATAATTCTTTTTTCAGTGTGTACTTAGAAAAGGGTTCAACCTCTTAACCATCGTCTGCATAGCTAGTCCCTTGCCTAATCTTCTACGTAAAGTGTAAGGTGTCTGGTCACTATTATCATCTACAGTTAGTACTGGTTAACTAGATACAATATTGATCATCCTCCTTTTATAGTTCTCATCGCGTTTGGCTCGTTAAGTGACGTATCACCGCTAGGAAGCATATCACTGACTGTCCTCAGCCGAAGCTCAGATGGAAGCCCGCAATGAAATATGTGCCAGGAATTTAGCAACTCCGCTACCAAAACTTTTGACTGCAGGACCACCTTCAACTCTCGAGGGCCACTTCTTTTGTAATTCAGTGAGGTACGCAGTCGTGACAGTAATTTCGCTAGCATATCACCCAAGCAGTGAGTTTCTTGAAGATAACACCATTGTTATTTATCATGGGTTTTTATTTCCTGCTCCTCACATGATTCCGTTTCAGGAACCCCGTGAACAAAAGTGGTTCTGGTTGAAGATTCATTTAGTTAATCTTCTAACCTGTGGTTAGTTCGATAACGCTTGCCCCATGAGATGTCTGGAAAGATACGGATGGAGCAGTGTTCATTTCTGAGACTACCTGTCGTCAGTAGTACTGATTCTACTTCAATGGTTGAGTTCAGCACAACATGCAAAAGTCTTGGCTCTCCGCAATGCATAGAATTGTGATGCCGCGTAATACGCACTACGTGTACAGGTTTCAGTACAACTCCGATTTGGTTACTATAAATGTCCCAATGGTTGAAGTCATCCAACTGCCTGCCTCTCATTCATGTCGACTTTGTTTCTATAACGTTGGAGCAAATTCCGCTGCGTACAGTTGGTTGTTTCTTTACACCTTTCGACAAGTCGCGGTTAGGGATTGAAATTTTTGGAGATGTACATCAGGAAACCGATGCTGCTTTCACCAGAGGAACTCCGATACGCTCCTCAGTTTCCGATCCAATTGGGCGCGATGTTAATTATAAATGGTGGCTCTTCTTGGAAGCAACATTAACGCAACTTTCGCTAGCACTGGCTTGCTATTTTCCCAGGCAATCCGACGAGAGATTAGACGTAGCCTTACGTGTAGTTACTCAGATCGAACTGGGAACCGCATTGGTCAAATATGAGCCAGGTGTGGTTTTGGAACAGCAGTTGATTTCCTGGGCTCTTTGTGTCGCTTTGCTTAGGGTGTTACTAGCATGGATGCTTACCGCCTGTTGAATTTTACCAACTGCTCCACCTTCGCAAGGGTTATAAGATCACGGAACAGGAATGTGTTATTTGTTCGACTCCTTGAAGCAATCGCCTGCAATATTTTGAAAAGAACTTAACTACTGTTTGTATCTCATTGCTCCTGTTTTTCGGTTAGCTAAAATCGCACCTACTAATATGAGAAAAATTAAAATACTTATCAGTGTGCGTCAACCATGATGTTCGCGCAACATGCCGTTCAACTCGGTACATGTCCTAAGAGCCAAGGACGTTGCCATTTGGCTAACTGGCAAGTTTGTACATATTAAAAGAACGCAAGAATGAGTGGCATTGGATAGCGTAAACTAAACCAAGCAAATCAGCTAAGTGCTGGGCTTCCACACCCCTCATAATGCGGCAAAGTCTAGAGGTGACAAATTGCTACCTACACCACTCAACTCCCCCTACTACACTTCTGTTAAGAGTTTTTCCATACTTGTAGGACCCAGAATCGCAATTGAAGACCCATGCAGTTTATACGAATTATTCAACACTTACTTCATAGAGTCTCAAAATAAAATTCTATCCTTAGTTAAAACCGTGCTACATGAATCCACCAGCCAGTCCTTCTTTACTGTGCAATTGCACCTAAAACGTATGCGTTACGTCTTCTTAACCATTAGACCGTCCACAAATGTTGTTCCTGACGGGAGACCACCCAGGTTGATTACGAATAGTGCGATAACGGCCCCCAGCCCCTCCTAAAACGGTTCACACTCTCCATGCAGAAGGGGCATTGCCTTTCAGCATGGATGCAAGCTGTCACTACCCCTCGCCACAAAGGTGGCTCAATACAGAAAATCAACAACATGGTTGGCGGCATCCGGTTTTGGATTTGCCTGTTACAGTTGTCAGCCACAAGACGTCTGCGCCTACAGAAGGACCATGGACGGCTTGCGCTGCAGCACCCACAGCTCTAACCACACACTACGTACAATGTAAACCCGAAGGAATAAGACCAGGAGGTTTGTGAATAGGAGCGAAGTTTCACTGAGGGAGCCGACCCAGACTGCTTCACAAGCAACCACAAGCACGCTTTATTTTGGTATCAATCGCACGCAATGCGGTGACTGGACCGTAGTCCATTCCACGCAGCGTGCATTGAACCACTCTTCAGCCTAATACGGCCACAAGGACCATGCACCCCGTCCTCTCCAGCAACAACCAACTGTCTACTGGAGCCGGAATAGAAGAGGTAGTGGGTCAAATACAGGTAAGCACTTTGTTAGCAAGCACATCATGCGCAGTCGTACCGAGGATAATAACCGACAGCCAACCACTTTAGACTACAATATCAAGTCAAATAAATCGTTTAGTGCATACGGATATGATGACCTAACCCTTCACTAAATAAGCATTTGAAATAAATTGTTCGCCAACAAACCGGCGATAGGTTCAAACATCAGAAAATGTATTTTATGAAAATGCCCTGAACGTAAAAATTGTTGTCGACGTTAACATTAATTAGCTTAAGTGACTTGTGCAGTTTAACATATGGTAGTTCAGGTAGACATTAAGATGAGATTAAATAACATCAGGACCATACAGTAAACTTACCACCTGAAATCAAGAAACTCAACATGTAAGCACGCGGTTAGTAAGTCGCAAGTAACGTACCCACCCATACTGCGCCGGTTTTACCTAAGTTCTCTGCAGGACCCCTCGTCGTTACTGTATTGGCCACAACTGGCTTATTTTATGACTCACTAGGCCTGCCTGACTCAAGCCCTCCCCACCGCATGTGTTATAGTACCATGCGCTCTACCTCGATGGTGTGCACTGTATCGGCGACTGGTGCTTCCGCAACTGCCGCTTCTTTTTTGCATGCAAAAGGGGGTTCTCCTGCACCTAGGCAATTATGTTCGTGAGCAGATCGCACCATTCAAGTCGATCAACAGTTTCCAATTCCCATGACCTAAAATCAAGGTTAGAACGTGATAGGCTCATCTTGATCGTGCCCTCGTAACGAAGCTTCGGTTTCCTGAATGGTCGCTTGCTTACACTCAGCTGACCATATCATAGCTGCTACGGTATCGGCGTCGAATCCATACGCCAACTTAAGTTTCTTTGTAAAAGTACGCAGTACACTGCATACATTTCACTTCCCTGCAACACTTTCGTACCCGCAACTCTGTCGCACCAACCAATGTACAAAATCCACCCTAAACGGTATTAGTGGAACCGCCCAAGATATCGCACATCCCGCCGGTAAATCGTTCACGTTTCGCTGCCGTATAGAAGGGCTGACAGCACCTTGGATTTGTACACCATGAGGCTCTTTCTAACAGTAAGTTGTTGGTTGTTCCATGCTCGGCACTCAAGCTTCCCGAGTGGCGCCGCTGCCATCGATAAGTGAATACGAAACTTATTGTGAAACTGTTGATCAGTGAACATCACACTTCCAAGGTAACAGAAGCGAAAGGTAGTCACCAATAGTTCAGCACCAATGGTGATTTGCGGCACCACAGAAGCTTGCACCTCCGGTGAATGCAGAAAGAGACAGAAACTTTTGCTTCTATTGATGGTGAGACCAAATTTGGCCGCTATCAAAACCAGAGCACTAGTCATGTGATGCAACTCATGCGCGCTCTTTGCAAACAACGCAAAATCGTCAGCAAACAACAACATACGGATGGTTGTCTCGCCGACTAGGGTTCTCGCACCGAAACGACGGATATTGAGCAACCCACCATCAATACGGTGATCAAAAGCAAAGACATCATTGCATGAAGATATATATTAAACAGGGAAGGAGCTAAGACACAGTCTTGCTTCACACCAGAGATAACTGCAAAGTCATACGAGGTTTCTCCACTCAGCTGCACCCTCGTCCGCATACCACTGTGCAAACATACAATTAAACTTACAAACTTACTCAGATGACCCAACCAACCCAAATACAGACGCAATGCTTCGCGTTTCACTATATGAAATGCCATGGTAAAATCAACAAAAAAGCAAGTACACGTGCTGGCGTCGTTCCCTACACTTTCCCCGCAACTGACGAGCAGCAAACACCAAATCGACGATGCTTTGATCCGAACAGAATCCATACTGATTTCCAGTCACTTTAGGTTCCACAACCTGGCTGACAAAGCGCTTGAGTAGGATTCGGTTGTTACCTTGTCACACAACTCAGCAAGTTGGTGAAACATTCCTTGCTCCATTTGCCCTTGTGCAATGGTAGCACAAGGGAATCTTACACTACTTGACGTACCTCATTCTCAATCCGTACGTGTTGCACCAAGTGGTGCAGCGCATTCACTAATGCGGGTCCGCCGTTTTTCAATACTTCAGGTGGGATCACGTTAGCAACGACACACTTGCGTTTCGCAGCTCAGTAATTGCCCCTGCATCTCTTTCACTGTCATGGTACCCGGCAGATTCACTTCATTTCGTGCTTCCTCAGGCCGCTCAATTTAGGTCAGTCGATCTCTGAACGCTTATTCAATTGACAGTCGCAGTTTTTCCGTCAGATCTGTATTACGCCTGTTTTCTGCGTGCAGTTAGCACCTGAACTACCATCGATCAGCATCCTCAGAGTCTCCAACCTCCTTCAGTACGCAGCTTTCAAAGTGCCGAAGAATTGCTTGTGTTGGCGGCGTTTGGCGGAGCATATTATCTGCTTCGCCTTCGCCAACTACCATGCACCTTTAATGCCACGGAGCTCAAGAGTCATCGTCATTATTATAAACGTTAGCCAGAGGTAATAGACACCTCAACCACGGTGCCGCAATACAAAAAGAAAAAGGAAAGTAAATACAACCGTTGCATGCCAGCTGAGCTGCCGGCAACGGATAGGCATCGTTCCAGTAAGCTACCAGCCGGCTACTAGGCATACGGAAAAATTATTATGTAAAATTATATTACGCTACGAAATGAGATAGTGGTTGGAAGGGAGGCTAGAAAGCATGGGGAGCGAAGAAATTCACAGCAGGAACGCCAATGAGGTCGGCTAATTGCCATGTCAGCAAGTGTATCTAACCAAACTTCTGCATCGTCTTTTGGACCAAAACGAGAGGGCCTTGACACTCCAACCGAGGCCAGCTCCGAAGTGAGGGCCTTCATTCCTCTGGACCAAGTCATCGTTTGGCCACCACTCCTCGTCTTCCATCCACACCCCAGGTGAGCAAACAACGCACGTCGTGGAACTCGGTGGGCTGGCGTGCGCAACATCTGGCCTAGCTATCGGAGCCTGGTGCGAGAAATAACGGTGCTGAGTGGTTCAGTTCCTTTTCCTGTGCCGTAAAATAGGTGTCAAACACGGTTGTTGCTCAGGCGATGTTCCCACCAGATGTGCGCTAAATTGCGTAGGCACCGGTAGTCGAAAGTAACTAGCCTCTTCATGTCCGCCGATCTCAGGGGCCAGAGTTCGCAGCTGTATAGTAAGGTCGAACCTACCGCTGCATTGTACACTCTACCTTTCAGGGCAAAAGTAATGTCGCGCCGCCGCCATAAGTGGCGAATTCTAGGAAAAGCAATTCGAGCTTTTGCTATACGGTTCGTGTACTTAGCTTCAATCTCAAGGGCGCTGATAAAAATTCCAAGGTAGATGAAGTTCTGAAGTACAGCTAACTGATCTCCAAGGAGGTTAAGCGCAGGATGTGATCCCTGCCAATCTTGCAGGAACGTTTTTTCCTTCGATGGTGCAAAGCAAAGTCCGAAGCGGCTGATAGACAGTGTTAATCTGTCCAGCGCGGCTTGGCACGTCTGGGAACTGTCACAGATGAGGGTAAGTTGTCCGTATATACCAAGTCAAGAAGTCGTTCCCCTGGGAGCAGAACTACAGCTTCCAAGCCATGTCCTGTAAATGCAAGCACCATGACTTCGTCAATAGCGAAGTTGGAGAGGAAAGTGACAGTGGGCTTCCTTTGCTCACACCGCTGGAGATATTGAAGGGTGGCGACATGTTGCCGTAAGCACTCACTCTGCCCGTGCTACGTGCGTATAATGCTGGGATAATATTTACATATTTCTAGGGCACACCTTTCCTGAGTAGACAATCCTAAAGTGCTCGTCCATCAACCAAATCGAAGGCACCTTTGATGTTGAGGAACACGAATACGGTGGGCCGTCAATATGTGTGACGGTGCTCCAAAGACTGATTCTTTGTCTAGATGTGGTCAATGCAGCCACGACCCCAACAAAACCCGACTTGCTCCTCACTAATCTGACTTTCACAAGTGCCAGTCAGTCTGTGAAGGATTATGGAGGCGGGTAATTTGGAGGCGATTAGGATCAGACTTATTCCTCTATGGTTGCCTCATTCTGAACGCGAGCCTCCTTTGAAGTTGGGAACAATAACGGAGCGGCTGCAGTCGGTTGGAACAGTTTCCTGCGCCCACAATTTCACTACTAATTCATGCAAATCATCAACAAGTGCAGTCACCGAAGTTGAAGAAGGCTGGATGAAGATTATCTGGTCCCTCAACTTTGTTCAACTTCAACATTCCGATCTCACGTTTGACTTCTAAGCGAGAGAGCGGATCCAAAAGGACAGCTCGAGGAGCAGGGCGATCACTGGCGGGCGAAGAGTCGAACAATGCCGATCGATTAAATTGCCTTTCAAGTGCTCATCCCAACGCGCCCAGCGTTTTGACAACTTGAAGATAGGCTGTCCACTCTCGTCACATATCGTTGCACTAACAACGGGTCTCCTGCTGCCCGTTTCCCGTATCAGACGGAACAACTTTCGACGGTCACCCAGGAGAGCGGACACTTCCATCTGTGACGCACGGTGAGGCCACCAAGGTTCGCGGTCTTTCTTTGGGATAGCACGAAGTCTTGCTCGGCGCTCTTTGCGAGTTTCATTATGTTCGCTTCCAGCCGGAATATGCCAGTGAGCATCAAAAAGATCCAGAGACCGCGAAGCGACCTAGTGCCATGTTTATGATTAGACTTACCACATGAGGATTTGCCTACTGCTAGTAAGGTCTGGTGAACATGCAACCAGTGACTATCAATTGACCCCAGTGAGCGCTTACTTAACTCACATGCCAGCGTATTTTGATAGGCATTCAGAAAATCTGGCTTTGTCAGTTGGCTGTTGTCCATGCGTTCACAGCGTCGTGGTGTGCGTCTGCCGTAAAGCATCCGCATGTCAGCACATACAAGTGCATGACCGGTGTCCACACATATGCTCAAAATCGAGCGACAGTTCTGGACGCAGCCACTCCATCGGTGCCTAATCGTAATGTTATCGATTTGCGTCCATAGCTGGTTCAAAGCTGATGGGATCCACGTCACCCTCCGGCGAGTGCTCTGTCAGGAGTTAGTTCTGGCAAGAAATATGCGAGCATCTTCGGACAACTGTAGCATCCGTTCAAGGTTATCATTACGGGAGCTTACACCGTGCTGACCGCCCAGATGCATTTCATCAATGTACAAATTTCCAAATTGTGCGTTCAGATCCCCCGCCAGTACAACAGTGCCGTGCATCTGCTGTGACGAAAGCTTTGGGTCAGTTGGCGATAGATGTTGTTTTTCATCGAATTACCGCTACGGTTTGTGGGCGCGTATTCTGCGATGAGGAATAGACACCTGTTGGTCTCGTGCGACTTCGAAGCTTTGAACGAGCCAGCCAGTCGGACCGCACACATCGGGCTACTGATTGGAATCCAATCCACCAGAGCAGCTTCAGCCCAGGGACTCAGGGCAATGCCAACACCAGCTTGGCCGGTGCTCGAAGCTGCATCGTCATCTGATAGGCGCAGTGAGAAAATACTGCTGGCGTCACCTGAAGGAGATCGCGAGTGAGCACAGAACTCGAGTCTTACAGGCGGGTCTCCGATAAGCAGCAGATGTCGATCGAGAGGGTCTCCAATGTGCGGGCAAGTGCCGCTTGTTGACCGATCTGTAGAGATGTGCATCCATTGAGGCAAGCTTAGCTGAAGGAGGATCGACGCCTTCAAGTGGAAGCCGATGAAGTGGAATGGACCGTTTGGTTAGACATGGGCTTGTCGACAGGAGAGTAATGATGCTCCGAGTGCACATGTGGGTTGAAAATATAAGATAAACGCATAGAAAAACTTGTTGCGGGAAAGGTACGAATCAGGGGTTGAAAACTGGGGGAGCAAAGTGAAGTTGGAACGGGACCATAAGGGAGCAAATGCGAAAGAGGGGGAATAAACAGACCAAAAGGCTTGGGCAGTAGCATCAAAACCCCTATCCAGCTTGCTCGATGCAGAAGATAGGGCACTGTATATTTTCCTTTGCGGTGGCCAGAGCATCAGAAATACTTTGAAGGAAGGTTCATTTTATTGCGTGGTCAGAATGCTGTCATGTTGCCCAGGCCTAGATAGGAGAAAGATTAAGGTACTCTACAAAAGCCTTAATTACACAAACCTTACGGAATCCGCTTTAAGGAAGAAGGTATCACTCTCATGCCATCCCCCAAGCTGGAGGACCAGGAGGCTGAGATTGTCTTATATTAACCAATGGCCAATTTGGTATGAGTGACTCTGAAGGTGCAAAAGTGCACCACCCAGCATAGTTCCATGAATTACTGTGGTACACAAACCATCGCACCACGGTAAGTTCCGGCCTCATTGCGATGGTCACATAGATCTACCATATTTGCAGCAAACGCTGCATTCTTCTCCGATACCAATGCGTCAATGATTGCATTGTTCTCATCAAAACAATTAGGCCGCCTCCAATCTGCGCTTCCCGTGGTCTCCTAGGAAGCAGCTGTCACATGGTCGCAAATGTGTCACAAGTTTCTTACCGTGGCTATACATTCCACATCACACAGACTTGCAGCCATGGTCTCTCCTACCTACCTAGGGAGAAAATGTTAAATTTATGCCAATGCAGGGCAGGAATGTAATAAAGATATGTAAGCAACTATATGTATAGTCTGGTCCGCGTCAATTTGGTGTCAGTTCTACAGTCAGCTGTATGCAGTACACGTGTCATGCGCATTTCGCGTATGTCACGCTTACGTACGAGGTCATGGTCGAGCAGGTGAGCGTGACTACTCTATGGGTGCGTCCAAGTTGTTTTATCACTCGCACTCAATGCAAAACGAGTGTTCGTGATCGTGAGGCCGTGAGTGGCACACGATGACAGTAGTCGGCACTGTCCGCCTTCGCTGAACCAACCTCAAACGGACCGGTGACATCCGTACACACCGATGCATCATGCCCAAAGCGCGCATTGAAACCACCCAACAGAAATAGTCGGTCGCTCCTCTGCACAGGCCGCATCACGGAGGACAACTGAATGCAGAGCTTATCGCGCGATCGGAAATTGCAAATTTGACGCCATGTTCACATGGTGTTGAGGTGGCGTGGGACGTGTAGCCAGCACCAGCTAATGCAACTTACCTTGCTCAGCGAGCCGAGACTCTCCGAGTGCTGCAATATCGATGTTGTAGCTCGCCAGTTTCATCGTGACCAGTGCCGTGCGTTACTCGGGGCGCTCACTCGAGTTCTGGCCTTGTAGTGTGCGCAGGTTTCAGCACCCGATATTGAGTGCTTTGTGCGTAGGCATACGATTGCATTTGTGAGCAATCGTACGCGAGGTGTATGTTGTGGTTCGGAGGTTTGTTTAAGGGACTTTACCCGGAGCGTTTGACTCATCAGCCTGACCCACAAGACTGTGGGGGACAGATTTATCTCGGGAATGTCATTGAAGTGACAGATTGGGATCTGCTTGAGGTCGGTTACAAGCAAAGTTTGAGGTTCTGGTAAAAACCTATGTGTTCTGCGACCGTAGTAATATACGCACCTGCGTACACGGCCAACCGCAGGAGGGTTTCGGCGGGTTTCCACCAGTTGCACCAGGGCTGCCTGGCTTGAGTCGGGTAGTAGCAAACCACGGAGCACCTGAATGTTCCCTCCCACCTTCCCAGACAATGCCCATGCTCTACACAAATCGAACGGCGAGCTTGTAACCCGTCGACCTATTGTCTCCCATGGCTAGGTTTTACAGGATACGGGGTCATCGACCACTTCCTAACGTCCGAAGAGGATGGACTAGGATACATAGGTGGGGTGCAAACATCTGACAGGTGCAAGACTTGGTTCTTCAGCCCAAATCTTCGATTAAATACACACCCGAAAGGCAGTGGGTCTAGCACATCGTCAATTCACTGACTCATGCGGATTGGTGTCTTGGATCTTAGCAGTGAGAAGGACGTAACAGAACTCCCACCCAGCGGTCGCCATAAGGTGGCTTCCAGGACATGACCCAATGGCACAACAATAACAGCAGTGGGTAGACCACCTTTCAAGAAATAGGCACGGCTAGCTTCAGTGTATTATAGCTTCTCCTGCCAAGTCAATAACAACCGCCCCATACAACACATAATGAGTATCTCACGCGTGATACGAAAAGCGGTTAAGCGTGCACTCATGGACATCCTGTATCAAAAGAATATGTTAGCATTTCAGGACATGGTTTCCAACGGTTCGATACTGCGAAAACTACCAGGTTGATTTCCTTGATCCTGTCACTATTGCGGTTGTTTTATATTTGCCAGTAATTGCACTCTACCTTGCCATGCAAAAGGCTTTTGACAGGGTCCCCTTATGCACACAGTACATAAGACTAAGGCTCATGGTGTACACACCTCCCAACTCTACCGGATACAATCAAACCTAAAAGGGAGCATATAATATTTGAATATTGCATAGAGCGAAACAGCCTTTGCCACCTTTTCCAGTGCTGTCGTAAAGGACAGCGTGTTGCACCTACCCTGCTTTTGATTTATATGTATGGTTCCTATGGTATTTTGCAATATAGCCGCTTACTCCTCTTCAATGAGGATATAAAGGTGATACAAATCTTAAGCACCCTTCTGTACACAGTTGAGCTACGCATTTGACTATAAAAATAAGAGAGATAAATCATCTGCCAATTCAGATAATTCAACTACCTATCCGGAAAAGCACCAGACGGCCGGTTGGCCATATTGGGGCTCGTCAGTGGTTAGCATCCTTCGGTCCTCTACGGAGGATCTAACCCATGATGGCTAGTGGCTAGTGCCAACTAGCCCGCATCTTATGCATCTGCGCCATGGCGCAGTTTACCGTTTATGCCAGGGCATTTGCTACTAATCCGTGTAGTGCCTATTTGCTAGCTGATTGCTCGGTCCTGCTACGTTGATCTTACGATTATTGTAATCTGCGATTAAAACTGGTTCTGATTAGATCACTGTTGTTTTATTTTTAGACATATTCTTGCTCCAAAATAGGCTTTGTGTTTTAGCAGAATATTTACTCATTTTTTAAGTTTTGGCCTTTAAGGTCAAAGTTTGTTCATTGGGTTATAATTTGTATTTCCTTAGTTAAATAGGCCGATTTAATATATCACTGCTGAGACGGTACGGTTTCTCTAGCACAAACCAGCGGAGCTCGTTAACCGCGGTCACTCAACCAGCTGCCCCAGTAACCAGAACGAACGAGTCCAAGGACAAGCGGTTGATGCCTAACTCATGGTTAAGCATATCGACATACCGACCAGTGTTGGTTTGAAATGAGTACTCATGATGGAAAGCGTATTCGGCTAGTGCAGGCTGTACTGTGTGAAGCCTTCACCGGCGTTTTGTTCACTTCGCTTTCTCGGAATAAGCTCCTGTTATTTGCATACTCGTCCTGCTCCGTCTTTACTGTTGTAGACCAGCCTACATTATAATCTAGCAGTGTCAGACACAAAAGTTACTCATTTTTGAAAAACAGTCACTTTCTGTTTGCTTTTACAAGCAACCATGTTTATAGTTTTTATTGTTCATTCTAACGCCGCCGTTCCTATTTCCTTCCAGGAGCCCAGAAATAAACGAAAAACGAAATGCGCTATAGCAGTCCCAGTGGCTTGGAGTGAAATTGGTCGAGAGATGAATCCTGCTTCGTAAGAAAGATCCCTAGAATGGCGGATTTGCTCGTCCCTCGCCACACAAATATCGCCTGAAGAAGCCGGATGAAATTCACGTATACGTAAAGCAGCTTATGCATACGCTAAGGCGAAGTGAACATAAGCGTTATAAAACTGTTAAACGATGCAATAGACATTGAAAATCACTGCTGTTCTGCTTATAGAGGTAAATGCGAACAAGCAGCGTATACGCTTAATGTTTTTACTATTCACGGGATTGCAGTGCATAATGATTGGATCCTTAACTGGCACAGCATCTAGCCACAGCCTAGAAAGGTATCATTATTTATTTATTTGTATTTAACATGTTACACGTCGCACCCAACCACACAATCGCCCACCTGACTGCTGTATCAACACCATCCAAACGTCAGCCTACTAGAGGGACGCTCTTTCACTGCACCTGAAAACATACCGTTTCGGTTTAGTAACATAGGAAAGTAATGAACAAAAACAACTACTTTTATTCACCAATTCATCGAGGTATCCAAAACATCTATTTGTTTTGCGGAATTGCTTTGATAGGTCCTTGCTTCAGCGTTCAGTGCCCATGATAAATCACTTTCTAGTTCTTGTAGCACGTAAAATACGCCTTTTGTCCAGCTGCCCGCTTATTTGCTACTCTTCCTTTTCATTGCTAACGACTATAGTACCAGGAGCCACCCAACAAAATATTTACATGCATTTCATGAACACGCTGAAATAGCTACATGTTGTGGGGCAGAAAAGTGTAAGTTATGACAATAGGATACTTTAGTTCGGTGGGTAAACGTGTTATCTTTAACCATTTATCCTTAAATGGCTGTATTCTCAATTAGTTACCTACCAGGAATATTTACTGAATTTTCACTAGCATATGTTGCCCTTAAAATGTTTTACGGCAACCCTCAGGTTTAAATTTTTCTGGATTAAATACTAAGTGCACCGTTGATTTTAAACATACCACACATCCTCTAAGGACTGACTGCACTATTAAGAGGCCTAAACATTCTTTGCCACCTTCTGAAAGCTAGGGCGCTTATAAATTCGCCTTATTACAAAAGATGCTTTATGTTAAATGTTTCAGTTACAGCGACAGCAGAAATGTTTATGTTGTTCTAATAGCCGACTACTCAAAGGTATTGCCAAGATGGTATGCGCGGGGTGCTCAAACGACAAACATATCTTGTAGAGTAACCGCTGATGGGTCCTGCTTAACTGACAGTTGTGTCCGTGGCCGACCATTTGCGACACATTTTACACAAACTTCGGTTAATCAGAAAAAGGTTTAGTGTATGTGTTACATGAAGGCCATTTTCCTGGTCGCGAATTTTCGCCACACTTTAGCGGGTTTTACTTTTTTATTCGCAGTGAGGCAGTGCTGAATATGTATTTGTCTAAACAACACATGTCGTGTGACATAATATCGTTCCAGATGCGTCTATCTGAGAAGATCAATGGCTCAAAATACGGGCACGCTGTAACAGCAAAACAACCATTTGCGCTTTTATAAGTACCATTTTAATTAACATGAAGACTTGCTAAGTAAACCTCCGGTGTTAACGACTTTTTCACTATTTACTGACGACGTATTATAACGATTATTTAACTGTGCAAATGCACAAAACAACAGCAGTCGCCGAAGCTTCGCTATATAAAACATTCGCTGGATGTACTGAAAGTGCTATAATCAAGCAAATTCGACTCTGGACATAGCTGTAGCGCTTGTACATATCTTTCTTCCCAATTGTACTTTCCTATTCTCACTTCCATTATTATTGTACAGTTTTGTTTTAACTGACCAACAACCGATAAACACTTTTTCGGGTTTCGATTCGCCTTCTGGTTTTCGCTACGCGTGTTGTGCTGTTGGTCGTCGTCTGTCTGCTGGCCTCGTCCATCGATCATCGGATCTAACGCGTCGATTTATTGTGCCGACTAAGTTCCGTCTTCCGACCAGATTGTGCGACTAACTGACAGCCTAGCGAAGATCGTGCCTTACCTAAGGTCAGCTACAGCATTCTTATTTATAGACTGAGTTCTTATATGTAGTTAAGCCCTTTCCGTTTGGCCTTTCCACTACATATTTGGTGACCCCGTTTTCTTTTTTTGAAAGCTCAGAACTCCTTTTTGTGTGACTTGACTATGTCGGACCACGATCCCCGCACTGACATTTCAGAAAATTTTGTTGGTTTCTCCTTCCCTGCCTTCGATTCATCTAATCCTCATGTGTGGTTTTTACAGTTGGAAGCTCTTTTTCGCATACGCCGTATTACTTCTCAGTCCTTAATGTTCGCACATGTCACTGCCCAGCTTCCTACCCACATCGCAACTGACCTTATAGACTTGCTCGATCCGATTCCGGCTGACGCACCTTACGACAAACTCAAAGCCGCCGTATTAAAGCGCACTACGGCCTCCGACGAAGCTAGACTTCGACAATTACTTTCCGGTCTTGAACTAGGCGATCGCACGCCGTCACAACTTCTCAGGCACATGCGTACGTTGGTCGGTTCCTCTAAGGTCGATGACACGATTCTGCGACAGCTCTGGACGAAATGTCTTCCATCGAACACCTCAGCTCTTCTCGCCGTCTTCGCAGATGATTTGTCTTTGGACAAGCTGGCTGAAACAGCAGACAAAGTTCATGAGCACTTTCATCAACCCTCAGCATGTCACGCAGTTGAGTCGACCGCTAACGCGGATCTTAGGACTGACCCGATTGAAACCATTTCTGAGAGGTTATCGAAGCTGGAGCTCGCCATCTCGAGCATTAATCGCTACCGTGGTAGAAGCCCTAGACGCTCCTCTCGAAGTAGACGTAGTTCCGCCAGGAGTTCGAAACGTCATTTCTGTTGGTACCACCACCGTTTTGGCGATGATGCAAGGAATTGCCGACCTGGTTGTAACCATCCGAAGTCATTCCACAAACCGCAGCAGGGAAACCTCTACGCCAGCCAGTGATGGCGACGGCTGCGTCTGGCCAATCTTACAGTCGCCTACTTTACGTCTACGATTCCTCAACCAATTTGAACTTCTTGGTTGACACCGGTGCTGAGGTCAGCGTTATTCCACGTTCTGCAGAAAAACGCAACCTACTTCCAACCGGACTGACATTGCAGGCGGCGAATAATACCAAGATCCAAACGTACGGCCAGAAAATGTTAACTCTTAACCTTGGTCTTCGTCGATGTTTTCCCTTTGTTTTCCTTATCGCTGACATCCAACGCCCCATCCTTGGTGTTGATTTTCTTACCAAGTTTGGCCTGATCGTGGACCCGCGTAACCGTAAACTGTGCGATAGTTTGACACACTTGTCCGTTTCGGGTAAAGACAATTCGATCAGTTCGATCGGTCTTCGCTTGGCATTGCCCGCCGACAATGTGTTTACCAAACTATTACTGCAGTTTCCTGCTCTTTGTCAATCGTCTAATGACTTTCCTGAGCCTAAGCACGAAGTTACGCACCACATCTTAACACATGGGCCGCCAGTAACCGCCCGACCTCGACGAGTACCTCCAGACAAGCTCGCTACTGCCAAGGCAGAGTTCGAACATATGCTTCGTCTCGGTATCGTTCGTCCTTCCAATAGCCCATGGTCCTCCCCGCTTCATATGGTTCCCAAAAAGTCCAGTGGCGACTGGAGACCTTGCGGAGATTACCGGGCACTAAACAATTCCACCGTTCCCGATAGATATCCGATTCCGCACATTCATGATTTTTCAACTGGTTTACATGGAAGAACAGTTTTCTCTAAGATTGACTTGGTGCGTGCATACTACCAAATTCCGGTTGCTCTCGACGATATTCCGAAGACCGCTATAACCACGGCATTTGGTCTTTATAAAATTCTTTCGCATGCCATTTGGTCTACGAAATGCCGCACAGACTTTCCAAAGGTTTATCGATCAAGTCCTTAGAGCGCTCGACTTCGTCTACGCCTACATTGACGATATCCTTGTGGCCAGTTCCAATCATGATGAGCACCTGTCACATCTCCGATCGATGTTCGAACGCTTTGCTCAGTACGGCGTTACGATCAATGTTGACAAATGTGTGTTTTGGCCAAAGTTCTGTTGGTTTTTTGGGCCACCGAATCGATTGCAGTGGCATTAGTCCACTCCCCGAGAAAGCACAAGCGATTGCAGACTACCCCATGCCTCAATCTTTCAAAAGTCTCCGTCGTTTTCTCGGCATGGTGAATTACTATAGCCGTTTCATACCAGATTGCTCTGGGCTACTTCAGCCATTGACCGATTTACTTAAAGGCAGGTCACGAAAATTCGAGCCAACTCAGGAAGCTATCGATGCATTCGACAAGATCAAGCACGCGTTGTCCAACGCTACCGCCCTTAGTCATTTGAAGGCTGATGTTGACACCACTTTGATCCTCAAGACTGATGCATCTCAGACCGCCGTTGGGGCTGTTCTCCAGCAAGTAATCAACGGTCAGCCTGAGCCGCTATCCTTTTTCTCTCGTAAACTCCAGCCAGCACAGACGCGATACAGCACATTCGGTTGAGAACTTTTAGCTATTTACCTCGCTATCAAACATTTTCGGCATCTGCTTGAAGGTCGCACTTTTACCATTCTTACAGACCATAAACCACTTGCCTTTGCTTTCCGTGGTTCATCCGACCGTTTCTCCCCAGAGAAATTCGTCATTTGGATTATATTTCACAGTTTTCTACCGACATTCGCCATGTCGATGCTGCCAATAACGTTGTCGCCGATGCCATGTCACGTATATGTCTTCACGAAGTTTCACAGCAGAAGATTAACTTAGAAGACATAGCAGCTCATCAGGAAGGAGATCCTGAGTTCGTGCAACTAAGATCAAATCCGTCGATCAAAATATCACAGTTGCCAATCCTTAACTCAGACTCCAAAATTTACTGTGATATTTCTACTGGCAAGCCCCGGCCTTTTGTCCCTCAGCAGTACCGCCGAATCGTCTTTGACCACCTGCATGGAATCTCACACCCGAGCATCCGAGCCACCGTCAAGCTAATTACTGATCGCTTCATTTGGCACAACATGCGCTCCGAGATCCAGCAGTGGGCCAAACATTGTATCACTTGCCAAACCAGCAAGATCCACCGTCACACGATTACCGTCCCCGGCACGTTTGCTCTTCCCGACGCTCGTTTCAAACATGTTCATCTTGACATCGTTGGACCCTTGCCTCCATCCAACGGTTTTGTCTACTTATTGACATGTGTTGATCGTTATACGCGTTGGCCACTTGCCGTGCCTTTACGTGATGCTTCTACAGAAACGGTGGCGCAACCATTCATTGAGAATCGGATTTCCGTCTTTGGCACACCAAACACACCACACGAACCCCAACCCACAAACAAACCAACACACCACCCCACACCACCATACGCCATCACACACACATACACGACCACCCACCACACGCCACCGACCACCACAATCTCACACACCCCCACCACATCGAAACAACACCACACCAAACCCACAACAACACCCAACCAACCCACACCAACCCCACCACACACACACCACCCCACCCCACACAACACCAACACACACACCCACCAACCACACCACACGCAACCACCACACACCCCACAACACAACCCAAACACCAAACACAACCACCACACACCCACAAACACCACACCCAACCACCACACAACACACACCAACCAAAACCACAACCACCCACCACCACAACACCACACCAACACACCCCACACCCCCCAACACCCAACACACACCACACAACCACAACCACCACCACACCCCACACACCAACCACCCCAACCCACACAACCACCCCACCCAACACACCACACACCCAAACCACAACCCCACACCACCACAACACCACCCACAACCCCACCAACCACCCAACCAACAACCACCCCACCAACCCAAACACCCCACACACACCCCACACCACAAACACCACACACCAACACACACCCCCCAACACACAAACACCCCAAACCCCCCCAACAAAACGCAACGCCATGACCAATCCACGACATACTCCATCCCCCAACGCACTACACAACTATCACCGAACCTCCGAACAACAAACACATCCGCCAGCCACTAATTACTACCGATTAGAGGGTCCCCAATTCCAAGTCGGCCTTGTTTTCGTGACATCATACACGCTTGCTCGGTGGTTCCACTCATACGGTACAAAACCGCCCTAATCAACACAGCTGCAAATGGCATCGGTGAACGGTTTCCAGCGTAACGTCAAGCAGCACTTACTGCGTCACAGTTCGAACTCCACAAGTGGACAGGAACCGTCTACCGATTATCCGTGCTTGGTAATTCGTAACACCATTAAAGAAGGACATTGGCTGATGTCCCAGCAGGAGTTGGTCTATGGCACTACTCGCGGCTTCCTGGAGAAATGGTTGCTAGATTTCTTCAAGGGATTACTGAAGAACAAGAAGTTGACTCCCGACCTTCGTACGTCTGCACGCCTGAGGACACACTGCAGTTCATCAATTCGGCCAACGCCACCCTCAGAAATCAGTCCCTGCGGAAGTCAAAACAGGGTACACCCGGATTTGCGCAGCATTGCCCCTTCGTTTCTCGTGCTGCGTCCGGATCCGTCCGTGACAATCCTCTGACACCGCCTTTACGAGGGCCCCCTTACAAGGTTGTTGCCCGGAAACGGAAAAGAGAAGATATAGAGTAAGTCTTTTTTTTATTTCGTGCTGGACATAGAAATGGTCTATCAGGGAGACTGTTGTCTATTGACCGCGCCTGAAGGCCGGCGTGTACATCGAGTGTCGCGATTCTATAACCGAATACCACACGGGACATGCCTGGGGGCACCGACCTAGGCCCACACTTCCCAAGATACGCCTCCTACTCAGGCCCATTGGTCCGGCACTCTCTGTTTCCCCACTTCTGCACCCAATCATCGCACGGACACAAACTCGAATCGCATCATGCTAAACACGCTTCGGAACACGTACACGTTGTGCTCCCATCCCAGACTCCGGAAATGACACCCAAAGTATCGAGTCTTTCGTCTCAGTGGATCTCAGCTCTAGGGGGGAGTTTCTGTAGCGCTATTGTACATATCTTTCTTCCCAATTGTACCTTTCGCTATTCTCACTGTCCATAATTGTATTGTAGCAGTTTGTTTTTACACTGACCAACAACCGATAACAAACACTAGTTGTTCGGGTGTTCGCATGCCGCTTCTGGTATTCCGCATACGCGTGTTGTAGCTCTGTTGCTCGTCGTCTGTCTGCTGGGCCTCGGCCATATTCGGATCATGCGATCTAACGCGCGTCGATTTATTGGTGACCGACGAAAGTTCCGTTCTTCCGTACCAGATTGTGCGGACTAACTGACAGACTAGCGAAGATCGTGGCCGTTACCTA
>OX104059.1:28136276-28253237 GCA_944474145.2 Dicrocoelium dendriticum | reverse complement strand
GTTGGAGAGGATCGTTTGAATGGCGCAAATTGCTAACTGGTAAACACAAAGTTTGGTTGGAGCTGCGATTTCGCTGACTGTCAGGCAGTAAGAACTTACTCTTAAACCAGTAGATTAAATAAATGATCTCTTTAAAATAGACAATAGATATGATCGAAATAGACTCCATCTGGAGACGCAAGCATCCAAATGTGAGCCAGAACTAACGTTTGTTAGAATCAACAAAACTGCCGCATACGCTCCCTTATGCATATTTTTATTAGGAGTGTCCATTACGCTATATTTGGCCGTAAAATATAAGCCCACAGAGTGAACGTGCTTTTGAAGATTAAGAAAGCTAATGCCGATTCGCTACATATTTGTGCGTCAAACTAGTCGTTAGGGGGTAAAAATAATGATGAAATCTATTAACCTAAACAAATATGTCTTATACACTTGGCTGAGGCAGAACTTAGGAGAAAGTTGATAAATCCTTCTCGGCTTCCTGGACGCAATAGGAAATACTGGGAGCCAACCTAGTAAAAGCCCTTGTGGATATGGATATCTTTCTCCTCCAGTGTTTGAAATCTTGAGAAATCTCCCCTTGGAAACAACAACTGAAGAAAGTTAGCATACAGCGAACATATTCTTGCGTGAGCTGTAACCGGTTTCGTCTTTGAATCATATCGCATAATGCTTTCGTCATAGTGGACTTGTATATTTATGATTTCAGCAAAACGAGCTGAAAGGCTTTGACATTTGGAGTAAATGTTTCGGTTTGGTTGCTCTCCCATCGTCTGCAATCAACAATAAGTTACCAACGTACGCTTATAGAGGAAAACCTTTGGCACGCATGAGATGCACGTGTCTAATGCACCGAATAGTTAATAAAGAATTTATACTCCTCGGATTTAAAGTCAGGTGTATATTTTCATTGTACGTTTGTGATGTTTTGAAAGCTGTTGTGCTTTAAAACATACAGCCTCGAGATTTGCTTCTGGGATAATTTCGACTATCGCGCTGTAAACTGATCCTTGGGTAGCGTTGCAGACGCGCCGTTTCATTGTGGGGCTAATGTAACTCTGACAGCAGAGATGTTGTGGTTATGCAAAGGTTATTTAGACTTAGAAGACTCGCATTTCGGTCTTATCTGTTGAAGCGTGAGATAATACGACTAAGTTACCTGCGGAGCGGTCACACAAAAAGGGCTTGAATTCCTAGCGGGCAGAGTTTGTTTACACATCATAAAATAGAGCTCAAAACCACTCAGAGCTTTCTAATTGGTATGTGAAAAGTCATAGCTTATGACGAAGTCAGCAAAATCCTCCTGGCTAAGACGTCAATCATCCAGGAGCAACGCGATCATGCCATACCATAGATTTCCAGAATGCTCCACAGGCTATCATTCATGGCGAAGCTGCCTAAGATTAGTAATACCAAGAAAAAAAATTTCATGCTACTGATGATATTGAACACTTGAGGATAATCGTTGTTTACCTGCACGCCGTACCATGATGGAAATTCCATTGTAGGTATTTGAATAAGATTCCAAGCACTCACTGTCCTTGTAAGCAACCCCAGCAGTTCTCTCAAATGAGTATACTATCGTTTGTTCGTCAGAGAGGATAATGAGGACAGGCTAGCTGAATGATGCAAGAATAACCGACGCTCCAACACTGACCATTGTGGAACACCGCAGTCGTCATTAATTTGATCAGAAAATGAGCCTCAAACTCGAACTTTAAGGCGCTGTTGACGGAAGAAGTTTCCGATCCATTAAAGGACAAGGTTAGTAACTCCGTACGCTTGCAGCTTTCTTAAAGTTGTGAGGTGATCTTTACGGTCCAAGGGTTTAGAAAACCATGAGTAGGTCACACTAATGCCGATCCCACTGTCGGTTCTCTCGGTCCAATTGCAACAGACAATAGTTAGATTCGTATAGCATGATCGATATAGACGGATTCGGTGTTGCTCCGGTGTTATGATGTTAGGTCCTTCGAAGTAGCCCATCAAAACCTCATTTAAGATCAATTGCATCAATTTTGAAGGCACCGGGAGGAGAATCTCTGGTGATATTTTCTGGGAGCTAAAGGGTCACCATGCTTGAAAATCGGGGTAATAATGCCGATAATAGATGTTAGGGACCTGCTGTTCGTCCAGGCAACCTGAGAAAAATCTCGCTAATGGTTTAGTTATCCTCTTAGCTGCCACATCAGTACTTTCGGAGGAATATTGTCAACGCTGGGGGAACTATGGATATGCAATGAGTACAGCTTTCTAAAAATACTCGCCGTACTGAAAGTAACTTGTGTAAATACTGGCGTCTGGGAGAATTTGAGAGGTCTGCTTTACAGACTGGTAGCACGTCGAAATATTGAAGCATATTGGAGCCGTAGTACGTTAGCTGCATTCACGGCTGTTTGACCACATCCACATGCTGCTCTTAGTGGTGGAACACCACGTCTCACATTCCGGAGGCTGTCACATTTTTGTACCTAAGCTTTTTGTTACTACAATACGTTTCCGCTAGACACTGCTTGTGTACTGATTTGCGCTCACGCACAAGCGTGGTACAGTGATTAGGATGCCCAACATACTTAACGCAGTTGTCAGGGCTACGGTTCGCACTATATACATGTCACGCTGCGTACCTTACTGTCAATTGTTTCCGGATTATGCTCCGAATAAATGATTGTTGTCTTGCGGAACACAAGAGTTTGCTGAAGATTCAGATTTAATTAAATCACTGAATTTGTCAGTAAACTCCATCCGAGCACTGTCAATGGAACAGTCGTCCAAAAAATAACAAATGCCATCTTCCGGAACTTCCGCCAGTATTTCTCAGTGGGTGACTGTTCTTCTGGATACTACATATAACACCCAATGTCATAAATTATGGTTACGTGGTCACTTACCGTCAGAGGACTCACCATCCTTGAATTCTCAATCATGTGTTCTTCGTTCGTCAGCGTTAAATCGAGCGCAGGTTGTTTATTTCCGGCTCTAAATCGGGTGAGAGAACTGACATGGTTAAAGAGTGGAATGCTAGCAAAATGCTCTTGACCTGAATAGCTCGTTTGGGATGCTGGAACTTCTAACTGGGGAATATTAAAGTCATCTGAGATAAAAACATGGCTGTATCGTTCTCGTAGCATCCTTACAATATGAGAACATCAGGCGGGAGTCCCTCTCTATGATGGACATTGAAGGACAATAAACTACAGCGAAAAGGAAAATGTCGTTGCGTTTCAGTCGCGGACTGCATCATAGTGAGTCTATGAGCTGGTGTTCTAGATCGACCACCGGTTCCCACTTAGATGGATAATACCGGCGTCTGACCGGTAGTTCGACAGCGCACCAATTCCTTTGCTGTGTAATACGCAAAGGTCTCTCTACAGATCAGCTCGGTCAAGTCATTATTTTTATGCTTGGGAATGGGTAATGATGAAAGAGCATACATGCAGGCAGGGCAAACACTACACTCTCTAACTTTGATAAGAAAACTTGGCTTACTGTCACGCAGCGCGTTGATGTTCGTGGACAATAGAAACAGTATATTGTTACGAAATGTGCATATGTTGGCTACTCAAAAGAATTCACTGTAATTGGTCCAAAGGGATTACCACTCACCAATTCCGTCAGCGGACTAATGTTTCTGACTTTAGTTGGGTCAAAAAGCAAACTTGATAGCCAAGGTAAGCCGATAGCACGTTACGATGAGGTGTGGGGTAATAAACTTATACGTTAGAAAGCGATTTTGTAATGGCCTTGTGCGGTGGATGACAGGTATTATGTACCTTGAAATAAACCTTGTTGCAATAAACGGATGTCTATCAAAGATCGAATCAGCCAACGAATCTCTAGACCAGCCGCTGCATATATATGGTTGGCGGCTTCCGGTTTCGGATTTGCCTGTCACTTTGGCCAGCCACAGAACGCCTGCGCCTATAGACGGACCAGGGGTGGCTTGCGCTGCACCCCCACAGCTCCATCAACCCACACCATATCCAGTGTAAACCCGAAGGATAAGACCGGGAGGCATGTGGATGGGAGCCAAGTTTCATCCATGTAGCCGGCCCACAACATTTCACAGGCAAACACAATCACGCTGCAAGCAAATGCGCGAAGAATATTCTTTTCAATAATTCTCATCAGGCGTGTACAATTATGAAGCAAAACTTTTGGAGAGAATAAAGCCCGTAGAGGCCTGTACAGAGAGCAATCAACTCATTAACTGGGCAATATGAAAACTGAATCAATGATTTGATCAATCGGATTGTCGCATTAGGAAGCAGGTGATCAGGGAAGGTCAACTTCAATGCCAAGGCAATTTCAGAGCCTGTAGCAGTGTGCGCTGTTTGCACAGCTCTGGTTTTAGAACTTTGATAGCAATAGCTTCGGAGATGCTCAACAAATGTTTCTTAAGCTGTTTTGGGTATCGTTTAGGGATAGTATAAACGACTCGAAACGACTGATTTATCTGGACTTGGTATCCAGTGTCGCCCAAGTGTTGTAATACGGAACTGTTGATGGATTTTACCGTACCTTTTCGTAGTGACGCAGGACATTGCTCAGCGATTCTTTTGGACAAACACCTGGTCGCATGTCCAAGATACCTAGCACCACAGGTGCAGGTGAACTGGTATAAGACAAACGATTCGGACCGAACCGGGAGTTTATCCTTTAAACGCTGAAGAATCAATGGTTTTGTTTCGGCAAGTAGTTTTAGATTGGCGGTTGGAAATGTCTTGGTCACTGCGGTCGAGATTTTTCTATTCAACAGTTCGAACTCGACGTCACCTTTAAAGGGAACTGTAAAGAATACATTCTTTTTGGGAACTGTAGCGACACATTTAACAGCCTCAAACTGTTTGGAATGCTTTTTGATGAAAGTTACGGGGTATCCATTTTCTTGCAACATGTTAAAGATGAGCTTGGTTTCGCTTTCAAGCGTCCTTGGACTGCTCTGGCACGATGGTATAAGCAACGGACTAGATTCCTCTTGTATCTCAGCGGTACAAAGCTAAGAAAGTGGGTGTATTGACCTACCCACGTCGCTTTGCGAAAAGCACTCCTTTTGATAGTCCCGTTTTCTCGTCGATGTAATAGAACGTCTAAGAACGCCAAGCGGCCATCTTGCTCAACTTCACTGGTAAATTTTAATGATGGATGCACTCTGTTAAACTAATCTAATAGGGTTAGGTAATCGATGGAAGAGTCACAGACAATGAAAGTGTCGTCCATGTAACGGTAGTATAATTCAAATGAAGATATAACGGTGTTCAGGTCTCCATGTTCAAGCTTTGAAAGGAAGATGTCTGCCAAAAGTGGGCCTAGGCGAGAACCCATTGCGACTCCATCTATCTGCCTATAATAGATTCCATCAAACAGAAATATGTCGCTACAGTTCCCAAAAAGAATGTATTCTTTACGGTTCCCTTTAAAGCTGACGTCGAGTTCGAACTGTTGAATAGAAAAATCTCGACCGCAGTGACCAAGACATTTCCAGCCGCCAATCTAAAACTACTTGCCGAAACAAAACCATTGATTCTTCAGCGTTTAAAGGATAAACTCCCGGTTCGGTCCGAATCGTTTGTCTTATACCAGTTCACCTGCACCTGTGGTGCTAGGTATCTTGGACATGCGACCAGGTGTTTGTCCAAAAGAATCGCTGAGCAATGTCCTGCGTCACTACGAAAAGGTACGGTAAAATCCATCAACAGTTCCGTATTACAACACTTGGGCGACACTGGACACCAAGTCCAAATAAACCAGTCGTTTCGAGTCGTTTATACTATCCCTAAACGATACCCAAAACAGCTTAAGAAACATTTGTTGAGCATCTCCGAAGCTATTGCTATCAAAGTTCTAAAACCAGAGCTGTGCAAACAGCGCACACTGCTACAGGCTCTGAAATTGTCTTGGCCTTGAACTTGACCTTCCTTGATCACCTGCTTCCTAATGCGACAATCCGATTGATCAAATCATTGATTCAGTTTTCATATTGCCCAGTTAATGAGTTGATTGCTCTCTATACAGGCCTCTACGGGCTTTATTCTCTCCAAAAGTTTTGCTTCATAATTGTACACGCCTGATGAGAATTATCGAAAAGAATATTCTTCGCGCATTTGCTTACTTTTGACTCAAATGGGGATTATTTATGAATTGAAAAAATGCAATCACGCTGTATTTGAGGAATCCACCGCATACAAGGCAGTGGCTGGAACCTAGTCCGCTACACACTGAGTGAATTGAACAACGCTTCGAGCCTAACACGATCACAACGACCGTGCACCCCGTCCTCTCCAGCAACGACTAACTGTCTCCTAGAGCCAGTATGGACGAGATAGTTGGGTAGTAGACAGGTAGGCACCTTGTCAACGTGCACTTCAAACGCAGCCACACCGGTGTTATCAAGCAACAGCCAATCACTTGTGTGCAAGATAACAAATAACATAAAGCGAGTAGTGCATAAGGAAACGATAACATAAATCTTAAATTAATGATTATATGAAATCAGTTGCTAACAAAAGATACGAGATGGGTTCACGAGCTCAGAAAGTATACTTTACGGAAATGCCACAGACAAGAAAATATTATCGAAGTTAACTACAAGTGGCTTAAGCGAGGTGTGCAGATTTACAGAAGAGCGCACAGGTGGACATTAATTTGAGAAAGAAAGCATTAGGACAAAATTGAAAACCAACCACCTGAAATAAATAGTCTTAGCATGCAAGCACGCGGTTCGTAAATCAAACGTAGCGTACCTATAAACGCTGCGCCGTTTCTACCTACGTTCTCTGTGGGACCCGTCGTCGCTTGCGTAGTGGTCCCGAGTGGCCTCGCTCATGGCCCACTAGGCCCGCCTGACTCAGGCACCCGCGACCGCATGTGTTACAGCACCATGTGCTTGATGTCGTTGGAGTACAACCCATCGGTGCTTGCCGCCTCCGCACTTGCCGCTTCTTCTCTGCATGTGTGCGGTCATTCTCCCGCACTTCGGCAACTACCTTAGTGATTAGATCGCGCCTTGCGTGCTGATCAACCGCCTTCGATTCCCATGATCTGCAATCAAGATTAGAACGTGAGAGGCTCACTTTAATCATGTCCTGGTAACGTAACTTTGGTTTCCCACATGCCGCTTCCCTATACTCAGCTGACCGTATAAAAGTTGTTTCGGTATCCGCGTCGAATCCATACGGCTCACATGACCGAGCCATCTCAGGTGTCTCAGTAAAAGTATGCAGTCCACTGCATACATCCCACTTCGGCGCAACACTTCCGTGTCTGCAACTCTGGCGCCCCAACCGATCCGCAAAATTCGTCGCAGACACTGCTGATGGAACCGCTCGAGATATCGCACATCCCGACGGTACATCGTCCACGTTTCACTGCCGTATAGAAGAACGGACAGTACCATGGATTTGTACACCATCAGCTTCGTGCCAATGCTAAGCTGATGGTTGTTCCACACTCGGTACTCAAGCTTCCCGAATGCCGCTGCCGCCTTCGACACGCGATTACGCAACTCAACGTGTAGCTGCTGATCAGTCGACATCACACTCCCAAGGTAGCAGAAGCGGGAGGTGGTTTCCAATACTTCAGCACCAATGCTGATTCGCGGCAATATTGAAGATTGCACCTCCGGTGAAGGCTGAAAGAGACAGACAGTTTTGCTTGTGTTGATGGTGAGCCCGAATTTGTCCGCTGTCGAAGCCAGAGCACTAGTCAGTGGCTGCAACTCATCCGCGCTGTGTGCAAACAACGCACAGTCTTCAGCAAACAGCAACATACGGATAGTTGTCTCACAGACTAGAGTTCTCGCACCGAAACGACGGATGTTCAGCAACCCACCATCAATACGGTGCTCCACACGAACCCCGTAAGCACAAGCGGCATCAAAAGCACAGGACAACATTGCATGAAGATATTTGTTAAACAGGGCTGATGCTAAGACACAGCCTTGCTTCACACCAGAGACAACTGCAAAGTCATCCGAGGTTTCTGCACTCAGCTGCACCCTCGCTCGCATACCACTGTGAATACAATCAATTAAACTTACAAACTTACGCGCGCAACCAAACTTACCCAACACCAGCCACAACGTCTCGCGGTTCACCGTATCAAATGCCTTGGCGAAATCAACCACTGCGAGTACAATGGTTGGTGTCGTTCTCTTCACTTCTAGTGCACCTGACGAGCCGCAAACACCATATCTATAGTGCTGCGACCCGAGCGGAATCCACACTGCTCTTCCGCCACGTTAGGTTCCACAACCTGACTCACGAGGCCATTGAGCAGGATTCGGGCAATCACCTTGCGCACACAACTCAGCAAGTTGATGCCACCATAATTCGTGCAACATTGCTTGCTCCCTTTGCCCTTGTACAGTGGTAGCACAAGGGCATCCTTCAGCTCAGGAGGCACCTCCTCCTCAATCCACACGCGTTGCACCAAGTGGTGCAGGGCAGTCAGCAACGCGGGTCCGCCTTGTTTCAACACTTCAGGCTGGATCCCGTCCAGTCCAGCACACTAGCCGTTTCTAAACTGAGCAAGTGCTCTCTTCGTCTCATCCAGTGTCGGCGTGTCCTCCAGACTCGTCTTCACGTCGTGCTGCTTGAGGCCGTTCAATGTAGGCCAGTCGATTTCTGAACGGTTGTTCAAAAGATAGTCAAAGTGTTTCCGCCGGATCTGCATTATGTCTGCAGTCTGTGTGCAGGTAGCACCTGAACTACCATCGATCAACGTCCTCAGCGCCTCCA
This sequence comes from Dicrocoelium dendriticum, assembly GCA_944474145.2. Classification (NCBI taxonomy): domain Eukaryota; kingdom Metazoa; phylum Platyhelminthes; class Trematoda; order Plagiorchiida; family Dicrocoeliidae; genus Dicrocoelium; species Dicrocoelium dendriticum. The sequence continues at coordinate 28,244,496 of OX104059.1, read as the reverse complement.
ATCTCGGTCCATACACCGCCTTCATGGAGTCAAAGAATTCCTTGTGTTGGCGGCGTTCGGCGTAGCATTCCATCTGCTTCGCCAACTCCGTCCACCATGCATTTTGTATGCAACGGAGCTCTCGGGTCAGTCGCCGTCGAAGTTTGCGAAACTGACGCTTCTTCCCCAAGTCACTGGGGTCTGCGACATGTGCAACAAATTCTGCATTCTTCCCCGACACCAATGCGCCGATCGCCGCATTGTTCTCATCAAACCAATCAGGTCGCTTATAGTTTGCGCGCCCGATAGTCTCCTCGGCAGCAGCTGTTATCTGGTCGCGAATGTGGTGCCACAGGTCGCCCACTGTGGCTATGCATTCCACATCACACAGGTTTACAGACATCGCCTTCTCCAGCTCAGTACATTTCGCCACAGTGCCGAGGGAGAGAATGTTAAATTTACACCGATTCACGACGAGTGTGCAATACATCGATTTACGAAAATATATGTACAGTTTGGTGCGCACCAATTTATGATCAGTGCCACACTCAGCTCCACGCAGTACACGTGCCATGCGCACTTCACGCATATCACGCTGACGTACGATGACATAGTCGAGCAGGTGAGCGTGACCACTCCGTGGGTGCGTCCAAGTTGCTATATCACTCGCACTCAGTGCAAACGGAATGTTTGTAATGGTCAGGCCGTGAGTGGCATAGAGTGAGAGCAGCCTCTCACCGTTCGCATTCCCTGAACCAGTGCCATGCGCACCGATAACACCTGTCCACGCTGATGCATCACGCCCAACGCGCGCGTTGAAATCACCCAGCAGAAATAGTCGGTGTCTCCTCGGCACAGACCGTATCACGGAGGATAGCTGAGTATAGAATTGATCACGCGTGTCATCAGCATAACATATGGTCGGACCGTACGTGCTTATAAAAGTGCCAAAGTTAACTATCCTGAGTCGTAGGCGAACAGTCATAAGTCGCGCTGATGCCTGTTGGTTCACCCACCAGCTGGCCATGGAGGCGATCGGATATTGCAAATCCGACCCCATGATCACGTGGTGATGAGGCGGCGTTCCCCACCCAATAGTATGTGTAGCCAGCACCTATATGATATATATATATATATTTGAAATTACCATTACAGAAAAAGTGGCGCGCGTTAAAGATCACCACTGCTTATGCGAGCACAAAGGTCGCAACATACTGAGAGTTTCGGTTGAGTCGATAGGCAAGCGGGACAAGTAAGGAAGCACGGCATTGCGGTAACATGCATACGTGCAAATGCAATCTTAACTTAGGAGCGGATAGAGGAAATAGATACTGTTTGTGATAGGTTACAATGTAGTGGATAAAAGAATGTTGTTTAGAACTTTAGAGAAAAATCTGGTACAAGCGTCTATGTGCTTCTTGACAATGAAGTCCCGAAGGGACTCTCTAGACAATCCGCTGCATCTGAAAATACCCTATATTGATAGTATGCAATGTACAGTTCTTTTTGTTTAACGCAGGGAAGATTATAGAACGGTAGAAAGTGTGTGGCTGCATACATTTAGTCACAAATCTATGAATCAGATCACGAGGTACTGAAAGTAGTTTAAGTCGAAGAGCAAAAATGGCGACCGTCTGGCCTTAGGCAATATTTATGCAACGGGAAGAGACCAAGCTAGGATTCGGGATAGAAAGACCCCTCGAAGTTTAATACTTAACGATCTGGTTAGGAACTGATCACAGACCGTCAATGGAGAAGTGGTGTCCACAACAATTTGTAACTTGTCAGCTTGAAGGGATGAGAATGTTAAGTCACGACATTTAGATGAGGACAAAAGCACAAGTTCATCTAGATCATTTTGGAAAATTTGAAGACATCAAATCGGTTGGAGTTACGCATCCCAACACCATATCGTCAGCATACTTAAGTTCAATAAAGGTAGATGATATGGGGAGCTTGTCAGTGCAAAAAGAAGAGAGGGCAGGTATGAGGGTGGCTGTCTGCAATCACCTCTACTAGAGAGCCATGTAAATGCCTTCACCTCATTAATCTGGACGCATTGAGGGCGGTTTATGAAGTCGTCTTTAAACACGCCGCAAAAGCTCGCTGAACCCAAGTTGAATACAACAAGTTGAGCAATATGTATCTATCAACGCTACAAGAATCATCTCTGTAGCGCAGAAACTGGAGGCGAACTGACTCCGCTTTTCTCATCTTGTGTAGATGCTATATAATGCACAAGATTGGACACAGTATCTATTGTGGAGCGTCTACATTTTAAGCGAACTGGTATGTATCGTCTACCCCATGCTAAAGCTGATGTTGAATTCATGCTTCTTCACCGCACTTAGGCTAAACCAACATACTATTAAACTAGGTGTTTTAAGCTGGATAAAATCCATTCCCCTTTAAATAGTTGGTTCTGCCTACCCGAATAATCTTCTATTAACTTGCACACGTCGCTTACGCGAATTGCGCTTATCTTCGTTAGTTTTATTGCGTCTATAGCATTTGTGAGTAACTTCTGGGGACTTTTACTTATCGCGGATTCACTGCTAACCAACTTACTTTGTATGTTAATTCAGCGAAGATTTATGTCGGCATAGCCGTATGCTTTAAGAGATATAGTATATTTTATAATGTCATTTCAAGTGATTGGCTGTTGGTTAGCGTTCCCGGTGTGACTGCGCTTGATATGCATGTTGACAAGGTGCCTACCTCTCTGTTGCCCACTACTTCTTTCATGCCCCTTGCTGAGGCGGATTTGCGTTCATTATGCTTCTTCACTGCAGTTGAGCTAAACATGCGTACTCTTAAACTAGTTATTTTTAAGCTGGATAATTTTCATGCCTATTTATTTGGTTCGTTCTATCTACCCGAATAATCTTCTGTTAACTTGCCCACGGTGCTTAAGCTAAGTGTGGTTGTCTTCGTTAACGTTATTGCGTTTGTAGTACTTTTTGAAAAGGCTGTGGAAAATCGTACTTATCGCGGATTTGTTTGCAACCAACTCACTTCATATGGTCATATATTGAGGAGTGATATCACCGTACCTGTGTGCATTATTAGATTTATTTTATTTGATGTTCTCATTTCTAGTGATTGGCCGTTACCTGATATTCCCGTTGTGACTGCACTTGATGCACATGTTTACAAGTTGCCTACATGTCTATCACCCACTACCGCGAGCATACTGGTTCTGGGAGACAGTTGGTCGTTGCTGGAGGGGACAGGGTGCACGGTTCTTGTGCCCGTGTTAGGAGCAAAGAGTGGTACCTTGCACCCAGTGTGCAGCGGACTACGGTCCATCCACCCCCATATGTGCGCTTGATTTCCCAATCACACTACCACACACTACCACGTATTGAAAGAACTCGCCGACGCAGCTGCTCGGGAATCCTCAAACAAAAGTCCCCTTGACAACGTTTGGGCAGAGTTCGTTAATAAACTCAGCGACATCGTCAACAAATTTTCAGAGACCAAACTCCTTCGTCCGGCGAAAATGCCTTCAATTATAAGGAGTAGGACTCGCAAATGCCTGGCGATAAGGGATGCAGCATGGCATGCATACAAGATTAACCCCGACTCAGAGAATTGGGGAAATTTCCTGACCCATCGCAACCATTGCACTACACTTGTCCGTGAGGACAAAGTAACTTATCAACAGAGCCTAGCCAAAAAATTCATGGCAAACAATAAACTGCTATACAGGCATGTCAATAAGCTTCGTAAAGTGAAGCATGGAATCCCCCCACTTTTCACGACAGGCGGTAGAGTGCAAATCGCCGAAGAAGCAGCTAATGCCCTGCGGCTGCAATACGCCCCAATCTTCGAACTCGCAACATCTACCTGTCCCATAATATCAAGCACATTACCGACACCTTTGTTTACACATGTTATTTTCAACCCATCAATTGTGCTAAGGAAGTTACTCTCACTGCGTGAGCATAGTTCTCCGGGAGCAGACAACATCCGCCCGAAGGCACTGAAGGCTGTGGCCACCAAGCTAGCTGAACCACTGTCACAGTTCTTCCAAAGGTGCTTTGATGAACAACAAGTCCCCACTATGTGGAAGTGGGGCATTATCACCCCTATTTTTAAAGGCGGTAGCCGTTGCGATCCTGCAAACTATCGTCCAGTGACTCTCCTCCCTGTGCTCGCGAAGGTGATGGAAGCAGTCGTCGCTGAGGCTTCAATGGACTACCTAGAAAAATGCAACATCTTGGTACCGGAACAGCATGGCTTCCGTCAACACCGGTCATGCACCACCAACCTACTGATTGCACGAGGTAGTTGGACGGAAGTGGCCGATGATGGGGTCGGAGTCGGCGTCATCTATCTGGACTTCTCCAAAGCTTTCGACCGCCTTGATCACCGCATCCTACTTCAAAGACTACAGAGTTACGGAATCGGAGATCCTGTACTTGGTTGGATTGGCAACTTCCTTTACCAACGAAAGCTTCAAGTACGTGTTAGGGGATCACTTTCTAACCCAATTGAGGTGGAATGTGGTGTCCCACAAGACTCAGTGCTGAGACCGCGTTTATTCCTGGTGTTTATCAACGACCTGGCAAGGGTCATCTCCTCAAATTTCGTGCTTTCCGCCGATGATGTCAAGATATGGCGGGCGATTAGTAACAAGCCAGATCAGGATCTGCTCCAACATGACCTAGATTGCATTTACGAATGGTCAAAGAGGAACAAGCTTCAATTGAACATAGCTAAGTGCAAAGTGATGCATCTGCGTCACCAGCCGGTGAGCGCTTACAAGATTGGAGACCACACCTTGGCAAAGGTTTCTCAGGAGCGTGACCTGGGTGTATTGGTGCAGGAAGATCTCGGGTGTTCAAAACAAGCAGAGAAGGCGACGAGAACCGGAAATCAACACTTCGGCCTTCTTCGCAGAGCCTTCGGTCGGTTTGAACCCTCAATCTTTCCCCAAATGCTTAACGCCTACGTGCGACCTCACGTGGAATATGCTATTCAGGTGTGGCAGCCGTGGCAGAAACAGGATCTCCTTGCTCTCGAGACTCCTCAACGACGGGCAACCAAGAATGTCAGAGGCCTCTTTCATCTGCCCTATCAGCTTAGACTGAAATCTCTAAGAATATACAGCAGTCGATATCGGCTTTTGCGGGGGGATCTCATAATGGTTTACCAGATTCTGAAGAACCCAAACCACATTTGCCGTCCGCTGCTGGAATTGAACCACAACACTAAACTAAGAGGTCACCCTCTGAAAATGACAATTCAGTATAGCCGGCTTGAATGCCGTAGAAATTTCTTTTCTCTCCGCGTGTGCCAGCCTTGGAACTCCCTCCCTAATTATGTCGTCTCCGCTCCCAATCTGGCGACGTTTAAAAAACGTGTTGACGATGCATTGTCTCACTTATATTCCAGTTTATGACTTGTTAGCCAGGGGCTACAAAACGCAATCAAACGGTGTCTTGCCAAAAGTCTAACCAATGGATTTATGGATTTATATGTTTAATACGCGAACATCTCTGCTATTCCACATAAGTCTATGGTGAGTCCAACACAAGGCTTTTCACTTTATCGTGCAATTGATTTTCACAATAATTTCCATCCTACGGGACTTGTTAAGCAACGCTTTTTTACCAGTAATGAACCATTGTTCCATTGTTTCATTGTTCCAAATACAGCGTGCTTGTGTTTTCCTGTGAAGGAGTGTGGTCCGGCTCCGTTGATGAAACGTGGCTCCCTTCCACGTGCCTCCCGGTCTTATTCCTTTGGATTTACGCTGAATATGGGGTTGGTGGTTGGAGATGTGAGCGATGTAGTGCAAGCCACCCATTGTCCCTCTGTAGGCCCAGAGGTCCGGTGGCTTGCCACGGTGACAGGCCATTCTGAAAACGGATGCCGCCAGCCAGCCATAAATCGTCTGCTTTGGTGCGTGTAAAACGGTGAGAAGCAAGCAGTTTCTCGAGGATTTACAGCATCACCGATGTACATGCTAGTAGAGGATACATTTGAAATACCTTATTTGTAACCTGTGTTATCCTAACAAAGCTCCTTAATGCATCCGGAGAAAATCGCGCTCAGAGGATCCGCAAGATAATCTGCACAATGCTTTAGGAGAAGCGGTGACAATTCATCGGCGCTAGTAGGCTTATTTAACTACAATTTTTTAATTTATCGGAAAATATTAAAGCTGTCAAAGGTAACTACCTGATCTGTGTTAGTGAAGTAGGCCAAAGAATTAATACCCTGTTGAGAAGAACGAAATTCCGTGTTGATCTTGTGCACCTTCAGGTTATCAATGCGCTTATGAAAACTTTGGCCAAGTAGGTGTTTCGAAAGTCTCCATAGACCGTGAAAATCGTGAGAGTCCAGCACACTCTCAATGTGTAGGCGATGTAACCGTTTTATCTCAGATTGGATTGCCAAAGAAAGTCTTTTAACCTGCGCGCTCACTTTGCATTTATATGCTTGTTCTTTGTTTCTCCTAAGTTGTTTCAGTAGCCGCGAAGAAAAATTTATTCATCCGTAGTGAATTACAGATGGAAGCAGAATTTAATGTATTCAATCAAATGGTCGCATTCCTAGACGAGATGTTTATTTTGGAAAACCGTAAAGTCCTTTAAGGCCAACGTCGTTCAGAGTTTTGCGATATTTTCTGCCGAGAAGCCTCTGTGTCTGTCGGTTTTGGATAGCTTCTTTGTCAAAGAGGCAAACTTGGTCTTACAGTACATGACTGGGCATACCTTCAGAATGCAGTGATCTAAGTCACCGAAAGGAGCCCTTTTTAGTGTAGAAAACAACTACGTTTATTTGCAAAGAAGAAATCTAACTGTGCGATTAGTCTAGTTTTCAAGTTCACCATATTTGTTAGACCGAGCGAAATGATGAATGCTACGCCAGTCTCGTAGTCATCACCAACAATGATACAGAGGAAGCTCTCAATTTTGGGCAGTAACGCTGGGGAAAAATAACCGGCAAAGTTCTTCAAATCAGACGGAGATATATCGGGAGTTATATACACCTTTGGCTACAAAACGAAAACCGCCCAAAAACATTAGTTTACACACAATTAAATGGCAGCTAACCTTTGAGGTTGAGTATTTAAACAAAAAAGCCATTGCTTTAAACCAGAGTACCTTGATTCAAACTGATGGCGTCTCTACAGTTGTGGTTTCCCAAGTCTATCTCTGTTTATGTTACGGTAGTCACTTGGAATAACCTCGTTCACAATGTCAGGATGGAGCCAAATATCTTAAAGCATCATGCCACCTGCATATGTAAATTCCTTACGCACCATAGTGGCAGTAAAGTCAGCGACTTTACCGAGGACAGAGTGCACGTTGCTGGAAATAATCAGCAGGATTTCTTCTCTTTTTACAAAACAGTGTTTGAAGCCAACTTGCCAACCTGCACGATGTTTTCGCTTTTTACCAAAATGTTGTTTTGAAAATTCGTTTGATGGTGTTTCTGGTCCTTTAGCACCTTCTGCTCAAGTTGAGCTTCGTGCGGCACTTCGAAACGGTTCCATAAATTTGACAGTGTAGGATATATTTGATGATCTTAGAATGATACAAATAAACAAACTGAAGAGAACCGCACAATAACATAGATATATCCGCAGTAAATAGCGTAACAAACAGTACTCCAAGGAGAAGGAATAGCAACAGCCGACTTGAAGCCCCCGTCATTGAGGCATCCGAATCAATCGCGCCGGTGACAAGGTTAATGAAATCAAGCTAGGTGTTTGCACAGGATCCAGCGCTTAGAAAACATGTTGTGACATGTTAACATGTTTTTCGGCGTGTCGAATGTCTATGAACGCCTGCTTAAACGGTTTTTTATCACGCGTGAGATAATAGATGTGTGGATTATGGGTAGGAGGCCGAGGTCTTAAATGTGTAGGGATTGTTAATAATTTGTTTATTTTTTATTTGCACACTCGCTTATTTCGTTGAAGTTGTTGTCCAACTTAGTTTTAATTAACTATAGATAAAACCGTTGGGTTCTAGCTCGTTTTCCGTGGTTCTCCCTTGGGTGTAACTGCGTTGTTGTGATTACGCGCATCGCTGCCTGCTCGATTCACGGTGGGAATCTACGTACGCATGCACTTTGGCATACCTCACGATCTATGGTCGTCCGACGCTGAGGCGCATCAGAATATTTTATAGGTAAGGTCAACCTGACTGGGTATTCTCTTTTACCAGTTCCTCCATAAACGCGATCACAGCCCTCAATCGTTTTCGTGCCGCTGGTTCGGATTCCCTCCCACCTGCACTATTTAAGGATGGTGCTGAGGCCCACTGCAAAGCACTGACCTCCCTATTCGAACGTATCTGGAAGGAAATGGGTGTCCTGGCTGATTGTAGCTTATCGATTATAATGGCAATGTACAAGAAGGGCAGTCACACAGACTTTTCTAATCGCAGGGGTATTAGCCTAAAGCCAGTTGTGACAAAATTACTGGCCTCGATTATCGTTCATCGCCTCACTATGAAACGGGAATCTCAGATTAGGGAAGAGCAGGCCGGTTTCCTTCCAGGACGCGGCTGTATAGACTATATATTCTCTTTACGGCAGGTGCTAGAGCAGCGCCACGCCTACTGCAGACCGACAATAGCTGTGTTCCTCGAATTCAAGAGTGCGTTAGATTCAGTCGATCGATGCATTCTGTTCGAAATACCTGCGCGGGAAGGTGTTCCCACGAAATATGTGAACATCCTACGCGCTCTATACTCGAACACTACAGGCCGCGTCTGCCAAGGCATAAGCGTATGGGAGTACAAGGTAGTAATCATTCTATCACCCTAAAACAACAGAGAACACAGAATAAGTTGCTTTGGTTTGGGCACGTGCTACGTATGCCGGGTCACCGCTTACCTAGGAGGGCCTTGTTTGGTCTGCCAGGTGTAGGGTGGCGCAAGACTCGTGGTGGACAGAAGTTGACTTGGCAGTGGGAAATGAAGTCACCACCAAACTGTGTGGTTGATCCGCCTCGCCTTCCGGGCTGGAGCCTACTTGATTTGCGTTATGTTTTGCTCTAGATGTTACAGGAGATGGCTTGCAACCGATACCAATGGTGCGACTGCTGCCATCTCTTAATCGGATTGCCTGTTTAAATTGTGTTTGGTGCTTCGTCATCTGCGGAGTAATGAGTGACTATGACGCTGGGCAATGTAAGCCGCAAGGAAGCTGTCTCGCCGATGCCGCCTTATCTTTGCACGATAGCCAACTGTTTTTTGTTTACATGTTGTCTACACAAGTTGTAGGCGCATTGACCCTGACTTTTTGCTTAGGGCATTAAGGTTTCCAGGTAGATCCCCCGTCTCTCCCAATTATTATGCTTTATTTCAAAGGTCATCATGTTTGTATGGCAGCGAAGCATCAGTTCAAATGGTTGATCTACTGTGGTGTTGTTAGTGCTGTTGTTATTGTTGTTTTGGATCAGTAGTATTTCATTTCCTGTATGGAGCCAACTTCGTTGCACAGCGTGAAGACAGAGTGCTTCCCAGCCGAAGTAAATTGGTGCTTCTCCATAGAGAATGTGAAAAGTCGTAAGAGAAATATCGGAAGACCATCGCCCATGTCCTTAATTAAAATGCTTGGTATTCCCTCAGCACCAAGCCTCATTGGGAGCTTTGATGATCGAGTTCGCAGAACGGATACATTTTAGAGCAAGTTGCACCATACAGAGCGATTTGTTGGTGGACAAGTTTATCTCAGTAATGACTGGGAACATTTGTACACAATAGGACTTTAAGTAGCAGTTAAATACATTCTACATAATGCGTGGGTCCTCAATTATGTCATTGGGAACAACACGTATGGAAGAGATCTTTGCACCATAACGATGGGTGCGAGAACGCAGCATTCAGCTGTTTTGCTTCGCTTTGTTCGCACTAGCCATTGTCGCTCTTTCCTGGGTAGATTTATCAATATAAATCTGGTTAAAAGCTGACTGGCAATCTCGATGGCTTTCAACACATTGCAAAGTTGAAAAGATTGTAAGAGCGTCTTACTTGGCGCACTCTAACACGCAACGTATTTGGCCTCATGCATTTTGGAAGAGATTATTTTAAACGAGATAATGATACCATGAGATCCATAGAGTAGTGGAGTAGATTGTAAAACATTGCAGCGGATCTCCCCAAGGCATCGGACAAAAGAGTTCATCCCATTTCCATAATCTGCCAAAGATGTACTAGATTAAGGAGTTCAACGGGAGGTAGGTCTCCATGGTATCTGTTCTAGCAGGACAGATGGACTAGCTTTTTAAATACACTGAGCTATATAGGGCACTGTGGTAGCTCCCCGGGAATTCTTGACCTAAGGAAATCTTTAATTTGAGAATACATAGAGTAAACATTAAGTCTAATAAATGGTTGGACCTGGTTGGCGCTTAAACATGTTGCGGTGATCCTCCCAAATTGATGCTGGCTAATAGGCCTCTCTACTTGTTTGGGGCAGTAAAGGAGAGCCACTGCAGATCAAGCAGATTAAAAAAACCCGGAAACAAGCTTGCCCTCACATGGATCGCTCGATGCTTACTCGAAATTAGCTATAAGGGCCTTACCACTCATGTGGAATGTAGCAGGAGTCATGTAAATACACTGAAGTAGTAATGTAGGCCATGTAATTTCGGCTATTATGCACATAGTGTCCACTGTTTTGAGGTTATCTAGGATTTCGGTTCGCACAGGTTTGGCCAGCTGCGGCCGTCGCTATTACTGGCTGGCATGATCGGTTACATTCTACGGCGTGCTAGATGTTTTAGGGTGAAAGCAACTAAGGCGACAAATTCTTAGATGCCTTACCAAAACGGCAGTGGCAACAACAATAGTGACGTATCACGTCCCGTAAGAAAGCGCTTTTAACTCGTGAAGCTGGTTTGAGATTTTGACTGCGAGGGCGACGCGTGCGTAAAATTTGGAACTCAATTGTGGGCAGCCTGTTAGATAATGACCCGAGAGATTCGTTTCCCAGGGGGCGAGTCGTAGGCGAATCGGCAACGTGACAGACTGGAATTTTGTAGAACCATCCCTGGACATTGTCTATTGTTTCTGCCAGTTTATGCAAGAATAAAATTTTACTGGGGCCCGTCCGTAGCAGTCAACGAGGGTAGCTCTCTCTGTCTGGAGCAGACCGCAGAAGATTGGTTGTATATTGCCTGTAACCGATTGACTAGCCAATGGGAGTAAGTCAATGGTATGGTTTTACCTTTCAGTGGACCAAGCAGAATGACCTGCCTTGAAGCCCTCCAGTAAGCATACCACTTGATCAGCCAACAAGCGAGTTTTTGCGCATCTAGTAGTTGCTATTGTCAGGAAGTTTCAATTGGGTCTTTCATGAACTATTTCTTTTGACCCAATATTTTGTCTGTACATTCTGTCTCCCGAGTTCTCCATACAAGTTCCGCCAGAGGCATTGGTCTCCTGATTTGGAAAGTGACTGTATCGTGACCAGAATGATTGCATCGGTTATTCGTATTGTTGGCGGAAACACAACATAATTCATCGGCGGACATAGCAACGGTTGTTGTAGTGTTTGTAGAGAGGCATTTTGTCCTAGGCTGAAACAAAACACCATCGTATACCTTGATCGGACCGACAACGGAGCTCATGTAGCAAAGGATCTGTGAAAGTAAGCGGTCTCTTAACATTGGCACGAAGTTGCTGAAGTCAGGCTTCAGCGGAGGCTGATGTGCTCTTTAGACTAGCAGTTTTAAGCTTATCGTAAGGTACGTCAGTCGGAATAGGGTGCAGCAAATCTGCGACGTCAGCGGCGAAAATGTGGGGATCTGTGCAGCAACATAAGAAAACTGTGTGGACGGCAAGTTAATACGGCGACTAGGAAAAAGTTCCTCCAATTGTAAAAACACAACACGAGAACTAGACGTATCAAAAGTAAACACAGCAAGGCCAACAAAGTTTCCCGATGTTGCCTCAAAGAAAATGTGTTTAAAAGCCATGGCGGAAACCGGACATCAGATTTTTAAAGAAAGGTGTTAACGAAAATCAAAAATAAGTGCATAACGGGGTCAGAAATTATGTAGTGGAAAAGGACTACACAAAAAGACCGGTGAGGTTTAGTTAGTTAGTTATGTAAAACAGTTTATCTGAAGTTGGGTTAATTCTAAATATCTAAAAGTAGCCGTGTGACTCTACAAGTAATCAATCCGAGTCAGCAACGATTCCAGTCACCAAACACCGAGAACCACGTCGAAAAGACACAACGAAAGCACATGCAGCGACAACTCGGAAGAGAATTCGAACAAATATTGTGTTGATTAAGATGATTAGAACTATTGTACAATAAATATGGGAAGATAAAACAAGTAAATACAACTGAAAGTTTGAAAGTTCGCGGGCGCTACAAGAAAGCGACGTACTGTCCAGTAACCTTCTGCAACATAGATCAACCACAAGGCAGAATATACTAAAGAGGCCGATGCTACTTATAACTTTCTGTACGTCCGCAGTGGTAAAGACTAATGGAAAGTTTCGTTGTACGCCAACGCTTTGATTACAGTGCTTCCGGTTATTTGTCGCTATTTTAGTCTGAGTAGCCGCCTGTGGCGTGAGTCTGGCTTGTTGCTTAGCGCATTTTCCTAAAAACCTAAGTATAACACTTATTTCTGTTGCTATACCTACCAAATTATGGAATTTGCTCGCAGACTCGAACGGGTACGGAAGGCGGCTGTTGACTTTGCCAGCGACAGCCGTGGCCACTACTGACCTGCCTCAGCGTTTCCTGGTTGCGAAACCAAAAATGATGTCGGGCATTTGCAACCCGGACGAATGTCGCGTGCTGTTTTGCCGAAACGACGATGAAATTAGAAGTATGCTCGCCGCTGTCATGAGCATGATCCGCTGCGTTGTGGGCTTCGAGTGGAACTGCTTCGAGTAGTAGCGCACCCTAGTTTGGTAGCATACGTACAGAGTCCCAAGCTGCAAAGTCTGTCGTTGATGGCGTCAAGTGCGGTACTGGAAGGTGGGCTGGTCGTAATAGATTCGGCCACGTAACCTACAGTATTCATAAGGAAACATTCAAGTACCATGTCATAAGCTTGTGCGAGGTTTTCTAGCATGAGTTCGTCTCCAAGGACTGAAATAGTCGCGTTAATGTTGGCTAGAATATATTTGGTCTAAAGGTGGCGCAGCAAGAAGTCGTTTTCATTTCTTACGAACCAACAGGAGAACGCGTGCTTCGCAAGAGCTGAGGTAGCGCGAACACCAACCTTGACACCCGAAATAAGTGCTGCATACAAGTTTCGTCGGACGCCTAGGTAGGCTTTAAATGCTCGTGGCATGGGAACAAAAAGGTCTACCATTTTAGAGGAAATTATGTGAGGCAAAAGCAAAACTTCGTACGAAAACACACTTGACTGCGAAGTAATTTCACGACATCACTAATTAGCTTTGACTTGAATAAACCAAATGCGAGGATTAGAAATGTCAAAAGTAGGGGGTGAAAATTGGACTGAATTGCCTGAAAAAGCACAGGCGATCTGATAAGACATGATGACCAAAAGTTGACGTTCGAAAGAAACGTGGTCAACAATGGATATAGTGATCTAGGAAATACGGAGTCTTAGTTCTTTTCGGACAAGCGAAATATTAAGGAAAGACTCACACTCAAAGCACCGTTATTTTCCAGGTACGGTGAATAATATACCTGTCAAGCACGTCAAACACAATGCGTGCAGACGTTCAATAGATATTCCCCAGTAGATATGCGTCCTACAAGCAGACTCGATGGCAATATACATAAAGGCAGTAGCACAGCCGGAAAGCAGCACCAAGTGCGGCATACGAAAAGAGTTTGTGTGCGATGTCAACCATTTTAGGAGGAACTGTTCATTTCATTGCTTCACTGTATGGTAGTGAGCAGCAAAGGCGTGTTTGTCATCTCCGTTGCTTCCCAGTCGTCGCATACATGACTGGGGTCATTGCAAAAACAAGATTCCACAATGAAACCGCTTTTACATTTACTAATCCTTGTATCGTCATGACCATGCCTATGTAGGTGTGTCTCACGCAGTCGAGAATAAACCATTTATTTGCAGCTGCGATTCAAAGCAATATCGAGGCACGCTTAGCAGGTTAGAATCGAACAGAAGATTAAAAGTCTCCTTGCACTTCGCTTCAATGACGAGACGCGTAAAGCGGTTCAAGTCATTAACCACGTTGATGTATAGAGCTAGATCTCACCGCACATTGGACCCCCTCGACTTGAGCGGTTCCATCTGTGACAACGTGTCGAACTTACAATTTTCAGGTAGAAATACTGTTGTACCTCGATTCTCAGCTCACCACTTAAGATACTTGGCGTTTAAATCAAACCGCCTCGACGACCACGGTAGTTTAGAAAGAAGACTTCTAAACGCTGGAATCGGAGAAGATAAGATAAGCACTGCAGCTTTGACCTACAATTAGCTCTATGGCGTTGAAACTTCTGAATCATGTTGCATTCGTTCTACGCGAAAGAATGAGCAGCTGGCATTGCGTGCTCGAGAATTGGGCGCGACTGTGAGGCAAACAGGAGACTGCAGAGGTGTGGAGTAAGAGAGAAGAATGATCTTCGTATGGCTTGAAACATATTGTAGGATGGGGCAACAATATTACGTGTGTCCTGGGTTGTGTTGAGGAAAATAAACGCAGTCATTCCGAGGTCCCTTTCCTGGTCCGCCTTTCTAAGCAAGAAAACTAGAATATGTTGCGCCCCAAATGGCTCACAACACCAATCAGGAAGACAGAAAATTTTCTTCGTTGATATGTAAATGCTATTTTATTGACCAGTCGTGGAGCCTATTGAGCGTTCCTAGGACTCGGTCTGTATCATATAGATAAGGTACCTTAGCCCAAAGCTTTAAAGCGTCTGCATAAAACGATGCGCATTCATTGCGTACTAAATATATATAATCTGAATTGCATACAGCAGCGTTTCGGCCTCATTTGTGTTAATTTAAAGTAACACATTATTACTACGAACTTGTGTGTTCCATTTTTGGACTATTGTCCAACACATTTTACCACCAGCTTTGATGTGTTCATGCTTTCATTTTATGTCGTTTATATCTGTGTGTTTTACTTGTTTTTCTTTCTATTATTTACGACATGGTTGGCAAACGTCGCGTGCCTCCCACACCTGTCAAGAAGCCGGGGAAATCCTTAGCGCCTTCGACAGCCAAGGCTAGTCTACCCCAAACACGGGATTACAGTTATACTCTCGGATCCACTAGCCGATTCTTTGCAAAAGGTTTCTGCTCTCGAAAGTCAAGTACACCAGCTGAAAAGTCAGACTGTGTCTACTCCGGAGACCCTTGACAAGCCCACGCCTTTTGTCCACGTAACCAAATAACCAAATTTAGAAAAGCTGCCTGATATATTCGCAACCAAAGAATTACTGGGCGACATTGCGTACGAAGTCAGTGAACGCATGCGCCGCGCCAACAACACTCTTGTACTCAATGTACAAGACAAATTGTCTTTCAACAAAGTGCTCCATACACCTCTAGATGCTTGCCAAATGCCACTGGTTGTTGTACAGCCACTCGCATACGGAAGATTCCTGGCCGATCTTACCCAATCTTGATCAAGTTTTACAACCACGAGTTTGCTGAAAGCTTTATTGACGCCCGATTTCTCCTAAGCCAGCTGCCTATTCTTGGGCCAATCTTGATAAAACCGAACAGAACACCGCTGCAAAGGTCTATTTTATCTACTAATTCAAAATCAACCAAAAGAACAAGGCAAACAACATCACTT
Source organism: Dicrocoelium dendriticum (assembly GCA_944474145.2). NCBI lineage: Eukaryota > Metazoa > Platyhelminthes > Trematoda > Plagiorchiida > Dicrocoeliidae > Dicrocoelium > Dicrocoelium dendriticum. Next base: position 28,228,771 of record OX104059.1, on the reverse strand, counting down.
TCGGGAACGCAAATGCCTAATACTCATGTAACTGCCACACCTACCGCCTGCTCTTCGATGGTTCATAATGTGTATAAGGATATAACACAAGAGCGAAAAGTAGACCCCGTTGTACTAATGCCCTCTGGAAACAAAGGACGCATAAAAGCATTGAAACCGAGACGGTTTCAATGACAGCAACAACCAACGCAGCCGTGGACACAACACACAGCCAGCGTTCATTTAACCTGTCTGACTTGTGTGACACGGAATCCGAAATTGAGAGCATTGACTTCCTGTCATCTTACACTTCCCTTGCCAGTGCCATAAAAGACTGCACGCAATCTCCCACTGGTCTGACTCCAAAGTTTGGTAACCCTCACCGACGATGTTTGATTGTTAACCCTTCTCGATTTCCATCAAAGCCACAACCGTACACCAAAGGTACAACACACAAACTTTCTAACGTGGCCAAGACAATCCCCTTGTGGATACCGAATAAGCAGAGCACCCAGTCGGTTTGTACGGACATATCAAACCTCTAACCCCCTATCATGGGCTGAATCCTACTGATGCGACCACCAAACTGAAACAGCCTAGTCACCAGAAATATCTACCCAACACCCCAAGCCCATTACTACGTATGTCAATTCCGAGCCAGTCGGGGTTCGCTGTGGGTCGAGCCACAATGCCACACAGACAACGACCACATAGATACTTAACTCTGTGAGTGCCACAAACACCGCGCCTCTGGCCTCCGGACCCCCCCTCCGAGTCTGTAACTGGGCCATCACATGCGATCACTCCGGCATTCGCCCAGACATCTTCCTTATCCCTTTTTTACGGAATGCTACAACTTGCGGACCCTCTATTCCAGCAAGCCTGGATCAAGATACGACGCTATATCACCTAACCGGACTACTGGACATGATGCAACTGACGTCGTCCCGTCTGCTCCAACCACTTGGACGACGCCTTTGACCCACTGCACCACACCTAACCACGTGCCTCATCTCTTAGCTCAAATTTAGACACAACCGTATGCATCTTACCCTCCTCTTCAACATACTGTCGCTGATCTCTGCCAGTCTCTTACCTTATCTTCTGTAGGTCCACCGATCATGCACTTCAGTTCATGCGTATAAAAATAGTCTCACTTCAAAGGGCCTCGCCAGGTGCGATGTTGGCTGACTCGCACATCCAGACCAATCCGACCGACTCGTATACAATCCTCCTCTTCAATGCGCGATCCACCAAAACTAAAATGCACCTCCTTGCCTCCACATCCTTCTGTCCAGCCCGCATATGGCACTGATAACTGAAACGCGGCACGCAGCTTATACGTCTGATGTTCCGCTGGACATTCCTGAGCACACGAATTTCTGTAGCGGACGCATGAATCAACGTGGCTGCGGTGCACTTATATACGTCAGCCATGAATTCGACGCGTCAATTTTCTAAACCTTACCACTTGGCAATTGCGAAAATTCTGACTGGATTCAGGCCATAGGAGGCCAAGTTGACATTCTGGTAAGCCGCATCTACAACCCACCATGTCCGACTAACATTGGAGCTGAAGAATTGGCTAACCTATTTTACGAAATGTCATTCCTCCCCGCCCGTCATAAAATAATCGGCGGAGACTGCAATATGTCACACATCTCGTGGCTTTGTCAATCAGCACGGTCCAGGTATAAGTACTTCGTAGATACTGTCTTCACACGTGACTGAACTCAGCATGTGCGCGCACCCACAAGACAGTCCAAAACCTTGGACTTACTATGCACTAACAGTATCCCGCATGCAAGTGTCAGCGTGTTAGGTAACATTCCGGGCAGTGACCACAAGATTGTGCTGCTATCATTCAAGCTTCCCAAATTCCGTCATCATCTTGGCCCAGTCTACGCTGCTTTTAGGGCTCTCCAGCACATAAATTGGGAGGTCTGCTCCTCACTTCTCCGTGCCGCTTCTTGGGATTATTTCTTCCTGGCAACTAGTACGGACACTGCGATTTGTGAAATTTACTATAACTTCACGATTTGCCTCGATATCCTAGCCACACTGCAGAGCTCGACCAGGAGACCTCAGAATCCCAATGACGCCTCCACGCGGCAAATTACCACTAGGCTTCAGAAAATACGCTCTTGATAAAATAATACTAATGAGTTTCATCTCACAATTCGTAGGAACGAAATACTAGTCCAGTGGAGAAACTCGCAAACTCATATACATAATTTAGCTGAGCGCATGTCGCTGCGTCGTGCGAACAAGGCTAAGTCACTTGTGCGACTTATGAAGCATTGCCGTGACCTCAGCGACTTGTCAATTAACTCACTCGTGCTTCCTGACAATAAGCTTATCACTGACGCAGCAGAGTTGTGCGAGTTCATTAACGCACACTTCTATGCTGCTTTCATCAGCACTAAGTTATTACTGTTAACTAGGATTTCAAGGTTACAGACGATCTCATTCGCACCGTTGATTTCAACCTGAACAATATCAATCCAGCTCTACGCTTACTGAACCTGTCACACAACCCCGGCCCTGACGGAGTTCCATCTTCCTTACTATTACTCGGAGGCCCGGATATTCCAACCTTTCTTCTTAACGTTTTCACCCTCTCCATACCAAGCGGAAACTACCCAACCATCTGGAAGCACTCAATAATCGTTCCACATCACAAACAAGGCTGTTGCCAAACTATCAACAAGTATCGTCCTATAAGCCACACACCCTTTGCGTCCAGAGTTATGGAAAGGATAGTCAAGGGGGATGCTTCATTTCCTATTGCAGCGCAATCTCATCAATAGGTCCCAACACGGGTTTCTGCCGGCTAAATCTTGCCAAACAAGCCAGTTTGAATCCTTGAGCTACGTGCCGCACTCCATTGACTCGGGGCAAGTGTTAGTCATTATTTACTTGGACATAAAATAGCGTTTGTCCGGGTTCCACGCAAGGGATTGCTGACGAAACTAGCTGCATTCGGTGCCTCTGGTCATTTTCTTGCTTGGTTTTCATCTTACCACTCTAGCCGAACGCAGCCAGTAGAACTGGGCGGTACATCTTCCAAAGGAGCACCAGTAACTAGCGGTGTGTTTCAAGGTGGTGTAATTAGCCCTCCGCTGTTTCTTTTATACATTAATGGCCTATTTCATGTCTAGGTACGGCACGCTAGACCCATTTGCCGTTGATATCAACGTTGTATTTTCATTCGAGCCTAGCTTCATACAACATGGCCCCTAAAACATTCAGAACGATCTTCGCGCTCTCGAAAATCGGTGTAATTTTTGGAGACTCGAATTCTCACCACTGAAGTACAAAGTTCTCTCTTACCGTTGCACTATCCCACACAACACCCTAACTTTCAACGGCACATCCTTAGGTAACAGCTCCAACGTGCGCGATCTCGGTGTGCATTAATCTAGCTTGCTAACATTTCTGAACAAGCAAGCTATACCTCTGCTCTGACTATATACTGAACTCAGTAACCCAGGCTGAGTCTCGGCTCACGCTATACAAAGTATGTACTCGACTGATTTTAGTGTACCGCTCGATAGTTATTTTCAATTCACGGAAGCGTGATAGAATGAAAATCGTGAAAGTCTAGCGGTCTTTCACTAAGCGCCTTCTTAGCCCAACTACGCTCAACTATCAAGGACGCTGCAAAATGCTGGGTCTGAAGCCTCTCTGGCTGCGCACGCTTAAAGCCAACCACGTATTCCTCTACAAACTTCCCAAAACCTCTGACTCATGCATAAGCGAACTTTTTCAACCCACGGGTGATACACTTTACCACATACGCAGAATGTCTCACTATTTCTGTCTCCCTAAGACACGTCGCAATATGCGTTCAAATTTCTCTGATATGCGCATGTATGGAACAAGCAACCAGAAATAGTAAGAGCGTCAGAAACTGCAGTGCAATTCTCCTCGGCCATAAAACGATTACTAAGTGCCCCAAAAGTGGCGGAACTTCTGGGCAGCTTCACTGTTGTAGACGAGTTCTAGCAACAAGGCCCTGATCAAATATAGATAAGTATCCACTCAAACACCACATACTATAACTCCTAATATTAAAACAATAGTGTTTCTAGCCTGTTAGCTCAATTTTCTGGATGTATCCGTTCAGGGATCGGCAGACCCAAAGATTTGTTCACATAATCTCGAGAATATCGTTGGCTTTTCCACTTCTCCCCAATAGAATCTTTTACTTCACGACACCCTGCTTTCCTTTTCGCGCTCACTGTTTGCATTCCTTTCTAAATTGGACGGATAACTCTTCGGGCGTGGCTCTAATCTGGCCTCGTCTGACCAGTCGCATGCTTTCCGACTGCTTCCAGACACCCGAGACGTTAACGATCTAGGCTCTGCAATCCTAACACTCCGTTCCTCCATTCTGAGATATTTGCTCGGCATGCTAACTGCCTTTTCATATAGTCACTTTCGTCCCCAACTGCTTCATTCCTGATGATACTCGTTACTTTTCTTCCCACCTTAATTTGGCGGCGTAGCATAATCTTACTGACTTATCCGCTTTTGTCTGATCAGTCTCCTGCTTTCTAACCTCTCTGATTTCTGAGATCTAAATGATCTCGGCTCTGCCGACGTAACGCTCTGTAACTCTCACCTCAAGAGCATTGCTGGTCATGATTCATTCTTATTATTATATTTCCTTGAGTTCTTAACATGTCTATTCTGCCAACGCTCTCTGTTAGCATTCCGACATTAATAGCACGGCTTTCTCTCTATGAGTCGACATGCTAGTCTCGTCTCAATGTTCTCCTGCTTTCCGACTACTGAGCCTTACCGAGGAATCATCGGCAGATCCGTAGGTCTGTTCACAACACCACGAGCTTTCAGTAGGCTTTTCCATTTCTCCTCAATAGAGCCTTTTCCTTTCCGACCCCATGCTTTCATTTTCGCTCTCACTGTTTGCTTTCCGTTTTCAGTTCAGGACTGGTTCTAATCTGCGTCGTCTGACCAGTCTCCTTCTTTCTGATTGCTTCCAGACATCCGAGACGTAAACGACTTGGGCACTGTAGTCCCAAAACTTTGTGGCCCTCATCCTTTATGCTTTGTTCGGCATACTATCTGCCTTTTTCGGCCCAACGCTTTACAACTCTTACTTCAATTACCTAGCTAGGGAACATTTCATCTCTCATTTTATTAACAAGGATGAATCATCACATGAAGAACGTCGTTGGCTTTTCCACTTTTCCTCGATAAAATAATTTTAGCGACCCTTTTCTTTCCTTCTAGTGCTTTCTGTTGCGTTCCATCTTTATTTGACGTTAACTCACATGTGTTGGTCCTCCCTGACTTCTTACATTCCTACCAATTTAGGACTAAGCGATATTTTTTCTATAATCTGCACATCTCGTCCTCTTCTTTCTTTTGTCCCACCGGTTGGGCATATGCGGTTTAGGACCCCTCAAACGCTCTTTACCACTTCTTCATTCGTGATTTGGAACAATTTTTCTTTCTCCACTGATCCGTGCTCTGCTCGTATCTCCTTGTATTTCGTCACTTATGATACCTGTGTATATGAGACAGTTAAATAACAATTACATTATCTATAGGTACAATAGTTCAGTCATTGTTGAAATTTATCGACTGCTTTCCGGATGCATTTCCTTCGTCTGTCTGTGTGACTGTCTTTGTTCGTTGCCTTTTTTCCCTAGTTTTTCACAGATACGACGTCCAGCACCCAAGGAATCGTCCATAGCTGTAACCTTACTACAATATGAGGCACGATGTTCCCCAAGCTGGAAACGAGTGGAAGATAATCCGCCGCTTTTACAAATTATCGACCGACCAATTGATTCGTTAAATTGCAAGGATAAAATTTTCCCGAGGTCTGAACAATTGGGTTCCAGTCGCCAAGCAATGTCTCTTTCACATACTTCTTACCTGGAACTCTGCTGTTAACTTCGGAAGGCACATTCTCCTGTCGATGCAAGGCCAGAACAATTGGTTTCGGTCATTTTTCGCTACTAGATACCTTCTTTGGCTTGACACACATTCGAAACTCTTTTCCCTGCTTTCCCGTTCATTTGGCCGTGGATACCTACATTTCCAACCCATTTTACAAGTTACTGCGGGAGGAACTCAGATTTGTTTTTCGGGACAATATCTCATTCTTCAGAATTTCTATAATACGTCAGCATATTCCATTGGATATCTCGTGGAGACTTTCCATGGTTCTGCAGACGATCAACACATCACATTCAAAAAATATTCAATTCATGACCTACCAATCGAGCCCAGGCATTCAGTCAGGACAAAACAGGACCGCGGAACGAAATAGTCTCTCAACTAACGCATCAGCCAACGGCAAAATGTGACGCTACTTGACTGCGGATAATCAAGCAAATAAAGGCTCAAGAAGAAGCATAGCCAGTTTCAATTTGCCATTCAATGAATCGGCAGCAGTGTTTCAGGACGTGGTGGGTTTTCGCCTGGCAAGCGTTCTCCCTATAAAAATCCACAAAGTCCATTTAATTTCATTGGATCATTGGAAGTAGAGAGCAGAAGGAACAATGCTTTGTCAGCTCCATCGCCTCAAGCTCGTCACAGGGATCAAGGTGGACATTGCAAGTCTATACCAATGGAACCGCTGCATTGAGACAATGTCACGAAGGCGAAACAGCTGACTACGATGGTGCACACTAGCGGGGCGAAATCGGCCAGACCACGTGAGTGGCTGACAGACTCGTTGTCATGGTCAAACCGGAAGCTGACGAAACCAGACCGTCATCGCCGCACGGGTTGCTACTTTGCGGACGTGATCCTACCTACAGTCAGACAGTGAATGCCGCTACCAGTGTCGAATCTGTTCAGACAAGAGATGTGAGTCACCTCAGTGATAGCGGCGAGGTAAGCGCAAGTGACCTATAAAAGTACCCATGTTCTGTGCCTAATATACCTCGGTCTAGCAGGCTCTGCGTTTTGTTTTCCCCGGCTGGTTGGTAGCGCAGACAGAGAGAGAGAGAGGCAAAAGGGCAGCGTTCATAACAGACAAGAAGCAACAAGATCCGAGTTTACTCAACAGTTAAGAAACCAATCGATGTTTGCAACATTCCTCCGACTGCGCATCAACGACATACGCAGGTAGATTGTTCCACTCGTTCACTACTCTGGTAGACAGAATGAAGTCACAACGGACCCGAAGTCTCCTTTGTTTAACCAATTTCCACTGGTGACCCCGAGTCGAACTGAAAGAATTGAGTGGAAAGAAGTGTTGCAGTTCCACTCCAAGTTCACCTCTAAAGATACGTCATGTGAAAATCAAATCCCCGCGATCTCAACGATAGGCTAGGGAGAACAAGTTCAGGCACTGAAGGCCATGTGAATAACGCAGGTTTCGTAACTCCAGAATGGATTTGGATCTTCTTCGCCGAACGTTTTCAATCAAATTGCGTTCGAATTTAGAAAGAGGCTAAACAGCGAGCACTCCATACTTAAGAAGTGAACACGAGCCTGAAGATCTCCGGAGTCAAGCGGGAGAAGGATCGTCGTATGGCGAGAAACAACCTGTTGGCAGAAACAAGCTCCTCAAGGTATCTTCAGTCGACTTTAGACCTGGGGTCACAACGACGCCAAGGCCCCTCTCACGATTAAACTTTGGCAGCAAAAACCCACCCAAATGGTTCGGAGGCCCCGATCAGTAGAACGGAATATTTATCGTAATTTCTGGATAATTGACAGCTGATCGACTAATCGTGCAGTGAATCGAGCCTTGTTGGTCGTATATCAACTTCATCCACACAGGCGACTTCCATCGATAGCTTTAAATCATCTGTGTAAAGCAAACAATCTGCCCGCACTACAGACGCCAGTTCAGAACTAAAGACTTGAAAAGGTTCAGGGCCAAGAATAGAGTTTTGCGGAACACCGCTGGTCATATTTACAGGGAAGGAAAGTGCCTCGTTTCCTTGCACAAACAAAGTGCGGCCAAGCAGGAAATCAGTGAGCCAAGGGAGGATTTTTCTTGAAACACCAATTCTGCGAAGCTTGCTAAGCAAAATTTTGTGTTGAACATTGTCAGAAGCTTTACTGAAATCCGCAAATTCGATATGCAGCCACTTACCAGCGTCCGTGGAGTTAGCCCACTTTTCTCGAGCTACCAGAAGATTGGTAACACATGAACCAAACGACGGAACGCATGTTGAGCAGCTGAAATGACCTTGAGGTTCTGGAAATGAAGGTTGAGAGCTCACTTAAGAATCCTCTCTATAACCTTGCAGAAAATAGAAGTTAGACAGACGTGCCGATAATTTGTAGGATCTTGTCGATTTTCTCCTTTGTATATGGGCTTGACTTGCCCACTTTCCAGGCAAGCGGAAGACGCCCGGCCTCAAGTGAGCGCCGAAATACGTGACAGATAGGAACAGCAATATATTCGGCCACAATCTTGAGGAAAAGTGTGTGCAATCCATCAGGTCCCCGGGGAAGACTTTGGATCCAGCTCGCACAAAATTTTGGATACCATACTAACATTGATGTGTAGATCATTGAGAACGGAGAGCAAGGACGAATAAGCATGAACTGACGGCACCTCTGTTGAATGGACCGATGAATAATGACAAGCTAAAAGACTAGCTTTATCAGCATCATCATGAAGCACGGTGTTAAGAGCGTGGGCGTGCAAGAACGGTATTCCATTTCCGGCTCTTGTGCTAGTTTTCGAGTAGGATAAAAGCACCTTCCGTATGGACTTGGAATGTGCAACTAGATAACCTTCGTATTGCTGCCGTTTCGTAGGTTTATCCGATGTAGATACGTTCCGAACCAATTTATAATTTCTATAATCAGTTTTCAATCTCGAAAGCCTATAGCGATTCCAAAGTTTGTGTCTTTGGTTCATGAGCGATCGTAATTCCCGGTCAATCCAGGGGGAGCTCTAGTAAAGGGTTTTAATTTGGATATGGGAAAAACATCAATAAGGGACAACATTTTTGAGTAAACAAGGCTTCAAGCATTATTGACGTCTAAGTGATGGGGAAGACTCCAATCCTGCTGGCTAGCGGTCATCTTCAAGCGGTTTGGATCCGCAAGCCAGAAATACAGACGACAGACACAGTGATTGTGAAGGCTCAACCGTTTGGTCCAGTGAAATGAAAGTAGGCAGTGGTCACTCCTCTCGATTGGTGGTAAAACATTCAAAGCAGAAACAGATGGTTGTGCAGGCCAAAGCACAAGATGGACTATGTGCGGCGTCTGACCATGAATAATGCGAGTAGGCGTCGCGACACGTTGAATGCAATTGCCTTCAAGCACAGCTTCCAGAAACGTAGAATCGAAGAGGGCAGGTGCAGAATCGCAGTGAAGTAGATCCCAATCAATACTAGGGGCATTATAGTCCCCCATTAATAAACACTCTTTATTTCCACCATGCTCCTTTAGAGAGCCCAGTAAACGATCACCAGAACTCCAGGGAGCTCTGTAGAAGACACGGAGAAGGAGCGATCTACATCCATCGTGTATACGATACCAAAATACTTCGGAGCAGTCATCACTTTCCAAGAAAATATCAAGTACATGGACCTTCTGATTCTCCTCCCAGTAAAGTATGACGCCGCCCCCCAACCTCAAACTAATGTGATCCGTTCGTGAGAGACTGTAACCAGTAATATGTACTTCGGGATCTAGGAATTTTGGGGACAACCATGTCGCCTTAAATGCCATAAGATCCGGGAGGAGTATTGACGCAAGGTACACAACTTCATCTAGTTTGTTACGTAGGCTGCGCACGTTCGTAAAAAGTACGTGTAATCTAGTTGTTGATCTTAATGTCCGGGTTGGACAAGAACTGGGTTCCAGCGCTTTCTTTGCATTTTCCGAACCACACGAAAATCCTCAATACGCAAATCGCTTTCACCGTTCGCACGGCGAGTTCCCATTTCATCGACCGCAATCTTCATTTTAACGCGGTCCTCCGTGGATAGATCCCGTAACACGTGAAACGGCTCCCTTTGTGCCGCGAAGTCCGTCGAAGGATGCGACGGCATTCATCTTCACTTTGGCATGCAATCTTAAGGGGACGCATCTTGGAAGAATCTTCATGCTTTCTGCTAAGTCGAAAAACATAGACGATATTAATCTCCGGTTCCAGCTCATCGGACACTAGGGAGACCATCCTTTCTAGAAACAATTGATCATCCGAAATTCTCTCTGCTGCTGCTGTTTTATCCGACTCCGGAGAGTTCATTATGATGAGACTACGTTCCCGGTTAGGGACATTGGCTGTCTCCGAGCTCGGTGGCATAGAAAACGACTTGTCCTCGAGCAGTTTCTCCCAATAGGCGACCCCATGAAGAACTGAATCGCAACCTGTGCTTTGAAGCTGACCCTTTGTCTTCTACAGACTTGGTTATAGGCTTATAATTATGCACAACAGGAATCCGGATTGCGGGAACAGCCGCCGTGTTCTCCTTGAGGACGGTCGCAAAGGTCTTGCGCGGGGTTTACTGGGTTGGTCACTAGACATTCGTGACTCCGAGAGTGGGACAGGAATTTGTTTAAAAACTGGCGTGACAAAATCAGAAAGGCACAAAGAAGGGAAAGGCAAAGACGAATTTCGGGAAACAGTCGGTCGGGGATCAGAGTAATCACTAGCGGAGCGGGGAGTAAAAACCGATAAATCAGGTTGAGCACGCTAGGTGTTGACTAAAGTAAGCCAAGATTCGCAAAAGATACCAACAAAGGATGCTGTATACAGTTGAAGGCACTCATAAAGTTTCATGAGATACCACAACAAGTGATGAGCAACCAGCCGTCGCAGAAAGAGCATTGAACAGCCTTTGAACGGGTAATGACACCCTTACCACAATCTAGACACTTGGACACTATGATGATCGATAGACCAGCAGAAGATTCCGAGTATTTTGCGCACCCCACAATCCGTCTGAATCATGAGAAAACGGACAAACTCAACCCTTATCAGAACGAAAACACACGGGGTTTGCTACCGGTGACCTTGAAATTGCGATCAGTCCTGACGCGCCTAACACTCGGAAGACCATAAATCACGAAGTAGGCCGAAGTGTACCTACATGCAGATTCCGATCGTGAATTGAGCAGGCAACGATGTGCACAATCACAATAATCCTGTGGCAACAAAGGGAGCGAAGTCCGTAACTAACTGACGCAAAATAAGCTGTTTAACAACACTGCAACGTGGCGAATGTGACCCACCACCGAATAAAATCACAGCTTAGAACTTCACTAGACTCACCATTCTAGATAGGTCCGTTACAGTGGAACTTCTATATCTGCGTGTACTGTCGTCTCTTCTTTTTATGATTTCCCGCATATACCGTCGTCTCTAATTTCTACGATATCTCCATTGAAATTTTCGTTACGTATGCATGAACTCTGTATATTATCACACCTCTCATGATCTTTATCTTCAAGTACCTTCTAATTGATCCTTCGGGATACTTAATTTATTATTAACTGAGGTATGACTGCAATGTATGGCAGACCGATTGTGTCCTTACAAATGGGTCTCGATCTCAAGACAGCTCAAGGATTACTTCCAATATTGTACAGTTCCAATCATGAACGTAGGAACAATTTTCTACTGTCGTTGTTACAATTGCCATAAAATGTCTGTACAGTTGCACCTACCTGATCGTGCCTCCGTGGGCTTGCCTCGCACAGCCCAGAATAAAAAATGTATATAGTTATTTATTCAGTAAGGTCTGGTTTTTTACAGATAAAAACCTTTTTCGTTGCCTTAGGCTTACTTCACAATGTCCTATATGTTCCTACGTTGCTGCTCGTTTTCCCACACACACAGCAGCTGATGTGGTAGACCTGGTCGACCCTATTCCTACCGAATCCCCCTACCATAAGCTTAAAGCTGCTGTTTTGAAACGTCTTACGGCTTCCGATGAGGCCAGCTTTCATCAACTTCTTCTAAGGTTTGAACTGGCTCATCGTTCACCTTCGTAGTTTTTCCGTTACATGCGCTCTTTGACAGATTCCTTTACAGTTGACGACAGCGTCTTACGCCATTTATGGCTCAAATGTCTTCCATCCAACGCTACAGCGAATCTCGCTGTATCCGCCGACAATTTGCTGCTTGACAAACTGGCAGAAACGGCCGACAAAATTCATGAGTGTTTCTTTCAGCCCCCAGTCTTTCATGTTGTTAACACACTACCTGAAATTATCAAGTCAACTGATTCCACTGAATCGACTTGTCAGAGACTGTCCATACTCGAGCTCGCCGTTAAGAGAGGACGCCGCCCCCGTCTTCGAGGTGTTAGATCCACTTCTAGAAGTAGAACTAGACACGATAAGAATATTAAACCGCACATGTGCTATTATCATCGAGGTTTTGCTGATGCCACAAAACTTGTCGTCCTGGTTGCATGCGCCCGCAAGTACTCCCCAGGGCGCTACAGGGAAAAGTACCAGCCAGCCAGTAATAGCGATGACTTCGGCTGGCCTGTCTTCTAGTCATCTATCTTTTGTCAGTGATTCCACACATAACCTTTCATTTTTGGTTGATCTGGAGCCGAGGTCAGCGTTCTGTCCCGTGGAATGGAAATCGCTACCTACTTCCCACAGAACCTACTCGTCAGGCGGCTAATAACACAAAAATCTAGACATACGGTCAAAACTTGCTGACTTTCGAGCTTGGCCTCCGAAGAACATTTTCTTTCGCTTCCCTGATCGGGGATGTTCAAGGCCCCATCATCAGTGTGGACCTCTTCACCAAACTTGTTCGTATAGTTGACTTAGGTAAGGGGGAATTCGTGGCAGTATCACTTCTCTCATCACTACGGGCGGAGCCACTTTGATCAGGTCGATCGGACTTCGCATGACTCTACCCACTAACACTGTGTTCAAAGAGCTACTACCACAGTTACCCGCATTGCAGCTGCCGTCTAATGATCGACCCGAGCCTAAACAGGTGATCGAGTACCACATCCTTACTCGTGAATCACCGGTCACTCCTTGACCTTGCAGACTACCACCCGATAAACTTGGTAACGCCAAAGCCGAGTTTGAGCACATGCTCCTTCTTGATATCATCCGGCCTTCTAATAGTCCATGGTCTTCACCTGTGCATATGGTTTCCAAGAAGTCTTGTGCACATTGGTGACCTTGTGGTGATTACTGCCAAGGAAATAATGTCACAGTCCCAGGCAGGTATCCGGTACCACATATTCATGATTTTTCAATCAGTCTAAACGGTAAAGTAATCTCTAAGATTGAGCTAGTCCTAGCAAATTACCGAATTCCTGTCGTCCCTGATGACATATTTAAGACCGCCCCAAACACACCATTCGGTATTTTTGAGTTAGTTAGTATGCCTTTTGGGTTATGAAAGGCCGCACAAAGCTTTCAACAATTCATCGTCCAAGTTCTCTAGAGACTTGGTTTTGTTTCTGCTTATATCGAAGAAATTCTCGTGACCAGCTTTAACCACGAAGAACGTATCTTTCAACTTCACAAGCCTTTGAACTTTTCGATCATTATGGCGCTGCGAATAACGTGGACAAATGTGTCTTCGGCTAGTCGTGTTGATTTTCTCGGTCATCGAATCGTACGCAACAGCATCAGCCCACTCCCGGAGAAAACAAAGGCAGTCAAATTGTATTCGATGCCCCAGTCTTAAAAACTCCTGCGCCGTTTCCTCTGTATAGTGAATTATTACGGCCGCTTTATACCTGATTGTATAGCGTCTGGATCATGCGCTATATATTCGGTATGATACTAAACGACCAACCAAAGACAATGGGTAGAACACACAAAAGTGATGCCGGGGAAAAGTTTATTGAGTGGGCACCAGGAGAGAGCTAGATAGGAAGGACGTAGTTGGGCGTCGAGTGCGTGGACGGAGCGCCGTTCTCAGTCGAGTAGAGCGTGCCTAAACATACCATGTTTCCAAAAATTTTTGCGTCATTCTGAGGTATTCAAAAACGTCGGTTTTTTGACCTCTCCCAAAACTTTTGCCGATATTTTGTGTTTTCGTACGTGGTTGGCCAAAAGTGAAAAGGCACGCGGGAAAAGAAAAGTGGAAGGAATACTAATCCCTTAATCGCGTTGCTCAGTGAAAGCGTCTGCCCGGCCTAGTCGACTTGTGCGTTTCTTTGCCGTGCGTGGTAGTGCGTGATCACATTTCAGCTGCGCCAGCTGTACCCACGGACCTCGCGGATATTTTGCATCACTGTGTGCTGGATGCTACTTTTGCTTCGAAACACCTTGTTAACAGTGCTTTTCAGTGTGAACTGTACACCAATCTTTTTCTTTTGGCGTATTTTCTAGTCGGTGCAAATTTGATGGGTATGCTTTGGCTAATTCAAGAGATCTCCTTTATTTGCCCTAACGCCAGCTTTGTCCGCCATCTTGGAGTTACTCTACTTTGTGATGCCGTCTCAAGCTACTTATGGTTCATGTTCGAAAATTGTGGGAAATTAGGCTCATGCACTTCGAGGGTTCAGCTTCGATGTTTTGTTCCATATTTCGTGCATTGGCTTATCGGTTGAAGTGTTTCGAAAATCGCTCGAACCCGACATCGGTTTCCTTAAGTTATATGTGATAAACGTCGCGGTGCAAGATATCAGAATACACAGCGACCGTCAACAACTACGGAAAAATCATTCTTCCAGCCAGAAACAAACAGTTCACCAAGTGGGGTCAACTACCCTTGTGGAAGTACCTGTCACCTGGTCTTCTCTTGTCACTCCGCGATCTGCATCACCAGCGGCTTAGACCGCGGCCAAGCGTCAGGTTCAATGTTCCCCACTGATGGAAGACTCAGACTCGGAACCTACGAAATGCCGCTCCATTGATGAGTCCGCGAAGTTCTCAGAGCCTGTCTGTGAACATCTGAACACCGAGGATCCATGAACCACAGAAAAGCGCAAGGGGCCAGGCTGTTGATAAACAACAGCTCAATCAGATAACCGCCTCTAGTTCTGCTCCCCCAGGTTAATCAACGATTTCGATGAGGCGTTATAATGTCGTGGTCTTGAACGTACCAGAGTTAAAAGATGAAAACCCTCAGATAACTTATGACACAATGTTGAATTCCTCCAATGGCTCATCGATAGACTATTGGATGTGAGCTTAGACAGGGTGAGGATTGGACAAGTATTCCGAATTGGCTAGAAAGCTAACCAGTCATGTCCACTGCTGATATCAGTTTTGCAAATCGCAATATGCCATAGCTCATACTATTTCGTCTGTCAAGGCTGAAAAGCATAAAGTCCACGTCCGCCGAGGCTTGGAAATTGAAGACAGGGATAATTTGAAGACTGCGGTCATTGAGCTCAAACACCGCACGGAGGGAGGTGAGACTGACCTACATATTTTAAATTTTCGGGTGAGCAAATAGGATGTACGAACCCGTATCAACCGGTTGCTCAACCTCCAAGCACGTCCCGCGGTACCTCCTAGGGCCTCCGTGTGGCTTTCGTCAACTTGTGTAGCCTAATGAACAAACGTGGTGAACTGTGCCGCTTCGCTGTCTCGGAGCTGCCGGACCTTTTAGGACTTGCAGATATTTAGCTGAATTCCGACGTCATTCCCCAAGAAGTCGCGTTGTCAGGATACTCTTATTTCCGTTGCGACCGAAAATCAAAGGTTCACGGTGGTGTTCTGTTGTACATAAAATCGTCACTATCTGGCAAACTTACCAGCACCTATCGGAACAAAGATAGTTTATGCGAGCAATGGTGGTGCACAATCCGTCTCCGACTAGTAGAACTAATAGTTGGTGTTATCTACCGGAGCCCATTAAACCGTTGTTGCAATTGGCTACTACGTGTACAGAAGCACCTGAGCCGCCCTCAGTTTTTACTGATGGGGATCTAAATTTACCTAAGATATTATGGCCATACATTCGACTTCTTCCCAGTCATGGAAACGATGAGGTTCAATTCGCTAAAATGACTACGGAAATCAGGGCAACGCAACATGTCATCAAACCGACGCGCGTAACTCCGCACTCGGCACCTTACCTGGACCTAATGTTTACGAGCTGCGAGCAGAAGCTGAACGAGATCAGAAGCATCGAGCCTCTTGCGAACAGTGACCACTGCTCCATTGTGGCAATCCTAGAAATGTCGTTACCAAATTATAATCAATGGAAGCCGACATGCAACTATTGGAAGACGGACTTCAACGGGCTCGTCCAGGCCGCAAGTCAGACTGATTGGACACTACCACAGGATGCTTCACTTGAGACCTGTTGGTCATTAGTGAAGGGGAAGCATTACTCGCTGTGTACTCGGTTCGTACCCCTGAAGTATTCAAAAATCGGACCTGTCAAACCGCACTGGTTTGATGCGGAAAATAGACAGTTAGCGCGGCGGCGTCACAAACTTTGGGATAGATACATGAGCTCGGCTGATGCTGAATAGTACACGGGGTACAAGAAACAGCGTAACTTATATAACGCCGCAAAAGTCAAGAAACACCGGCAGTTCGAAAAGGAGCTATCATCCTCGACCACAAATGCACCTAAAAGAATATGTGCCTACTTGAAACGTCAACTGAAATCTGGGGCGATCTATCGGCCTTAGAGTGCTTGAACGGACAGATGCTCATTACCAGCGCCGAGCGCGCGGACGCCTTGGCTACGCATTTCTTCACCGTATTTCCCAGTAGACCGGCGGTTGTTCCAGTACCGGCACAGGTTGCGCAAGTCTTGCTCGATAGCTTACAATGTGATGCAGTCGAAGTGTATCAGCTACTCGGCAACCTTGATGGTACAAATCCCCCGGATCAGACGGAATTCACCCACTAATACTCAAGTCCCTATCGAATATCATCTCATCAGCCGTGACAAAACTATGAATAAATCATACTCTGATGGGTCATTCCCCAGCGACTGGAAATGCTCGATAGTGAGACCGCTTCCCAAAGGTGATGCGCCGAGTAAAATAGATCTGTTTGACTTCGATATTATCCAAAATTTTCGCGAAGGTTGTGAAAACGTGCCTGCTGTCGTGCTTCGAATCGATGGACGTAGTGACGCCAGCGCAACACGGCTTTACGAAAGGGCGAACCTGCATCAGAAACGTGATGTACGCAACCCACTAGCGGGTACGAGCTCTCGATTAACAGAAGCAAGTTGACTTCGTGTACATCGACTTTAGTAAGGCGTTTGACAAAGTAAAACGCGAGGTACGCTTTCGTAAACTGGGGACATACGGAATCGGTGGAATCCCACTTCAGTGGTTACACGATTTTATTGTGGAACGAACGTTTAGAATACAGCTCAATGAATAATTGACAGACTGGTTACCATCGACCAGTGGCGTGCCCCAAGGAACTGTACTTGGGCCAGGATTATTTCTTATTCATATCAATGGTCTTTCGTACCAGCTGCGGTCAGTATGTGCTTGGTTGCAGATGATTTGATCATCTGGAGGAGCATTGAAAATCAGGATGACTGCGCTCTCTTCCACCATGATTTACAGCGATTGTCAACGTGGTCCACTGAAATGCAACTCCCTCTTAACGCAAGCATGTCGGAGTTCATCAGTATAACCAGACTTCCAGTCACTGGATAACACACCTTGGACGGTCGTTTGCTCCACCCTAACACATCTGTCAGATATTTAGCATTTCTCTCGCAACATGATATGAGATCACTAGAAAATACAAAGAAAAGTTACCGTGCGCGACTTCGTATTCTCTGGGCATTAAGACACAGTTTCTCCACATGGACCGAAGAAACCGTCGCTTGTCAATTCATCACACTCATTAGACCAATCCTTGAATAAGGTGCCCCAGCTTACCATGCAAAAGCCCAGTGGGAAACTGAAAAGCTGGAGAAAATACAGCATATCGCAACTAGAATGGTACTGAGTTGACGAAAGATTCCGTATGTAAAAGGTTGTGAAAGGCTCGGACACTATCCTACCGCCGAGTAAGAATCGACCTTATTATAGCCCATCAAGCCCTACACTTGAACCACTTCCCCATACTGCGACCAATATTTCATTTGCGGGAACCCTGTTACACCCGAGGACACCACTACAAACTCAGGGTCCCCTGCATGAACAAAATATCACATCAGCTTTTTATCGAACAAAGAATCGTAAGCTAATGGAATACGCTACCAGAAGGATTAATAGAGGCCGATTCTGTGAAGTGGTTTAAAACATCTATGGAGGACACTATCGGAAACCTGTGCTTTTGTGAAACGATGCACATACAATGCCAAAAGAAGACATCGTATACCCGGAAACAGTGATACCAATACGAATTCCTAACCGAACAAAGAAAAACATTTAACTGACCAAACACAACCGCTGACGATTCGCAACTAAATGTTTCTGATTTTGCATAATTCGAAAGAGTTGTACAGAAACCTTTCTACTTGTTCTTAACTTCAGTCTCAGTCTCAGAGGAAGACGTCGTCTTAGAAGTCCTATCGGATGGAATAGTTGGAGGAAGTGCTGAAGACGTGGTGGTAGGTTCGATGGGAAGCGGCGGAGCTGAAGTGGTAGGCTTAGATATAGGGTGATGCTTGAGGTCTGGGATGTTGGAAGCAGGCGTTTCCTCCAGTATAGGCTGGGTTGATTCGTCAGAAGACGAGCAAGGGTTTTCATTGAGCTTAGGTTTCACGTGGGCAACCTCGATACGGTTAATCTTAACGGCTTCTCATTTACCGTGAATGTCGATGACAAACACGCAGTCCTTACGCTGCAGAACCTTGAGACCACCCTCCTAAAGTTGCTCCAATGGTCTGCGAATACCATCGAGGCGGAGGAAAACGAACGGACAATGCTGTCGGTCTTGTGAAGCAAAAGATTTATGTCGTTGTCCTCTTACATCGGAAGGCTTGTAGTGACGCCTGGTTGTGACGAGCTGACGAGCATAATTCGCGTCGTAATGGGGAATCCTGGGACTATCATAAAAGAAATCGTAAGGTAAACGCGATGGTTCACACAGACTGTGAGTTTTATAGATGATTTTAACTTCTCTCGAATACGATGGCCTGAGGTTCAACTTCTCCCCGGACACTGTGAATTCGATGCGCAGTTTGCGGAAATATTATTTAAAACTAGGGCAGCACCACATGTCCGCCAACCGACGCATGTTACACCGCATTCTACTCCATCGTGCCTGGACCTACTACTAACGAGTTGCGAACAACGTGCACATGAAATTTAGGTCCTGCCGCTGCTGGCAGCCAGTGACCTCTCGATTGTGTTAGCCAGCCTGGTGTTGCCGTTGCACTCCTTGCGTCGGCCAAAGTCAACTTACAATAATTGAAGACCGACTACAATAGTTTAATCGAGCCACCGGTGAAGTAGACTGGTCTTTGCCGCAGGATACATTTGTTGTAGCTTATTATTCTGTTATGATAGAGGGTGTGCAATGGTTGTGCGCTCGTTTCGTACCCCTCAATTGTCAGAAAGCTGGGTCAGTGAAACCACACTGTTTCGAAGGAGAATATAGTAGTTAACTCGATGACGACACGTATTGTGGAATAGATTCTTCATGTCTGGTTCTGCCGAAAATTATACGGCGTACAAAGGGGCTGAATCCATGCAACAGCGCAAAAGCGTTGACAGTCCGAAGAGCAACTTGCAATCTTAGCGAAGACGGTCCCCACGAACATTTTTGCTTTCGTGAAGCGGCGCTTGAGGCCCGCAAGTGACGTAGCTGTTTTGGAAGGTAATGGCGGACAGCTTCTGACTTCCAGTACTGAACGTGGGTCCGCATTGGCAGAGCACTTCGCTTTTGTATATACAAGTGGGCACTCGCCTATACCGAGCTCGACCTGTGCAGCCCCTAATGAAATCTGGGTCCTTGCTCGCGGTGCGGAAGACTTTTGCAGCCTACTTGCCAGTCTTGATGGCATAAAGCCTGCCGGACCAGATGGACTTTACCCGCTAAGTTTGAAGTCCTTATCGGCCATAATCTCTCCAGCTGTGACGAATCTGTTCAACAGACCGCAGTCAGAGCGTGCATGCTCGTACGACGGGAAATGCTGGGTAGTGAAACCGATTTCAAATGTTGGTGACCCACGCAGTATGGTCCATTTGCCGCAACTCTGTTTTGGAAAAGGTGCTCGAGAAGATTGTAAAAAAGGTTTCTTCCAGCTGCTGGAGTCGAAAGATCTAACCCCGGCACAGCGCGGCTTCATGAAGGGCCGCTAAGGCATCACCAATCTGCTGTCGACGCCGCAGGAATGGTTGTAGGCGTTGAATCGGGGGAAGTCAGTGGATGTTATATACCTTGGTTTCATTAGCATCCTGAAAACTGTACCATGAAGTCCTGCTTTACAAGCTGAGAATGTGTGGTGTTGGCGCAGTGCAGCAGTGAATGGGTGACTTCCTTATTGGGAGAAGACGGCGGGTTAAAGTGGATGACCACCTAATGGAATGGTACCCGTCCACTCGCGGCGTACCCCAAGACACAGTGTTGGAGCCAATTTTATTCCTGATGCACATCAACGAAGTAGCTCTGCTACATCTGTCGCCCCGCGCGTTATCTGCGACTGAACTGAAGATCTGGTGGATTATTAATCCTCCCGGCGACTGTGATATCCTTCAGTAGGACCTCGACTGCCTATCCCGGGTGTCTGGAAAAGTTGACCCGCCGGTCAACACGGCCGAGTTCTAATTTATGAGTCTGGGGTGGGGTAGTAATAGGCTTGCGTACATCCCGCTTGGGCACGCACTGCACCCCACTAGTCTCGTAAAGGATCTAAGCGTACTCATACTCTGTGAACTGAAGTCTATCGACAACACCAGCAGACTGTACGCAAACGGACTACTCGCGCTTTGTGCACCTAGACGCAGCTACTGCACTTGGGCTAAAGAGATGGCCATCCGTCCGTTCCCTTCCACTTTAAAACCAGTGCTTGAGTAAGGCTCACGCGCCCATTGCCCTAGTACAATAGGTGACGTGCATAGACTGGGACTGGTTCACCATGTAGCTAACCTGCTCATCCCCAGTTTACGGGGTAAGTAGTACGAGGACCGACGTAGAAGACTAGAGATTTATACCCCGTCGTATCGTCGGCTTCGAGTTGATCTCATTAGGACCCACCGGATCATGCACCTGAGCCACTTCCCTATGTTGAAACCACTGCTGCAGGTTCGCGCGCCAAGCAACACACGCGGACACCACTAACAACTAGTAGCATGGGATTTAAAGCACATGGCTCATCCTCCATGCATCGAGAGCCGAGTGGTGAAATATTGGAACACGTTGCCGGAGACGCTAGTACAGACGAAACTGATGTCGGAATTAAAGAGTCCTTGACGCCGCCTTTGCGGACTACAGGTATAGGGAACATATCGCACTCGGATAAGAAGTAGTGCAGCTGCAATATGCTGCGACGACTCAGGAATCAGCGACGTGATTCTGCGCATGTGCTCAATCCACCTACGATGGAACACCACAGATTTTTATCTTCTCGCTCGCTCACACCAGTATTCAGTATTCAAAGTGCACTGTGATTTTAAACGAAGGAAAGTCTTGCATTCTTGATACATGTAAGCAAACAAACTAAGTGTGATTCAATAGTTAGAAATCGTTAATCCAGTTTTACTTCACTAACAGGAGAAAGCACGAAGTAACAAACAAAAAGCAATGTTGTCGTTTAACCATCAATGTTTACTTTTGCCCTGGATCACTAAAGTATAATATTCTTTTGCCTGGAAATATTTTGATAAAATTAACCAAAGTCTTGGTATGTTAGTCTACGGAGAAGCAAAAATAAGACGATATTAGTAAGTTTAAAACGCATGAATTGCGCTGTATATTGATTCCAATGTGCTTATTTCTCACAGTATTTAATCAACTGTTACATAAAATACCCATTAATCGGAAAAATCAGGCGTTTAAAAGTGCACTTTTTTCCGGTGCCTTAAGTTAGTTGATCTTTTTTTAACCCCAAGGAGAAAACATTGTTCTTTATCTTGCAGGGACGTCCAAAATCCTCCGGGGTTAGTAGGCTCAGTGATGCAGCAACTTATTGTGAAAATTGTACAATTTATACTTGACTTTGTTGAAGACGGACGAAGCATTTTCACCAGTACATGAATTATAAGAATGTTGTACCTAATGCGGATTTTAGAGATCTTTGTCAAAATTAATCGAATTTCTCTTAGGTTAAAAATATCGATGCCCATTACGTATTACAAAACAATCTTACCAAAACCTTCGCCTAAAGCTGAATATAATCTGAAGCTGAACAGCATTAGGAAATTGACGTAAATCATAATACTCCTCCAACCACACTAGTATAGCCAACAACTTAGTTTTATATATTCGGGTTCCAAAGAATATTTAATATCATTTTAAAGAACAAATCGTACATATGCATAACTAAAATATTAACGAACTAGACACAGAGCACATTTGCATAGAAATAGTATAATCTTCGCAACGTTTAGAACACATGCCGCCTGTAAAGATCTCGAAAAGATGAGGGTTATGTTGCATATTTAATCAGTGTCTAGTTAATGCTTACGAATATGTTTCGAATTACGTATTCTGCTTCTTGCAATGATTTAATAATCGGGACGACAGTGGTGCCACCAGGCAAAATAAACTGACTCGAAAACTGTTCCCTTTCTATAAACAAATTTAAAGTGCTGTTCTTAGAAGCGATAAAGTTTGGAATAAACTAGGGCTACCCCAGAGCTAGTAACCTTGTTCAAATTATAAACCAATTGCGAATAACGTACGCGTCCAATAGCGGTTTCAAAGCGCTAACTTATCCGAGACTTTGGTAGAGCGTAGTAGACAGGAAGGCTAGATGGTGGATGCGCGCTGGAGGTCGGAGGAAGGCAAATAATAAGGTGCGTGGTTGGTTGGCCTATACAAGAAAAGAGATGGCCGCTTTGATAACATCGAAAACAAATGGTGTAGACAAATAAGAGATGAAACGACAAAGGCCTTCTAGTCTAGAACTGAGGACCTCTTACAATTTGGTTTGCAACTGAGGCTATTCTGGTGGCTTTACAGCAAGAACACATGGAAGTTGCATGCGTCCGGTCGAGGGTTCTAAGGGTTTCTGGTTCCGGGGCGTACGTGGCTCGTTGTAGACCAAGGGAGCCGAAATGCAAAAGTGATACTTCGTAGACGGCTGGAAAATCACCTAGTAAGTGTCGGAGCTGGATGGATGGTGCGCATGTGTCACATATCGTCGCTAACTGGACGGTACTGCCACAGCTGAGAAAGATGACAAAGCGCGAGGCAACTAGGTGTATGGCGCGAAAGCGTACGACGTTTGGCTAAACCAAGGATGCCAGAGACGCAATAGGAAAGCAGGTAGATGAAACGACGCTCACAACATAGGGTACGCTGGACGACAACTTACCTGTTAGCTTGCGATTAAGACACTGGCGCGCAACACATTCAACCGATTCGAACTAGCACATAGAAATGTTAATTCAAACAAGCAGAGTACAATTCTATTTATGGATATTTATAACTTGAGCAGCAGTTAAAATATCCTTTCGGGTTGTTACAACGATGGCGCCTTTTGTTTTTGAGTCACGGTGGACTAAGAGGAATCACATGGTCTATTGACTACCTCTATTGAATGAGCCGAATAGAGGACTATTTAACACAAGATTATCCAGGTGGATTTTATTTAATATAATATTATTCCCTGTTAAGTACAATACACAAAATAAGGCAAGCATGTGACACATAGGGGAAACATTTTCGTTTAGGATTATTTCACATGATGCCCGGAGGTCAACACTAGTGTGGTAAGCAACTTTGGCGGCTTACAGGCCTAACATATTTGTTCCAAGCGGATATTTATTTCAAGCTTTTGCAGGGTTCGCTGCGGTGACCAAATAATTAGCCATCTGTATTGCATTGGAAGGATTTATTTGCTGTTATCAAGCCGAGATAAATAGTTGACTTTGAAGAAGTGGACCATTGTTTGACCCCATCAGACCCGAAACCCTGATTGTAACGGTCTGCTTGAGCTGGGTTTCTGAACATTACAGGAAAAGCTAACATGACAAAAAATTGTTAGTTGCATGCAAACTAGTGATTAGGTTTTTATTCAACATGGAGACAATTTCAAAAATGGGGACTACGCTAAGTACCAAAAATTAGGTACTGCGGTAAAGCGGCAGAACCGAAAACTAGGAAAAATCGGTATAGCCGCCTGAAACGGTAAAAAGGCACAGATTTTTCTGCGACTGTATTGAGTTGCGAATGCCGGGAAGCACTATACAGACAGCTGCAACCCACGCTTTTGAGCCACCTTCTGCGTTTTTGACGCTGAAATTGCTAGTATGGTGTGCAGCCAAAACAAGCGGAACCCAGTAACGAGAAAAAGTGGTCTGGATAGCGGCCATTAAGAGGTCTTAAACTGCAGATATGGTAAAGTGTCTTCGGGAGAAACCGAAGGAAATAAGAAACAAATCAGTGATGTCTTAATTCATTTTGTATTCAGATATCTACTTTTAGCACCAATAACATGCGTGCGTGCGACTGTTCCGACTGAATTCTCCTAGCTATTAAGACTGCAACTGCGATGAATGTGCGTGACCTGTGAGTCCATGGTGCTTATATATCACGGAGCTAAAACGATGGTATCATAAAGTTGGACTAAAGCAGAACGAGCAGTTATCAATGCTTCATTTGGGCCAGCCTCAAAATGAGGAGCATCCGAATCGCTGAGGTTGTAAAGGCGTTCTATATTATCTACGCACCTAAAGTTTTGATGTATTACCTTAGGGAAGAAGCTTAGGTTTAAGCGACTGCGTCACAGCCATGTAGCCTGGCATTTGAGATGAGCAATCACTGCAGGTAACTACGCATCAGCTTTTGTTGGACTATCATTTTGGTAAACCCCCGATGAACCTTTCGAGAAGTATGCGATCTGACTTTTGTATATGGCTGTATATGAAGGTGTAATATTCCAGGTGTAGGCGAACATGACCGTTGAAGTTCTAGTCGTGCCTTGGCTGTGCTTATGTGGCAGCCTATGTGGAAGCCTATTTGTCGTACGTTTGCAAATTGATAGTTCACATTCTCCGAAAGTTTCGGATCATAGAATGCCGTATACTTAAATCTATAGCCATCATATGAGTTAGATGGGCATGCAATTTAACGTAAATGTGTCGCCCAGTATGGATTATTTATAGGTCATCATGCTCGTCGTATCAGCGGAGAATGCCATTTACCACTGCTGACACCATGATTCTAAAGGCTTCAGGTCACCGCGGATTTCATCAAAAAGGTATATTTTGGCCTTGGTGAAAGACATATAAGACCTTTATATAGTCAGTGAAGAGGAAGGGGCGGCCATGGCGTACGCTGTCACAGATCATCACATGAAAAACGGCGGGTTTGAACACGCTCCTTTTTACTAGAGCATTAGAAACTGTGACGGGGGTGGATTCAATCTGTGCAATGTTACAAATTGTGTGTGCCCGGTTATGTATGATTCTAGCCAGTCAAGTAGAGGACTGCATACACCGTAAACTTTAATCTTATGTACTAGGCGTATATCGGGGACCTTAACAAGCACATTTCGCATATCTACATATAGCAAATATAGCACACAGCTTCATTCATTGGTTTAGAATCTATGCACAGAAGCAATTCACCGCCTGCATTGCCATGTAAATCCGTACGTTTTTGTGTTTACACAATCCTATCACGCTCTGTAGGCAAAGAGAAATTTAATACGGCTAGTATTTCGACAATTAAAAATGATGTATCAACATCACTTGAAAACTCCGGAAGCTCAGGGTAATCAAATACCTAAAGCGTTTTTGAAATCCCACTGCCAAGTGCAATATTATGTTAAATCAGGAAAGCTGGTAACCAAGGATTTCGTAAACTGACGATGTGTTTGATGAAAGCAGCCCATCTACTCTCAGCTCTTATTATTTGTCTACCCAGGTATATCATGCAACAGTAAGTGTATTTATTTAAAATGATAACAACAAATTGATTCATTTATTCCAAAACTTGCTGCAACTTCGTGTTTTGCAGGTTACTGCAATTGTTTGCTTAGTGCTGTGATAAAGTGAGGATAAAAGTGATTCAGCATAGCCTGTTACCCGATAATGAATCAAGTGGTCGGCACACAACTCAATGGATCACTTAAGACTTATATGTGTCACCTGAGTGCTCATTACCTCGGTGAGTGTACCAATTCAATTAGCAAACTTGCAGCCTACCACATCTCCACTGCTCTTTTCGACCACATTCACACGCAGGGAATAGATTGTTTTCGGCTTTTTGCTATTCAAGGTGAATAAGCTACGGAGTTAGATAAATTATACTCTTGCTTTCTTAACTAGTGGTAGGAGTTTGAATCTATAACTGCAAGTAGAAATGTAACTTACATATAATCCTTAAGAGTAAAGTAATACAAATTGGCATTCGGAAACTTTTTCCGCTGAAAATGTAAACAATCTTGCTCATTAATGGAATGTCTGCTACGTGCATGGAGGAAAATAGTTTGAACGTTAGGGCGTCGAAATATGGTATTGCTTTCCGGACTTGAGAAAATTCTGTAACACGGGTTTAGCAGAACAATGATCCACTGTGTTCAATGCATTAAGCACCAGTATTCCTAGTCTCCACCAATGTGGTTGCACGCATTATCGTCACTTACTGACTGCGTGTCCCACATGCTTAGAAGATATGGTTAGCGGTTAGTACCCAAAAGCAGAAGTTTCTACAGCGTTATCTAGGTGCTTTTTGTGAATGGCCGATAATGTCTGTACTCCATCTTAATGCG
This sequence comes from Dicrocoelium dendriticum, assembly GCA_944474145.2. Classification (NCBI taxonomy): domain Eukaryota; kingdom Metazoa; phylum Platyhelminthes; class Trematoda; order Plagiorchiida; family Dicrocoeliidae; genus Dicrocoelium; species Dicrocoelium dendriticum. Next base: position 28,202,076 of record OX104059.1, on the reverse strand, counting down.
GTTACAGGGTATTTCACAAGCGTGACCATTCGCAGGTGTATACAAAATTGATAACTGTAGCTTGTGGGAAGGCATCCATTTGTATAAGATGGAAGCGCAGAGCTACCTCGGCTGTTGAGGGCAATCATTAACGCATCCAATACCTTCAACCAACACGTCAGAAGTAAATCCAGGGCGTTAGATCACTCTAAGCCTATGTCATTTTTAGAGCCGTCTAAGCCCCGTTTAGGACTGATGAAAGAAGTCGCCATCCAGACGCAGCATACCCATTTGAAGTGCCATCTTTTGAGCACCAGACTCAAAGGCAAGCGTCATTTAATACGCTTAACAGCAGCTTCCATGTTTCCTAGGAAATTAAACTAAGTTCTTTAGAGGAGGACTATAACCGGCATCGGCACTTGAATATCGAATTACAAAATGGTTTGTCAAGTCATAAAATCTGTATGTTATTTAGCACCCTCTCTTGTAAATCAGGCACAACATGAACGTGACAGATCGTCATGGCTGAGCAAATGGTACTGTGTGTTAGCCGATCGTTGAAACTCCTCACTTTGTGTGTATGGGAAATGGGACGGTTTCCAAGCGTACTTTGCTACTGCCCGCAAGTTAATAACGTTCAAATATTACTTGACGATACATAGCAACATTTATTTTCTGCACATAACTTGTCTTGGCAAAAGGTTGCTTGACCTAAACAGACCCTGTATTTCCAACTTCGTACTTATAAATATGAATATGGGATTACCTCAGTGAGTTGATGAATTTTCACGTAAGTTCATTGAACCCTAATATGGTGATTTCTGGTAATAATTTTCATTAAATTACGAGGCCTGTTATCCCTTAGCTACCATTTCCGCTTTCCCCAGAAACAAGTCTTTGTCTGGTTACAAGTTAGTATCAAGTTCCAGAAGTTGTTAAGTTAGTACATGAAGAACAACCAAATGCAAACAGACACGATGTCCCACTTTTGCTATGAAGATTTTCAAGTCATTCTTCCAATTTGTGATTCTATGACTGACAAGGTTTTTAGCAGACTCACCTTTGGAACAGAGACGGCCCATTCAGAAATTAACACAAACACAACTGGGTGCCGTAAGTCCACACAAGTATTCCAGTCCTATGGAAAGTTATTTCCGTTTACACAACTTTCGTTGTGGACTGTCCGGAACCGTACGCCATTACTACAGTTTTCTCTGCGAGAGACACCATGAGTTTAGGTATAAGTGGTTTCCTTTAAATGTTGTATGTGGGAAGCTTTATAGGATTTTATTAAATCATCCCGTTTATAGTTCTTTATTGTTAACATTATTTTTGTGCCGTCATGGTAGACTCGCTAAGAATGTCCTTGATTTCCGTTGGAGAGGATCGTTTGAATGGCGTAAATTGCTAACTGGTAAACACAAAGTTTGGTTGGAGCTGCGATTTCGCTGACTGTCAGGCAGTAAGAAGTTGCTCTCAAACCAGTAGATTAAGTAAATTATCTTTTTAAGATAGACTATAGATTTGATCGAAATAGCCCCATCTGGAGACAAGCATCCAAATGTCAGCCAGAACTAACGTTTGTTAGAATCAACAAAACTGCCGCATGCGCTTCCTTATGCGTATTTTTATTAGGAGTGTCCATTACGCTATATTTGGCCGTAAAATATAAACACACAGAGTGAACTTGCTTTTGAAGATTAAGAACGCTAATGCCGATTCGCTACATATTTGTGCGCCAAACTGCTCGTTAGGGGATAAAAAAAATGATGAAATCGACTAACATAAACAAATATATCTTACACTCTTGGCTGAGGCAGAACTTAGAAGTAAGTTGATAAATCCTTCCTGGCTTCCTGGACGCAACACGAAATACTGAGAGCCAACCTAGTGAAAGAGCTTGTGAATATGGGTATCTTTCTTCCCCATTGTTTGGAATCTTAAGCAATCTTCCCTTCGAAACAACAACTGAAGAAATTTAGGATACAGCGAAAATATTCTTGCGTGAGCTATAACCGGTTTCGTCTTTGAATCATATCGCATAATGCTCTCGTCATAGTGTGCCTGTATATTTATGATTTCAGCGAAACGATTGGAAAGGCTTTGACATTTAGAGCAAAAGTTTCGGTTTGGTTGCTCTCCGGTCGCCTGCAATCAACCATAAGTTACCAGCATATGCTCATAGGGGAAACCTTTGGATCGCATGAGCTGCACGTGTCTAACGCACCGAATAGTTAAAAAGAATTTATACTCTTCGGGTTCAGTCTTCTCAATTAGAATTTAAAGTCAGGTGTATATTTTCGTTGTACGTTTGTGGTGCTTTGAAAGCTGTTCTGCTTTAAAACATACAGTCTAGGGATGTGCTTCTGGGATAATTTCAACTATTGCGGCTGCAACGTAAACTGATCCTAGGGTAGCGTTGCAGACGCGCCGTTTCATTGTGGGGCCAAGGTAACTCTGACAGCTGAGATATTGTGGTTTCTCAAAGGTTATTTAGACTTAGAAGACTCACATTTGAATCTTATCTGTCGAAGCGTGAGATAATATGGCTAAGTAACCTGCGGAGCGGTCATACAAAAAGGGCTTGAATTCGTAGCGGGCAGAGTCTGTTTGTACATCATAAAAGATAGCTCAAAACCACTCAGAGCTTTCTAGGTGGTATGTGAAAAGTTAAAACTTATGGCGAAGTCAGCAAAATCCTCCTGGCTAAGACGTCAATCATCCAGGAGCAACGCGATCATACCATACCCGCAAATTTCCTGAATGCTCTACAGGCTATCATTCATGGCGAAGCTGCCTAAGATTAGTAATACCAAACAAACCAATTTCATGCAACAGATTATACTGAACACTTGAGGATAATCGTTGTTTACCCACACGCCATGCGAAGATGGGAATTCCATTGTAAGAGGTATTTGAATAAGATTCCAAGCACTCAGTGTCCCAGTAAGCAACCCCAGCAGTTCTGTCAAATGAGTATACTATCGTTCGTTCGTCCAAGGGGATAATGGGGACAGGCTAGCTGAATGATGCAAGAATAACCGAGGCTCCAACACTGACTATTGTAGAACATCCCAGTCGTCATTAATTTGATCAGAAGATGAGCCTCAAACTCGAACTTTAAGGCGCTGTTGAGGGAAGAAGTTTCCGGTCCATTAAAGGACAAGGTTAATAACTCCGTACGCTTGCAGCTTTTGTAAAGTTATGAGGTGATCTATGCGGTCCAAAGCTTTAGAAAAACATGAGTAGGTCACACTATTGCCCATCCCACTGTCGGCTATCTCGGTCCAACTGTCACAGGCAATAGTTAGATTCGCATAACGTGATCGATGTTGATGGATTTGGTGTTGCTCCGGTGTTATGATGTTAGATATTTCGAAGTAACCCGTCACGACTGCATTTGTGATCAACTGCATTAACTTCGAAGGCACCGGGAGGAGAATTTCTGGGTGATATTTGCTGGGTGCTGAAAGGCCACCATTCTTGAAAATCGGAGTAATAATGCCGATAGTAGATGTTAGGTAGCTGCTCTTCGTCCAGGCAACTTCGGAAAAATCTCACTAATTTTTCACTTATACTCTTAGCTGCCATCTCAGTGTTTTCTGGGGAATATTGTCAACTCGGGGGGAACTATGGATGTGCAATGAGCACAGCTTTCTAAAAATGGTCGCCGTACTAAACATGACTTCTGTAAATACTGACGTCTGGGAGAAAGTGAGAGGTCTGCTTTACAGGCTGGTAGCGCGTCGAAAAATTGGAACCTAGAGCCGTAGTACGTTAGCTGCATACACGGCGGTTTGAGCAAATCCATTTGTGGCTATTAGTGGGGGAACACCAAGTCTCACATTCCGGAGACTGTCAGATTTTTGTACGGAAGCTTTTTGTTACTACAAAACGTTTCCACTAGACACTGTTTGTGTACTAATATGTCCACACGCACAAGCGTGATAAAGCGATTAGGATACACAACTTACTTAATACAGATGTCAGGGCTAGGCTTCACACTATCTACATGCCACGCTGCGTATCTTACTGCCGATTGTTTCCGGAGTTTGCTCCGAATGAATGATTGTTATCTTGCGGAACGCAGGAGTTTGCTGGAGATTCAGATTTAATTAAAGCATTGATTTTGTTAGTAAACTCCATCCAAGCACTGTTAATGGAACAGTCGTTCAACAACTAACAAATGCCATCTTCCGGAGCTTCCGCCAGTATGTCTCTGTGGGTGACTTTTCTTCTGGATACTACGTATAACACACAATGTCGTAAACTATGGTTACGTGGTCACTTCCCCTCAGAGGACTCACCATCCTTGAATTCTCAGTCATGTGTTCTTGGTTTGTGAGCATTAAATCGAGCGCAGATTTTTTATTTCCGGCTCTAAATCGGGTGAGGGAAGTGACATGGTTAAAGAGCGGAACGCTTTCAATATGCTCTTGACCTGAATAGCTAGTCTGAGATGCTGGAACTTCTAACTCGGGAATATTGAAGTCGTCTGAGATGAGAACATGGCTGTATCGTTCCCGTAGCATCCTGACAAGATGAGAGTATCAGACGGGAGTCCGTCTCTACGATGGACATTGGAGGATAATAAACTACGTCGAAAAGGAAAATGTCGTTTCGTTTCAGTCGCGGACTGCATCATAGTGACTCTATGAGCAGGTGTTCTAGACCGACCACCGGCTCGCCCTTAGATGGATAATATCGGCGGCTGACCGGTAGTCCGACAACGCATCAATTCCTTTTCTGTGTGATACTCGAAGGTCTCTCTACAGATCAGCTCCGTCAAGTCATTATTTTTATGCCTGGGAATGGGTAATGACGAAAGAGCATACATGAAGGCAGGGCAAACACTGCACTCTCTAAATTTGATAACACAACTTGGCTTACTGTCACGCAGCGCATTAATGTTCGTGGACAATAAAAAGAGTATATTGTTACGAATTGTGCATATGTTGGCTACTCAAAAGAATTCACTGTAATTGGTCCAAAGGGATTGCCACTCATCAATTCCGTCAGAAGACTGATGTTTCGGACTTTGGTTGCGTCAAAAAGCAAACGTGATAGCCAAGGTAAGCCGATAGCACGTTACGATGAGGTGTGGGGTAATAAACTTATACAGTTAGAAAGCGTTTGTAATGGCCTTGTGCGGTGAATGACAGGCATTATGTACCTTGAAATAAACCTTGTTGCAATAAACGGATGTCTATAAATGATCGAACCAGCCAATGAATCTCTAGACCAGCCGCTGCATATATATGGTTGGCAGAATCCGGTTTCGGATTTGCCTGTCACTGTAGCCAGCAACAGAACGCCTGCGCCTACAGACGGACCAGGGGTGGCTTGCGCAGCACCACCCACAGCTCCATCAACCCACACCATATCCAGTGTATACCCGAAGGATAAGACTGGGAGGCATGTGGATGGGAGCAAAGTTTCATCCATGGAGCCGGCCCACACTCTTTCACAGGCAAACACAATCACGCTGTAAGCAAATGCGCGAAGAATATTCTCTTCGATAATTCTCATCAGGCGTGTACAATTATGAAGCAAAAGTTTGGAGAAAATAAAGCCCGTAGAGGCCTGTACAGAGAGAAATCAACTCATTAACTTCGCAATATGAAAACTAAATCAATGATTTGATCAATCGTACTGTCGCATTAGGAAGCAAGTGATCAAGGAAGGTCAAGTGCAAGGCCAGGACAATTTCAGAGCCTGTAGCAGTGTGCGCTTTTTGCACAGCTCTGGTTTTAGAACTTTGATAGCAATGGCTTCAGAAATGCTCAACAAATGTTTCCTAAGTTGTTTTTGGTATTGTTTAGGGATAGTATAAACTACTCGAAACGACTGGTTTATCTGGACTTGGTGTTTAGTGTCGAGCAAGTGTTGTAATACGGAACTGTTGATGGCTTTTACCGTGTCTTTTCGTAGTGACGCATGACAATGCTCAGCGATTCTTTTGGACAAACACCTGGTCGTATGTTCAAGATACCTAGCACCACAGGTGCAGGTGAATTGGTATAAGACAAACGATTCGGACCGAACCGGGAGTTTATCCTTTAAGCGCTGAAGAGTCAATAGTCTTGTTTCGGCAAGTAGTTTTAGATTGGTGGCTGGAAATGTCTTGGTCACTGCAGTCGAGATTTTTCTATTCAACAGTTCGAACGCGACTTCACCTTTAAAGAGATCTGTAAGGAATACATCCTTTTTGGGAACTGTAACGACACATTTGACAGCCTCAAGCTGTATGGAATGCTTTTTGACGAAAGGTACGGGGTATCCATTTTCTTGCAGCGTGTTTAAGCTGAGCTTGGTTTCGCTTTCAAGCGTCTCTGGACTGCAGATTGCTCTGGCACGATGGTATAAGCGACGGACTAAATTCCTCTTGTATGTCAGCGGTACAAAGCTAAGAAAGTGGGTGTTTTGACTTACTCACGTCGCTTTGCGAAAAACACTCCTTTTGATAGTCCCGTTTTCACGCCGATGCAATAGAACGTCTAAGAACGCTAAGCGGCCATCTTGTTCAACTGCATTGGTGAAATTAAATGATGGATGCACTCTGTTAAAATGATCTAATAGGGTTAGGTAATCGATGGATGAGTCACAGACAATGAAGTGTCGTCCATGTAACGGTAGTATAAATCAAATGAATATGTAAGAGTGTTCAGGTCCCCACGTTCAAGCTGTGAAAGGAAAATGTCAGCCAAAAGTGGGCCTAGGGGAGAACCCATTGCAACTCCACATATCTGTCTATAATAGATTCCATCAAACAGAAATCGTAGGTTGAAGGTGCAACGCAGAATCAATACTTTTAATTTATTCACCGGAATTCCAACATTAAGGTTTCCCTCATTGATGAAATTATAAAGAAATGTCAAAATCTCTACCAACGGAACGATCGTGAAAAGTGATTCCACGTCAAACGAAAGCATTAATTTATCCTTCACGTTAAGGTTTTTTATTTGGTTGACAAAATCAAACTGCGCCCGTGGTGCTAGGTATCTTGAACATACGACCAGGTGTTTGTCCAAAAGAATCGCTGAGCATTGTCATGCGTCACTACGAAAAGACACGGTAAAAGCCATCAACAGTTCCGTATTACAACACTTGCTCGACACTAAACACCAAGTCCAGATAAACCAGTCGTTTCGAGTAGTTTATACTATCCCTAAACAATACCAAAAACAACTTAGGAAACATTTGTTGAGCATTTCTGAAGCCATTGCTATCAAAGTTCTAAAACCAGAGCTGTGCAAAAAGCGCACACTGCTACAGGCTCTGAAATTGTCCTGGCCTTGCACTTGACCTTCCTTGATCACTTGCTTCCTAATGCGACAGTACGATTGATCAAATCATTGATTTAGTTTTCATATTGCGAAGTTAATGAGTTGATTTCTCTCTGTACAGGCCTCTACGGGCTTTATTTTCTCCAAACTTTTGCTTCATAATTGTACACGCCTGATGAGAATTATCGAAGAGAATATTCTTCGCGCATTTGCTTACAGCGTGATTGTGTTTGCCTGTGAAAGAGTGTGGGCCGGCTCCATGGATGAAACTTTGCTCCCATCCACATGCCTCCCAGTCTTATCCTTCGGGTATACACTGGATATGGTGTGGGTTGATGGAGCTGTGGGTGGTGCTGCGCAAGCCACCCCTGGTCCGTCTGTAGGCGCAGGCGTTCTGTTGCTGGCTACAGTGACAGGCAAATCCGAAACCGGATTCTGCCAACCATATATATGCAGCGGCTGGTCTAGAGATTCATTGGCTGGTTCGATCATTTATAGACATCCGTTTATTGCAACAAGGTTTATTTCAAGGTACATAATGCCTGTCATTCACCGCACAAGGCCATTACAAACGCTTTCTAACTGTATAAGTTTATTACCCCACACCTCATCGTAACGTGCTATCGGCTTACCTTGGCTATCACGTTTGCTTTTTGACGCAACCAAAGTCCGAAACATCAGTCTTCTGACGGAATTGATGAGTGGCAATCCCTTTGGACCAATTACAGTGAATTCTTTTGAGTAGCCAACATATGCACAATTCGTAACAATATACTCTTTTTATTGTCCACGAACATTAATGCGCTGCGTGACAGTAAGCCAAGTTGTGTTATCAAATTTAGAGAGTGCAGTGTTTGCCCTGCCTTCATGTATGCTCTTTCGTCATTACCCATTCCCAGGCATAAAAATAATGACTTGACGGAGCTGATCTGTAGAGAGACCTTCGAGTATCACACAGAAAAGGAATTGATGCGTTGTCGGACTACCGGTCAGCCGCCGATATTATCCATCTAAGGGCGAGCCGGTGGTCGGTCTAGAACACCTGCTCATAGAGTCACTATGATGCAGTCCGCGACTGAAACGAAACGACATTTTCCTTTTCGACGTAGTTTATTATCCTCCAATGTCCATCGTAGAGACGGACTCCCGTCTGATACTCTCATCTTGTCAGGATGCTACGGGAACGATACAGCCATGTTCTCATCTCAGACGACTTCAATATTCCCGAGTTAGAAGTTCCAGCATCTCAGACTAGCTATTCAGGTCAAGAGCATATTGAAAGCGTTCCGCTCTTTAACCATGTCACTTCCCTCACCCGATTTAGAGCCGGAAATAAAAAATCTGCGCTCGATTTAATGCTCACAAACCAAGAACACATGACTGAGAATTCAAGGATGGTGAGTCCTCTGAGGGGAAGTGACCACGTAACCATAGTTTACGACATTGTGTGTTATACGTAGTATCCAGAAGAAAAGTCACCCACAGAGACATACTGGCGGAAGCTCCGGAAGATGGCATTTGTTAGTTGTTGAACGACTGTTCCATTAACAGTGCTTGGATGGAGTTTACTAACAAAATCAATGCTTTAATTAAATCTGAATCTCCAGCAAACTCCTGCGTTCCGCAAGATAACAATCATTCATTCGGAGCAAACTCCGGAAACAATCGGCAGTAAGATACGCAGCGTGGCATGTAGATAGTGTGAAGCCTAGCCCTGACATCTGTATTAAGTAAGTTGTGTATCCTAATCGCTTTATCACGCTTGTGCGTGTGGACATATTAGTACACAAACAGTGTCTAGTGGAAACGTTTTGAAGTAACAAAAAGCTTCCGTACAAAAATCTGACAGTCTCCGGAATGTGAGACTTGGTGTTCCTCCACTAATAACCACAAATGGATTTGCTCAAACCGTCGTGTATGCAGCTAACGTACTACGTCTCTGTGTTCCCCAAAATGTGTCCACGAGTGTTTGTAACTTGTCAGCGTTAAGAGATGAGAATGTTAATTCACGACAGGTAGATGAGGACAGAAGCACAATTTCATCTAGATCATGTTGAAAATTTGAATACGTCAGCTTGGTTGGAGCTACGCATCTCAACACGATATCGTCAGCAAACTTAAGTCCAATAAAGGTAGACGTTATGGGGGAGCTTGTCAGTGCATGAAGAAGAGAGGGCAGGTATGAGGATGGCTCTCTGCAATCACTTCTACTAGAGAGCCAGGCAAATACCTTCACCCATTAATCTGGACCCATTGAGGGCGGTTTACCAAGTCGTCTTTAAACACGTCGCATAAACTTGTTGAACCCAAGTTGCATACGACAGTTTGAGCAATATTTATGTATCAACACTACCAGAATCATCCCTGTAGTCCAGAAACTGGAGGCAAACTGCCTCCGCTTTTCTCAACTTGTGTAGGTGCTACATAGTGCACAAGTTAGGACACAGTATGGGGTGGCTATGTTTTTAAGCGAACTGGTAAATATCGTCTGCCCCATGCTGAGGCTGAGGTAATACTCATGCTCCTTCACCGCAGTTAAGCTAAACCAAAATACTCTTGAACTAGGTGTTTTAAGCTGGATAAATTCCATTCCACTTTAAACAGTTGTTTCTGCCTACCCTAATAATCTTCTATTAACTTGCACAATTCGCTTACGCTAATTGCGCTTATTTTCGTCAATTTTATTGCGTCTGTAGCATTTTTGGATAACTTCTGGAGATTTTGTACTTATCGCGGATTCATTGCTAACCAACTTTATATGCTAATTTAGCGAAGATTTATGTCGGCATAGCCGTATGCTTCAAGAGATATAGGTTATTTTATAATATCATTTCAAGTGATTGGCTGTTGGTTAGTATTCCCGGTATGACTGCGTTTAATGTGTACGTTGACAAGGTGCCTACCTGTCTATTGCTCACTATCTGGTCGATGCCCCATGCTGAGACGGATTTGCATTCATGATGCTTCTTCACTGCAGTTGAGCTAAACATACGTACTCTTAAACTAGGTCTTTTTAAGCTGGATAAATTTCATGCCAATTTATTTGGTTTGTTCTGTCTACCCGAATAAACCTCCGTTAACTTGCACACGGTGCTTACACTAATTGTAGTCGTCTTCCCTAACGTTATTGCGTTTGTAGCATTTTTTGAAAAGGCTGTGGAAATTTGTACTTATCGCGGATTTGTTGGCATCCAAGTTGTTTCATATGGTCATTTATTGAGGAGTAATGTCACCGTACCTGTATGCATTATTGGATATATTTTATTTGATCTTCTCATTTCTAGTGATTGGCTGTTGCCTGATATTCCCGTTGTGGCTGCACTTGATGCGCATGTTGACAAGGTGCCTACATGTCTATCTATGATGTTCTGAATCGGAAAATAATTGAACTCCACCCAAACTAGTCACGACTCGGAATAAGAACACCAGAATTGGAATTCGAATTTCGCGGGTGTGTATTCTACATCAAAAAAGTGAAAAGAATAACAATAAACGATCACTGCGTATTGTTTGTACAATTATCACATCCTCCGCAGCTTGAATGCAACTCCAGGTTTCTGTAATTCAGCTGTGGTTTCTGTTGCAATCTGGCTGATCTTCTTGGAGACTGATTTTGCTTAGAATACTCATGAGGTTCTGAAACTGAATCGACATTAGTATTTTCAGTGCACACTGAATCGAATGACAACTGACCGGAATCCTTGTATCGTATGTGGTCAACATGCCATCTGTGTACAGAACAATCATCGAGATCCAAAATTCTAACCATGCGGTTTCCAATGTTGTTAACAATGATATCAGATGAGGGACGTAAATCATTGCCTCTGAAATAAGATACTTCAGCAGTCCCCAAGCCAAGCATGTTTGACCTCAATGGTCTGGATTTACAAAGTTTGGCAGGTGTATCTCCAGTAGAGGAATGCACGCAATTACGGTATTGAAGAAGGAAGTTATCAACACAACAATCAAGTTCATCAAAAGAAGTAGGAGCACAAGAGGTAATAGAACGGTTAAAGGTTGCAACAACGTTTTCCGCTAGGTGTGGCCCATCGTGGACTTTGTACTGGGACGAGAATTCCTGATTCACAAAGAGACATAAGTACCTTTCGAACAGGTTCTCTAAGTCCAAATGGAAGTACACGTCGTTTACAGAAAACTGGATCACCGGCTACTTCCAACTTAACAGGAGGAATTCTCATTCCACCAGAGGTAACCGAACAATCGTGTAATAAATCACGAATTTGGGTGTCAGTATCAGTATGTGACAGAAAATTGACACTTATTTTAAGTGCCTGCATAACTTTAAGACCGAGTATGGACGTTCCTTGACGAATGACAACAAATTTACACTCGACAGGTTTCAAATACTAATCTAGCACTGGTAAGGTACAACATCCCATCACCGGAATGGTATGACCAGTAATACCTTTAATAGTGATTAGTGTAGAATCAAGCTGAGCGTCAGGGTACAGATGATCGAGACTCGTTTTAGAAATAAGAGACTCTACGCTACCGGTGTCAACAATGAAACGATGTGACATACCATTTCCGAAACGTAGAGTGTTGTATAAATGGCCACTCGTATTCACAGCCAATGTCAGCGAATGAAAATCGTCGGGCAAGTTCTCTGTGGAATCATCAACTTGTTTCACAACATTACAACGTCTGAACTGGCGACAAACAAAACGGATATGTCCAACTTTCCCACAATGATGACATTTGAAATTCCGATGCGGGCAGGTATACCGTGAATGCAACTTTCCACTAGAGACGCATTGTCCAATCTTTCTATCAGCTTGACCACAGTTTAAACTGTCTGAATTTCTCGGTGCTTGAGATAGACTAATTCCGTGTGGTTTGAAAGAGTTGATTTGCCACGGTTTTCTCTTCTCGGCATGAACTCGGCTACTGGCTGAGCCAAACAATACTTGATGATCAACAGTCCTCTGGCTTCTTGTAATATCAGAAACATCCTGATAATGCAAACAGATGGATTTTACGTGATTGTAAGTCGGCGATGGAAGTGATAGGAGCTGACGATATAAATCGGGATTATTTATTCCAGCAATTAGGCGATCTCTGAGACATTCGTCAAGTTTGTCTCCAAATGCACAAGATGATGCTTTAGATTGAAGATTGGAGAATAAAATCACGAATAGACTGATTAGGTTGACGGATCAGCAAGTTGAATTTTACTCTTTCTGCAACCACGAAATTTTCCGGTAGTAAGTGAGATAAAAGGAGGTCCTGCAACTTGTCATATGATAATTTCGATGGCAGCTGTGGGTAAGCCAGATTTTTAGAAGCATATACGCCTCTCGTCCAATAACAGTTAAAAAGTGGGCAGATTTAAGATCTTCGCGAAGGTCATCTTTTGTGAGCCACCATAACTCGAATCTCTCCATGTATTCTTGTAACTCCCGGGGAGATGCATTTACGTTTAAGAATTCGATGGTTGTATTTATTTGGAAATAAACGCTGCCCGCGACGCCAATTATGATGTTCTGAATCGGAAAATAATTGAACTCCACCCAAACTAGTCACGACTCGGAATAAGAACACCAGAATTGGAATCCGAATTTTGCGGGTGTGTATTCTACATCAAAAATTGAAAAGGATAACAATAAACAATCACTGAGTATTGTTTGTACAATTATCACACTATCACTCACAACCTTGAACATACTGGCTCCAGGAAACAGTTGGTCGCTGCTAGAAGGGACGGGTGCACTCTCCTTGCTGTCGTGCTAGGCTCGAAGAGTGTTTCCATGCACTCAATGTGTAGCGGACCACGGTCTAGCCCCTGCCTTGTGTACAATTGATGTCCAAATACAGTGTGTTGGTGCTTGCCTGTGAAGGAGTGTGTACAGGCTCCGTTAATGAGACTTGGCTCACATCCACATGTCTCCCGGTCTTATTCCTTTGGGTTTACACTGGATATGGGGTGGGTGGTTGGAGTTGTGGGTGGTGTAGCACAAGCCACCCATGATCCCTCTGTAGGCTCAGAGGTCCTGTGGCTGGCCACAGTGACAGGCCAATCCGAAACCGGATGCCTCCAGCCAGTCATATATCGTCTGCTTTGGTGCGTGTAAAACGCTGAGAAGCAGTCATTTTCTCGAAGATTTACAGCCCCACCGATGTATATGCTATTAGAGGAGACAGTTGGAATACTTTATTTGTAATCTTTGTTATTCTAAGAAAGTTTCAAATGTTAAGTATGTTGCCCTTCATAATACATCCATGGAAAATCGCGCTCAGAGGGTCCGCAAGATAGTCTGCACAGTGCTTTAGGACAAGCGGTGACAATGCATCGGCGCCAGTAGGCTTATATAGCCACAATTTTTTGATTTCTCGAAAAAAATTAAACCTGTCAAAGATGACTACTTGATATGTGTTGGCGAAGTAGGGCAAAGAATTAGTACTCTGTTGAGAAGAACGAAAGTCAGTGTTGATCTTGTGCATCTTCACGTTATCAATGCGCTTTTGGGAACTTTGTCCAAATAGGTGTTTCGAAAGTCTCTATAGGCCGTGAAAATTGTGACAGTCCAGCACACTCTCAGTGTGTAGGCGCTTCAACCGCTTTATCTCAGATTGGATTGCCAAAGAGAGGCTTTTAACTTGCGCACTCATTTTGAATTCATATATTTGTTCTTTGTGTCTCCTAAATTGTTGCAATAGCCTCGAAGTAAATCTATTCATCCGTAGTGAATTAGAGATGGAATCAAAATTTAATGTATCCAATTAAATGGTTACATTCCTAAAGGAGATTTTTGGTTTGGAAAACCGTACAGCCCTTTAAGGCCAACGTCGTTCAGAGTTTTGCAATATTTTCAGCCGAGAAGCCTCTGTGTCTGTCGATTTTGGATAGCTTCTTTGTCGAAGAGGCAAACTTGGTCTTGCAGTACATGACTAGGCATACCTTCAGAATGCCGTGATCTAAGCCGCCGAAAGGAGCATTTTTTAGTGTAGAAAAGAACTGCGTTTATTTGCAAAGAAGAAATCTACCTGTGCATTTAATCTAGTTTCCAACTTCGCCATGTATGTTATACCAGGCGTGATGATGAATGCTGCGTCATCGTGGGTTTATACGCACGCAAGCGGTCGCAAAAAAACTGTTCTCCTGCGTTATTCGCCTCCAAATCTTTGGATTTATTCTCACAGAGACCTAGGTGCCATCATCCGAGTTGGCTCCGCGAGCTCCTCCTACCACTTTTCATCTATTGGATCTATCATTCACGGGTCACCAGCAAACTGTGCTCTTGCAACTTCGAAGTCAACCATATTTGAACCTTATCGAAGGTTTTATTTTTCCGCGCGTCGCATAAGAACTCTTGTGGTCTTATTTTAAAGATCCTTTTGAAAGTCATCCGATCAGCTTACTACCATTCCTTAAAGTCGCTCTACAAAGCGATAGTCGTCAATTTGATCCACTGTCATTAGACAGTATTTTCCAAGTCAACTTGCTTCGCCTCAGTCGTACGTCGCATCACTGCGTACCCTCTACCGTCTGGATCGATAGCACGCACCTTGCCCATCTAACCTAAAGAACGCGTGGCTCATCTGGCCGCGACACGCCTGCACCCGCTGACCTCAAACCAGCGCCGATCGCCACGCAACGGTGTGTCAGTATCTTTATCCTCTTTCTACCCCTTTTCTACTCCTACTGAGAACATGTCTCGTATGAAGAGCAAATGCGAATCATGTGCTAAAGTGGTAAAAAGTGGTCTGGTGTGTACCATGTGTTGGAAATCCTATCACACTACCTGTCTTGGGAAGGAGTCAACGAAACCAAACACCGCAGAAGCGTTTTGGTTCTGCCAAGTATGCAAGTCTATTCCATTCGTTAGCTGTCTATCTGTGCTATTGAAGAGGTGTGAAAGACTAACCGAAACGGTCGAGCGACTGGTGAGCGCCAAAGTTACTCTCATGGGAGGGAACGGGCCTGCACTTGTGAGTGAAAATAACACCCCGAACTCACTAGTCAGGCCGAAGAAGCGAGCCAGGCGTCCCAACCGAACCCCAACGACTCAGCCTCCAGCAGTATCAACTCCATGCTCTCTCCCTCCTATAAGTAAAAACAGTGCTTGCAGCGCGCCTGCCTCAACTTCTGTACTGTTGTGCTGCACCTGGTAGTCTGTTCGCTACATTCGAGACTGTAAGTTACAGTCAACCAGCAATAGTGAACAACCCGGCAACGTACGTATCGGTTGCCGCCAAGCAAACACCGGAAAGAGCATCGGTAACCTTTGTGCCCGGACTAGAGAAAACAAAACTGCCGCAGCACGGATGGCACACACCAATGCCGTTCACAAATTCAACCAAAACACCGGATACTGAGCCTCCAAATCCAAAACCAGTAGCCACTAGGCGCAACCATGGTGCCCTAAACATTGTACGCACAAATGTCCCCGAATCCAAATCCAATACAATTAAGGGTAAGTTGACGGACGATCGAAATCAGTGGGGTTCCATCTGTACGTCGATCGATGTCCATGCTAATCCTACGAAATTAAGAAGAATCTCGCGCTATCCAAACGCCTTGCACTAGGCGAACTCCGGTTACTTCGGGTAACACTAAACTCGGCGGACGAGACTGAGGCCATTCTGCTGTCTGCGGATCGTCTCCGCAACGACTCAAGTGGAGTGCGCATACTACCCGAAATCCCGTGGAAAGAACGTTCAGGGCATCGCGCTAACAAAGATAGATATAGAATAAATCAAGATAAGAAAACAGTGATTGCTCGCGGTGTTCCTGAGCTTACTGACTCCTCTTCCGACGATGCCCAGATGCATGACCGCGAGCAATGGAACTACATCCGGGAGGCTTTTTCTCTCGAAAATGTGGTGGTCACGTCGTTGTCAAGGATCCCCATATCACCAAACTATAAGGGGTGCGGTCCCAAGCTGTTAAAACTTGTATTACAGTCAAAACAAATGGCACAAACCCTACTAGCGAACTGGATTAAATTCAGTTGCAGATTGCCAACAGAAATTCGGCTGAAAGCAGCAGGAAAACCAAAACCTTCTAACGACAATTTAGTAGAGGCACAACTCTTAGGGAAAACGCCAACTGCAGGAACCGAATCGGGGACGCTTTCAAGAGTAGCCATACTATCCGGAGCGGCAGAGAAGCGCACGAGCAAACCCCGGGATTCGGGGCATCAGATACCTGCTTATATATCAAATACTTCTCGAGAGTATGCAACCCATCCAAAAAACGATTAGTCGCCGACCCTTTATTGGTCGGCGTAAACTCATTTGCTTCATCCATCCACTCTAACACACTTTTGATCTCCGAGAAGCTCTCATGCATGTACAAAAATGCCTAAGGTCTTCTCAGCAAATTAGCAGAGTTAAGACTTCGACACGCGTCTGCAGCTTGGGACCTCATCGCTGTCACCGAAACGTGGTTGCACTGCGAGATAACTGATGCTGAGATTGCACTAACGGGCATGTCTGTTGTCCGGAAGGATCGAACCAGCAAAGGTGGTGAGGTAGCCCTTTATTTTCGTAACAACATGCAATGCGAACGCATAAACGATTCGGAAACCGAGGTACCTGACGCCATTTGGTGTAATTTCCGGCTGAAAGGGTACGATCTTGGCCTATTGGTTGTTGTCTACCGCCCATCATCGTCTACTTTTGAGATGGACTGCAATTTGATGGCTGCGTTGAGGCAAGTGATAAAGATGAAGTACAGTCACATTCTAATCACCGGTGACTTCAACTTACATGCCCTCGAATCCTAGGTCACACCAGGAGAGCAATTCAAAGCAGAGTTGCAAGATCTAGTTTCCGACTACTCTCTTAATGGCCACGTCACTACGCCCACCAGATTCAGGGGAACTGATAGGCCATCCATTTTGGACCGAATATTCACCAATGAAGAACTGATGGTCGAGAGAGTGATAACAGATACCCCTTTGGGCCGCAGTGATCATGCGACGCTATTGTTTCATTACATGTGCTACGCGGATTATCCAATAGAGTATACCGAGGAATATCGTGTCGTAACCAACTACGAAGACCTGTCTGACCTAATTGATGCAACAGGCTGGTTGTTCTTAGCTGAATTAACCCCTGAGGTGTCCTGCGGTGAATTCGTCAACATATTTACCAAACTCGTGGCAAGGACATCTGAAGGCAAATTCTACCGACCTAAAAGGATGAAGCCTTTCGTAAGGAGCAGGACAAGTAAGTGCATGGCATTAAGGGAATTGGCATGGCACACCTATATAGCCTCCCCGAACGACCATAACTGGGATGTCTACACAATACAAAATCCACTGTGTCAAACTCGTCCGGGAGGATGAACTTAATAACCAACAAGGTCTAGTGGAAAAATTTTTGCTCCAATCCCAGACTGCTATACAGACACGTAAACAATTTGCGCCGTGTTAAGCGCGGTATTCCTGCTCTACACACAGCACGCGGGTTAGCCCAAACCGCACAAGAGGCGGCCAACGTCCTTGGACAACAATTTGGCCGTACCTTCCAAAGCGCGCAATCACCATTCATCCTGCCTAAGCAGATAACGCCGCCATCAGGGCTTAATCACATATCGTTCACCGCCGCAGCTGTACTGAATAGGCTGATGTCTCTGCGCGAGTTCAGCTCCCCGGGTGCGGACGGCATTCGACCGAAGGCTTTAAAAGTTGCTGCTATGAGTTTGGCAGGACCATTAGCAATTTTATTTCAATGACGTCTGAACGAGATGCACCTCCCTACTATGTGGAAGCATGGAATCATCACGCCTATCTACAAAAGTGGTAGCCGTGCTGAACCAGCAAACTGTCGCCCGATAACACTACTGCCTGTGATCTCCAAGGTTATGGAGTCCATTATAGCTGAAGCTTTGATGGAGTACCTGGAGAACAGCAAAATTCCCATTCCGCAACAGCATGGATTTCGCCGAAATCACTCCTGTACAATTAATCTCTTGATTGCTCGTGCAAGCTGGACGGAATCTGTGGACGCTGGTGTAGGAGTTGACGCGGCCTACTTGGATTTCTCAAAGGCATTCGACCGTATAGACCATCGCATTCTTCTCCACAAACTCCAGAAATATGACATCGGTGATCCTGTTCTGGGCTGGATAGGAGACTTTCTCGTTCAACGTCCCCTGAATATGAGGGTTCGAAACAACCTATCAGAATCCATCGAAATTCAATGCGGCGTACGTCAGGGCTCGGTACTTGGACCCCGCCTGTTCCTGGTCTCTATAAATGATCTCGCGAGTGTGCTATCTTCTAACTGTTTGCTATTTGCTGATGACCTAAAGGTATGGCGCACTATAGCTGCAGTGGAGGATCACACATCCTTACAGGAGGACCTGGACAAAGCGTACACATGGTCCATCGAGAACACGCTGCATTTCAACGTCACCAAGTGTAAAGTTCTCAGTATACGGCACAAGAGTATGCACAAGTACCGCCTAGGACCACAAATTCTACAGCGGGCTTCTCACCAGTGCGATCTCGGTGTGATAGTTCAAGACGACCTCGGTTGTTTGAGGCAGACTGAAAAGGCAGCTAAGAAAGCGAACCAGTACTTCGGCCTTCGTCGTAGAGCCTTCGGAAGTTTGACCCTTCAGTCTTCCCAAAAATGCTTAGTGCGTACTTGAGGCCGCACGCGGAGTACGCTATTCAAGCGTGGCAACCCTGGCTCAAGCACCATCTCACCGCGCTCCATACTGCACAATGTAGGGCAACGAAAAGTGTCAGAGGTTTGACCAGCCTCCCCTACCCACTCAGGCTGAAGACCCTCAAAATATACGGTGGAAGTTATCGGCGTCTAAGGGGCGATCTCATAATGGTGTACCTGATCCTGAGAGACACCAACCACCCATGCCATTCCCTTCTAATACTCAGTCAAAACACCTCGCTAAGAGGTCACCAGTTTAAGTTAGGCACGCAGTACAGCCGCCTGGAATGTCGGCGAAACTATTTCTCCCTTCGAGTGTCACAGACTTGGAACGCCCTTCCGGAACATGTAATTAATGCACCCACCCTATCCGTTTTTAAATAACGCCTTGACGATACCCTATCACATTTACACTACGTGCTATAGCCCATGGCCACCAGATGCTGGCACTAATGCACAACAGACAGGGGATAGTGCCATAATCCTACTCTAGAATGAGTCATTCCAAACTCCTTACACGAAATTTGATAAACGCTACTACTACATAAACTGGATTACTGTATCCTGTCCACCCAAGATTGTTGCACACGAGTAAGCGTTGTCCTTGCTACCTTTTTCATTTTGCTCGCCTATGATGTGAACAATAACCACTCCCCAGTTGCTTTGTGTGAGTACATTCTCATTTTTTATTATGCTCGCCTATGATGTGAACAATAACCACTCCCCTGTTGCTTTGTGTGAGTACATTCTCATTTCAAACTCCTTCTATACGACAGTGCAGTTACATCTGTAAGCGCCCGAACTGAAGATTCCATTATTCCTTCGCTATCTTTTTTCTCACGCTATACACCCTACGGGACATGTCAAGCACCTGCATTTTTACCTGTTATAAATCACTGTTCATTGTTCATTGTCACTCTCGTTGTAATCACCAACAATGATACAGAGGAATCTCTCAATTTTGGGCAGTAACGCTGGGGGAAAATAATCGGCAGTTCTTCAAATCAGACGGTGGTGTGTCAGGAGTTATATACACCTTCGGCTACAAAACGAAAACCGCTCAAAAACATTCGTTTACACACAGTTAAATCGCAGCTAACCTTTGAGGCTGAGTATTTATAAACATAAGGTCATCGATATAAACCAGAGTGCGTGGATTAAAACTAATGACGTCTCTACAGTGGTGATTTCCCAGGTCTATCTCTGTTTATGTTGCAGTAGTCAGTTTGACTAACCTCTTTCACAATGTCAGGATGGAGCCAAATATCTTGAAGCATCCTGACACCTGCATATGTAAATTCCCTACGTACCATAGTGCAGTAAAGCCAGCGACTTTACCGAGGAGAGAGTGCATGTTGTTGGTGATAATCAGCAGGATTTGTTCTCTTTTTACAAGACAGTGTCTGAAGCCAACTTGACAACCTGCGGGATGTTTTCGTATTTTATCAAAATGTATTTGCAACTTCGTATGGTGGTGTTTCTGTACTTTCTACCAACTGCTGCTTAAGTTGGGTTTCGTGCAGCACTTCGAAACGATTTCCTAAATTCCACAGAGTAGGATATATTTGATGAGCTTAGAATGATACAAGTAAAAGAAATGAAGAGAACCGCCAACAATATAGATGTACCCTCAGGAAATAGCGTAACAAACAGTACTCCAAGGAGAAGGAACCGCAACAGCCGATTTGATGCCCCGTCATTAAGGCATCTGAATCAATCGCACCGGTGACAAGGTTAATGAAATCAAGCTAGATGGTTGCACAGGATCCAGCGCTTCGAAAAACATGTTGTGACCTTTTAATATGTTGTTCTGCATAACGAATGTTCATGAAAGCCTGCTTAACCGGGTTTTCATCACGCGTGAGATAATAGATGTGTGGATTATGGGTCGGAGGCCGAGGTCCTAAACGTGTAGCGATTGTTAATAATTTGTTTATTTTTTATTTTCAAGCTTGTCTATTTCGTTGCATTTGTTGTTTAACTTAATTTTAATTAACTAAAACTATTGGATTCTAGCTCATCATCCGTGAATCTCCCTTAGTTGCAACTGGGTTGTTTTGATTGCGCGCATCGCTGCCTGCTCGATTCACAGTCGGAATCTACGTACACGTGCGCTTCGGCGTACCTCGCGATGTACAGTCGACCGACGCTGAGGCGCATCAGAGTAATTTATATGTGAGGCAAATCTGACTGTGTATTTTCCTTTACTGGTTCCTCCATAAACGCGATCACATCCGTCTGTCGTTTTCGTGCCGCTGCCCGGATTCTCTCACACCTGCAATGTGTAAGGATGGTGCTGAGGCCCAGTGCAAAGCATTGCCCTCCCTATTCGAACGTATCTGGAAGGAAAAGAGTGTCCCGGCTGATTGGAGCGTATTGATTATAGTGACAATATATAAGAAAAGCTGTCGCACAGACCGTTCTAACCACAGGAATACTAGCCTAAAGCCAGTTGTGGCAAAATTACTGACCTTGGTTCTCGTTCTTCGCCTCACTATGAAACGGGAATCCCAGATTAGGGAAGAGCAGGTCGGTTTCCTTCCAGGACGTGGCTGTATAGACTATATATTCATTCTGTGGCAGGTGCTGAAACAGCGCCACGCGTACCGCAGACCGACAATAGCTCTGTTCCTCGAATTCAAGAGTGCGTTCGATTCAGTCGACGGATGCATTCTGTTCGAACTAACTTCGCGGAAAGGTGTTCCCGCGAAATATGTGAACATCCTACGCACTCTATACTCGAACACTACAGGCCATGTCAGTGTCTAGAGTGGCCCATCGGATAGCTTTCCGACCACAAGTGGCGTTCGTTAGGGTTGTCTGATTTCCCCACTTTTGTTTAATTTTGTTGTGGATTCTGTCATGGAGTGTGCTCTTGCGGAATCTCAAGATGTAAGCGCTGAAGTGCCGTCGGGTGAAAGATTAGTTGATCTTGATTACGCGGACGATATCGTCTTGCTTTTTGACGATGTCGGTGCGTCCCAATCAACCCTGAATGGCCTGTATAGAGTGATCCCATTATTTGGTATGCATTTCGCACCTTTAAAGTGCAGTGTGTTGCTGCAGGACCACCAGCCACTTTATGAACGCTTGACCCTTGCTAACGAGGAACTTGAGGTGGTTGATCATTTCACTTATCTTGGCAGCTGCATCAGCAACGACAGCGCATAGAAACTGACGGTAGCTTACGCAGTACGAAGGTCAGAGCTGCGTTCTTGAACCTTCGGTATGTTTGGCTACAGAAGTGAGTTTCCCTCCGTATGGAAGGCGGATTTTACAAGGTCATTGTGAGGGTCGTTCTGCTCTGTGGGTGTGAGATTTGGCACCTTTGGTCTGAAGATCTGAGGTGCCATCAAGTCTTTGATCACCGTTGTCTGCGAAGCATTGCTGGTGTTAGATGGCACCAGCTTGCCCCGCCAAGGTGATAAGCGTATGGGAGTGAAGGCAGTAATAATCATTCTATCGCCCTAAAACCACAGATAACACAGAATAACTTGCTTTGGCTTGGGCACGTGCTACGCATGCCTGGTCACCGCTTACCTAGGAGGTCCTTGTTTAGTCTACCAGGTGTAGGGTGGCACAAGGACCGAAGTGGACAGAAGTTGACTTGGCAGCGGGAAATGAAGTCACTACCGAACTGCGTCTCGTTGGTCCGTCTCGCTGTCTGGGCTGGAGCCCACTTGATATGCGTTGTGCTTGGCTCAAAACGTTACAGAACATTGCTTGCAACCGACACCAGTGGCGCAAATGCTGCCGTCTCCTAATCGGATTGCCTGTTTACATTGTGCTTGGTGCTTCGTCATCTGCGGAGTAATGAGTGATTATGACGCTGGGCAGTGAAAGCCGCAAGGAAGATGTCTCGCCGATGCTGCCTTATCTTTGCATGCTAGCCAACTGTTTTTTGATTGTATGTTGTCCACACAAGTTGTAGGCGGCTTGACCCAGAATTTTTGCTTGGAGCATTAAGGTTTTCAGGTAGGTCCCCCTTCTCTCCCACTTATTATGCTTTATTTCATAGGTCATCATGTTTGTATGTCAGCGAAGCATCAATTCAAATGCCTGATGTTCTGTGGTGTTGTTGTTATTGTTATTGTTATTTTGGATCAGTAGTATTTGCTTTCCTGTATAGAACCAACTTCGTTGCACAGTATGATGACAGAGTGCATCCTAACCGAAGTATGTTGGCGCTTCTCCATGGGGAGTGTGAAACGCGTGAGAGAAATGTCGGAAGACCATCGCCAATGTTCTTAATTAAAATTCTTGGAATTCCGTCAGCACCAGGGCTCATGAACGTTTTAGTGGTTGAGTTAGCAGAACGGATACCTTTTAGGTCAAGTTTCACCGTACAGAGCGAGTTGTTGGTGGACACGTTTAACTCATTAAGGACTGGGAACATTTGTACACAATGGGACTTTGATGTGGCAGTTAGATGCATCCTACATAATGCGATTGTCCTCAATTATGTCCTCGGAAGCAACACGTATGGAACGGGTCTTTGCACTACAGTGATGGGTGCGAGAACACACCATCCAGTTGTATTGCTTCGTTTTGTTCGCACTAGTCATTGTCGCTCTTTCAAGGGTAGACTTATCAATATAAATCTGGTTAATAGCTGGCTCGCAATCTCGATGGCTTTCAGCACATTGCAAAGTTGAAAATGTTGTAAGAGCGTCTTACTTGGCGCACTCCAACATGCATCTTCTTTGGCCTCATACATTATGGATGAGATTTTCTTCAAACGAGAAAATGATACCATGAGATCCGGAGAGTAGTGGAGTAGATTGTAAAACATTGTAGCAGATCTCTCCAGGGAGCCGGACAAAAAGAACTCATCCCATTTCATTAACCTGTCAAAGATGTACTAGATTAAGGGGTTAAACGGGAGGTGGGTCTCCATGGTATCTGTTCTAGAAGGACAGATAGACTAGCTTTTTAACTACATTGAGCTGTATAGGACTCTGTGGTAGCTCCCCGGGAATTCTTGACCTAAAGATACCTTTAATTTGAGTATACATAGGGTAAACATTAAGTCTAATAAATGATTGGACCTGGTTGGCGCTGCAACATGTTGCGGTGATCCTTCCAAATTGATGCAGGCTAACGGGCCTCTATACATGTTTAGGGCAGTAACCGGGAGCCAGTGCAAATCAAGCACATGAAAAGAACCGGCAACAAGCTTGCACGCACATGGATGGCTTTGATGCTTACTCGAAAGCAGCTATAAGGGCAAAACCACTCACTTGGGATGTGGCAGGAGCCATGTAAATACACTCAAGTAGTAATGTGGGTTATGTAATTTCGGCTATTATCCACGTAGTGTCCACTGTTTTGACGTTATCTAGGGTTTCGGTTCGCAAAGGTTTGACCAGCTGCGGCCGTCGCTATTACTGGCTGGCTTGCTCGGTTCCATTCTGCGGCGTGCTAGATGCTTTAGGATGAAAGCATCTATGGCGATAAATTCTTGGACGCCTTACCAAAACCGTAGTAGCAGCAACAATAGTGACGCATCGCGTTCCGTAAGAAAGTGCATTTAACTCGCGAAGCTGGTCTGAGATTTTGACTGCGAGAGCGACGCTTGCGTAAAATTTGGAGCTCATTTGTTGGCAGCCTGTTAGATTATGACTCGAGAGATTCATTACCCAGGGGGCGAGTCGTAGGCGAATCGGCAGCGTGACAGACTGGAATTTTGTAAAATCATTCCTGGAGATTGTCTATTGTTTCTGCCAGTTTATCCAAGGATAATATTTTACTGGGGCCCGTCCACAGCAGTCATCGTAGATAGCTCGCTCTCTCTCTGCCTGGAGCAGACCGGAGAAGATTAATGGTATACTACCTGTAACCGATTGGCTAGCCAATGGGAGTAAGCTAATGGCATGGTTTTACCTTGAAGCAGACCAATCAGAATGACCTGCCTTGAAGCCCTCCAGTAAGCATACCACTTGATCAGCCAACAAGCGAGTTTTTGCGCATCTAGTAGTTGCTATCGTCAGGATGTTTCAATTGGGTCTTTCATGAACTATTTCTTTTGATCCCATATTTAGGCTGTACATTCTCTCTCCTGAGTGCTCCATACAAGTTCCGCCAGTGGTTTTTGTCTTCTGATTTGGAAAGTGGCTGTACCGTGACCAGTGTGGCTGCATCGGTTATCCGTATTTTCAGCGGAAACACAACATACTTCATTGGGGGACACGGCAAGGGTTACTGTGGTGTTTGTGAAGAGGCATTTTGTTCTAAGCTGAAGTAAGACACCGTCGTCTACCTTGGTTGGACTGACAATGGAGCTCATGTAGCAAAGGATCTGTGAAAGTGAGCGGTCACTTAACTCAACGGTGACACGAAGTTACTGAAGTCAGGCTTCAGCGGGAGGCTGATGTGCGCTTTAGGCTAGAACTTTGAAGCTTGCGTAAAGTACATCAGTAGGAATAGGGTGCAGCAAATCCGCGACGTCAGTGGCGAAAATATGGGCATCTGTACAGCAACATAAGAAAACAGTGTGGACGACAAGCTAATATGGCGACAAGGAAAAAGTCCCTCCAATTGTAAAAACACAACACGAGGACTAGTCGTATCAAAACTAAACACAGCAAAGCCAACAAATTTTCCCAATGTCGCCTCAAAGAAAATGTGTTCAAAAGCCATGGCAAAAAACCGGACATCGGATTTTTAAAGAAAGCTGTTAAAGAAAACCAAAAGTAAATGCATAACGGGGTCAGCAATTATGTAGTGGAAAAGGACTAGACAAAAATGCTAACGCTACCCCCACTATTCACGACAGGCGGTAGAGTACAAAGCGCCGAAGAAGCAGCTAATGCTCTGCGGCTGCAATACGCCCCAATTTTTGAACTCGCAACATCTACCTGTCCCATAATATCAAGCACATTACCGACATCTTTGTTTACAAATGTTATTTTCAACCCATCAATTGTGCTAAGGAAGTTACTCTCACTGCGTGAGCACAGTTCTCCAGGAGCTGACAACATCCGCCCGAAGGCACTGAAGGTTGTGGCCACCAAGTTAGCTGAACCACTGTCACAGTTCTTTCAAAGGTGCTTTGATGAAAAACAAGTCTTCACAATGCGGAAGTGTGCCATTATAACCCCTATTTTTAAAGGCGGTAGCCGTTCCGATCCTGCAAACTATTGTCCAGTGAGTCTCTTCCCTGTGCTCGCGAAGGTGTTGGAAGCAGTGGTCGCTGAGGCTTTAATGGACTACCTGGAAAAATGCAACAAATTGGTACCGGAACAGTATGGCTTCCGTCAATGCACCACCAACCTACTTATTGCATGAGGTAGTTGGACGGAAGTGGCCGATGATGGGGTCGGAGCCGATGTCATCTATCTGGACTTCTCCAAAGCTTGCGACCGCCTTGATCACCGCATCCTACTTCAAAGACTACAAAGTTACGAAATCGGTGATCCTGTACTTGGTTGGATTGGCAACTTCCTTTACCAACGAAAGCTTCAAGTACGTGTTAGGGGATCACTTTCTAACCCAATTGCGGTGGAATGTGGTATCCCACAAGGCTCAGTGCTGGGACCGCGTTTATTCCTGGTGTTTATCAACGACCTGGCATCGGTTATCTCCTCAAAGTTCCTGCTTTTCGCCGGTGACGTCAACATATGGCGGACGATTAGTAACAAGCCAGATCAGGATCTGCTCCAATATGACTTAGATTGCATGTACGAATGGTCAAAGAGGAACAAGCTTCAACTGAAAATCGCTAAGTGCAAAGTGATGCATCTGCGTCACCAGCTGGTGAGCGCTTACAAGACTGGAGACCACACCTTGGAGAAGGTCTCTCAGGAGCGTGACCTGGGTGTATTGATACAGGAAGATCTCGGGTGTTCAAAACAAGCAGCGAAGGCGACGAGAACCGGAAATCAACACTTCGGCCTGCTTCGCAGAGCCTTCGGTCGGTTTGAACCATCAATATTTCCCCAAATGCTTAACGCCTACGTGCGACCTCACATAGAATATGCTATTCAGGCGTGGCAGCCGTGGCAGGAACAGGATCTCGTTGCTCTCGAGACTCCTCAGCGACGGGCAAGCAAGAACGTCAGGGGCCTATTTCATCTGCCATATCAGCTTAGACTGAAATCTCTAAGAAGGTACAGCGGTCGATATTGGTTTTTGCTGGGGGATCCCATAATGGTTTACCAAATTCTGAAGAACCCAAACCACATTTGCTGTCCGCTGCTGGAATTGAACCACAACACTAAACTAAGAGGTCACCCTCTGAAACTGACAATTCATTATAGCCGGCTTGAATGCCGTAGAAATTTCTTTTCTCTCCGTGTGTGTGAGCCTTGGAACGCCCTCCCTAATTATGTCGTCTCTGCTCCCAATCTGGCGATATTTAAAAAACGTGTTGACGATGCATTTTCTCACTTACATTTCATTTTATGACTTGTTAGCCAGGGGCTACAAAACACAATCAAACGGTGTCTTGCCAAATGCCTAACCTATGGATTGATGGATTTATAGGTTTAATACGCGAATATCTCCGCTATTCCACATAAGTCGATGGTGTGTCCACCACAACGCCTTTCACTTTATTATGCAATTGATTTTCGCAATAATTTCCATCCCACGGGACTTGTTAAGTGATGCTTTTTACCCGCAATAAACCATTGTTCCATTGAATCGAGCCTTGTTTTTCGTATATCAACTTCATCCACACAGGCGACTTCCATCCATAACTTTAAATTACCTGCGGAAGGCAAACAATCTGCCCGTACTACAAAATCCAGTCCAGGACTAAAGACTTGGAAAGGTTCAGTGTCAAGAACAGAGTCTTGCAGAACACTGCTGGTCATATTTACAAGGAAAGAAAGTGGCTCGTTTCCTTGCACAAACAAAGCGCGGTCATGCAGGAAATCAGTGAGCCAGGAGAGGATTTTTCTTGAAACACCAATCCTACGAAGTTTGCTAAGCCAAATTTCGTGTTGAACATTGTTAGAAGCTTTACTGAAATCCACAAATACGATATCCAGCCACTTACCAGCGTCCACTTTTCTCGAGCTACCAGAAGATTGGTGATACATGAACGCAAACGATGGAACGCATGTTGAGCAGCTGAAATGATCTTGAGGTTCTGGAAATGAAGGTTGAGAGCTCACTTAAGAATCCTCTCCATAACCTTGCAGAAAACAGACGTTAGACAGATGGGCCGATAATTTGTAGGATCTTGTCGATTTCCTCCTTTGTATATGGGATTGACTTGCCCATTTCCAGGCAAGCGGAAGACGCCCGGCCTCAAGTGAGCGCCGAAATACGTGACAGATAGGAACATCAATATATTCGGCCACAATCTTGAGGAAAAGGAGATGTAACCCATCAGGTCCCTGGGGAAATGTTTGCATCCAGCTCGCACAAAATTTTGGATACTATACTAACATTGATGATCACTGAGAACAGAGAGCAAGTAGGAATAAGCTTGAACTGACGGCACCTCTGTTGAATAGACCGATGAAAAATGACAAGCTAAAAGACTAGCTTTATCAGCATCGTCGTGGAGCACGGTGTTAAGCGTGTGGGCGTGCAAGGATGGTATTCCACTTCCGGCTCTGGTGCTAGTTTTCAAGTAGGATAAAAGCAGCTTCCGTATGGACTTGGAATGTGCAGCCAGATAACCTTCGTATTGCTACCGTTTCGTACGTTTATCCCATGTAGATAGGTTCCGAAGTAATTTATAATTTCTAAATCAGTTTCCACTCTCGAAAGTCTATAACGATTCCAAAGTTTGTGCCTTTGGTTCATGAGCGATCGTAATTCTCGGTCATTCCAGGGGGAGATCTAGTAAAGGGTTTTACTTTGGATATGAGAAGAACATCAATAAGGGACAACATTTTCGAGTAAACAAGACTCCAAGCATTATTGACGTCTAAGTGACGGGGAAGACTCAAATCCTGCTCGCTAGCTGCCATCTTCAAGCGGTTTGGATCAGCACGCCAGAAATACAGACGATAGACACAGTGATTGTGAAAGCTCAACCGTTTGGTCCAGTGAAAGGAAAGTAGGCAGCGATCACTCCTGCAGATTGGTGATAAAACATTCAAAGCAGAAACAGCTGATTGTGCAGGCCAAAGCATAAGATGGACTATGTGCGGTGTCTGACCATGAATACTGCGAGTAGGTGTCGCGACACGTTGAATGCAATTGCCTCCGAGCATAGCTTCCAGAAACGTAGAATCGAAGGAAGCAGGTGCAGCATCACAGTGAAGAAGATCCCAATCAATACTAGGGGCATTATAGTCCCCATTAATAAACACTTCTTATTTCCACCATGCTTCTTTAGAGAGTCCAGTAAACGATCACCAGAACTCCAGGGAGCTCTGTAGAAGACACGGAGAAGAAGCGAACTACATCCATCTTGAATACGATACCAAAGCACTTCGGAGCAGTCATCACTTCCCGAGAAAACATCAAGTACATGGACCTTCAGATTCTCCTTCCAGCAATGAGACTGGACCTTACCGTGGTGCGATGGTTTGTGGGCCTCAGTGATCCATTGAGCTATACTGGATGGTGCATTTTTGCACCTTCAGAACCACTCATACCAGATTGGTCAATGGTTAGAGGCCAGACAAACTCAGTCTCCTGGTCCTCCAGGTTGGGGGTTTGAATGAGGGTGGCTCTTTATTCCTTAAAACGGACTCCTTGTAGCCCAATGCCAAACCCGCTGCCATGCGATCAGGTTTTTGAACCAAAGGCTTTGGTTGAGAACCCTAATCGTTCTCCTGTCTAGGCCAGGTCAACCTGACAGTATTCTGCCCACGCAATACAATGAACCCTTCCCCAAACAAATTTCTGATGCTCTGGCCACCGTAGAGGATAATCAACGATGCCCTATCTGCTGCATCGAGCAGGGTGGATAGGGGTTTGGATGCTACTGCTCAAGCCTTCCCATCTTCCTATTCCCCTTCTTGCGCTTTTTCACCCTTATCGTCCCGTTCCAGCTTTACTTTTATCCACCCTGTTTTCAACCCCCCAATTCTCGGCCCTCCCCCACCTTGCTTCAATAGTCGCTTGTCTTTTAGTTTCAACTCAAAGGTGAACGCAGAGCGTCATTCCTGCACTGTCAACAGGCCCATGTCCAAGCAAGCGGCCCATTCCAGTTTATCGGCTTCCATTTGGGGCCCTCGATCCTCCTTCAGATTGGCATGCCTCAACGTTCGCACATTGCTTCAGATCGGTCAACAGGCAGCACTTGCCCGAACATTGGAGACCCTCTAGATCGATATCTGCTGCTTATCGGAGACCCGCCTGCAAGACTCGAGCACTGTACTCACTCTGCGATCCCCTTCAGGTGACACTAACACCACTTTCACATTACGCCTATCCGGTGACGATGCAGCTTCGAGCACCGGCCAAACCGGTGTTGGTATTGCTCTGAGTCCTCGGGCTGAAGCCACGCTGGTTGGATGGATTCCAATCAGTAGCCGGATGTGGGCGGTCCGATTGGCTAGCTCGTTCAAAGCTTCGAAGTGACGTAGGACTAACAGGTGTCTATTCGTTATCGCTGCCTATGCACTGACAAACTGTAGCGATGACTCGGTAAAAGACGACTTCTATCGCTAACTGAACGAACTCCTTCGCCACAGAAGAAGCTCGGACACTGTAGTGCTGGCTGGGGATCTGAACGCTCAAGTTGGAAAATTATCCACTGATGAGCTGCATCTGGGCGGCCAACATGGTGTAGGCTCCCGTAATGATAACGGTGAGCGGTTACTTCATTTGTGTGAAGATGCCAGCTTATTTCTTGCGAGCACTAACTTCCGACACAGCACCCGTCGGAGGGTGACTTGGTGCCCAACAGCCTCGAACCAGCTATGGACGCAAATCGATCACATTGCTATCAGTTACCGCTGGAGAAGCTGCGTCCATAACTGTTGCTCGATTTGGAGCACTGGTGTTGACACCGATCATGAACTTGTATGTGCTGACCTGCGGATGCGCTTTGGCGGACGCCAGCGACGACGTTGTGGGCGCATTGACACCGACAGATTGGTGAAGCCAGCTGTTCTGAACGCCTATCAAATTACGCTGTCATCCTAGTTGGATAAAAGCTCACTGGATGCAATTGAAGCTCACTGGTCTCATATGCAACAGGCCTTACTAGCAGCAGGAAAATCCGCATGTGGTATGTCTAATCGCCAACATGAACATTGGGTCTCTTCACAATCTTTGGAACTTATAGATGCTCGCTGGCATATTCCAGCTGGAAGCGAACACAAGGAAACTCGCAAAGGACTCCGGGCAAAACTCCGTGCTAGCCTGAAGAGAGACGTCGAATCCTGGTGGTCTTGTCGTGCAACGGAGATAGAAATGGCCGCTGTCCTTGGTAACCATCGTGAGTTATTCCGTCTTATACAGGAAAGGGGCAGCAGGAGACCTAGTGTTAGTGAAACTATACGTGACGAGAGTGGACAGCCTATCCACAACTTGGCAAAACGCTTAGAGCGTTGGGCTGAGCACTTTGAAAGGCAATTTAATCGGTCGGAATTGTTAGATATTTCGCCGACCAGTGATCGCCCTGCTCCGTGGGCTGTTCCTTTGGATCCACCCTCTCGCTCAGAAGTCGAACATGAGATCAAACAGTTGAAGTTAAATAAAGCCGCGGGACCTGATGACCTTCCTCCAGCCCTCTTCAAATTGGGGGGACCTTCTCTTGTAGATGATTTACACGAGTTACTAGTGAAACTGTGGGAGCAGGAAACTGTCCCAACCGATCGGAGCCGCTCCATCATAGTCCCAATTTTCAAGGGAGACTCACAATCGGGACGCGGCAGCCATAGAGGAATCAGTCTGATCTCCATCGCCTCCAAATCGCTTGCCTCTGTCATTCTTCGCAGACTGACTGGCACATGTGAAAGCCAGATTCGTGAAGAGCAAGCTGGATTTCGTCGAGGTCGTGGCTGCATTGACCACATCTTCACTTTGCGTCAGTTGTTGGAGCACCGTCACACATTTTGGCGGCCCACCGTTGTCGTGTTCCTCGATATCAAAGGTGCATTCGATTCGGTGGATAGACATGCACTTTGGGACTGTCTACTCAGGAAAGGTGTACCTGAGAAATATGTGAATATTATCCGAGCATTATATGCGCGTAGCTCGGGCAGAGTGAGGGCTTACGGCAAGTTGTCGTCGCCCTTTAATATCTCCAGCGGCGTGAGACAAGGATGCCCGCTGTCACCTTTCCTCTTCAACTTCGCTGTTGACGAAGTCATGGAAATCGCGTTCACAGGACAAGACTTAGAAGGTGTGGAGCTACTCCCAGGAGAACGACTTCTTGACTTAGAGTATGCTGACGATATTGCCTTGATCTGTGACAGCTCACAAACGTGCCAAGTGGCACTGGACAGATTAGCACTAGCTGTCCGTCACTTCGGGCTTTGCTTCGCACCCTCGAAGTACAAAGCGTTCCTCCAAGATTGGTCTGGACCGCCTCCTACGCTGACCGTTGGTGGGGATCAGCTAGAAGTCGTTCAAAAATTCAACTACCTGGGAAGTTGTATCAGCGCCCGTGGGATTCAAGATTAAATCACGAACCGTATAGCAAAAGCTCGGGGCGCTTTGGCTAACATTCGCCACTTATGGCGGCGGCGCGACATTACTCTCACCCTGGAGGGGAGAGTGTACAATGCAGCAGTACGTACGACCCTATTGTACGGTTGTGAAACCTGGCCGCTTAAAGCAGCGGACCTGAAGAGGCTAGTTACCTTCGACCACCGGTGCGTTCGTAATTTAGCTCCCATTTGATGGGAACACCGCGTGAGCAACGAGCTTGTTCGACGCCTCTTTTATGGCACAGGAAAAAGTACTGAACCGCTCAGCACCGTTATTTCACGCATCAGGCTCCGATGGCTCGGCCACGTGTTACGCATGTCAGCCCACCGACTCCCGCGACGTGTGTTGTTTGCGCCGGGGGTGTGGATGGAAGAAGAGGTGGGGTGGCCAAGCGATGACTTGGTCCAGAGGAATGAAGACCCTCTTTTCTCAGCTGGCCTCGGTTGGAGCGTCTCGGCTCCCTGGTTGGGGTCCGAAAGACGATGAACACGTTTGGTTGGACACACTTGCTGATATGGCTAGGACCCGACCTCAGTGACGTTCGTGCTGTGAGTTTCTTTGTCGCACCCCATCCTTCTTAGCCTCCCCCTCCAAGCACGATCTCATTACTTAGCCTTATATAATTTTGTATAATAATTTCTTTTTTGGTGCACAGCAGCCGGCTGGTAGCTTACCGGAACGATACCCATCCGTTACCGGTAGCTCAGCCAGCTTTCACCAGTTGTTTTTTTCTTTTCCTCTCCTTTCTCTTTGTATTGCGGCAGAGTGGCTGAGGTGTTCCCCACCTCTAGCTAAAGTGTATGATGATGATGATGATGAAGATGATGAAGATGATGATGATGATGATGAGGATGATGATGATGATGATGAGGATGATGATGATGATGATGATGATGATGATGAGGATGATGATGATGATGATGATGATGATGATGGTGATGATGATGATGATGATGATGATGATGAGGATGAGGATGATGATGATGATGATGATGATGATGATGATGATGATGATGATGATGATGATGATGATGATGATGATGATGATGATGATGATGATGATGATGATGAAAGTATGAAGCAGCCCCCAACCTCAAACTAATGCGATCAGTTCTTGAGAGACTGTAACCAGGAATATGTACCTCTGGATCTAGGATTTTTGGGGACAACCATGTCTCCGTAAATGCCATAAGATCCGGGAGCAGTATTGACGCAAGATGCACAAGTTCATCTAGTTTGTTTCGTAGACTGCGCACGTTCGCAAAAAGTAGGTGCAATCCAGTTGTTGATCTTAATGTCCGCGAAGGTCAAGAACTGGCTTCCAGCGCGTTCTTTGCGTTTTCCGAACCACGCGAAAATCCTCAATACGCAAATCGGTTTGACCTTTCGCACGAAGAGTTCTCATTTCGTAGACTACAATCTTCATTTTAACGCGGTCCTCCGGGGATAGATCCCGTAACACGTGAAACTGCTCCCCTTGTGCCGCGAAGTCCGTCGAAGGATGCAACGGCATTCATGTTCACTTTGGCATTCAACCTTAAGGGGACGCATCTTGGAAGAATCTTCATGTTTTCTGCCAAGTCGAAAAGCAGAGACGATATTAATCCCCGGTTCCACCACATCGAAGAGTAGAGAGACCATCCGTTTTAGAAACAATTGATCATCCGAAATTCTCTCTGCTGCTGCCGTTTTATCCGACTCCGGGGAGTTCAGTATGATGAGACAACATTCCCGGTTAAGGAATTTGGCGGTCTCGGAGATCGGTGGTATAGAAGGCGGCTTGTCCTTGAGCAGTTTCTCCAAGTAGTCGATTCCATGAAGAACTGAGTTCAGCCTGTGCTTTGGAGGTGACGCTTTGTCTACTGTAGACTTGGCTATAGGCTTATACTTATGCACAAAAGGAATCCGGCTTGCAAGAACAGCCGCCGTGTTCTCCTTGACGACGGTCGCAAAGGTCTTGTGCGGGGGCTTACTGGGTTGGTCACTAGACATTCGTGACTCCGAAAGTGGAACAGGAATTTGTTCAAAAGCTGGCGTGATAAAATCAGAAGGGCACAAATAAGGGAAAGACAAAGGCGAATTTCGGGAAACAGTCGGTCGGGGATCGGAGTAATCACTGGCGGAGCGGGGAGTAAAGGCCGAGTAACCAGGCTGAACTCGGTAGATGTTGACTAAAGTAAGCCAACAGTCGCAAAAGATACCAACAAAGGATGCTGTATACACTTGAAGGCACTCAAAAAGTTTGGTGAGTTACCACAACAAGTGATATGCAACCAGCCGTCGCAGAAAGAACCTTGAACAGTCTTTGAACGGGTAGTGACACTTATAACACAATCTAGACCCTCGGACACCATGTTGACCGATAGACCAGCAGAAGATTCCGAGTATTTTGCGCACCTCACCATCCGTCTGAATCACAAGACAACGGACAAAATCAACCTTTATCGGAACGAAACCACTCGGCGCTTGATATCGGTGACCCTGAAGTTGCGACCAATCCTGATGCGCCTAACCGTCGGCGGACCATAGATCGCGAAGCAGGCCGAAGTGTACGTGCAGGCAGATTCCGATCGCGAATCGAGCAGGCGACGATGTACACAATCACAATAATCCTGTGACAACCAAGGAAGCGAAGTCTGTAACTTACTCACTCAAAATAAGCCGTTTAACAACACTGCAACGTGGCGAATGTGACCCGCCACGGAATACAATCACAGCCTATAACTTCACACTGGCAGGTGAACTAGAGTCACCATTCTGAATACGTTCGTTACACTGGAACTTCTACATCAGCATTTACTGTCGTCTCTCCTTTCTACGATTTCACGCACATACTGTCGTCTCTAATTTCTATGATATCCCTATTGATATTTTCGTTACGTACGCATGAACTCTGTATATTATCACACCTCTCACGATCTTACTCTTCAATTATCTTCTAATTGATCCTTCAGGATATTTAATCTATTATTAAACGAGGTATGACTACAAGGTATGGCAGACCGATTATGTCCTAAAAATGGGTCTCAATCTCAAGACAGCTCAAGTATTATTTCCAATATTGTACAGTTCCAATCATGAGCGTATGAAAAATCTTCTCCTGTCGCTGTTACAATTGCCGTAAAATGTCCGTAAAGTTGCACCTACCTGATCATACCTCCATGGGCTTGCCTCGCATAGTCCAGAATAAAAATTTAGCTATTTATTTATTCAGTTATGTCTGGTTTTTACAGTTATAAACCTTTGTCGTTGCCGTAGTCTTACTTCACAATGTCCTGTGTTTTCCTACGTCGCTGCCCATGTTCCCACCACATACAACAGATGTGGTAGATCTGGTCGACCCTGTTCCTACCGAATCCCCCTACGATATGCTTAAAGCTGCTGTTTTGAAACGTCTCACGGCTTCCGATGAGGCCAGACTTCATCAACTTCTTCCCGGACTTGAACTGCGTCATCGTTCAACTTCGTAGCTTTTCCGTTACATGCGCTCTTTGGCGGGTTCCTTTAAAGTTGGCGATAGCGTCTTACGCCAGTTGTGGCTCAAATGTCTTCCATCCAACACTACAGTGACTCTCGCTGTATCCGCCGACGATTTGCTGCGTGACAAACTAGCAGAAACGGCCGAGAAATTCATAAGGGCTTCTTTCAGTCCCCAGTCTTTCACGCTGTTAACACATTACCTAAAACTTTCATGTCAACAGATTCCATTGAATCGATTTGTCAGAGACTGTCCATACTCAACCTCGCCGTTAAGAGAGGAGGCCGCCCTCGCCGTCGAAGTGTTAGATCCACTACTAGAAGTAGAACTAGGCACGATAAGAATACTAAACCGCACATGTGCTATTAGCATCGAGGTTTTGCTGCTGCCACAAAAATTGTCCTTCTGGTTGCATGCACCCGCAAGTTCTCCCCAGGGCGCTACAGGAAAAAGTACCAGCCAGCCAGTAATGGTGATGACTTCGGCTGACCGGTCTTCTAGTCACCAGTTTTTGTCCATGATTCCACACCTAACCTTTCATTTTTGGTTAACCTGGAGCCCAGGTGAGCGTTCTGCCCCGTGGAATGGAAAACGCAACCTCCTTCCTACAGAACCTACTCGTCAGGAGGCTAATAACACAAAAAACTAGACGTACGGTCAGAAATTGTTGACTCTCGAGCTTGGCCTCCGAGGAACATTTTCTTTCGTTTTCCTGATCGCGGATGTTCAACCCCCGATCATCGGTGTGGATGTCTTCACCAAATGTCTTCGTATAGTCGACTTAGGTAAGGGGGAATTCGTGGTAGTATCACCTCTCTCACCACTACGGGCAGAGACACTTTGATCAGCTCGATCGGACTTCGCATGACTTTAACCACTAACACTGTGTTCAACGAGCTACTACAACAGTTACCCGCGTTGCAGCTGCTGTCCAATGATTGTCCCGCACCTAAATACGAAATCATGCACCCCATTCTTACTCGTGGACCACCGGTCAATCCTCGACCTCGCAGACTACCACCCGATAAACTTGGTAACGCCAAAGTCGCGTTTGAGCACATGCTCCTTCTTGGTATCATCCGGCCTTCTAATAGTCTATGGACTTCACCTTTGCATATGGTTCCCAAGAAGTCTTGTGAAGATTGGTGAACTTGTGGTGATTACCGCCAAGTAAATAATGCCACAGTCCCAGACAGGTATCCGGTACCACATATTCATGATGTTTCCATCGGTCTAAACGGTAAAGTAATCTCTGGGATTGAGCTAGTCCGAGTATATTACCGAATTCCTGCCGTCCCTGATGACATATTTAAGACTGCCCCAAACACACCATTCGAGTTTGTTCGTATGCCTTTTGGGTTACGAAAGGCCGACAAACCTTTCAACGATTCATCGACCAAGTGCTCTAAAGACTTGATTTTGTTTTTGCTTATATCCGGGACATTCTCGTGGCTAACTTTAACCACGAAGAACATTACTTCCAACTTCACCAAGCCTTTGAACGTTTCGATCAATACGGCATTACGATTAACGTGGACAAATGTGTCTTCGGCCAGTCCAATGTCGTTTTTCTCTGTCATCGAATCGATTGCAACAGCATTAGCCCACTCACGGAGAAAACAAAGACAGTCACATTGTATTCGATGCCTCCGTCTTAAAAAAGCCTGCGCCGTTTCCTTTGTATGGTGAATTATTACGGCCGCTTTATACCTGATTGTATAGCGCCTGGATCCTGCGCTATATATCCGGTATGAGACTAGGCGGCCAAGCAAGAGCAATGGGTAGAACACACAAAAGTTAAGCCGGGGAAAAGGTTTGTTGAGCGGGCACCAGGAGAGAGCTAGCTAGGAAAGATGCAGTTGGGCG
Source organism: Dicrocoelium dendriticum (assembly GCA_944474145.2). NCBI lineage: Eukaryota > Metazoa > Platyhelminthes > Trematoda > Plagiorchiida > Dicrocoeliidae > Dicrocoelium > Dicrocoelium dendriticum. The sequence continues at coordinate 28,164,255 of OX104059.1, read as the reverse complement.
TCGAATGCGTGGACGGAGCGCCGTTCGCAGTGGAGTAGCGCGCGCCAAATACGGATATCGTGTTTGCTTTTCAAATAAACTAGAACAAGGTTAAAACAGGCAAACCGCCTAATTCCCTAATACATAAGAGAGGTAAACATTAATATATATTTAAACAGTTTACACCGTCCTACGGGGGAATCACCAGGTCCCTACACAGCTCCGCTCCTAGAAAGGGTATGCGGGGGTGACCTTCGATCTACGTGAGGACTCTCCATCGCGGGGCGGTCTTACGCGAGACCAGGTAGTAAAACATGATGCAGCTGCTGGGGGAGAAGCAGGCGATCGGAGCCTACCGGCCTCCCACCAGTGTCCGCCCTAAACGTGCCAATACAAAATGAGGTAAAGTTCGTAAGCGTCAAATGTTTGCAAGTTCGTGTAGGTCAAATGTTCGCCTCAGGCTCCTCATCTTCTCCGCTTCGTACTTGGAAGATAAACGGAAAAAATAACAGTGACAGTGGTGGCGATGGCGAAATTGAGAGTGACACTTGCCGGATGAGGCAAGCGTAAAGCAAAACGCAACACATTTTATGTGTTTTCGAAATGTTCTGTTCTTTTTTGGGTTTCCGAAACGTTTTGCGTTATTTTGGGGTATTCCAAAACGTCGGTTTTTTGACCATTTCCAAAGCTTTTGCCGATATTTTGTGCTTTCATGCCTTGTTGGCCAAAAGTGAAAAGGCAAGCGAGAAAAGAGAAGTGGAAGGTATACTAATCCCTTAATCGCGCTGGCCAATGAACGCGTCTGCCCGGCCTAGTCGACTTGTGCGGTTCTTTGCCGTGCGCGGTAGTGCATGATCACATTGCAGCTGCATCAGCTGTACCCACGGACCGCGCGGATTTTTGGATCACTGTGTGCTTGTTACCACTTTTGATTCTGATACTGAGTTATCAGTGCTTTTCTCTGTTAATTGTACACCAATATTGTTCTTTTGGCGTATTTTCTATTCGGTGCAAATTTGATGGGTATGCTTTGGCTAATTCCGGAGATCTCCTTGATCTGCCTTAACGCCATCTTTGTCCGCCTTCTTGGAGTTACTCTACTTGGTGATGCCGTCTCAAGCTACTTGTGGTTCATGTTCGAAATTTGGGGGAAATAAGGCTCATGTACTTCGGTGCTTCGGGTGCGATGTTTTGTTCCATATTTCATGCATTGGCTTATCGGTTAACGTGTTTCGAAAATCGCTCGAACCCAACATCGGTTTCTCTAAGTCATATATAATAAATGTCGCGATGCAAGATATCAGAATACACAGCGACCGACAACAACTACGGGAAAATCACTCTTCCAGAGAGAAACAAACCGTCCATCACGTTGGGTCAAACACCCTTGTGAAAGTACCTGTCACCTGGTCTTCTCTTGTCACTCCGCGATCTTCACCACCAGCGGCTTCAACCCTGACCCAGCATCAGGTTCAATGTTCCCCACTGATGGAAGACTCAAACTCGGAACCTACGAATTGCCGCTTCACTGATGGGTCCGCGAATTTCTTAGAGCCTGTCTTTGAACATCTGAACACCGAGGATCCATTAAGCACACAAAAGCGCAAGGGGCCAGGTAATCCATTTCAGGCGTTCCCTACTGATAAACAACAACTCAATCAGATGAGCGCCTCTAGTTCTGCTGCCACGGGTTCATCACCGACGTTGCTGAGGCGTCATGGTCTCACGATCTTGAAGGTACCACAGTCAAAATATGAAAACCCTCAGATACGTTATGATCACGATGTTGAGTTCCTCCAGTGGCTCATCGAAAGCCTCTTAGATGTGGGCGTAGACAGGGTGAGGATTGAACAAGTATTTTGACTTGGCCAGAAAACTAACCAGTCATGTCCACCGCTGAGAATCCCCTTTGAAATCGCAATATGCCGCAGCTCATACTGTTTCGTGTTTCAAGGCTGAAAGGCATAAAGTTCACATCCGCCGAGACTTGGGACATGAAGAAAGGGATAGTTTGAAGACTGCGGTCATTGAGCTCCAACACCGTACAGAGAGAGGTGAGACTGACATACATATTTTCAATTTTCTGGTGATCAAGTAGGGTGTACGAACCCGTATCAACCGGTTGCTCAACCTCCAGACACGTCGCGCGGTACCTCCTAGGGCCTCCGTGTGGCTTTCGCCAACGTGTGCAGCCTAATGAACAAACGTGACGAACTGTGCCGCTTCGCTGTCTCGGAGCCGCCGGACTTTTAGAAGTTGCAGACTTGGCTGAACTCCGACGTCATGCCCCAATAATTCGCGTTGTCAGGATAAGCTTGTTTCCCATGCGACCGAAAATCAAAGGCTCACGGTGATGTTCTGTTGTACATAAAATCGTCACTATCTGGCAAACTTACCAGCACCTATCGGAGCGAGAATAGTGTATGCGAGCAATTGTGGTGCACAATCCGTCTCAGACTCGCAGAACTAATAGTGGGTGTTATCTACCGTAGCCCATTAAACCGTTGTTGCGAATGGTTACCACATGTACAGAAGCACATGAGCCGCCCTCAGTTTCTACTGATGGGGGATCTAAATTTACCTAAGCTATTTTGGCCATAAATTCGACTTCTTCCCGGTCGTAGCAACGTTGAGGCTCAATTCGCTAAAATGACTATTGATATCGGGGCAACGGAACATGTCATCCAACCGACGCGCGTAACTCCGCACTCGGCACATTGTCTGGACCTAATGTTTAGGAAGTGCTAGCAGAAGCTGAATGAGATCAAACAGTGACCACTGCTCTATTGTGGCAAGCATAGAACTGTTGTTATCGTATTACAAACAACAGAAGCCGACATTCAAGTATTGGAAGACGGATTTTAACGGGCTCGTCCATCCAAAGTTCGATTGATTGGACACTACCACAGGATGCTTCGCTTGAGGCCTGTTGATCATTAGTGAAGAGGAAGCATAACTCGCTGTGTACTCGGTTCGTACCCCTAAAGTATTAAAAAATTGGACCTGTCAAACCGCACTGGTTTGATACGGAAAATAGACAGTTAGCGCGACGGCGTCGCAAACTTTGGGATAGATACATGAGCTCGGGTTGTGATGAAGATTACACGGTGTACAAGAAACAGCGTAAGTTATGTAACGCCGCAAGAATCAAGAAACGTGGGCAGTTCTAAAAGGAGCGAGCATCCTGGACCACAACTGGACCCAAAAGCATATTTGCCTACTTGAAATGTCAACTAAAACCTAGGGCGACCTACCGGCCTCAGAGTGCTTGAACGGACAGACGCTCATTACAAGCGCCGAGCTCACGGACGCCTCGGCTTCGCACTTCTTCACCGTATTTCCTAGTAAACAGGCGGCTGTTCCAGTACCGGCCTAAGTTGTGCCAGTCTTGCTCTACAGCGTACAATATGATGCAGTCGAAGTGTATCAGCTGCCCTTCAATCTCGATGGTGCAAATCCCCCGGATCAGACAGACTACACCCACTAATTCTCAAGTCCCTATTGATTATCATCTCACTAGCCGTGATAAAACTATAAATAAGTTACCCTCTGAAGGATCTATCCCCAACGACTGGAAATGCTCGATAGTGAGACCGCTTCCCAAGGATGGTGCTCCGAGTAAAATAGATCTGTTTGACTTCGATATTATTCAGAGTTCTCGAGAAGGTTGTGCAAAAGTGTCTGCTGTTGTGCTTCGAATCGATGGACGTATTGACGCCAGCGCAACACGGCTTTACGAAAGGGTGATCCTGCATCACAAACTTGATGTACGCAAACCACTAGCGGGTACGAGCTCTCAATGAACAGAAGCATGTTGACATGGTGTACATAGACTTTAGTAAGGCGTTTGAAAGAGTGAAGCACGAGGTACTCCTTCATAAACTGAGGACATACGGAATCGGTGGCACGCTAGTTCAGTGGTTACACGAGTTATTGTGGAACGAACGTGTAGAATACAGCTCAATGAATAATTGACAGACTGGTTCCCACCGACCAGTGGCATACCCCAAGGAACTGTACTTGGGCCAGGATTATTTCTTATTCATATCAATGGTCTTCCGTAGCAGCTTCGGTCAGTATGTGCTTGGTTGCAGATGATTTGAACATCTGGAGGAGCGTTGAAAATCAGGATGACTGCGATCTCTTCTACCATGATTTACAGCGACTGTCAACGTGGTCCACTGAAATGCAACCCCTTCTTAACGCAAGCAAGTCGGAGTTCATCAGTATAACCAGACTTCCAGTCACTCGATAACACACCTTGGACGATCGTTTGCTCCACCCTAACACATCTGTCAGGTATTTAGCATTTCTCTCGCAACATGATATGAGATCACTAGAAAATACAGAAAAATTATACCGTGCGGGACTTCGTATTCTCTGCGCATTAAGACGTAGTTCCTCCACATGGTCCGAAGAAACCGTCGCTTGTCAATTCATCACGCTCATTAGACCAAACATTGAATACGGTGCCCCAGCTTACCATGCGAAAACCCTGTGGGAAACTGAAATGCTGGAAAAAATACAGCATATCGCAACTAGAACGATACTGAGTTGACGAAAGATTACGTATGTAAAACGTTGTGAAATGCTCGGACACTATCCTACCGCAGAGTAAGAATTGACCTTATTATAACCCATCGAGTACTACACTTGGACAACTTCCCCATACTGCGGTCAATATTTCACCTGCGGGAACCCTGTTACACCCGAGGACACCATTACAAACTCAGGGTCCCCTGCATGAACAAAATATCACATCAACATTTTACAGAACGAATAATGGTAAGCTTATGGAATACACTACCAGAAGGATTAATAGAGGCCGATTCTGTGAAGTGTTTTAAAACACCTATCTACGACGCTATCGGAAACCTGTGCTTTTGTGAAACGATGCACAAACAATACCAAAAAAAGACATCATATACCCGGAAACAATGACACCAATGCGAATCCCTAACCGAACAAGGAAAAACATTTAACTGACTAAACACAACCGCTGACGATTCGCAGCTAAATGTTTTTGATTTTTCATAATTCGATAGAGTTGTACAGAAACCTTTCTAGTTGTTCTTAAATACGTCTCAGTCTCAGAGGAAGACGTCATCTTAGAAGTCCTATCGGATCGCAAAGTTGGAGGAAGTGCTGAAGACGTGGTGGTTGGTTCGATGGGAAGCGGCGGAGTTGAAGTGGTAGGCTTGGATAGATGGTGATGCTTGAGGTCTGGGATGTTGGAAGCAGGCAAATCCTCCGTCATAGGCTGGGTTGATTCGTCAGAAGATGAGAAAGGGTTTTCACTGAGCTCAGGTTTCACCTGGGCAACCTCGAGACGGTCAATCTTAACGAGCTTCTCGTTTACCGTGACGGCCGATGAAAAAGGCGCGATCCTTAAGCTGCAGAACCTTGAAAGGACCTTCGTAAGGTTGTATCAATTGTCTGCGGATACCATCAAGCGGAGAAAAAACGAACAGACAATGCTGTAGGTCTTGTGAAGCAAACGATTTACGTCGTTGTTCTCTTACGTCGGGAGGCTTGTGGTGACGCCTGCTTGTGACGAGCTGACGAGCATAATTCGCGTCGTAACGGGGAATCCTGGGACTATCAGAAAAGAAATCGCCAGGTAAATGCGATGGTTGTCCATATACTAACTCGGCGCTAGACGTATGTAGATCAGTCTTTAGGCCTGATTCGATCCCAAGAAGGATCATAGGCTGCCTCTCAGCCCAAGTAAGCGCATTGGCGGCCTTAATTGAGACATCCTGCTGTCGGTGAAAACATTCCATCATACCGTTCGCTTGCGGATGATAGATATTCCTGCGAATGCGTCGGCGTCCAGTGATTTTAAGAAGATCGTTGAAGGTAGAAGATATGTATTGTGGACCACTGTCTGCGTCACTGTGACTGAACAGACGTCTGAAGCGACCCAGAGCTCGACGAATGCGCGCGTTACGGTTTCCGCAGCTACGTCAGGGATGCAAACGGCTTCGTGCCAACGGGTGCAACGATCGACCATGATCAAAATGTAGACCATCCATTTGGACCGGGAAAAGGCCAAACTATGTCTAGATGGACGTGGGCAACTCGCGCTGAAACGGACGGAAAGCGACCAAGTTGAGCGGACACGCGCCGCTGAATCTTGGCTTGCTGACAGGTGAGACAGCTGCATGCCCAGCGTGTAAGATCGCGTTGCGTCCCCGGCCAAACGCATTTCTCGGAGACAAGCTTAGCAGTAGCTTTAATGACTTGTTGGGCGATATTGTGTAGGGTGTGGAAAACGATTAGATTGGCGATTGGATTCGGACTGTGTTAGCTTCTCTAGTCGGTTGGTAAGTGCCGCTACTTGCGCTCTTAGTTCTGCTACTTGTGTACTGGAATTAGACTAAACCTGAGATATTTGGGCGTTGGATTGAAAATACAGTCGGCAACGTCGGCGAGCTGAGAAAGAGATGCATCATTTGCATACAGTGTGTTACGTATGTCACGTGGCAGGCGACGAATCCACATCGCTTAAAGGAAAGAGTCGCAAACAGAGTGAGGCTTAGCTAGAGCCTGTAACTTGTGCAGCTACTGTGATCAGATTCAGATGGGACTGAAACGATAGGAAAATCTCTTGAGTGTTCCTTCTTGAGCGGATCGTTGAGCCAGGAAATGATAAGGTGCTACGATGACTTGATGGAGCTAAAACGAAACACCCGAACCACATCTTGGTCAACCAATTACTGCCCACGTTCCTTGCACCAGCAGTCCCCGCTGTGTAGGTCACGCGAAGTAAGGAAGACGTAGAAAGAAAATGGAAAATAAAGAGGAAGAGGTCATTTAAATGTAAGATAACATCAGAGGGAGGAGGACTTAATATGAACTCAAAGTCAGGAGAAGGGATAGGTTTCGTGTTACCACTCAAGAGCATCTAACTGACTCTCGAAACCCTTAACCGTAGGTTCACTGACAACACTTTCTGGAAGCGGGTTCCAGCGCTCGATACCTCTACGCGATAACCGAGTTTCCGTCCTGATCCGGTCGGAACGGGGCTTGTGTAACTTCAAGGTATGATCGCGAAGACAAGACAACCTAGCCGCGCTAAATCGCCCGCTGAAGTCCGGTCTAAGCTTCTCTGTTAAAATGCGGTAAGTAATGATTAGGTCTCCTCGAAGCTGTCGGTAGTGCATGGAACAAATATCGAAGCTCAGGGTACGATTGCCCCTGTAATCCCTTGACCAATTTGGTACCCACTCTCAAAAACCACTCGAGCTCCATTTTGTTCCGAACAAGGCAATGCGGGCAAGCCTGGACGCAGTATTCCAGACGAGACGAACGATAGTTGAGAGCGGCTTCACAGATAGGTCGGCAGTTAAGACCCCGAAAGAACGGCGTATTAACCACAACATTCCGAAACCCGTACTTGCGGCCTTCTTTCAGTTGTCGCCAGAATGCAGAGGAACGGACGACGCCCAGATCTACCTGCTTGGAGACAATGGAGAGTCCGACCACACCGAGCACATATCTCGAACGTGGCAAAGTTGCTGCTGTATGAAAGACGGAACGCTTAGCCTGTATAGTGGGCAGTAGACACAAGTAGACCAGTCCCAGCATCTGTCCAGGGCATGCTGAATAGCCTCAGAAAAGCCAGGGACATTTACAACATTCCATAGCTTAAGGTTATCAGCAAATAATAGGGACGATACCTCAACCTCTCCAGCGAGATCGTTTACGTAGATGGAGAACAGCATCGGACCAAGGACCGAGCCCAGTGGGAAACTGCTAAGGACCGCTTGCCTAAAGGATAAGCTGCGACCCACACGTACGTACTGCTCTCTTCCCTGCAAGAATGCAGATACCCAAGGAAGTGAGTGGCCGTAGGAGCTCAGCTTTTGTGATAGCCTCAAGTGGGGTACCTTATCAAATGCTTTAGAAAAGTCGACGAAAAGCACATCCAATACGTGGCCATTGTCCACTGCCTCAGTCCATGCTTCACAACCAACCAACAAATTCGTCACACACGAAAACCCCTTATGGACTCCGTGTTGTGCACTAGTGAATAGATAAATTTATTCAGGTGACTTCTAGTGAAACACACTTAAACAGCTTTTTAAGCAGTTTGAGCAGAAGGCTAGTAAGGCTGACTGGCGTATAATTGACTGACAGACTCTTGCCGCCATTTCTGAAGATAGGAGAGATGACAGCCTCTTTTCACTCTTAATGTAATGTACAGCAAAGTGACTTCTGAAACACCATCGTCAGCGATCCACTTATTTACACCGCCAAATCATGCAGAAGCTTCGGATGAATTGAATAAGGTCCAGCTGCTATAGAAGGGTATAATTATTGCGGCAGCCTAAGTACTTGCGTTTCCACCACAGTAAATTCAGCTAAATAAGAACCCTCAGGTACTCTGAGGACAAGTTAAACGCTAGCTAACGCAACCTCACGTACAAAAACCACTGCATACTGCTCACAAAGTACACCAGCCTTGTCTGAGTCCACATACACATGAATTCCATCGGCACTTGTGCTTTTCAAGTTACTAAAGGGAAGTAACTGTTTTAAATTTCTCAATCGACGAATTTCCCCTGATTCCACTAGACTGCTTCATCGTATCGTCAATATGTGTTGCCAAATTGCTCGCGTACGTGTGAAAATTAATTTTTTGTCGGAAGGTATTCACATATGTCGTTATCCTCGGGCGATTTGGAAACTGTTACGTAGAAACAAGCTTAAGCCTTCTGCAGGTAATCTCAGACGCGTCGCAACTGCCCATTTGTAGACCGCGCGCGCCAGACTTGGTGGCCTACTGGAAACCCATGCACGCCTGTTGCCCGTAGTCGAAAAGTTGTCAGTCTGCTGTCGGATTATATACAACCAAATTTGTAAAGCCAAAGTTGATCGCACCAAAATGAAGGAACTAGCACGGCTTGAAAAATCATTGATGAACAACCAAGATGAGGAGCCATGTACTCGGGACCCCAGTAAGTATGTGGTGAATCTGTCAAATGTGAACCTTGATGCACTACAGTTAGAAGCATTGTCTTTCGGGCTAGATTACAGAGTGCCACCTAGACGATTGATAGGATTGTTCATTGAGGCTCAGTTTGAGAACTATTTTGATCAGTTGAAGGACCTTCAACCAACTAGTACCGATAAGCTTATATGGTTTAGAAACAAACCGACCGATGTTGCCTATGAAGTAAAAAATGCGCCAATAAAAGAAAAGTGCGCGCTTACGAACAGACACCTACGAGCGTTACGCGAATTGCGTGATAAGGATGTCGTTGTAATGAAGCCGGATAAGGGTTCAGGAGTTGTAGTCATGAACAAAGATGAATACATCGAGAAGATGAGCATTATACTCAGTGACACTAACAAATTTAAACGACTAGAGAAGGCAGGGGATGTGACTGCATTGGAATCCCGAATCATTCGCCACTTAGAAATGCTTCATCAATCTCACGTGATCGACAGCGCGACTTATAACATTTTAAAGCCGAATGGATCAACTACGCCACAGCTATATAGGCTTCCAAAAATGCACAAGAGCGGAGTGCCGCTCAGGCCGATCCTCTCGATGACGAACGCAACCCAACATAAACTAGCTCGCTGGTTGGTTAATGTGCTTTCTCCGCTAAAAGCTCAGTTTAATCTATATGGCCTCAAAGATTCCTTCGAGCCTGTCGAGGATCTCGATAAAATGAACTTGTCCGATAAGGTGATGTATTCCTTAGACGTGGAATCTTTTTTACTAATGTGCCGCTACACCAGACCGTTGACTACATCTGCGAATTAGCAGAAAGTTCCGAATGTCGGTTGCCGACTCCAGCTGAATTCTTAAGAGAATCATTACTTCTATGCACAGAGAATGTCGATTTCCCCTTCCGAAACATACCGTATCGCCAAATTGATGGGGTAGCCATGGGCAGCTCACTGGGTCCCATACTAGCGGATTTCTTCATTCTGATGATAGAACGAAGCCTATGCGAAGAAATAGCGCAGTTGCCCTATTACAACCGTTACGTGGACGATATCTTGGTGTTCAGTTCAACAGAAATGCAGATCGCAGAGCTAGTGGCGCGTTTTAACTCCTCGCATGTAAAGTTGAGGGTTTCCTACGAAGTCGAACAACAGAACTGTCTTCCATATTTGGATTTTCTTATTAGCCGCAGGGATAACGGACTGTTAAAAAGGTCTGTCTATCGAAAAGCAATGTGGTCGGGACAGTATCTGCATTTTAGCAGCTTTACGCCAATTCGGCACAAGCGAACGCTTGTGAAGACCCTGTTTAGTCGCGCCAGACGAATATGTTCGACCGATTGCCTAGCCGATGAAATAGAACTAATTACCAACACGTTAATTGCTAATGGCTACCCTCGAAACTTTATCCGAAAGCACAGCGAAATCCGTGAAAAGAAAGTTGCTCTACCTACTGTGCCTAAGTAAAAGGTATTCTTAGAGATGCCCTTTAAGGGTGACATTGCTTCTTTGCGGACCAGAAAACGTCTGATTTCCGCCACACAGAGCACTTTCTGTGCTGCCGAAGTTGTAATCCTTGACCGAACTCATAAGCTACCGTTGCCTACACTAAAGGAAACTCAGCCTATTATCGCCAACTCCCATTGCGTATATCAATTCGTATGTAACTGCGGGGATAGTTACATAGGCAGAACCAATAGAACACTGAGTTCCCGTATAAAAGAGCACGTACCAAAATGGGTTCAATGCGGGCTTAGTCAGCAAGCAAGCCCAAATCAGACTACGTGTGTACGCAGGCCACCAGCATCTTCGATCGGCAGGCACTGATGGACAACAGGTCACCGAATTGAGGTCAACAATGCGTTTAGAATCCTGCTTCGCCATATTAATTCCCGGCTCCTCTGGTTTGCCGAGGCGATTGCTATTAGTCTGATTAATCCAGTGCTTTCTGTTAAAAAACAATCAACCATCAGCCTCAGGCTGCCCTGGTTGTAGACGAAAGACACCCTTTTTCTCGTGTTTGTTTGTATGGATATCTGTACCCACAAACTGTTACATAAAATTACCGGTTATAGTTATCGGCACTGATGAGACGATACGAAATGCATGCATCTGCCGAACTTCGTCTTCTTAATATGAGCATCTTTTTATTCACAGTTTACTAAAGGGGAACTAACTACACAAAACGCATTGCCCATCCGGTGACCCCGGTTAGCCAAAGGGGTTAGTAGTGTTGGCTGCTTATTCCATGGTCCTGGGTTCAAATCACTGCTGTCACCACCTGATGAGATGAAAAATTACATCGAAACGCGTCGTGGTTGTGCAGGTGAATTCGGCGTGGGCAATTAATCCAATTTTCCATCTGAAAGGAGAACTAACAGTTTTTAACATTGGAATAATCGAAATTTGAACCACAGCGTCACTTGACATAAGCAAAGAACTTCGTCGGATTTTCCGAAGCTCTATCAGCTAATTCCATTTTGTACAACAGCCGAGCGTTCCTCAAGTGTTGTTTACATTTATTTCTAGCCACGCGGTACCTAACGTAGGTGCTACTTGATGGAGCCGCACGGTAGGTCCTCCAGCACCTAGAACGCATCTGGAGCAGGAACTTGCCTGTGCTATGTATCCACGGTGGCCCTGTTCCTGTCTTCTTTCTCCTCGCAAGCGCGATGTATGGAGTAGACACTTCCGTGAGATAAAACTTAAAGTAATCCCACGCCGCCTGAACGGTATCGGCCACCGAGATTTCGCAACGCAACCCAGAAGCCTTGATACGCATTGTCTGATAGTTAGCATGCCATTTGTTTGGATACGGCTCAGCGATGCTCTGGTGACGTCTGGTCAGAGTACACCTGAACGAAAAACATACATGATAACTGGCACCTAAGAGAGAGTTGTATGTGATGTCACCTACGAAGTCTAGTGATTGGCAAACACTGGATCCGAAACAGACGGAAATTGGTCACCCATGTACTTAATGGGGAGGTCAGCGAACTGATACTACAGTGCTTGTAGCATAAGCTTAAGGAGAACTGCACCTTAGGTACATTCCGTCGAGTTGCAAGAAAGATTTGCCTATCAAACTGCCGGTAGATTGAAGTACCTCAGTAGCAAACGCCTGTTTGCGGATTGGGAGCGAATAAATTCAAGCACTTATTTGGACACACTGCCAGGGCCTCTATGCAACAATAAGAACTGCAAGTTGTGTCGAGGAGGGGCTAATCTCTACCGATAGAGCTACGACAGTTTTATCTGCCGACTGAAACTTGTAGGTGGGCAATGCTTCAAGCACACAACTAACCTAAAACACAACGCCCTCGCCCTCTCGGCCAACGTAGCGATCACGTCTAAATAATGCGTAGCCAGACACATGTAATTCACCGTCCGTGATGTCTTGAGACAGTCACATTTCAGTGAATGCGAGTATATTGGGATGAGACCCATCTACGAGCAGACCTATCTCGCACATCGTATTCCTTATGCTGCGCACATTGCTTAGCACTATCTGAAGGCATTCGTAATGTCCAGCCCTGGGTCGTGCGCAAGCAGGACTGACACTGGTAGGACGGAAAAGACCGCCGGCTGACCACCCGAATATTCACCAACCGGAGACCCTGTTCACTGGTCGCTCGCCTGGTTTTGAGGTCCTTGATGGCCTCTTTTAGCTTCAGTCTGTCCGCTAGCGGAAGGTCTGGCTGAACGCTAACATTAGTACCCTTCAGTTTGAATGCAAACCGCAGCAGCGCGTTGCGGTCCTCCGAGGTGGATAGGAGTACACGAAGTACGGTAGTCATTTTCCTGACAGTAATACCGGGAAACTCTCAGGCTGCGGAGTCACCAAGGAATACTTGAAAAATCTGCATGACGTCGCGAACTCAACATAATGCACCATATCCTCCACTTTTACAGCGCTTTTGTAGCCAGCACAAACCATACGGCAAAACACAGCAGCGTCATCCAACCTGGCGAACATGAACCACATGAACCTCGTCGCTTGATTGCAATTTCAAGCAATGTGCAAAATGTGTGAAATGCATGCATATGTTATTCCACTGCAATTGAATCCTTTTCAAGTCAGCATTCCATATCAATGTACTTAATCCTTATTCACGCGATGAACACCATTTTGGCTGGGGTACCCAAACGCAACGCCCCCCGTAAAGCTACTTTTCCTTACAAAAATTAGCCACACCCTATGTTGGATCTATTAAAGGGATGTCAATATCGATTTTTCTTTCGGCCTACAAGCGAAAACACATGTGGCTCAACGTCCATGCCCGCCTCCCATACCTGTACCCCCGGAAGACATGTGGATGAGTTTGCAGTAGGCAACTCCGCAGTTTGAATAGCACGAGATGTGGACCTCTAGTGTTTTCTTTCCCCTGCCTGCAAGCTTTAGATGAAACTGATGGAATTTGAGCACCAGGTGGTGTTTCCAGATCAGGCGCTTTCATCAAAGCGATTTCTCACCTTCCGGTTTGGGGCCGAGGATTTGCGCGCTTCCTTGCTTCTGGCCTAGGAGTCCGTGACTAGCCATTCATTTGGCGAGGGTCCACAATGCCGTCCGATGCATATCAGTCAGTTAGCTCCATGTGAACTGGAGCGTCCGGTAGGATGAACGACCCGTCAACGGATGGACTGTCAACGGGGGGACAGTCCGCTACAGAGTCATCATTCGCAATACACAGGGATTTCATAATCAAATCCACTTTAGTGTTGAGCAAGGCAAGAGAGGCAACCCCATCTAACGCCTTCACAACAACTGTAAATCTGGATGCCAATGCTTTGAATTCAGCACCGATGATAGAAAGGTGCTTCGCTTCCTGAGTGCAGAATTCAGCACATCTAAAGAGCGTTTTCACTGATTCACTCGGAGGCCGGTACCAGTTTTGTGATTCCATCAGGAGCAAACAACACTCTGCATACCACCAGCTGAATCCGTAACTGGTCTTGAACACGCAGAATTGCCGCAAGAGACATTAGACTCATCAAAGAAGGAACCAAGTATTTCTTCCGTCGCGGTTTTTAGCGAGACGACCATGTGTAAAGTGGAAAACGGAGCAGAATTTCCAAAACACGTATACAACCGACAAAACGACCAGGAAAAAGGCAAAACGGGGTGTAAAACGGGATTAAAAAGGGGAATAATCGAAAAAGTACTAGTAAGCGTCAAGGAGACGCTATGTCCAGTAGTACCTTATTGCTATCGCAACAATTGAAAATGTTAATATACAAATGTACTTTAATACATACTACTAAAGAGCTTGTCAGTAGTGTGAATAATTTAATGGCGGCTAAGTTACGTTAATTAACCATTCTGATGGTGCCTGTGGCGCTGAATCCGGGGTTACAGTTTCGTGTTCCTAGGGATGAAGGGACCATTGAGCAATGGGGAATGTCATTGCGGCTACGTCGAAGGCTCTTCCTCTGGGGTCTTGTCTAGCGTGTACACTAAAGACTTTCTGACTTCTGAAAATTACACTAAGGCTTATGATGTCGACATGGCATCATCACCAAAAATGTCTATTTTGCCATCATTGGATATCAAGTCCCACCTACAACTTCCCTTACTACATCAGAACTGGAGCTACCTATTTCTTCGCCAGTCAGTTGCTATCTTCTAAGTAACCAGGACCAGCGAATCACGTTGCGCAACCCAACGCCTTAGCATCGTTTGCATCCATGCTCACTTACGCTCTTCTCCATGAATTTTGCTTTTTTGTGAAGGGTCGTAAAGTATTGCTGAAGTGTTCCTTTACTCAGTGTGCTTCAGCCCTCGTCTACCAACAATACGGAAGCAATTTAGCACGCAGCACGGAGTAGCGCCTTAGCCTAGTAGATTCTGATATCTACATGGTTTTATCACCACCACACAAACTGACACCGGCAAGTTAATCCGAGCGAGATTTCACATCATTTCAACATATTTAGGATATGTACACTAAAATGACACTTCTCTCTTTCTACCTTACGTCTCCACTCTATTTGTTACTCTTTAACACATTTTTGATGCCAGACTTTCGGCACATCTTGAATGATTTCGTTCCTGACCAGTGCATCAGTCATTCCGTTAAATACCATATGTATATGTTGTGCGAACATCGCATGGCATGCAAAGCAACGTCCCTGTTGCGAAATAGCCACTTGTAAAGTCTTACTCATGCCAGATTTGGTGCGTCTCAAAATGATCGGGAATCAGTTATTTATTTATTTAATTGGCCATTGTTTTCGCCTGCATCGGATATCCAGTCCTACTAACCGCATTGCAATACCCTGTCAAGCATAGCTGCTATCTTCTACTTAACCAAGACCAATGAATCACATTTCGCGACTCAGCGCCCCAGCAATCGTTTGCATCGATGCCATATTATGCTTTCCTTCATGAATTCGTCTTACTTTTTGTTAAGTGTCGTGGAGATTTAGCTCAAGATTTCCTTTACTAAGCATACTTAGACATCGCCTGCTAGCAACCTGGAAACACTTAATCACTAGGCGCGAGGCAGAGCCTCAGCTGCGTGTCTTCTAGTATCTATGTGGCTTTGTAACCGCCAAATAGGCAGTTCAGTTCGCTATCACCGAGCATCCAGTCCCACCTATATCCCGTGTGCTGAATGCTAACCCACTAGACAACTGCACAGCATTAAGAGAACTCGGAGTACGCTACTCAACGTCACTTAACTTTAAAGAACAAGTGAGCTAAAGCACTGCAAGTACTAGTTCAATAATCGGAAGCACCTGTAGAATGATGTGATTAGCAAATGTTAAAGCCCCATTTTACAAGCTCTGTGCACGCCGCATTTTAGAATACTGTTCCACATTGCTGTGCACTGCAAAGAAATTGGACAGAGGTGCAGTGGAATAGGACCAGCGTTCTTTTACGGAACAGCTAGCGCCCCCTCCACTTAAATTGCTAAAAAAGTGCAAACAGGTTCAGCAAAATCGTTTATGGGTACGTCGCAGAATGATAATTTCGTTTTTTTGTTTCAAATCCAAAAATCTCTAACGCTGATAACCATGGAATTTAAGAAAGTCTGGACTAACAGTTTGCCGATATAAAATATATCGAGCGCACCCAAACGTAAAGTGGCTTTGTCCCTAAATGGCATCAGGTGCAGCTACACAGAGTGACCTCTAATTGCTGCTTCCAACCAGTAAGCATTAATCACTCAAACAACCATTGATCATTGATATCCCCTATTCACTAAACCATACTCCTTCATTCTAACAAGTGTCAGATGCAACATACGAGGTAACCTTTTCCTATGCAAGTATGCGCAAGCATGGAAGGGACTACAATTAACAATAAGATTCTCGGAGCTCGTCACACTACTTCTCAAAAGTAACACCCCGGTAGATCAGTCGTGTGAATAGGAACCTGACCAGTTTTAATCAGACAACATGCGTCAAAACACGGAAGGTACCGCGTCCAAACTAAAGCAAGCTAGGAATACTAAAGAGCCTGTATGACGCGGCATCACAGCATTGCATTTCCACTACCCTCTCAATAGGTATGGTGCTCCTGTTCCCGGTTGCTAGCAACTTAGCAACACTTAATAACCCTGTGTGACGCAGGATATTCACCTTTCATTAATTGACTCAGTTATTGCTGCTCGTTTACGGCACCCACGGTATTATGCCTCATAAGTGTTTGCATGTTTCACACTAGCCTCCGAATACTTATCGTGCTCTTGCTCCCTCTCGGTAACAACCTAACACCCCTTACACACCTTGCGTGACACAGCGCATTAGGGTTTCCTTTGGCAATATACACAGATCCGTTCAATTTCACGCGCACCCAGGTTATTACGCATTGCAAAGTTTTTCGAACTAATGCTGCCGGTTCAGATACCTAGGCCAAACGATCCACTGCTTCCTACGCCGGAACTTGCGCGTTTTTAAACCATGTGGGAATGAGCCACTACAGGTTCATCCCAGCACCAAACGCGTCAACGCGCAACTACATACTGCAATGCCTTCTCACTCACTTCCTACAATTTCTGCAGATGGCCAAGTAGCTATCAATGGCTTCACTGCCTCATCCGTTAAGCTAGTAGACTCTAATTGTTCTTCCTCAATGACGCTTCTAAATGCTAGGTCACTAAAAAGTAAAATGCACATCCTGCGTCCACTGTCTTTTCTCTCCGACCCGGACGCGATATTTGTTATGGAAACATGGTTTTCCCCTTATGCTGAAGAGAAGGTGTACTCACCTCCTGACTATCAGCTTTGCATGCAATCTGGTGTGAATAAACGAGGGATGTGAGCCGTCATTTATTTCAAAAACACAAACCAAGGAAAATTGTCCGTACTCATCGACTCAGTATGGATACTGGTTGATATCCTGGGATCGACGGAGCCATTTTGTTGTGTTTACAGACCATCCGATACCTCAGCATATAGTGACAACAAACGTATGGTTATTGTGAGCCGTCGTCAAATGTTTTGTACGAATACAACCTGGTTGCAGCAGCTTTCAAACCGCTTGAGTGAAAGTGAATCCCACCTGCTGCAACAATGACATATGCAAGTCTGTTAGCACGTATCAACTTGGGCGGCCGCACGCAACATGTAACCGCTCCAACCAGGGCGTAGTATATTCTTGCCTTAATGTTTACTCTGGACATTCCATCAACCGGAGTGTCAGTTGGCCATGAGTTCTAGGGTAGTGATATTAGATTAGTGCATTGCTCGGTTTATTTAAAGCCACCTACTGCCTATTCCGCAACAACAGATGCAGTCGTAGTCTACCGCCCGATTCACATCGTTAACTGGACAACCTTTGCCGTACTCGTGAAATCAAGAAATGGGGATGAGTTATTTATATCTGATTCTGTGTATGAGTCGGCTGCACTGTTCTATAAGGAAATAATTTACTGTCTCGACTCGCTAGCTCCACGTCGCCTTTAGACGATCGCCGCAGAAGTAACCAACACTTACCCAACTTATTCGCGCCCTAATGCTGTCTATTCACACCGCACTTTCACTCCTGCTCCAGCTTCTGCCTTGAACACAATTAAGGGACAACTACCATATCCACACCACTCCGCGCCTTTGTTACCCCACACCCTGTGCACCATGTCAATGATTGCCAATCCGGCTAGAGCTGCCCAAATCTCTCCATCTTGTTCCAACCACTTTCATATGGGACTAGCGGGGACACGTCCCGCAAGTCACATTCGACCAGCGCACAAACCCTCCCTCGCCCACCTCTGCTGACTCCTAAACCTGTTGGAGTTATCCTCATAAAAGTAGCACAAGTTCCTGCGGCTACATTGCCTGAGTTATAAAACCTGAGAATTGCAGATGATAGTGCAGTAGATGCGCCGCTAACAATGTTTTCTTAAGACACTGCTGTAGAATCTGGAGACCGGACGACAGGACGGTGCCAATAGGATACGTACACTGCATGCAATTAGTTCTGCTGATGTTATGATTGCGACGAATTATGGAGTCTCATATTCACGTTTCATGTATGTTTGTATGACAGCTTTGATGCTCCTACGCGTGAAATACGTGCACATTTGATGAAGGCTGTAGTGAAAGCACGCACTTAAAAGCAACTCGCTGATTTCTTTGACAGGAATAGCACCAGCAACTTGTACTTCCACCGAGCAGTTTGCCGTGTACGATGGAACATTTAAGTTGTGTGCGTATTTATCACCACACCGAACTGTAATGTCGGCCCAGATACATGCAACCTACATAACACTGCTATATCCGTGGCATCAGTCTTGTGTGATGTATAATATGCGGTAAGTGAACACGTTAACTCTCGTCAAAATACGTAGTACCATAGAAGACATTGAGAGATCAGACTAAGGCCACATTAATGTGAGTCCATTGTCCTCATGTAGAAAACGGATTATCCATGCCAGTTGAACGCGGAAACCATAGAGAAGTCTATATCTAAGTCGCGCAGGTGCATTAAGCTGAGCAACATGATTGCATCGGTACCCCGTTAAAAAAGTGGCGCATTTTTGGAGTATTGCACAAAATGCCAGACAGCGTTATAGTTCTATCATAGATTATAAAGCTCTAAGTGTAACCACATTTGCGCGGTTATTTTGACCTGTACGCAATTAGCAAGGAACATTTTGACAGTGCGTGATTTCACTTACTTGGTCGAGAATTGGCCGCTGTAAGATTTTGTCCATTTACGACAGTGGTTCCCAAGCTTTTAGACGCCATTACCCACAAGGGGAGTTGCCCAGCAGACTTTTACCTCCAAACATTCGAAGGACTACTACGTAATAACTATTGCACATTTCGCTCTGAAGTTCAAAAACAAATGTCATATGTAGTTTCACGTGCTCATGCAATTGAAGGAAACACCCCTTCTCACTACATAATTATCCGACTTAAGTACTAGAATTGATCGGTATCCGGAATCTCCCTCGACAAATAAACGAAAGAAAACAGTACTTTTAATTCAAAATTCTATGCAAACAAGAGGCGATATACATTAATGAGACGGTTGGTATTGTTTGGTGGTAACAATTTCTGGTATATTTGGTGCAGTTTCGGCCAATGCACATCGCAAGTGGTGCTCCAAGTTCATTCGATTCCTTGCTTTTGTTTTCATTAACATCATTGTCGAAAATGCACTTTCACATTTATAAGTTGTTGCAAATGGGATCAATATTCTCAATGCGCTTTCCGACAGTAATGGATACTCTTCACCAATCTTTGCCCAAAATGTTACTAGTTGCGTGCTTTGGAAATCTACCTTCAATCCGCTGTCCTCGCGCATTCCTAGGAATTGTACCTTGATTTCGAATTCAGTATCTGGAAATATTCCTTCAGCTACTGTAAACGGTCTTAGCACCCAGGCACTTAATTGGCGAGTTTCCAAATCAGGAAAATATTTGCTGATGGAATTCATCACTGATGACAAGTGGCAAGGTATTTCATTCGTGAATGCGCATTTTTCATTTCTTTCAACGAGCACCGTCGTTAGTTCTGGAAATATCGCCACGTCGTCAACATCAACCGAGCGCTGGTAAAGCTGCAGTTTGCGAAGGAAACCGGCTACTCTATCCTGAGCGACTAAAATGTTCATCATATTCCCTTGCAGGCTGAGGTTAAGCGCATTAATTTCTCCAAAGAAATCAGCAAGATAAGCAAGTTTCGAAATAAACACGCTGTCCGTTATAATAACGTGTAACTCGTTTCCCTTACCCTTATGCATCTCTTTTCTTCGAAGAAAGATTGCAATTTCCTCTCGAAGCTGAAGCACTCGGTGCAACACCCTGCCTCGTGACAACCAACGCACTTCTGTGTGCAATAGTAGCACGTCGAATTTGCCTCCAAATTCATTGCACAACTCTTTGAAGATCTTGTGTGGGTCGCACTACCGCGGATGACATTTACTATCTTTACTACTTTGGTTAACACGTCAAGTAAAGCAGGTGGAAGAGTGCTCACTGCTAAAGCATAACGATGTATGATGCAGTGACTAAAGGTAGCGTGCGGAGCAACATTTTTGACCAACGTTTGGAATCCGGAACGGACGCCCAACATGGCTGGTGCTCCGTCTGTACAGACACCCACTAACTTCGACCACAGTAGCATGTTTTCCTCGAGGAACTTCTTTACTATTCGGAAGACATCTTCGCCACGCGTAGTCGTGCTCAAGGATTCTGAGAACAAGTACTCTTCTTTGAAGCTATCACTTTTTAGGTACCGAACATACACAAGTAGTTGGGAACAGGACGCTACGTCGGTCGACTCATCTAACTGGATTGCAAAGAAGGGACTTGATCTTATTTCCTTGAGCTCCGTGTTCAACATTTGTTTGCTCATGTCCTCGATACGACTTTTGATGGTGTTGTTCGAAAGTGATATCATATTAATCTTCTCCGCATGATGTTCTCCAAGAACGATTTTAACCGCATCCATTATGCAAGATTTGATGAGGTCCTCTCCTATGGTATGCGGCTTCTTGTTTTTGGCGATTCGAAGCGCAATGCGATACGAAGCTTCAAGGCCAGCCTCATTTGCCTGAGAAAAGGAGCTCGATGTAACCAGGAGCGAAAGTTTTAGCGCAGCTTCTTTTCTTCTAAAGAATGTAATATCTTTTCTTATCAAATGGGCATGGCTTCGTTCGAGGTGCTCTTTCAATTTACTAGGTTTCATACTCTCCGCCGTGAGCACGTTGCTGCACAAAACGCATTGCGGTTTCTCAACATTTTTATCACTGAAGTTAGTGAAGTCCCACTGCAGAAATGTTTCTTTGTAGGACCGCTTTTTTCTGGAAGACGTATTCCCTGCAAACAATTAAGTAGGTAGATGTTATAGATATATATCATTTATAGAAATTAATCTCTTTATTCCATGCAAGTGACATTATCGCAAACGTTCGCAGACAAATATATTTTTACAGAAGAGTAGTAGGGGGAGTTGAATGGTATAGGTAGAATTTCGTCACATCTAGGCTCACTCAGACAGCCGCCACAAGCCCGGAAAAGCACTGCACGCGCGTTTCATCCTTTCGGGAATCATCAGCAGTGCGCATTCCATCGGACCCTTGGTAGGGCTCGAAACCGCGTACAGTGCTTTTCCGGGCTTGTGGCGGCTGTCTGAGTGAGCCTAGATGTGACGAAAATATATTTTTGTCGGCATCAAAGCCACTGAATGGAAATGCTCACCTGCCACGACTTCTCGTCAAAAACAACTGCTCATGAAAGTGATCAACATAACACCTAATGGTCACTGGCGTCCAATCTGCTGATTCTATGTTGGTGGTGACCCCAATTGTATCGTTTCTCTGCCCTTTCAAACGCCTACCGTTATCCCGATTCAGGCCCTCACTTGACCCCATCGCGTCTGATTCTTAATCAAAAAGGAACATGTGTTTCATTCCTCCGTTCCACGTTATTCCTCGACATTTTCCCGACACCATTCTGTATCTATACCTTGTGAACACTAATCACCTTTTCTCGCCGTTCCTACTGTCAAACATTCACCTGTGAACATAACTGGTACTTTGACCAGTGTTGAAACGATAGTTTGCTATCCACCCCGTTATTCGACCCGGTGAACGACTGGCTTATTCGAAAACACGGCAGCAGTTGTGGCACTCGACAAAGGCGCCATGCCGTTGTAGCTGCATTGACTGATGGCTAACTAAAAATGCTGAGCTAGTTGCGATGTGTGATTTCGTTATTAAGTTTATTTCGCGACTGATTTGTGACCAAATCCAATTATCGGTATTTACCCCTCGGAAAATGCCATTTTACCACCTTGGGGGTAATTACCCCCAGGTTGGGAAACCCTGATTTACGATGTACCTCTGCTCATGCCGGAACAAGCGAGCCTTGTAATTCTGCGCAGGCACTCAGTTCGCATTTCAACGTTGACGGGTGATCAACAGTTGCGACCGGCTTGGCTGGCAAGGCCAAGGCAGCCGGGGTGTGGGTACGGCAGTGCTGAACATCCTTGCAAGTCTGCGCACGCGACCAGTTCGCATTTCAACGTGGAGTTGTGATCAAGGATTGCGACCGGCCTGGAATGCGAAGTCAATGAATTTTGCCTTGGCGTAAGTTCACATTGATGTCTGTGAGTCGGTACTTTTAACATAACCCGAATTTAGCGGAAATCCTTGATAACAGGCGTACGCGTTAGTAGGGCATATGATGGGAACCATAATCACCCGCAGAAATGAGTAAATGTACACATGGTTGGAAACAAAATGTTTGGCATGCTTCATTCCCGTGTCGGAAATGAGAGGTCAGTGAAACACACGTTGCTTTTCCGTGCTTCCCGATCACGTCAAATGCAGTGCTATGAGTGTCTGGAAAATCATGCTATGGCGAAGCTTAGCTCCATTAAGTGGTGTGTTCTAACGGGTAGTAAGGTAGTGCGACTGACAATCCGTTAACAAGCTCGGGCATCAACTATTCACCCAGTTAGTCGCTGCCTACGTAGTGCACTGACAAGCAATCGCCCATTTCAACGATTAGTAATATTGGTCGTAGGCATTTGACTGGCACAGTTGCTATTATGTGTTCTAAAATATGGCGACAGCAGCGCTGCTTTTTAAGCGTTGTGGCTGCAACATGTAAGCCGATCGATTGCCAAAAACTGGGACTGTGTAGCCGTAGTTTATAACTGGGCACGGGTAAAAAGAGAGCAGTCTGTTCGGAAAATGGTTACACTTGTTGTTGCCACCAAACGGCATCCAACCGACGCTAAAAGCCATTAACCGTAGGCTGCCTAACGACATTCGCTACAAGGTAGTGCTAAACGTTCACACGCTGAAACGATGGAATACACTGGTTCGAACTGCTACCCCTTTTAAAACATAAGTGAACAACTTCTTCGGATGTAAACTGGCTGTATGTGCGGTTGCAACATGTGTACTAACGAACGCGACACCCTACACCCATGGATAATAAGCACAATGGTGCGCGAAAGTAAGCGCGGATATCAGAAGACAATTGAAGTCAGACACAGCGGACTGTATTCCATGGGCTACAAAATGGTCTGGACGGATGAAGCAAGACAGGAGGTACACGGTATCGTTGGAACTTACAAGGCGGTCGAGTGTCGAGCCGGTTGTAAGGAAGATTACAACAAGCAAGAATAATGAGCAATTGTTAAACAATTAAACAGTACATAAAACATAGCAGTTATCTTATTGGACGCTATATGGCTCCCCATAGGAGACTGAACACAGAAAGCCTTCGATATCGAAAATGATTGTTAAATCGAGGTTTGTAATGCAAAATCTTGCCTAGTAGGAATGAGCGAGCGTTCGTGTCAAATGCGGGTTCGCTGGAAATCGCAGTCCTCTGTGTCGTTTGTGATTGCTTATTTATTGATTGCGTGGCAGGATGCAATTCGGCGAGTAGTTGGAGCGGGCTTGTCGGACTACATAACAATGGCTAGCCCAGAAAAAGACCGACAGGACCACAACCTCCGTTGATACCAAACAGTGCGCTTGGGAGTGGACTCTCCTCCAGCCGAACCCCGCCCCACCCCGCCCTATGCCAAAACGGTCGTTGTCCCAAGAAAAAGCGACCTTCGTCGCGCAAAGAAGCGACGCACGTTCCGCGGAGAAGCAACCACTGTTTGCGTCGGGCTTCTCGAAAATATTCCTCGTGAGGGCCAGTCGATCAAACGAGAGGGTTGGGGCGTGTAGAGGAAAGAAACTAGAAGAACACGTTCAGAAAACTCCAGAAAGAATGAACGAATTATCTGGATGTTTAGGTTGTTTGCTTTTTGATTTTTTTAGAAAAAGCTTTTTTGTAGGTTTTTTATTTTTTGTTTGTTTTCCAAAGGCTATTCGACAGAAAAGGTGCAATTAAATACGATATATCTCAAAGTAAATGTATCTACACTGTACATAGTCGGAGAACCGAACCGGTTTCCGCACCTCCCGACCACGGCGATTTGTCTTAGGAGGCGGCGGGATGGATTCGAGAGATATCGGAACGTCTGAAGCTTGTAGATCGGAATCGTGGTCTGGTTGAACTATAGTAGGATACTGAAAGTCCATGCGTTGAGTTGTGACATCTCAAGAATTACTACAAGACGAAGTAGGCGAGGTGGTTTCTTCCATGGAGGCGGGCTTTAACGATCAATAGTGACAACTTCGCGTCGACTATCGCGGATGTGACTCGCCACTAATTCAAGTCACTGCCCAGAGCTACATACTGGCAAGTCGGCAAGAGCCACATTTCGATATCTTGTTGACACGTGCAAGAATAAGATACTCTCTGTCTACATATAGCGTCTTCCCTCCACTTATCGTACCTTGACTGTTTGCACTATGTGCACTTGAACCCAAAGTATCGTCATCCATTGACGACTTCATTTCTCATGATTATTTCCTCAATCTCCGCAGCCAGTACATCTTTCGGCCACCGCCGATTACATACATAGCAACGTGTCTGTTGTGAAACATAACTGCGTGTACATTTTGATCATGCTTGATTTGCTGTGCCTCGATAAATTCGAGAATAAATCAGTTTTTTATTCATTTACAATGTGTATTATTTGCGTACATTGCACAATACGACAGTATGGCAAAACGTACAGGTTCATCACAAGCGTTCCATTCGTTTTACACTGCACACCAGGGTTTTTGTCTTCATACTTCCTGGAAGGATAGACAAATCATGTATGGATTATTATCTAGCATTATTCACCGATATGAAAACAACCGGAACATGTTGGACCCCAGTAACAACTGATTACACCACCGCACCACGTTGACGAGAGGTTCGCTTTATGCGGTGGAAGTAAACAGAAGAAGAAATTCCATCCGCGCTCAACGTTACATGGCAATGGAATTATCAGTAAAGTGCCGGATATTTAATGATATCATTAGCGCACATGCAGCTAAGCAGAACAGGAAAAACAAGTTGACATTAGGGCCTGCAAAAGGCCACCAAGTCACTGCGCAGTGTCCTTCAAATATCTGCTCGCATAAAAAGCACCAAAAAACAATTATTATGGTGGGTTGCAGAAGACAGGTTCGATGATACCAACGTGTAGGATAGGGGTATTGAACCCAGTGTATTGTTCGCCACTCGTTTTCTTCCGGATCTTGTACGCCGCATTCTGCGCATATATCTTCATCGATCACCAAATCTTGCAAACTTGGATGGTTGCTTTGTTCGCCAGCTGTTGCGTTCCAGGCTTTATGCCTTGCGTCGTAAACAGACGCTGTCGGCTGTGCACTAGGTAGAACCACTGGTATAGTGCCTTCTTCATCAGAGCTTGCAATTGCCACATTCCATTCATCGCTAAAAACCGCGATATCGGTGGCCGATGTGACAAGCCCCTTCTTCAATACCGACAGATGGACAGCTGCAGCGTCCAAGTTCAGAAATGTGGACTCGGCAGTTGCTTATAATCGGCAATGTTTGTATCCGTGGCCAGGTGCACTAGAGGGAGAACGTGAACGAAGACATTTCTTGTGGCCCGGCTTGTTGAACAAAGCTACGTTGCCACGCGGCATACAGAGCGAATACGCTGGCTACAGTCGCTGATACGGTGCACATAGGTCGCTTATAGCCATAACCAAAATGCTGCTCGGTTCTTTCCTTCCGATTATAAGCGCGTCCAACCGCGCTATTAAAACGGCAAGTGCTCCATTATTCGCTCTTGTCCTCCGTCAGCTGACCAATAGTTCGCTGATATTCACGCTGTTAAGCTGTACGAACTGCAGCAGCTGTTTGCATGGAAGTCCAAAGCCCACGTTAGTTTTGCATGTGCACGTACGGCTGTCGTAGTTCACCGTTTCCAGTCGACGATCGCGGAAAACAGTTGCATGTTCACCGCTGCTGAGAAGCACAACCGGATACGTTGAACTCAAGTAAGAGGCTATCACGGAAATAGCGTACAGCATCAATCGGCGGCGAAATAGGTCCAAATCCGGATGACTGACAATACGCAGGTCGAGACAAGATGCATCTTGTATCGCTTTCTGTCGGTTCCATATCAAATACGTCGCGCTCATCCGTGCCACTCGTATGGCTTCCCATAATACAATTCGCCCATTCAGCAGTTCCATCTTTAAACAGCGATGCACGAACTTCACCATATTCGTGTCGTGTACGCCGTAGATTGCAGCTCCAGGCATCCTGCTGTTGGCCCATCTGCAGGCGTTGGCCAGAATGAGGGAACTGATATAGTGGAAAAAAGGTTGATCATTATTACGAATGAGTTCCAAATTAGCCAAATATTTCCAAAAGTTGAAGGTGTACATCGCGAAGAAAAAACATCTGAACGAAATGGATTGCGAATAACGTTTGATCACATTTCTACTTATATGGATGCGACATAAGAAATGATGTGCGGAAGGAAAAAAAGTTATGTACAACGTTCGCAATGGCCAGTACACCATCGGGCATGATGCACCTGACACCAGAAGCACCACATACAAACTCCCTACACGTGAGGAGGAAGGTTCTGACGTCGGTCTCCGTCTCCCGCCAGAGAAAAGCAATGGCAACCGTCAGAATTTTCCACAATCATGGACTGTAATCATTTGGTATAAATAATATCTCTGTTGGTTAGTGGAGATGGTGCTATCAATAAGCAAAAGTCACGAAACCGAGTGTACAGTTCCAGTATCTAGGGTGTGGGATTGAAAATTTGCGTGACCCAATTCTTTTCGTCTTGCAAACACCGGGCTCGCCCTTGATGGTTAAACTGTGATTCCATGTCCTGTACATATCCTAAAACTGTGCGTTTTAAGCCAACCTATCGAGAAACATGTTACATGGATTATTGCCCCCCAACATGTGCCTCGCTCGAAGCTGGCCGAGGTCCGCGTTCGTCAGGTATTTTCCGAAATTCGATCGGAACTAGAAGCGGATGTTGAAACATCGGCTCCGGCATTCCAGCGTTGGCCTGATTACCGTCAGCTCTTGTGGCTCTAACCGACGGTTTCTACTGAACCAGTTTAATGCTTCGTCTCCCAGAAGTTCGTAGTTATGCACCATGTGGAACCTGGTTATTCTGAACAAAGTTACCAGTCTACCAACATTGAACTACGCCCCGTAATGTGTGTGATCCGATAGTCTTTGTCTTTTGCCATCGTTAGGAGAGCGAGCAAACCCTTTCTGGTGGCGCTGATACTTTAACCGTGTTTTCTCGCCCGAGACATCTGCTTTCGACCTTCGAACACTGCAGCATGACACGGAGATTCTCTCGAACCGCTTGATGCAGTACACGAGTTCGTGGGCGTTGGTATACAAGCGGCTGCTCACACCCGCAACAAACTTACTTACAACGCTGACCGATTATCCGTCGGGTGTGGCAGGATCACTGGCGGTCTCAACAAGAGTATGGATAGTAGCGGTATTTGAAGCAATAGCGAGGTTGTCGTATCCAGAATGCATCCTGTTTATAAACAATCATCAAATGAAAGCGCTGGAGAAACGTACCACGCGTAACATACTACTAATAGGTTTGTTAGTAGTGCAAATTCAATACCATTGAATCGTTACACACATTCGCCGTTTTCGAGAAGCGACAAAAACGTCGTTGGGGCGATAGTGAAATCCCTTTAATAGATCCAACA